>JASAOG010000012.1:3413942-4095913 GCA_030265305.1 Biomphalaria pfeifferi
TGCACTAAAAAAAAAGAACTTATATCGGGTTTGTCTGTGAGGTGTGACAAATTATGTAGGTCACAATTGAACTTGAATAGTCAAGTGAAATACTGCATTGTTTCTTAATCTTTGAACTCGAAAACAAGCCTTTTGTACACCGGATACACCAGAAGTCTAGCTATTTATATAGTTTTTTGCCTATGTAGGGACATCTCCAATTGCTCAAGCTTAGAGCAGATAAAATGGAGTTTTATTGGTTTTGAATCGGGTTTTCATCTAAATCAGGGGTTCTCAACCTGTAGGTCGCGACCCCCTTGGGGGTCGATTGACGATTTGCCAGGGGTCGCCTAAGACCATCAAAAACTAAGGATTGTTATTGTCTATTCTTCTATTGCTGTTCGTGTGTGTATGGGGGGGGGGGTGTCGCGGCAGAGTGGGATATTGTAAAATGGGGTCGCCGAGCTTTAAAGGTTGAGAACCACTGATCTAAATGATAAGTGTAGCTACCATTTTTAAAACACAGTGTAAATAGATATGTCACAGACTCTCACTTCCTAAGAGATGTACTCGCAGTACCAAATCATTTAAAAATCTGATTTTGCGATCTATAGAGCGTATAATGTAAAAGTAATCTGCAATCTGTTTCTATGGCTGAGGCTAAACAAGGGTGTCACGCGGTCAGCAAAACGACAAACCGCCTTTAATTTTCCCAACTAATGTCAGGTACCCATTAGAGTGGGGTGGACCCAGAGGCGCCCCCAATCCGACCCCGCCACCATGCGCCTATAATTACATTATTCAACCGAGGGGGAAAAAAACGAACGATATTGTATTTGCATTATCATATTTTCAAAATTTAGCTAGATTGCTTCCCCTACATCAGAATAAGCATTGTCAAGAGTGACCGAACCTTAGCACAAAGTTGCAACACGTGTCAGTAACATCAGATAAAAGATAATATGAGCCCCCCCCCCCCCCCTTTTACCCTTGTTTCCCCCTATCCGCCAGCCCACTTATCCATTCTGCCAAGATCTCACAATCTTCATTCCATCTTTCCACACCACCCATCTGCACAGCTCGCGAACTTTCTATCGCCAGCAAATGTAGATAAAGGCGTTAACATTCAGGGCGCCCACACCCCGTGGTTCGAAAACTAATCCCGATTTAATTCCTCTGAAAACACAGAATGTATGTATCAACTTAACACCCTCCCACCTCCAGAGACCACGTGATCCCAACCTGAGAATGATCAAAGATCTTATACCTTATCCCGCATCAGCGCCCAGATGATCTGTCGCATATATCATCCCCCCTCCCCCCCCCCCCCGTGACCCTTAAGAAATTTCGCATTACTGTATGAAGCTAATCAAAATAAGCATCAAATTATTCAATATATTAAAAACCTGGCATTTCTACGAAGTGTTTAGTGAGCCTTAAGAAGCAGAATAAATAACAAAGACAATCGTAGTAAAGTCAGGTGGGCACGTGCAGAAGCGACCTTGGAGGGGGGGGGGGGAGGCGGCGAGTGGGTCAGACGCCTAGGCCCTGACACTAAGGGGGCCCCGCGATAACAGAAATTATGGTTATCTTGTTTGTTGATTTTTCATGCAGAATGTTTCTGAATACTTAGTAACGTTGATTAAAAGACATTGAATCAATATTACAGTACCGGGGACAAAATCATACCGGAAGAACAATTACAATGCTGTACGTTGTGTAGCTGAACGGCCAATAGTACAGTACCTACGTAAGGCGCTCTGTTTTGTAATAATAATAAGATCTACATCATTAGAGGCGGACGAGCCCGTTAGTGTAATGTGGTACGGTATATATAGCCTACGCTTGTGGTTAACGGACTCGCGTATGACACTCGCCTGGGATCAAGTACTGCTAAAGCCTCCTATGGCACGTGGGACATAGTCACGTGAGGATGATGATGATGATGATGTCAACTAGAGCACGCGTTTATGAAGTCATTAGTACAATTGGATTTGGGTTTAGATTTAACTGATTTATTGTCAGCTGGGTTAATGACGGTGTAATGTGACAATTACGCTGGGTAGGGCACGTATCCCGTATGGGAGACGAACGTATCCCAAAAGCAGTCTTTTTTTTTTTGGTGAGCTAAAAGGTGGTCGACGTAACAGAGGTGTCCCAAGGAAACGCTTCAAAGACCAGCTTAGGTGTCAACTTTCCTTAGCTGACATAGAAGATAGCACCTGGTTGCATGCGGCCTCAGAACGAGACAGCTAGAGGTCACTCACAAAGGCCGCGGGATACACATTTGAGACCAAAAGAGAATCCGCTGCCGAGGACAAACGCAGACGGCGAAAAGAAAAACTAAATCGACCACCTGCCGACAATGGTTATGCTTGCCCTGGATGTGGCAAAATATGTAGGTCACGGCTGGGGCTGCGCAGCCACGGGAAATACTGCGTTCCTCACTTATGTTCGGACTCGAATACAAGCCTTATCATTATAATGTGGCCTAAACCAGTAAGCTTCTTGCAAGAGGGGTTCGTTAGCTTTAGCTAGCCATCCACCTAGGGGAGAAGGAAAAACTCTGAATTCATACCTCTGCTGTCATGCAGCTATGCCCAAAACATGGGAAAATTTTTCGGGGGGTCAACTCTAAATCAGGAGTCGGCGATCCTTGTAGAGCCTGCGAAGCACCTGACCACCAATCGTATCTGCACTTGCCGTTACCAAAGATACATCAGCTGCGTTAAGGGGGGCAAACTGCTGTATGGGCAACATCGTCCCTACCAAATCTATTGCCAAGACATTCGTCTTATTTATATAGTTGCCTCGTGACTGCAGGAGGCCATGAAATAGAATAGTGTGGCCAGCGCAACAATCAACTGAAAGCCTTTTTACTCTCGCCATTTCAAGCCATCCGCTGGAAAAACTAAAGCCCATAATCATGAATATGAATCAATGTGCCTCCATCCGAATTCTAACTTGGAATTCGAATCTTAAACCAAGTGTTCAACCTCTTGACCAACCACGGCCAACCCGTTACTCAATCTGAAAGTGACCAAGTGAATAATTAAGCTTCATTTCTTGTTTTTTCTTCGTCGCATCTATAATGTTAAAATGATTTTTAAAAATAATAATGAGCGTGGCATCTAAGATAATCTATTTCCATATCTAATATTAATTAGGCATCATTATCCATATCATGTTCTTCTCCAGAGAATTTGAACCCCATTTGGGAACTGAGCGGACTTGGTTCAAAAAAACGAGACTGGATCCGTTTCCTTCGGATTGGCGACTTGTTCTAAACCACTCGAACATTACAGCGTTACTCTCGGCAGTGTCCATTTAATGTATCCCCGAACTAATCAACATCGTTTTTTGTAAATTTAAAAGGGTGAATGGCAGTTTTCATAATATTGTACTGGTGTCTATAACTGACTCCTAAAATCCGTCTAGCCATTTGGATTTTACTATTCGGAGTCAGTTAAAGAGATCGGGTTTCAAACAAGGAAATCCTATGTTGAACTGGGAGTCGAGCACTTCATGAGGTTGTGACCGAGCGGCGCATGAGGTTTTGGGGGACATGTCCTCCGATGAATAAACTACGCATACCACGCGGAAACAGGGACGTCCTTTTATGGAGGACCTTAGAGCAGTGGAGGTTCTCAGAGCAGTGGACACCAAGTGGCAAGACGCTTCAGACAATATCAGTGACAGATCTTTGTGGAGACAGCTTGACACCCAATGCACCGAACGGCGCGGGAGGACCTAAGTAAGTAAGTAAATACTGGCATCATTTTTTTGCTCTATGTATTCTATGTATTACACAATATTCAAAATGTGCGCTTGTTTGAAGATCTAAGGGAAATAATTGTAATGTTGAAAAGTGTAGTTATCCACCTCAACGCACTGACCCTTGTTGACATTTATTCATGAAATAACAG
Organism: Biomphalaria pfeifferi; assembly: GCA_030265305.1. Classification (NCBI taxonomy): domain Eukaryota; kingdom Metazoa; phylum Mollusca; class Gastropoda; family Planorbidae; genus Biomphalaria; species Biomphalaria pfeifferi. The sequence goes on from JASAOG010000012.1 coordinate 3,417,848, forward strand.
GCCAATTGTTTCGCGACTGGAGCCCCTATGTCTCTTTGATCACTCATTATTGCCCCTATGAGCCTAAGCTCCTCATAACGCCTTCTGAAAATGGCGTTACTACTCCCCCCCCCCCCCTTTTACCTCAATCCTTTTACGATCAGCAAATAAAAAAAGGCCACCTCATGATGTTCCAATTCATCTCTCTCTCTCTCTTTTTCCTTTCTTTGTTTCTCTTTTCTCTCTCTCTCTCTCTCTCTTTCGTCCTCCCTCTCCTCCTCTCCCAATGATGCATACCATCTACACTCCCGCTTTGCTCAATACTTCACACTAATACAGATGTGGGTTTTTTTTTTATATTTTTTTGTTTAGAAAGGTGAGCAATGCAACAGGTTGACGCGTGGATCGTCTGCCCACTAACGTGTATGCAAATATGTTTGTGTCTCTTTCTGGTGTGTGTGTGTGTGTGTGTGTGTTTGTGTGTGTGTATCTGTGTTCGCGAATGTGTTGGCAGAAATAAAAATGAAAGGAAGGGAAGTAACTGTATTTTGAATGCAGGGTCAGGTGGTTTTACCGAAATCCATTGGCGTGTGTAAAGATTTGGTGGCCCTGGCACTTGACATCCATATCCGCTCTTTGACATTCGACATCATAACATGAGATAATGGCGTAATATTTAATGTCATAACACATTGCGGACTCTCATTTGGAGGGGCTTAAGTGGGGGCCCGGGGATATTTTTAAACTGGAAACTCCCCCCCCCCCCCCCCAACCCTAGCTACGCCACTGATACAATCACCACTTAGGTCAATCATATGTCTTACTTAAAAAATACATTCTTGATAGTTGACACTTGGTTTAATAACTTCCATTCATGCTTTTTATTTTTTTTCGCATTAAAATAAAAAGGCGAATTATAATTTATATGTTAACCTAGGCTGTCACAGTGGTTTAAATTTGGTCACGTTACGTCTTTGGTTTGTTGAGTTCTAGTGCAAGCTGCATATGGAGGCTGAATAATTAGTCAAGTGCATAACTAGAGCCTTGGTCTGATAAATAATAATGACTTAAGTTGTGTTAACAAGCAAACTTTAAAAAAAATACTTAAAATAAAACAAAACAAGGCTTATCTAAGAGGGAAAACACTGTTTTGTATATCCCTCAATAATGTAGAATGTATTCCCTTTTTCAATATATAATTTCATTTATAACAATAACCAATAATTTATTAACTAATTGATAAATTTTTAAATTGATTTATATTTTATAGGCTACAAAAAAATAATAATAATAATTGTGGAAAGTTTTAACTTGATCCGAAAAGGTGCGTTGCAAAAAATGGGAACGATAATCTAAGGGACCAAACCCTACATATTTAGGCATATCTTTGAATGCTGAAGGCTTAACTTTCCTTGTCGGTATGAAACAAAATAATTAATTACCTGTAGTTAATAAACAATTTTTTTTTTAATGACTGATTCATGTCTCAACTATGCCAATAAATATTTGTGCTAAGTTTCAACTTAATACGAGAATGCCTGTGTACAAACATTTTTTACCAGACAAACAGAGTGAGTTGATATAAGCTTTGTTACAGCTTTGTCTTTTGGCATTTACAAAACTATTTCAATGCAGTCAATCCGACCGCGTAAAGGGTTTTCAGGCTTATGTAAATGCATCAGTTATCTATCTTTCAAGCAAAACAGAACAAAAAAAAAAATAATAATAGAAGAAGAAGAAGCGATTTGAGAAATGTGGTGGAGATATAATGGTAACTAAAGAAAACGTAAGAAAATGAAAAAGATGGAAGAGCTTAAAAAAATAAACGGAGAACGCTCTACTTCGTGTTTACTGTTGCCTACGAAATCTTCTTCGTTCTCATTGTTATGTTGGAGTGTTCAGATGACTAGACCAATACATGAGATAAACTGCGCAGTGGTTTCCGAATCAGGGAACTCTCCGTATAGTTTTCTTTCTATTGGGGTGTTTTGGGGCCGGTGTCTTATACGGGCCTACGAAATAATTTTAAATATTTTTCAAGAAAAAAAAATACATTTGTTTCTGCAAGTGCTACATAGTGCACAGCATTGTATTATATGCACAGACCTATATATATTATATCTAGACTGGACAACGGAAACAAATTCTTATCTGCGAGTGATCAACTCACTGACCTATATATATATATATATATATATATATATATTCACGCAAATTCATGACATAAAGCCATTTTCTGTTAGTTTCCATTACGTTATAACTACAAAATCCTAGATCAAAATAATTCACGTCTATTGATTTTAGTCATCTTATGTACATTTAAATATATGGATTTTGTTTCTATGTAACTAAAAATTCCAAAATAATGATTATGAGACGATAGCGCTCTTATATTTGATGTTTAATAACTAGATCTAGATCTAAACATTTAATTATATGTTACATAGGTTAGGGTTGAAAAAAAACCATCTCTTATAGTTTCCTTACAAAACAACGCCTTGTTTCATCTTTTTAAAAAGTTTTTCACGACATTTTTTGTAGTGTTAAAAGATTTCCATGTCCAGTCTAGATATTATATATATAGGTCTGTAACTATATGCTTTTACAATAACGTAGCTTCTCAATACATCCGCTTTCTGTACACCGGATACACCGGATATTCCATTATGAAAATCCTCTATCCTCCAGACATTGCGATAGTTTTAATTTCATCAATTTACGTCTCCACGCAATCGCATTTTTAAAACTTGATTCTCTCCCTTCTATTTGTGTGTGTGTGTCTTCCCTCAAGTCAACCCCACCTCTTAGCCTTTCTTTTGTTTTCTAAAAACTAATGGCCTGTTTTGGGAGCGAAACAATTCAAAAAAAGGTTGTGTTCAGAAGTGCGGTCATCTATTATTCAACACTTTGAAATCTGTTCGGCTTAGCCAAGCAAGCAAAGGAACCATAACTCTAGACCAATCTCAGATCGAACATTCGATTTTTCACTCAAAGAATCCCCCCTCCCCTCTTATTTATTTCTTTGAGTCGATGGATATAACAAAAAGAAATTCTACAAAAAAAAAAAAATCTTAACAAGAAAAGGGAAAAAAAAATATTTAGTCTTTTTATTGTCAGTATTTTTTTTTCGTTTCGTCAATATTTTCCGGCGAGCATCAATTTTTTAGAAAGATTTTCATGAAATTTTGATAGTTTGTTTTATTACACCGTCCGTGCAAGGACTTGGCGGGAAGTGCTCCGTAGACGTCTGCTGGCTGCTGAGACCTAGATCTCTCTACTGGAAAGTAAATGTTGTAGGAAATGTCACGTTATGCTCTGTTCCCGTAGACAATGGTCGATCTGTAAGCAGAAGTGTCCAATCACTGGTCTCTCACTGATTCAAAACACTGCTTCCTTTCTCTACCCTTCTCTTCTTTCTTTTTTTTTTCCTAATTTAAATTCACAACGAGGCTGAGATGTCTATTCAAACGTAACCGTGTTTTTTTCTGCCCCGCGTCTGCTATTCGCATGTAATTTTTCTTAGCATCAAGCTCTTCCTATCATTATTGATCCAAAAGTTAAGTCGGGGAAATAGCATTACAATTACATCTTCTCTTAAGAAATCATGTATTCTCTTTGTCTCTTTTCGGCCTCCTAACAAATTGTTAAGATAATTCAGACCGAGGGATTTGTTTCGTTGGATTTTTGTGTAGAATCATTTCAATAATTTCTAGAGGAAGATGGAACAAATGTATGTGTTCCATTATAAGACTTCACGGTCCATTAGACAGGTTGTCATAGAGATGCACTTTTATTTTTATACAATAGGGCGTTATTACGTAGAGATCGGGAAAGTCAGAAGAGATATGTTAAAGAGAGGGACGATTTTATCGCTCTCAATTTAGGTCATTGATGCTCAATCCTTTAGAACCTAGAAGGGGAGGGGGGGGGGGGGGGGAACAAATTCTGACACCAATTTAACAGGCCGAATCACTGAAAAAAAAGTTGAGACCTTTGGAAATAATTTTCTTAGACTTCATTTTGTACTAAAACTTGGAGTCTAGAGCGAGCAAATAGCATCGCGTCACGGATCGGATATTGACCGCGAGCCGTAGTTTGTGCATCACTGAATTATTATTTTTTTTTTTAGAATGTATTTGCTTACAATAAAATAAATGGTAATGTTCTGAGCCTTCCTCAACTAATGAAGGAAAAGACTGTCAAGCGATTCTAATAAGCGTCATCAAGCAAAGATCTGGCATGCTGTTACTAGATCAATGTCATGGACAATTGAGGAAAAAGAAAGATTATCGCGTCCATTCTCTAGAGTATAAAATGAACTCAAGCGTGACATCAATGCTTGAAATTTGGGTGAACCCCCCCTCCTCCAAAATTTTTTTTCACATTCATCTGTTTTTTAACCAGTTGCTGGGCTGTGTTTAAATATGCAAAAATAACGAGAATTTAGACTTGAGAGAAACTCAAGCAAACTATAGCCACCATATTCGATTTTTAACTTCATTGCATTACCATTTAGGGTGATCAACATTTTTAACTTCGTCATATGCAAAACACCCAGGGAGAGGGGGAGGGGGCAGGAAAGTGGGAACACTAAGCTTAGAACTAATGCTACCTATAGGTAAATTCAGAAAAGAATTCGGCAAACGCAACTTAACGCAAACACACACACACACAAAACACAGAAATATGACGGACCCGAAAAATGGCAAAAGCCAGTAATACTTTGGGTCTTTACTTTCGTCCGTCCAACTGACAAGCTTAGATCTCAAACACTAGAAAAGAAATTGAAAATTCAATTTCATGATATTTTGCAACTTTCAAACTTCTGGTGCAACGGCTACAATTTTTTTTTCTTTTGATAGGGAACTTTTAAAAATAAAATATGTCCTAACATTACACACGTTTTAAAACTATTTGCTGTTACTATTTTAACATAGGTGGAGGACAAACTAATATTCTTCATATTAAATATTTTTATAACATTCTTGCATGCTGTTTTATCTTTCGGGGGCCGCACCTGAGTTGATGTTGAACACAAACTCTCTTTGTAATCTTGTTTCAATTAAGACATGTACAGTTTTTCCAGATTCCGATGCCTCAGAATAATACAATTTATAATTATTATTTAAAAAAAAACAAAAAAAAAACCCACTGCACATGACTATATAGGATTCGAGGTTTTTGTTCTTACATTGAGTATGTCGTTATTATTAACCTGGGAAAAGGGAAAACAAAGTACTTTTGTAGCAGTTGAACAAGTTTTGTTTTGCCACAAAGAACAAGTGCACCAAAGTGACACATGTAAACAGTGCACAAATAAATCCAATGAACATAAAAACACAGCGACTTTCTCAAACCCACTCTTCTTCGCGCCTTAGATTATTGAGGCCCGAGGCGAAGTGACTATGGTGGCCCCCAAATGAAATAGAACAATTTTTTTTTTAAATGACGCAATTTGCTAAAAACCTAGAAGTGGGGACATTGTGGACAAGTCTCGCTATTTCTTCTCTAAAAAAATACATTTTAAAAGACTTGTTTGATGCCTGCCTCCACCTATCAGATGCCCATAGGTGGCTACCTAGTTTGCTTATGCCTAAATCCGGCCCTGCTATCTATCCCTCTCTCTATCTTCATTCTTCTCTTTTCTACTGAATTTCACTCACTAGCCTCCACAGCTCCGACTTGTCATACTCAATACACTCAACAACTAGATTTCATTTCGAAAAGGAAGTAATACAAAATAAATGAAAAGCCTACTCTCTCTCTCTCTCTATCTCTCTCTCTCTCTCTCTCTCACACACACACACACACAAAAGTGCAAAGGGGATAAGTCATTTGCATAATTTGTATTTGATAGTTTAAAAGTAAAAAGCTGTCTGTTTTGTCTCCTAGTCCTTTAGCATTGCATCGCCCATGGGCCAAACATCCACCCGCACATCGACACACACACACACATACATACATACAAAGACAGACACAACAACCATCCTTTGTGCGCCACATTCAAAGAGAGAGAGAGAGTTACGATCACAAGTAACAACGGTGTAGTTACTACTGCAACGGCTAACTCTTGTTGCCGTTAGCAATGTGGGTAGTCCGCCAGCTGTATCGACATCTTAATTAGGTAGCAACATTTGACGACTTCAGTTACCACTGACGTAGATGAAGAGTGAGTGATCAACATAGAACGCTGTAGGCTGCTGCTACACATACCACATGGAAACACAAAATGTACAAACTAAATGGATTAATTAACATGGAGGGTAGAGAGGAAGAGGCGAGTGAGTAGAGGAGTTGGAGACATGGAGGGGGGGAGGAGAATTTTTTTTTGATGTAGATATATCTGCATTGCACTGTCCAGGAATGGATACGCCCTTGTTAACTGTGCAGCCTGGAGGTGTGGTGGCTGAGTGGTGAAGCGCTTAACTTCCGAACCGAAGGGTCCCGATTTCGAATCTCGGTGAAAACTGGGTATTTAAATTTGTTTTTTTTTTAAAGGGTTCCCATGAGTCCACCCAACTCTATTGTGCCTGACATTAGTTGGGGAAAGTAAAGCTGTTGGTCTTTGTGCAGGCCACATGACACCCTCGTTAACCGTCGGTCATAGAAACAGTTGAGTGGTACATAATCTAGATCGCATTGTATGAGTGCAATTTATTTTAAACTGTGCAGCGGACCAGGGCATTAACATCCAATGGAAGTGTCTATAAACTAACTGTGCAACTTGAAACAAATTATGTTTACTAAACATTTGTATAAAGCTTCATCCACAATTTTTTTTAATGCCACTCAGTGAGTTGTCGTGGAGCCTCTTTCTAATTGATTTATCATCGAGTCTATTTCTAAGTGAGGTATCATAGATTTCTAAGTGAGTTATAGATTTCTAAGTGAGTTATCATAGATTTCTAAATGAATTATCATAGAGAATATTTCTAAGTGAGTTATCGAGAGCCTATTTTTAAGTTAATTATCGTAGAGTCTATATTGACCTAAATGCATGACGCGTAGGACGTAATCATCTTCTTTTTTTAAGTAACGTCTGTATTATAAAAGATAAGATTAGTGAGTTATCGTAGAGACTATTGCCAAGTGAGTTATTGTAGAGACTATTGCCCAAGTGGGTTATTGTAGAGACTATTGCCAAGTGAGTTATCGTAGAGCCTATTGCCAAGTGAGTTATTGTAGAGACTAATGCCAAGTGAGTTATTGTAGAGACTATTGCCCAAGTTAGTTATTGTAGAGACTATTGCCAAGTGAGTTATCCTAAAGCTTATTTCTAAATGAGTTATCGTAGAGCTTATTTCTAAAGTGAGTTATTGTAGAGCTTATTTCTAAGTGAGTTATCGTAGCGCCTATTTCTATCTGTTATTCCCTGTGCGTTGATCTATCACAATAATTCTCTCAACTTTAGCATTATCTTATCTTACTGACTACAGACGTTACTTCAAAGGAGAAGATAATTACGTCCAACGCATTTCATGTGTCGGTCTAGCCATGTATATTACTTAAACTCTGCTAAGGCGTTTTGTTTTCCTGGGTGATTTCGGCAACCCATTCCATGCTCTAATGGCACTAAGGAAGAAGGAGCACTTGTACGAATTAGTCCTAGCATATAGAATAAGAATTTAATTGAAGCAATCGCAGCTTTTAAGAAAGCTCTAACTATAGGAATGTTCTGAAAGAAGGAATTTAGTAACATTCTGCTATTTATGTGTGAGTATGAGTTGGTATTGAGACCTTGTGATAGGATGGAATGCTGGATTTGAGGGAAATATTTAATAGCAGTAAAATAAAAGTTTTTACTATCTCCATCAGTCTCATGCAATTCCCTTTTATGTTTTAAATATTCAGTCACGTGATTCATATCAGCAAGCTCCGCCCCTAGAGGTTACAAACTATTTCATCATTCCATAAACGCACAAATTCCTCAACATTGAAACTGTCTTGATTCTGTCTTGATATAACTCGATAGGTTGGTGGGTCAATTGTGTAGCTTGTATTACTTCACGTCTAACTTCTGCGACTTAAATAGTTTAATCCAATTAATCGAATCAGCTTCTTATTAGAGCCGAATCCTAAAATATCAAGATAAATTTGCAATTCTTACCGTTGCATCTGCTTAACCTGTCCAGCTGGTTATTATGACCAAATCGTGTTATAAAAATAAATTCCGATTACTTTTAACTTAATGATTACAAGCTGAGCATGACTTGATTAAATATGATATTTGGCCATGTTCGACGCATTTTTAAAGTCTTGTGAGAGTGTGAAGTGCTCGTCTACATCTCAGTCATTAGAAACATTAGACTGGGCGCCCATACAGTTTTTAAAAATGAATTTATTCACACGTAGATGTGAGAGTTATCTCTTCTTAGCATCCTCAGGGGACATTGAAGAGTTACAGGACTTGCCGTTGGCTTCCATGAGGGGAAAAAATAAACTTTATATCTATGCGGGTTTGATTTCAACACAAAGTCCGATTTAATAGCCGGGCGGTGACCCTGCATGGTATGCTCCACTTCAGGCAAGAGCCATCAACCGATGTACCACGTTGCAAAGTGAATGAAAGATAGATCTAATTAGTTTCTTCTAGTAGCATTCACCATATGGTCTGCCTACATTATTTTACAAAGTGATACAACCATTAGCTTAATAGTAAAACATATACCTGATTTAATTATTAATTTTATAAATTTGCTTATATATTAGTTATAGAAAAAAAAAAAAAACACTGTTTTTTTTAACTCAATTCTAAGTGGAATTATCATGGTGTATCCGGTGTACAGAAATGAACATTTTTTCAATTATTTTTTTTTTTTTTGTAGCCGAAATAAATTGTATTATTAGCTGACTACAACTTTAATATGGCGTTCTCTAAATTGTTGATAGGTTCTGATACTTATGCTTAAAAAATAAAACTTGTTTTGTTTTTTTACCTGCCTGAGTGGACCACTTCGAGGGTCCAACTTTGAGTTTGAGTTTGTGTTTTTGTTTATTCCACAATCAGTTCCAATATTCTTTCTACTTATTTTTTTATCTTTTCTTTACGAAATATGCACATCTGATAAGAGGCTTTAAAGTCTGTGTCTTATGGTTGAGCTAAAAACAAGTAACTAGAATAACTTTCCTGACTTTATTTTGATTTTAACCCTTTCTCTCCGTTATTATTTAACACGTTCTGGTGGAATCAACGTTGGTATCGTCAGTTAGGAGAGAAAGAGTTAAAGGAAGGTAATTATGTTCAGGTCATCTGTCTCTATGGCCATCGTTAACGAGCAGGGTGTCATGTGGCCAGCACAACGACCAACCGCCTTTACTTTCCCCTACTAAAGTCGGGTACCCATTGCAGGTGGACTCAGCGGCACCCTAAAAATCCCAAAATCCATAATCCCAGTCTTCACCGAGATTCGAACCCAGGACCCCAGGTTCGGAAGCCGAGCTTAACCACTCCCTACGTTTTTCTTTAGGTTCTTTTATATCTTCAAATCGATTTCTCTTTTTTTCTCCTCTCTAACTCTAATTTATTGTTCAATCTACGTCAACCCGATCTAAAAATTTCAAAACGTAATCAAAGACCAGATGAGAATCCACTATAGTTAATAGCTGTTATTTCGGAGAGTTTTGTTTCCTATGACACGTGAATTTAAAAATATGTTTGATTGGATGCCTGGTAGTGTGGTATGAACTCTGGACTATAGTCTCGAAGGTCCCGGGTTTGAACCCAGCCCGCTTCCATCTCATGCCGCCCTACATGAGATTTAGGCTCTTGAAAAATTTTTAATTCTGAACATCCTAAACAGTAAAACAAAACACAAACTCAATGTCGACCCCCCAAAGTGGTCCACTCAATCAGGTAAAAAGACAAGCTTCATTATTTTAAGCATAAGTATTAGAAGCTATCAACAAGCGTAGCCCTATATCCGTCGATACAATAGAAAACCCGTAAATGCATCTTGAAACAGTTTCCGATTCTATTGCATTGTTAGTCCAACTGAAGACATGATACCAAAGGATACGGAGATTTATTAATGTGTTATTACATTGTAAATTTTCATGTAAAGATTGTTCTGAAGACCTGGCCTAACTGATGTTATTTTAGGATTATCTAATTTATTTAATTGTTTCCTAAAGAGTTAATGTCTCATTTAAGGCCTTTTAATGAATGCTGTTTTCTATACCCATAAAGGCATATACATATGTGTATATAATGGCATATAAGAAAATATGTATATACTAGTGTACATATATACATGTATATGCATTTATATATATATAAGCCTCTATTGTATAATAAGAAACCCTCCTGTTTAATTGTTGATTAGACTAATATACATAGTAAATGGATTCGTTCTCTTTTAAAATCAAAGTAACATTTTATTTTAAATGTGAGTAGCTATTGTGGCAGAAACACTTCATTTAGTATTTACATATGTGTACATCATTATTTTAGAAAAAAAAACTTAGAAAAAATGTGTTTAAAATTCACAAAAAGTTACCTCCCTTGTCAATAGTGGGAAGAGTGGTCGAGAAGCTAAGTGCGCTTGAACTTGGCTTGTATCGGCTACCTAGAAGGGGGCTCGAGGTTCGACACCCGACTCGGGCAGAGTTGAGTTTACTGAGCGCCTAAAGGCAGCACGGAAAACCAACTCCTAGATACCCCCCACCGGTCCACAAATGAGATTGGACCAAAGCGCTCTGAGCATGCTATAAGCATGAAAGTAGCGATATAGAAAAGCTATAATAATAATAATAGTTTCCTTTTTTTACTAATAGTGAAGAGCTGTAAAAATGGTGTATTTTTTTTTTTATTTTTTTTTTTTTTGCAAAAGTTACTTACAAAGTAAATTTTAAAAATTAAACTTTGCACGTTCAGAAAAGAACGCATACATAGAAATTTGTAAAGATCGATATTGGAGTTATAGTGTTTTGGCATATAAACAGGCAGACCACACAAAACTAAAAGCGGCTTTTCCCCCTTTCTGGGACCGCTAAACAAAAAAAAAATTGTTATATGTAGTATTATTTTTGTTTGTCATAATTACAACTATTATGAACCTAGGTGGCATGGCCTTAACTCTTTCTCTCCGTAATTATTTACCACATTCTGGTGGAATCAACGCTGGTATCGTCAGTTAGAAGAGAAAGAGTTAAGTGTGTCGATGTTTCAAATAATCATATCATGATCTGAGACCATTCGTTACAGGAGGCCTGAACACTGACCTGCAACGTCATAACTAGTGGGCAGTTTAGACCAATAGCTCGTTGCCACGTCGTACAGACCTGTGATTTAGAAGTTAGAAAACCTTGCTTACGTCCCTAAAGGAACCTGAACCCTGCGGAGGCTAAATGTTAATTTTGTCGTGTGAGAAATAAGGGGGGAATGTCGGTTAAATATTCCTCTTTATTATCACCGCTTTCAGAACAGAAAAACTGCGGTTTAAGTCAAAGAGAAAAGTTAGCTTTTACAATGCGCAGCTACCTATAGAGCTGAAGCTTCAGACCCACACTGCCCCCTCGACACTTATGCTCATAATACTTAATTAAGCGTTGGTTCCACTTGATTCAATTTTTTAAAATTCAGTCCTTGATAGCACACGTGTAGGAGGGAATTGTTTATTCTCCCAATGACAAACAAGAAAAAAAATAAATAATGTTCTTTAAAAAAACAACACGCTTATATAAGGGAGAGAACTGCAAATGTGCATCCACATCTCTTTATACTGTACGATTTATTTCCCTTGTTCTATATCAAACACTATTAATTAATTAACTCTAATTAATTAAATAATTGTGTTTTTTTGTTGTTTTTTTTTAACATGATTTGTGTTTTGTAAGGGACACTCAATAATTGTGTAAAGTTTCAACTTGATCCGAAAATGAAAACTGTGGGAGAAGAGACGTGTACAAAATGTGTACCAGACAGACAGACAGACGGAGTGAGTTGATAAAAGCTTTGTAAAAACAAAATGTTGAGCAGCCCATTACTAAATGTGTAACTTACCCAGATGGCTTGGTCCACTGTTGCTACACCCATCATCTGATGGACAATTAGGAGACTGGTCATCTTCCTGGTGGTCAGTGGCATCATCATCATCATCATCAGGCGCGGGAGTGACGTCATCGTTGTCGTTCTCCCACGGCCGACAGTATCTTTTGTTGGCCTTCTTGATCATGAATGACCGAGGCATGTTTAGTTGATGCAGTTTTATTTCTCTAAGTCTTTACGAGCTGGGTTTTTTTCCCATCAAGTATTGGTTTATATCCAAACCAGTTGACTTAATTTTTCAACTAATAGAAAAATGTCACTTCACATTACACATGTCTACTCTTGAATCTGGGTTTGCAGAGAATCAAAGATAGCCATAAATGTTGAAGTGAACGAGTTAATCGGTGGATGGAGTCTTGAAACTCTAAGTGTCAAATTGAAAAGTTTAGCGTCAAAAACAGAATATTATCACTTCAGTTTGTAGTTCACCTTTTGAAAACATGGAAATGTGTTTAAGCTAAATACAGACTGATTGACTGACTGCTGGAAAGTGTAAGCTAATTAGTAAGAAGTCGATACTAATGTGATACTTAATCAACATTTTTTCCGTTGCTACATTTATCCGTTGCCTATCATAAATTGTGCTTGAAAGTCTAATATAGAGTGGAATGGAACAAATCTAAAATAGGTAATCAAATTTAGGAATAAATATAACGTATTCAGTGGAATAGCATAATTATGCCATTATTATTGCTTGCATCTTGAGTTACATTGATTACGTGAATACAACTCACAGGACTGTAAGTCTATGAACATTTTAACTCGCTCAAGATATATCTGTGAAACGTTGAATGTGGATATTAAACACACACAAAAAGTCACTTATGTAGAAACAAAAGTCCAAACATAGTCCTACTGAAAAGTTGAGATTAACAACACCACATCAATAGGTGCTTATAATAATAAATAATAAAACCTAGTGTCGTATTTGATTGGGGTTGGGGTGGGGGGATTATAGTGCCCTCCAGTAGCCTATGTGATCGTGTTTTAAGAGGAGGTAAGGTAAAGTAAATTATGTAAAGGTCCCCTTTTAGACCTTGCGGTCTATAGGGCAGATAATGTAAAGGTCATCTGTTTCTGAGACCTAAGATCAATGAGGGTGTCATGTGGCCAGCACAACGACCAACCGCCTTTAATGTCCCCAACTAAAGTCAGGTCCAGCTGGCTGGAGTCAGAGGCACCCAAAGATAACTAAATAATAAATCACATCTTCAGCAGGATTCTAACCCGGGACCTCGGTTCGGTAGCCAAGCGCTTTACCGCTAAGCCACCGCGAGAGAGGGGGAGAGTTATTGTAATTGCGCGGAATATTGTTTGTTTAAGAGTACGAAAGCTACTATTTATGTCTACCTGGTCGTGCGGTACGCGCGCTGGACTGTCGTTCGGTCGTCTCGATGGTCCCAGGTTCATACCCTGCCCACTGCCTTCCCCCGTCGTCCTTCAGGGGATTTGGACTAGGAAGTAGATAATCTTCAACACTGAAGGAACATCATCTGCCCTATAGACCACTAGGTCTGAATGATGAACTTTACTGAAGGAACATCATCTGCCCTATAGACCACTAGGTCGAATGAGAAACTTTTTTGAAGGAACATCATCTGCCCTATAGACCACTAGGTCTGAATGATGAACTTTACTGAAGGAACATCATCTGCCCTATAGACCACTAGGTCGAATGAGAAACTTTTTTGAAGGAACATCATCTGCCCTATAGACCACTAGGTCTGAATGAGGAACTTTACTGAAGGAACATCCGAAACATGTAAAACATGTTTACAAACAAACAAATGAAGATGAATATTTTCTAGCCCAGAAAAAAGCTTGTTCAGGATAGCAAGCAAGCCATAACAAATACGAACTATGTTAACGACAGTCCGTGGCGCATTTCTGACTTGATTTATTTGATAATTAATTGATTTTGACCTATAAATAAATAATGAATCAATTATCGATCATTTTCTCTCTCATGTCTTGTTTAAAAATGATTTGATTTTATGTTACATATTAATTTCTTTTCCAGTTTAATGTTTAAAAAAGAAAAAAAATGTCGACCAATTCTTGAGACAAATTTTCAGAATTCTTACAATTATTATTATTATTATTATAGCTTTTATGTAGCGCTACTTTCATGCTTACAGCATGCTGAGATCGCTTTGGTCCAATCTCATTTGTGGACCAGTGGGGGGAGGGGGGTATCTAGGAGTTGGTTTTCCGTGCTGCCCTTTAGGCGCTCAGTAAACTCAACTCTGCCCGAGTCGGGTGTCGAACCTCGAGCCCCTTTCTAGGTAGCCAAGACAAGCCAAGTTCAAGCGCACTTAGCCTCTCAGAGGAGCGGTGGCTGAGTGGTAAAGCTCTTGGCTTCCGAGCCGGGATGTCTCTGGTTTTGTAAATAAAAACTTTATTTTAGGTTGACTTTCTCTACAAAAAAACACTCTGAACAGTTCTAACTGCCCTTACTTTGGTACCTAGAGACGCGTGTTTTTTTTTTCTTAAACAACTCTAGTACAAAAAAAAGTAATATTCCATTTTTCAGACCTCTAGGGCATATGGTGTAAATGCCATCTGTGTCTATGACCGACAATTAACGAGGGTGTCATGTGGTCAGCACAACGAGCAACCACTTTTGCTTTCCCCAACGAATGTCAGGTACTCAGAATTGGGTGGACTCAGGAGCGTCCTCAAGATTCCTGCTCGAATTCCCAGTCTTCAACGAGATTCGCACCCGAGACACTTGGTTCAGAAACTAAGCGCTTTACCACTCAAGGACTACGTCCGTAAACCTGCTTAAGTAGCACAAATGTCTTACTGAAGAGCCCGTTGTAGTCATTTACTTTTGCATATTTTCAATTAAGTAAAAAAAAAATTGCATATTTATCAATACCAATTTAACAAAATATATTATCAAAAAGGGTAATAATTAAAAAAAAAAAGAAATTACTTCCAAATTACAATGCAACTAACTGTGCTGATTCTTTTAATCAGACTGATCAATACCAAATCAAAAACGTAAATTATGAAAAAGGGGCAAAATAACAAAAGGCTTTTTTCACACTGTTCACGGTTTAACTAATGTATAAGATAATGTTTTATATTACATCATTCAATAACTAAAGTTTATTACATTTAAAGAACGAACTTTTTTTTTTAAATAATCACTGTTAGGATACACTTGAAAATTGAGATTTTGAAATGAAATACAAATTGGTTCCTGAATAAAAGAAATTGTCACTCGGAACAAGAAATCCCACCAGATCAATCACTAATTACAACACTCTCAGTCTAGCTCAAAGCATTGTTACTCTTCAGAGCAGTAAGTTTATCTTTCTACCGGTATCCCTGTGTTGCGCTCAAAATAACAGCTCTTTCAACGCCGTGTGGCTGAAATCAGCTCCCTTCCCTTTCTAAACAAGCATGAAACCTATCTCTAACCCCCCCCCCCCCCCCCGCCCCAACTTCGTCTTTAAAAAAAAATCCGACAAGATTTGTTCTATTCCTCTCTCTCCTGACACACGGCGCGAGATTCTTTTTGCGTAGTACCGCCCTCTCAGGACATTAGCCGCGCGAGTAGGCGTGGTTAAGATTTCTCCTGGTGAATCTGTGGCTTCCGAGCATTGATTGATAGGTGAAACGTTGAGGGAGGTAACTGCTCGGCAAGCAGCGAAGAGTACAAAAATAAACAAGCGAGTCAGGGAAAGACAACCTGTTGTCGTCTGCAGCCTGCGTGATGACACATACCTGTAGAGATGTGATACGACCAACACTTGGGGAAAAAAGGGGGGGGGGATGAATCCTGATCGAAAATCACATTAATTCGTTCGGATGAAAATCTGTTGATAGGGTTAAATGATTTTTAAATGTTAAAAAAAAAATAATCTTTTTTTTTTTGTACCTTGACTCAAATGATAATGCTTTAATAAGTCTTGCTTCTATCAAATACGAAAGGATTTTTAATGTGCAGATTTCTAGGCAATATAGTTTAACAAAATGGTGTCAGAAGTGAGCCGAGAAAGATTGAAACGAACCATTTTCTTAGCAAACTGAATCTTATGAGATCTGAAAGAGCTGTTCGGACCTTATATCATAGAGACATGGAAAACTTCACTAAAGACTACAATCACAACATCGTACATATTGTGTTGTCAAATTCAATGCCGTTTTACTTCCCCATTAGGATCTAATATCTTTATTAGTTGAAGATTTTTCTTGCATTCTTTTTTGGGGTTTTTTTTTTGTTTTGTTTTGTTTTTGAAGCTCTAAGGAGGCTATGTGGTCAGATTCAATCGTTATTTGTTGGCCGTATCACTAGATGTTATAATATATCCGATTTTGTTTAATGTACTAGTGTACTTGTCTATATTCTGACATTTTGAGCAGTAGAAGTAGAAGAAAAAGAAGAAAGAAGAAGAAAAAGAAGAAGAAAAAGAAGAAGAAGAAGTAGAAGAAGAAGTAGAAGAAGAAGAAGTAGAAGAAAGAAGAAGAAGAAGTAGAAGAAAGAAGAAGAAGAAGTAGAAGAAGAAGAAGTAGAAGAAAGAAGAAGAAGAAGTAGAAGAAGAAGAAGTAGAAGAAAGAAGAAGAAGAAGTAGAAGAAAGAAGAAGAAGAAGTAGAAGAAAGAAGTAGAAGAAAGAAGATGAAAAAGAAGAAGAAGTAGAAAGAAGATGTAGCAGAAGAAGTAGAAGAAAGAAGCCTCTTCTAACAATAAAGCTGTAAAAGCTAGGTTCTCTTGGGCTCGACAATGTTCTTATGGTGATGAGTACCACGTGACCGCCGGAAAGTTTTAATGAGTCAGTCGAACGTAAGGAGAAATGTCTGCAGGTGAGATATGACAACGACGGTTTTAAAAGGTCATAGGTCATTTCTAGCAGACGATCAGTGTGTATTTTTGCTAACATAGTGAAACATAACTTCTTTTTTTTCTTTTTTACTCAGTGGCGTAGCTAGGGTTGGGGGGGGGGGGAGGGGGGAGATTTTGAAAATCCCTCGGAAACCCACTTGAGAGGGCCAAATGAGTGATCAAAATTGATTTGTTACATTAACTATTAAATATTACGCAAAATGCAGGGGCCCCAAAGAGGTCAAGCCCCCTCCCCGGCCCCTAAATGATGGCAAATTTCTAGCTGCGCCATTGTTCCCCCCCCCCCTCTATTTCTTTTACTTGTATCGATTTGCTTTGCTATGCATGTTAGTGACCTCCCTGGTCTCCATCTTATCGAATGGATCACATCTGATTGTGCTACGTGTGCCTGCTTCCCCACTCCCCCCTCCCTCCGCCATATTTCAAGAGTTCTGTTTAAACAGACACCACGAGTAATGTCAACTCCACGTTAGGGTTAGTTGATAGTGAGTGCACCAAGTGCTCACCAAGGCATCGCTATGCTATCTGATAGTACCCTGGACTTTGGCTAAACCTGAACAAACAGCTTACAGTGTTCATTTTCAATAAATAATTGTGTAAAGTTTCAATATTATCAGACAAGTCAAATGGAAGGAATAACGCAGACATGCAGACGGATAGATTTAGTTAATACAGCGCAGCATTAAACTCATCATTTCCAGTCATGCACAACTTTAAAAACAGAAAATAAAAAAAAAATGCTTTGAAAAAAGCTTATGTTAAGCGTAATTGTGTTAAATAAGTTTGGATCGATCGTGTAATTAAATCTGTAATAGATTTAGGCTAACTATAATAAATATGTGCGATTAGAAATATTTTTACCAGTTGCGAGATTTCAAGCTTTTAACATTCTTAATACGCTTTGATCCTATCACTCGAATGCTCAAACCTCCTCATGCCAATACACTAACCATTGTGCCAGTATAGTGTTTATAAAAATAGAAGGGTTCATAGCTATCTATTGTTAATTTCTCTCGTTTAAAATACGACCTAATTCTCTACATAAATTATAAAGTAGACTAATTCAAGTCATAACTGCCACATCTGTCAATTACAATTTCTTTCCCATGTTCGATACCAAAAAAATTATTAATTACCAATAGTTAATTAACTAATTGATTGCTTTTTTTTTTTTTTTTAATATTCTTGTTTTGTTTGGTACAATGAATAAATTGCACAGAATTTCAACTTGATCTGGGATATGTTGTGGTGGAAATATCGTGTAAAAACTTTTTGCGAGACAGACCGATTCGATATGAGCTATCCAAAAAAAAATGTGTTAAAAAACAATAGCGAATTTTGAAAATAAAATCCGATTTTCACTCTTTATCTGATGTATCCTTTGTTACAAAATGTTAAAAATTAAGAACCAGGAGTCCAGGTTTAATTTCTTTCACACGCAAACGCCACCTAGAGCACTTTATATTAGTTATCTGCACTTGCCTCGGATATATCAAACTAAAACCGAGAACTCTAGACCAAATGATTTTGTAATCATGTCATCTTTTTTTCTTTGGTCGCTCACGCCTCCGAAAACCTGGCACGCGTCAAGCACACAAATGTATTGCCAATTTGGTAGATAGATCTAGTGCCCCGAATAATTTGTGTGAAATCGAAACGCTAACCAAAAAAATAAAAAATCTTCGCCGCTTAGAGAAGAATCTCCATTTCCAAGATTATACAGATGGAGTCGGCTTTAATTTCGCGTTTAATTTTGATAAATTCTTTATTAAGCCTCTTGAAACGTATGCAAATATCAAGGGGACATTATCTGGATGAATACAAAAGATGGAGAAAAGGGAGTGAAGCAACATGCGGGCTTTATTTTATTGCCTTCCCACTTGCCTTCGTGGAACGGAAACACGTGTTGCCAGATTTTGTTGAAAAGTGTGAATGCATAGAAAAGTTTACGAGCCAAACTCAGGTGATTTTTTTTTTCTCTTTCTGCTTTATCATTTAATTATTAGAGAAAATTAGGAGGATGACCGCAGTAAAGTGGACCAGAGAGAAAGAGGGAGTGACTTATAGAGAGACAGGAGGTGAAGGCAGAAAAAAAAAAGAGAGAGATAGGCGTAAAAAGAATGGATGTTTTTTTTGTTTTTTGTTTGTTTCTCTTTAGGAGTGTAGATTTAGTACCGATCGACCCATCGTAAATCTTTGAATGACTGATGTTTGTGGAGGGGAAGATAAAGAGAAAAAAAAAGTGGAGTAAATTTGCTCTTTTGTTGTTGTTTTTTTTCCTAGATGAAGGATTGACAAAAGTATTAAATCAAAGTCAAGAAAGAAAGGGAGATAAAAAGGAAAATATGGTGGTCGAACTCTGTTCTCTTTTGGCCAAAGTCACGCTCGACCTTAGAAATGATGAATTGTCTGCCCTTGACTGCTGTCCTCCCGAACTTTGTTATTTCCCCTCACCTGGATGGACCCTCCCCCCCCCCCCTTCCCTTTCCCTACTGTCAACCGTTCAATCAAAGGACAGACAGACTCTTCTACGACGTCACAGTGAGAAGGCGAGAATGCGGCCGCACCACAAATCACAACACGAAATGAAGGCCGTACACCAAAACAGTCAAATGTCCGCTATAGAAACCATTTATGAAAGATATCTTTTGTATCAGTAAAATTGTTGCTGATTCAATAGTACTTCTTAGTATATCAAACTGAGTTGGAGAGACTCGCCTAGAACCGAGATGCCTGGAGGAAGCTGGGTGGTGGCCTATGCCCCAGAAGGGACCACAGGCAGAGATGAGGTGAGCTCGAATCCCGACTCGAGTTAAGTTGGCTGAGCGCCTAAAAGGAAACATAGTAACCATGTTCCAGATACCCCATCCTATTAAGGGGGTCATCTACCTACTAGACCTTTTTTTTTTTTCTCATATTTTTACAATTAAATTGTGCTTTAAGTGTTACTACAAGTCTAAAATGACATTATTAGAAGAAAAAATATTTGCTAAATTGTCCCCACTAATTTTTTTGGGTGGTTAATTGGGCAAAATTAAGAGCTTTTAGTAATTCTTTTTTTTTTTTTTCTGAAGCTATAATAGTTAGAGTGGTCACATTTTGCATTTTTATACGTAATGTTTAATGTCCAAACATTCACACAAAATTAAGATCTTTTAAATAATAAAAATCCTGTTTAAGGTCCATTTGATCTTTTTAACATGGCAAAGACACCACCAGAAAAAACTTCCAAACATTATCACAGAAGCGTCATTACAAAGACGTTATTATAAGGTCGTTATCAGATACAAGTCATTATAAAGATGTCACTATAAGATATCGCCGCATAGACGCCATTACAAATAAATACATAATTTTGTAAATATGACAAGTCTTCTTGTAAATATATTAACATATCATTGAATTTTTGTTCTGTATTGTTTACAGTATGTCTAAGACGAACACTTATACAACAAATTGCTTCTGGATAAATAAATAAAAGAAATATTATTGTCAAATAAAAATCTGCGCAGTAGAGCGCGACACTTCTGCTATGAGAAATCTTAAAAAGTTGAATCAAATGTTTACAACAAAAGAGTCACTATTTCTTTTCGTTTCTCCTTGTTCTAATGGCAACAAAGAAAGAGGACAAATGATAAAGAATACCAGACAAGATTGATAGACCGGTGTCAAGGTTTGATTGTCCTGATCTAAGACCAAACGACATGCGTCATCGTGTAGCTTGTCCAATCACATACTTTCAAATGAGCTCGTGATACCAAAGTCATGGCCAGGATTTTTTTTTAACGTGAACCAAATCTGTCAAAATATGAATCAATCCTAGCAAGCATCCTTTCTTACCCAACCTGACAACTTGAATGTTGCTAAAAAAAAACCTAGCAATATGTTCTTGAAAAAATCAATACCTACTGTTTGCTCCAATAATATCGAATTTAGTAGATGTATAGCTATATACTGTTTATAATATTTATTTATTTTGGCCATGGAACTCTCCCATTTTTCTTTTACTTATAATAATATAACGGATCCCCCCCCCCCAATCCGTTTTTTTTTCTTACTTAGCTGCATGGTCGTGCGGTATGCGCGCAGAACAGAGACCAATCGCTATAGAAGGCCTGAACACTGACCGTCAACGTCACAACCTGTGGGCATTTAAGACCAACATCTCGTTGCACGTCGCAGGTCTGTACAAGGTGGCAACGAGCGATTGGTCTTAACTGCCCACAGGTTGTGACGTTGCATGTCAGTGTTCAGGCCTTCTGTTACGAGTGGTCTCGGCTGGAGACAGTCGTTCGGTCGTCTCGATGGTCCGGGGCTCATACCCTGCCAGCTGCCGTCTCCCGTCGTCCTGCGGGGAGGTTTGGACTAGGAAGTAGATAATCTTCAACCCTGAAGGAACCTCCGAAACACGTCAAACATTTTACAATAGAAGGATATAAAGTTAAACAAAGTTAATGTAAAGTTACATTTCTCTGGTCATCTAATTCCAGTATCTATTACGTTGAATTGAACCAGCCCGTAAATTCAAACATCACCCTCCCCCAACTCTTCTTCGTAATAAATAGGGCCTATTCGTATTTACCTTTTACCTTTACCTTTACCTATCCCTTAGTCTGTTGGACCGTTGGGGCACCAGGCAAGACTTTTCGACCGTCTTTCTCCATTAGTCTTTTTTTTTTTTTGCCTTGTTTAGAACCTCTCTCAATGACAGGCCCATCCATTCTTTAATGTTGTCCTCCCATCGCTTTTTCTGTCTGCCTCTTCTTCTTTTTTCTGGCACTGTTCCCTGAAGGAAGGTCTTTACGAGCCCCGTAGATCTTGTAATGTGGCCATAGGTTTTAAGCTTTCGTCTTTTTACAATAGTTAGCAGGTCATCATGGGCTCCGATCGCTGCAGTAAACCCGTCTCTGATTTCTTGGTTTGTGATGCGGTCTTTGAATGTGATGCCTATATTTACACTATATGACTATTCCTCTTCTTCTCAGTTCTTATACGGAATATTTGGTAGGACTAAAAGAATTTGTTTTAGAGAGAAAAAATGCGAAACATGGATCAAATCACAAACGTAGCTGAACTCCATGGCTCTATATCAACTATGACTCAGGGTTTAGTCACGAATCTTTAGATCTACTTTTTTAGACTACATTTGTTTAGAAGACCACTGTTTATTCCATAGACATAAATAAATATAGACTGGCCGAAGGAAGTAACCTCATGTAACTTGAAAACATGTATATCTATTGTATGCGGATTTCCGAATAATGAAAAATTGCATGATCTTCATTCTTAGAGATTTAACTCTTTCTCTCCTAACTGACGATACCAGCGTTGATTTCACCAGAATGTGGTAAGTAATTACGGAGAGAAAGAGTTAAAAAGAAAAACACCAGTGAAAATAATGTAATACTAATATAGGTTATGGCTGAAATAGATATGAATACTTAACTTTTATACTGCTCATAAATGCTGCATAATAAAGTACACAAAATTGCAAGTCACAAATTTTTGTTTCAAAAAACTCTTTAATCGGCCAATCTATATTTATTTATGTCTATGGTTTCTACCTTTTGGTGAAATGTCGCGACGTTATTTCTAGTCTGGTGATCATGAATCGTCCACGAATTACATTCATGTTATCGGTCCTTGGATTAAGCTGAATAAAATCTCTACGGAAATATATGAATCTAATTTATTTGATTGATTTATATACAGATACATGAAGGTTTTTAATTCCTTGTTTTTATTTTTCGGTCTTAATGCTTTATTTTAATATTACATTCGGGAAACATAATTCCCTTTGCCAAGGGCCTCCAATTAACTAAGGCCGACCCGGGACCCGCTGCTGAAACACTTTCAAGTCCTTAAAAATCTACTTATTACCTACTCGTCTGCCCGAGTGTTGTATTATATTAGAGTTGCATCCCTTTGCTTAAGAGTCGAACTTAAAGGAAACTCATAATCTGAATTAATATTCCAACGAAGCAATATGACACACTAACATTTAAGGGTGGAGAAAGCTCTTCCCACGTTGAAACTAGCGGCCATTATGGTATATAATATATTCGCGTCAAGGTCTGTGGCATAGACACGCGAAAATGAAATTGAGATTCGACTTCAATTAATAGAATTTTCACTTCAGATAATGATTTCAATAGATGACTTATTTAGCATAATTTGTAATAAATTACCGAGAGATAGAAAGAAGGATAGACAGATATAGAGGTAATGAGAGAGAGAGAGAGAGAATGAGAGACAGGAGAGAAAGTGACAGAGAGAAAGTTAGATCTAGAAAATGAAAAAGAGAGATAAAGAGAGAAATATAGATAAATAGATAGAGAAAAAGAGAAAGTGAGAATAGAGACAGAGAGGAAAGAAAGAGAGAGAGAGAATACAAGAAAACGTTTTTTTTTAAATAAGGAATCGCTTGGGCAGCGTGCGTATCCCCGATGCTCATCTGAGTCCAGTCAGTCAGAGCCCTCTTTAATTCCACAGAGACCGAGAAACTGTTGCAACAATCTCCATTAAGCCGAGACGAGAAATACCCGCCGGGCAGCGCGAGGGCGTCACCCAAGGGATGTCACTCTCCGGGATTTCGTCGAAGATTCGACTCGGGAAGGATCCATAGTTTTCTCCCCTTGTTAACCTTGAAATAAACCATCTCGCCTCGTGTCCGACAAGCGGACAAGACAAAACTAACTTCAGAATATGCAAGAAAATTGGATTTCTGTCTTCATAAAAAAAAACATTGTCAACAATTTGGCTCAGCCAATCATATTTTGTGTGTGAGAGACTTTCTGTTTGTTTTGATAGAATGAAAATAAAAATTGAGATTATTTTGTTTTGATAGTGATCGGAGGCTGGGGTAGGAGCAGAATGAGGCAGTGGTGAGCAGTGGTATTGGGGGTGGGGGGGGGATGGCAACAGTAGAGTACATAAGTGAATAGAGCAATAATAGGGGGCTTTGTGCACAGGGGGGAGAGCAATATTAGGTGGCATATGGGGAGGGGAAGAGTAATATATGGCATTCATAGGTGAGGGAGAAACAGTGAAGGGAATAAGTAAAGGGGAGCAATAGTTGGGGGCATTATGGGAGGGTGGAGAGAGATAGTAAGGGGCATTAGTGGGAGGAACAACAGTAAGGGGCATTTGGGGGGGGCGAGAGCTATAGTTTGGAGCATTGGTGGAGGTATCACTAAAATGGGGCATTAGAGATAAACGTATGAGCGCACTGCGCTGCCGACAACATTTTAAAATTTGAATAAATGTATATTTTACCTGCAGAGTAGAAAATTTAGGTAATAAAGTCCATGAATATTCTGCGGTTCAACTCATATCATAACCATATGACCATAAGTTATGTTTTGAAGTTTATTTTTAGAACCGACTTTCTCTTCTCTTTGCACAGAAGTTTCATCGCGTCGGATAGCAGTGTGTCGCGGGCCGGATGTGACCTGCTGGCCGTATTTTTTTGTGCATCTCGGATTTTTAAAGGAGGGACTTAGAGCACTTCAAGAGTTTGGGCATAGAGACGTAAAGCTCCAGAGATGTGAATGGAAAGATGTGTGTGTGTGTGTAGACCAGGGAACTCCATGGAATCGTAGTAGGGCCGGCCTTATGCATAGGTAAACTAGGCAGCCGCCTAAGGCCACCGATGGATGGGGGGGGGGGGGCTTCAGACAGGAGTTGAAACAATTTTTAGAGAAGAAATAGGGACACTTGTCTCCAACGTTACTGCTGGAGTACTACCAGGGTATAAATAATTTGCATAAACCTTTATGTTTGTTTCGATATTTATTTCTTATTTTTCATTTGGGGGGGGGGTCACTTAATTCACTTCGCCCTAGGCCTCCAATAATCTAAGGCCGGCCCTGAATCGTAGTGCCACTGAGGTGGATGGATGTTGATTGCTGAAGTGTTTGAGCTAAATGAAATATTCCAATAAATACAACCGTAAACACTAAAACGGACAAGTCATTCTTTATGGTACTGTTACGAATCTCACTATCCAGGCTCTCTGCAAACTGCACCATACACCACCAACTTAAAGAACTTGACAGCTCAGGGCTCCAAAATAACGTAACACTTTAATAGTTGAATAAATAACTGCCAATACTGTACAATTGGCAACACATACACTGTACGAATATCTCTCCGATAACACCGTTCCGCCGTATCAACTCTTGCACTGACCTCTCCTTCTCGTTCCGGCTTGAATTGGGTTCAACAATCAGGACTGACTTTACACACTAGGCTCGTTGTGTCGGACTCGATCGCAGACCAAGATCAAGACGCCAGTCTTCTCAACTGTACTTGACAGTCCTCCGCACTGAACCGTCGTAATGCTCCGTACAGAACCACACCGCTGAACTGTGCTGTAGTCGACCGAACTGTAGTGAAACGGGCTCTGAACCGTCTCTCGTGAACCTTGCTGTATTGAGCCCCTTTTCTCGACGTCTTGACTGCGACACCTCCGCTCTTATATAGGGTCCCTACTGGCCTTCTCGAACCGGACAGAAAGCCGCTCGACGTTTCTAGGTGGTCAGATGACTACAACTATCGTGACGCTCCTGAGCTCTGTTCACGACGGCGATCCTTCCCGAACCGTCCTGTTGACACTCGACTCGGCTGACCGTCGTAACTTGTCACGGTTGACCGCTCGTCTAACGCTGGCCTGGGGCGATTTGCGTTGGCTGACCACACTCACACCCCTACCCCTCGTTGTGCCACCACCAGGTTTATAATAGAACGTTATAAGGCTTTATCATCAACATGGGGCATTCGCGACGTTTGTCTGTCTGTCTGTCTGTCTCTCTGATTTAGCTCTTTCTGACGTCATTTCTTTCTGACGTCATTCCCTCTTTGATGTTATTTCTTCCTCTCTCACTCTCTCCCTCTCTCTCTCTCTCTCTCTCTCTCATCTTATTTTTATATCTGACATCATTTTTCTCTCGTATGTCATTTTTGTCTCTCTGATGTCCTGTCTTTGGCAGAATTTCATTTTCTGACGTCATCTTGTTTCCACCCTCTCTCTGACGTCATTTCTTTTTCTTTGTGTGTTGCATTCATTTAACAACTCACACCGTTTTTTTGCACCATTTGATTTAATAAAATGTAATCAAAGGTTTGCATCTCACTTTTTACAAAGCTTATGTCAACTAGCTCTGTCTGACTGGCACACATTTTGTACACGCTTATTTCTCCCACTTCCCAGTCTTGGATCAAGTTGAATCCTTACGTAGTCATCCGTTGTCCCTAACAAAACATAAATTAATATAAAAAAAAAAAACGCAATCAGCGGTAATTAATTAACTAATTTTGATATAGAAAAGGGAAATAAATCTTACATAATTAATATATGGCTGTAAATGCAGTTCTTTCACTTATATAGCCTTTGCTTTTTTTTAAAAGTATTTTTAAAATATAATTTGTTATAGTTTCATTTTTAATTTTGACACTTTGAAACTATTTTGACTTTTTAGAGCATATCCTATAATCTTACAGGAGCAATAATTCTGCCCATCTTAATATTATTCACAATTAGGGCATACACCTAAAAGCCACATTTAAAATGGCGTCCGCTATCACAATACAGCCACTAAAGTTCACCCTCTCCTCAGTGACTGAACACATGTCATAGAACAACATAGAACTCTGGCGCTATTTATAAACTCCGTTCCATCTTGGTGAAAATAATAATTGACTTCATAGTACCAGTTGGGAAATAAGACCCACGCCAGGGGACGCCACTCTCTATGCCCTAGCCGGGAGACAATGACTGGCTTATGTTCCCGCAAGTAGAGTTGAGGGACTTGAGAAACACCACAATCAGATTAACTGCTCGCCCCTTCCTCCATCGTTTGCACTGACCACATCCCGAGTTTTATTATGCCGATGAACGATACCATTAGGCCTACTGACCACACGAACTGGCCAGTGTAAACAAAGAACAATTTTTCTAAATATGATATTGGTATCTGACATGGGGGGGGGGGGGGGGGGGGAGGAGAACAAGTAATCTACTCTGCATTCACCCGTCACTAAATAGCAAGGCTGGACTCAACCGTTGTGGGGCCCTATGCGAAATGGATTTGGCGGGGCCAAGTTTGGGTAGGGATACGGATAATAAGTCAAAAATAAAAAATTTGCATTAGAAAATAAATTCGTCTTTGCATTTTATTCATTCTTTACTACGTACAGAATGACTTGACGAGCCTTGCGTGTAGCGAAGTCATACAGTATATCATAAAAATTCTATTTCCTACATAGATCGTTCTCAATAGTAAAAGTTACCAAATGTTTCAATCTATTTTCGAGAATTTAATTCTTCATTAGTTTGAGGCCCGAAAAGTTTCTTTCACCAGATTCCACAATTACGGGTATTGCATAGTGTCGTTTTTTTTTTAATCGCGCTTAAGATTGCCTTTTACCATTTTGAATGAGACCCCAAAATGACAATGTTTAGTCTATATATTTCAGGAAATTTTTTTGTTTGAGTTTTCAAAATATTTTAATAATTTCCGGAGATTTCCATTACTTTTTCGTATACTTTGCAATTTCAGGAGATTTCAAGGAGCTCCTGATAAATCGGGTGGCTGCTAGAATTCTGTTGTAAGTTATAAATGGTTTGATTTAATAATTTACACCTAGAATTAGCGCGGGTACTTTGAAAGTGCGGGGCCCACTGCGGTCGCATAGTTTGCATTGGCCTAAGGCCGGCCCTGAAAAATAACGGCGTAGGTTACGCCGTGGGTCGACTAGTTCTCTTATAAAAGGGGCCCTCTAAACGTCGTGTTTAAAATAAATCTTTTACAGACTCTACAGTGCAATACTAATTTAATGTAACACATTTTCCGAAATAATGTAATAGCCTACATCTGTAGACAGTGCTACCATTTAGCTTCATCCTTTTAGGGCCTACATACACACCATTTAAACATAAGACTTATATCCTTATAAGGATATAGAGCATGCCTACAGATATTGCTTCACTATCAAACTTAACATAGGCCTACTGATTTTGAGAATATTGAAAATCCATCGTGTAATATGCAATTTATGCGCCGGGTTGCATAGAAATGCCGGGGACGATTTTGACGAACAGTCCGCTTCTGATATAAAGCCTATTATTTCGTAAAGTCATACGCGGGTCGCAACTGGGATTGGGTGGTCATGTGAAATACTGCATACATCCTTTAATCTTCTGAATCCAGAGGCAGCCTTACCAATGTGCGGGGGTCCTGGGGCGGTTACTCCTTTCGCCAGTTTCATTAAGCCGCCCCTGCTAAATAGAAGACAACGCCCTATACAATGCTCGCTAGTGTGAAACCTTTACTGACAATAAGAAAATGCACGTGCAACTAAAAATTATTTGTTGACTAGATCATAAAAAAACAACGAAACAAATTGAAGGAGGTAGCTTTAAAAAAAAGTAGCTTCAGTGTAATTTTAAGTTGTCTACCTTTTGTAAATAAATATATTACGACTACGACGACGGCCTATAAGAATGCTGCCTGAGGCGCGATTTATAAAGTTATTTGTAACGGAAGTATGACATGACTTTTACTTTAGTTTATAGAAGACACTATCCCTGTATACTACAGGCACCTTCAATATGTCAAGTAGATTTATACCCGTGATCTCTGGAATTGCTTGTATCTAGCGAACATGAGTGAATCGGGAGCTCTTCATTCTTAGGAGGTATCAGCTTCCCGCATGGGCGTAACCAGGGGGGAGTTTTGGGGGTTCAAAACCCCCCCCCACCCCGCCCGAAATGAAATCCCCCCCTCCGGGATCGGAATTTAGTGACTGATTTTTTGCTTTGATTTTGTTTATTTTAGGTGAGATTTTAAGACTAAACTATCACTTGCTCTAGCACAGCAAAAGAAGTTTTGAGTTTAAAACCCCCTACCAGGGGGTTTCCAGTTTAAAACCCCTATCAGGGGGATTTTTAGTTTAAAACCCCCTACCAGGGGTTTTTGAGTTTAAAACCCCTACCAGGGGGGTTCGCAGTTAAATTCCACTCTTCTATAACACAAAACAAAAAAATGCAAACTACAAACCCTCAAATTTCAAGAGCACAGTTAATGAAGATTTTGATTTTTAAACCCCCCTCCAAAATTTACGATAAACCCCCTCTTCAATATAAAAAAAAGAAAATTACACACTCAAAATTCTATGAACGTAGCCAAAGGGGTTTTGAGTTAACCCCCACCCCCTCTTCAGTAGGATTTGAAGCTAAAAAATACGTCTTCAATACCCAGTATAAAAAAAAACGCAAAGTACGCTATCAAAATGTTATGAGGGTTGCTAAATGGATTTTGACTCAGTTTTGAGTTTAACCCCCCCCCTCCCCTCAGTGGGGTTTGAAGGTAAAAAATACCTCTTTAATATTAAAAAGAAAGCAAATTATACACTCAACATGTTATGAGTGTATTCAAAGGGGTTTGAGTTTAAATTCCCCTCCAGTGGAGTATGAAACTAAAAAATACCTTTTCAATATAAAAAAAAAATTACACACTCAGAAATCTATGAGCGTAGCCAAAGGGTTTTGAGTTTAAACCCCCCGCGAGCGTGGTTTAAAGCTAAAAAATACATCTTCAAAGTAAGAAAAAAAGCAAATTACGCACTCAAAATCCTATGAGCGTTGCCAAAAGAAGTTTTGAGTCTAAACCCCCCTTCAGAGTGGTTTGATGCCTAAAAATTCCTCATCAATATAAAAAAAAAGCAAATTACACAATAAAATTGTTTGAGCGTAGCCAAGACAATTGGGGGTTTTGAGTTTAAATCCCTCTTCTACAGATTGTCTTTTTAAAAGTTTAAAACCCCTCCAGATGGTTTTGAGTTTAAAATCTCCTTACAGAGCGTTTTGAGGTGGAAAACCTCTATCTTCAATATTATTCTAAAGCAAACTACAGTTACTAAATTCTATGTCCGTAGCTAAATGGGGTTTTGAATTTAAAAAAAAACATAACTCCAGAGATTTTTAAGTTTAAAACCCCCAACAGATGATTTTGAGAATGAAACTTCACTTTTTTTCGATATAAAATCTAAAGCAAACTACGGTCACTTAATTCCAAGAGCGTATTCAAGAGAGGCTACACATTTCTATCAGTTGCGGGGCTCAATTAATAAAGTGCAGTGAATAGTCATCTGCCGAAATTGAAAAACACTAAATGTGGCTCAACAAAGATGGCTAAAAAAGATTTTAGAAGTCAGTTATAGAGATCGGATGTAAATCAAGGAAATTTTATGCCGAACTGGGAGTCGACCCCTTAGTAAGATTGGGACAGAGCGTCGCATGAGGTTTGCGAGACATGTTCTCTGACAAAATGAATTAGGCATAAGAAGAGTTGCGATGACATCCTAGTACAACTTGACGCCACACATTCCACACACTCAGAGCAGGTGGGAAGAGGCTTCAGACATTACCAGTGAAAGATTTTTTGTGGAAACACTTGACGGCATGGGAGGGTGTAAGTCAGTAAGAATAGCACATTAGATTTTTGAAATAAAACTTTTTAATAGCAGGAAAATGCACTGTAGATACCTCAGAATATGCATTTTGTTGGCTTTCAATATCATAAATAGTGTTTGGCGGCGGGGCTCCGCCCCGCGCTGGGCGAGCTCCTAGCGCTCCCCCAGACCCCCTTGCTGGAAATGGCGGGGGGTCTACAATTTTCCCACTAACTCCAGGAAGAAGCTATTCTAGGGCATAATAAGCGTCTTCCGAAAAAATGATGGGTCAGAATGAATAAAGATTATGTACACACACACATACATTTTTTTTTCGCGGGGGGGGGGGGGGGGGGGGCAAAAAAAAACCTCCCCCCCCCCCCTCCGAAAAAAAATCCTGGCTACGCCCATGGCTTCCCGTATTCTCAGCGTGGCGCCTCCTTGGAAACGCCTAGAAGTGGAACTAGCTTAAAATTAGACAAGTGTTTGCCAAACTTTTCCCTTCTCTGAATACTTTGCAGATTCTGAGTATTTAACGGAAGACTTTGCTTATTATTTTAGAGAGATTAATTCACGTGGTGGCCTACTTGTTAATTTTTCCATTAGTTCGTGGAATACCTATTCACGCCTCGCGAAGCACTAGGGTTCCTCGGAAAACAGTTTGGGAAACACTGAGAAACAATGCCAGGTAGACACGGCACAAGACGGACGGCAACCGCCCAAGACCACGCGGTCTAAGACCTAGACAGTACCGGTACCAAGCAGCAATGCAGGCATTTACCAACAAAAGCATCCTACATATAATGGGTACTAAATCTTATCTTTTTATCTTATATAATACAGACGTTACTTCAAAAAAAGAAGATAATTACGTCCTACGCGTCATGCATATTAACCAATGACCAAAATTCTGCCAAGTCACTGGTTTTCCTGGCTAGCTCAGGCAGCCCATTCCATGCTTTAATAGCACTATGGAAGAAAGAACATTTGTACAAATGTGTCCTAGCATATGAAACAAGGAATGTGTCTTTCTGAATATTTTTATTAGATTTTGTATTTGGTTCTGTGTTGTAGGTATAATTGCTACTTTACTTTTGAGTCTTCTATCCTGAAGGCTTTCTAAATTTCGTGATTTCACTAAAGCTGTTTCACTAGTCAATTATTCGTTTGTTATGAGTTTCACTCCTCTATTTTGTGTCTGTTTCAGTTTCTTAATGTTTTCTTGAGTTGAGGGGTCCCAAACGGAGGATGCATATTCTATTATTGGCCTAACCAAGGTTAAATAACATTATAATTTTATGTTCTCACCATTACTTTTTCCTAAAGTACATCTGCTTCAGTGCACTCAGTATCTCATAGGGGTACTTACAAACCAGTTGATGAAGTGCTAATATATAAAGGCTGCTTAGCAACATGGCTGCAGACTGACCTTTAGACTGTGAATAAGATTGCCTTTTGCTACAGCTGTGGTTATTTTAAGGTAAACACAAGTTATTATTGGCCTATTTTTTTTTTAATTTTTAAAGTTTGTAAAAAGAATGTGCTCTCTGAGAATCAGAACCCAGCACCTTAGGATTTAAAAGCCAACGTACAACGCAAATACTCAGGTGTACCTCAAGGAACAGTCTTAGGTCCACTGCTATTTTATTAACATAAATGATTTACCAAATTGCATTGTTCAGGAACAGAAGTCAGATTATTTGCAGACTATTGCATAATATATAGAACAATAAAATAATAATAAGATAGCATCTATTTGCTCACTATTATCTAAATATTTTGAAAAATCACCAATTAGTCCTATTAGTTGTGTTTCACTTTGGGCCACAGAAACAGGTGACCTTTTCATCATCTGCACTATAGATCACAAAGTATGAAAGGGGGAACTTTCCTTTTTTTTTTTTAACTTTGTTAGCTGATAAGCATTTAAATAACAAAAACTCAAACACAACAGTAAAAGTTTGTATTTCAAATTAATATATAAAGAACTGTACCTAAAACAAAAATGTTTACAACTTATTAAACAAATAAAACATACCAGTATTTATAAAAATTTGTGAAAAAAACAAAACATTTCTGGAAAAAAATATCTTAAAACATAAAATTAGTATATGAAAGGACAACAGTAGTTCAACAATGCTTGGTATTGTATTCAATTACTATGAACTTAATACATTTTCTTGAGCAATATCAGCAAGACTAAATATATAATCAACTGTTCTTCATATCACATTTTGTCAACAGAAATAATAATCATGAAGAGTTATGACCATTATGTTAATATGTACCAAACAATCCCCTTTCTCAAAATGATCAACTAAACCAATAATTCATATTACCTACATTACTTTCTGTCATTTAAAGGATACTGTTTGAAAATAACAACATTATATATATATATATTATATATATATATATTTATAGAGTTTACCAATTTTTACTTTCTTCCATGTAATATTCTTGTGTAAATTTCAAATACAATACTAAATTATTTTTTTTTACAACAGCATTTATTTTGAAAAAAAATAATTTTTTTTTTCTGATTTAAAAAACAAATTAGCTACAAATTAAAAGTACTTTTTTTTCTTTCGTCTACAAAATATGCATATCTGAAAAGAGGCTTTGAAGTCTGTGTCTTATGGATGAACTCAAAACAAGTAAGTAGAATGTTTCTAAAATTTCCAAACTATATTTTGATTTTAAAAGGATATGGGTTCTGTTGTCACAGATAAATATATAACATACGGTAGAAATTAATCAATAATAACAATAATAATAACAAAGACTTTATGTTTATACAAGTAGACGTGGAAGACTCTCTTTTCTAATTGCCTCACTTCCTGTCAATTACTTTCTCACAAAACATTCACAACAAACAATGACGTAATATAAACATATTAGCACAATATTCCTAAATGTAATGGTTCATCAACCTAGCCATAGGCTGTGTTAAGCTTGGACCCACAATAATGATTGTCTTATGTGGCCACCACAACGCAAGGAGGTCCCTGTTACAGTTAGAATAATTCACATGTAAGGATGAAAAACAAAACAACTAATTATCCTCCGTAGTTTCAAAACGTATGAGATATTTG
The DNA here is from genome assembly GCA_030265305.1 of Biomphalaria pfeifferi. NCBI lineage: Eukaryota > Metazoa > Mollusca > Gastropoda > Planorbidae > Biomphalaria > Biomphalaria pfeifferi. Next base: position 3,451,273 of record JASAOG010000012.1, read on the forward strand.
CTTCTATTTTTTTTTTTTTTTTTGCTATAAATTACTGGTGCAGATTATTGAAAGTTAAAATCATTACAACATGCTTGAATTCATTCATTGTGGTAATTCTTTATCAATAAGAGATTTCATTCGTTAGTTGCCCGTTGAGGAAGACACATACCATTTCATCCTCGGCTGTTTCTTGTTCTAATAACACTATCTTAGATAAATTAGTCCAAGCAAAAATAACAAGCCAGTTTCTTTTATCTTTGTTTCTTTCCAAGTATTTTCATACATTTATGTTTTTGTATTTGGAGTTGATTTTTGAATGTTGTTCTTTTTAATTATTATTTTTTTATATTGTTGTTACTTTATTTTTCAAATGTCTAATTTAGAACATTTTTATTTTTTTTCCATTTTCTTTTCTTCTAAAAATCATTTCTTTTCTCTAAAAAAAAATATTAGTAACATCATCAATCAAATGTGTTCCTTAATATTTATTTATTTATGATAAAATCATCAATAAGTAACTTTTATTATTCAAATTCTTTAAAATGCCCTGTAGGAATATTAATACAATAACTATATCAATTTATTTTTTTTTTAATGTAAACAAAATTAAAAACATCTTTTTATGTTAAATTAAGGCCTATATAATTTAATAAATTTTCTTTATGCTTTAACCAATAGAATTGCTATAAAACAATTGACATTTGAAGTAAAATCAATATCAAAAAGAATCCATGTAAACAATAACTCTTAAATAGAAATATCTATTAAAATGATAATAAAATTAAATGGTTAATTTAACTTCTCTTAACAGCTATAATTATAAGACTACTGGATTTCATTCTTTGCCAGTACATTCTAGTGATTTGTCTTATGTATGGCCTACTTATGAGTATTAATGTTAATTAAGGGTTATACTGCACTGACATGTATGTGAAAATACCAATTTCATAATTTAATGATGGCTTCCTGGTCATGCGATTTTTTAATACATGTATATTAATACATACAGTGACATAATTAGATTTATAAATAAAATAATGTAACATTAAAAAAAAAAATTACAAAACATAAAAACTTTGTAAGAATCAAACTGAAGGAATATTATGCCAAAACAATAAAATTATTGTACTACTAACTTTGCCAAGTTTAAACAAAAATTATTTATTTACTTAAAAGTATTTACATTTAAAAATCACAAAAAAATTCAACAAAACAATATTATCAATACAGAAGCAATTTATAATACATTAAAGTTAGTATTAGTATTAGTTAGTTTACATAGATTTGAGTGATTCGTACTGATCTCTTGTAACAAAGTCCAGTCCATCACATGGTATAGGTGACTTAATCATCGGACACAGCCAAGCCACTTTCCAGTTAGTACCAAGCAAAAGTGCCAAGTTTTCTTTCCACCCCAAATCATAGGTCCTAACTTTATAAACTCTTTCATGAACTATTTGACCGTTGATAGCATTGATAAGATGATAAACTACTAAACCTCCACAGAGGCAAAGTCCCACAACGCAAAGTGATGTCATCAATGTCTGGAATGTAGTCATAGAGTCCGACTGAAAAAAGATCCACGAAACCATTGGAAGTAGTATCACAATGATAGACTTCAGAGACATACTACCCAACAGATGGTACATAAAGTCCCAATTGAGAAAACAAGAGTATGCTGCCGCCAGGAACATATGAAAAACTAAGCTAATATAGTAACGATGATTGTACAATCCAATACAATTCCCTGTAAATGTACAGTGGTGATCACGCTTGAGAATGCAGCTTTTACAAATAAAGCAGTGAAATGATCTTGGTGGGGCATTGCACTCGCAGACTGAGCAAAAATGCCACCCTGGTTTCAAAACTGAAGGCAGTATTTTACCACTTGAGCTGATGTTTGTAGGGGTGGTCATTACTTTGTATAAATTGTGCATCACATTGCAGTAGAGGTAAATTCCAATGAAGACATGGAAATAGTAGAATGTAAAGTTTTTACCATCGCCATGATGTGCAGGGGTGGAGTAGATGGAGGGTAAAACAACTAACAGTTCAAAGAAACCGATGCTGTGGATAGCTCCCAACAAAAAACAGAATGCAAAAATATCACTTTTGGTCTTGGGCAAACATTTTAAGAGAAGCAACATTTTAAACGTTGATATAGATTTAGACGAGCTATTTGATGACCTTTTTCACTCAGTATATACAAATTATAGATCTAGGATTGAAATGTTGCTAGTTACTAGACAGTTCACTTTTGTATTAAAAATATATGATATAGATCTAGATCTATACGCCTATACCGGTATTTAAGTATATTGCGAAATATACCGGAAGTGATATATAAGATTTATTTTTCTTAGAGTTAACTCTCTTTTAAATTTTTTAATAAAATAGATCTAATGAATAAATCGCAAAATACGCTCTCACTCTAGGTCTAATGACACTCTACTAGGTCTAGATCTAAAATTTAGATCTAGATCTATACTATAATTCCTGTAATCTTTCACTTTTGAGTCAAAGTGCAGACTAACTTCAGACTCTCTAGTCAGAATAGTCTCTACTTTCTAGTCTCTACACTCTAGACAGTGACTGTTCTGAGACGAAAAGAACAACTAATAATCTAGCTATTCTAGCTAGTCTTAGAGTAAAGAGGTCTATAAGTCTAGTATAGTATAGTCTATATTATATAGATTATAATAATTATATAGATCTATCATCTAGTCTATAGAGATAGGTATAGATCTATGATTCTATTACTATCATCTCTAGGCTAGGCTAGGGCGCCTCTAACTCTAGTAGTACTCTACTCTAGACGATCTTATCTTATATAATACAGATGTTACTTCAAAAAAGAAGATGATTACGTCCTACGCGTCATGCATTTAGTCATGCATATTAACCAATGACTTAAATTCTGCCAAGTCACTGGTTTTCCTGGCTAGCTCAGGCAACCCATTCCATGCTCTAATAGCACTAGGGACTAGTCTAGACTAGGGGCTCTTATAAAAATAAAAAGATCTACTCCATCGCAAATCATTTAGATTAGATTTCATTTTAATCTTAAAATTAAGTTTAAAAAGAAAAGCCCAAATTTTAAGATCCATCATGGGTGTTCGAACAAAATTGAAGTCATTCATTAAAGATGACAGGCCTGTTAAATTGCAAAATTTTGTATCATCTCATGACGTGAAGTTGACTAAAGTAAAGTTCAGTCGACAAAGGAATATAGTGCATTATTGTTCAGAAAAAGGATCACCAGAAATGTTAAGGTAGGCTGTCTCTATTAAGATCTACTCTTAATTCTAAAAATCTAGATTTAATACATTGCTAGTAGGTTCTTATACTTATAAAGTATAGGATTGTAAATTAAATACAATTACTATTTTACAGCTGTGATTTTACTTACCCAGACATATGACATACACTACAGTGTCTTCTTATAAATTACAGATGTTGCTTCAATTTAAGATTATAGTTATAAAATGTCCTTTGCATTTGATGTGTCAATCTAGTCATGCATGTTAATCATTGACTTAGACATAACCACTTAAACTCTGCTTTTGAAGTTGTTAGCTTACCTGACTGATTCAGGCAACCCTTTCTATTCTCTAGTACCTCTAGGGAAGAAGTAGCTTTTGTACAAATTTGTCCTAGCATATATGGAATAAGAATTATGTGCCTCTATAATTGTGTCTTTGTGAGGGAAGCGTGGTCGATAGGCCAAGAGCGCTTGAACTTGGCTTGGCTTGGCTTGGCTACCTAGAAGGGGGCTCGAGGTTCGACACCCGACTCTGGCAGAATTGTTTACTGAGCGCCTAAAGGCAGCACGGAAAACCAACTCCTAGATACCCCCTCCCCCCCACTGGTCCACAAATGAGATTGGACCAAAGCACTCTGAGCATGCTATAAGCATGAAAGTAGCGCTACATAAAAGCTATAATAATATTAAATGTAAATAAATGAAATGACACTATTAACATTAAATCAATTTATCTCTATATATGAAGACTCACAATACTTACAGAAATAAAAAAGAAAAGACTATGTTGAGCCTTGAAAGAATGTCAGAGAACAGAGGAGCAAAAATTATATACTATACAGACAAAAACCAAAGGCAGACCCGAATGCAATGGATTGGTGATGTGGAGGCAGATCTACAACAGCTTGGGCTTCAGGCTTGGATTCGAAAGGCCCAGGAGAGATCTGATTGGAGGACTTTAGCGCCACTGGGATGGATGTACTACTATAGACACTCTAGACTCTAGGACATATTAGGGACAGAGAATACACTTGCTAGCATCCATCAGAGGTGGCACCAAAGTGGATTTTTTTGTATCAAAGCAAAAAAAAAATAAATATAAAGAATTAATAATACCGTAGCTGTATGAAATTTCAAAAAAAGGTTCAGACTGTTAGCTACAAAATGTTAAGCGGTACATACGTTCTTCTATGTGCCAGTGGAATGCTCACTAGCTAAGACTGATGACTGCCTGGTTGTGCAGTATGTACATTAGTTTGGTTTCTGCCATCCCCCATCTTCCAGCGGGAGGTTCGGACTAGGAAGAAGATTATCTTCAACTCTGAAGGAACATCCGAAACATGAAAAAGTTTTACAAATATTTTTGCTATTAATTTTATATCAAACATATTTGAAGTCATTGAATATCTTAATAAGCCTTGATTCAGTTCCATGTTGTTTTCTCTGTCAACAGAGTCATTCTGAAACTTTGCCATAAAGTAAACATCCAAGACAAAGATGGTAATCTTCCTCTACATCTGGCTTTGTACAGAGGTTTACAAGAAGATGTTTTGGTAGCAAGAGAAAGTATGTGTACTCATAATATTATTTGTGTTGAGCTTTGCACACTATCTTATCTTATAAATTACAAGTGTGTCTTTATAAGAGAAGATAATTAAATGCCTTACACGTATACGTGTTAATCTAGTCATGCATGTTAATTAAGAGACTTAAACTCTTCCAAGTCATTGGTTATCCTGGCAACCTTTTCCATTATCTGATGGTATTAGGAAAGAGAGAGAACTGGTACAAATTGGCCAAAGCGTACAATGGAATTTATTAAATGTACCTTCATCTGTGTGTCTTTCTGAGAATTTTTTCAGGTTGTTTTTGTATTGTAAGTTATCAGTAGTTTGCAAAGCAAACAATAAAATATGGGTTCTAAGACTAATTAGTGGTAGTTTGATAACAGTGTTATCTGAAAATGCTGAGTATTTTCTATTAAAAAAATCTGAGTAGCAGATGATGATTACGTCCTACGCTCGTCCCTAGGTCAATCTAGTCATACATGTTAATCATTGACATGAACTCTGTCCTCATCCTCAATGTCTTCACTATCTGGAGTCTCATTCACAGTCTTGTTAATGTGGGCCAAAGAAAAAATGACCTTTACATCATCTACCCTATAAATCACAAGGTACCATGCTCTAATAGCACTATGGAAAAGTAGTATTTTTACTAATTTGTCCTAGCATATGCAAGAATAGAGACTATCTCTTCCCTAAATCTAAAGCATTATTTTAATAGAAATTTAATGCTTTTTTTTTTACTTCTATTTTTTTTTTAAATATTTATTTTGAGCTAAAACTTCATATAAATAGTTCAAAGCATCACCTTGTGCTCTCATCCATTGATGATTTTTCAGCATTATTGGACATTGTGACACCACTTTTACAAGCCTACAGCTTGGGACAGGATGTGGAAAATAAATATGGTGAAACTGGCTATGATTTGTTACAGAAACTAAAGAAAAAGATTAAATCTGCTGATGCCCAAACTAACAAGGTAATTCACTAAATGTAGATAACGCTTTGAAACTGTTTTTATTTGTTATACATTCAAAACATTCTTGGTTGCAAAACAATAATTGTGTGATAAATGAACAAATATTACACCGTTTTAAGCTTTGTTTTAATTATAAAGGAAATCCCTTCAGTTCTAAATAGCAATTCTTTTTTTTCTTTTTTTCATATTTTATTTTATAAAAATTTAAATTACATAATGATTTGTGGCTTATTAAATGTCAAAGACAAAAGCAGTTTTCTTATATCACTATAATTTCATACAGCTTAAAGTATCTTACCTTATATAATACAGACGTTACTTCAAAAAAGAAGATGATTACGTCCTACATGTCATGCATGTTAACCAATAACTTAAATTCTACCAAGTCACTGGTTTTCCTGGCTAGCTTAGGCAACTCATTCCATGCTCTAATAGAACTAGGGAATAAGGAGCTTTTGTACAAATTTGTCCTAGCGTATGGAACGAGGAATGTGCCTTTTTCTTTTTGTCTGAGTATTTTATTAGTTTTTGTATTTGAAGATTATGGTTCAGTGTATTCTGATGTCTACAAACACTTTTGTAAATATTATTGAACATGAGTCCCATGACCAGGATATCACTTGACCCTTTGAGAGAAAAAGATGCGCCTGACGGAGTTTTTGTTTTATCTTGGTTTGGTCTGTTTAACTTTTACTCCTTTCTATTTTTTTGTTTTCATCAAACATAAAGCTGTGTTGAATATAGTTGCAAGGCTGATTATGTTAGTTGTATATGTGTTCTGTTTATTAGATTAAATAGTCATATTGGACTACATTGGGATGTGATTGTTTTGATCCTAATAACTAGCTAATCTGATTAACTGGATTTGATTGTACAATAGGATTAGTTCTGAATTATCATCTTAAACTGTGGTCTGATGAAACAGATTTGACTGTATCTCGTTTATAAAACGAAACCTAATTAATGTTCGTTCAATTTTTCTAACAGACTGTGAATGAGACTCCCGATAGTAAAGACTGCGAGGATGAGAAGTGGAGAAAGAAGCTCGCAGAGGAAGCAGAATTCGAATATGAAGAACAGTTACCTCGTTATGACTGTGGAGAGGGTGAGTTATTAGTAGTAGTATTGCTTTTGTAAAGCACATTGTACATGTAGCCTGCTACGTGCGATCTGGTCATGAGGGGAGATTGTGTTCCTTAAACAAACTTTTCTCTGCTCTCTGCTCGGCATTCAGTAAACACAAAGATGGAGTAAAAATCTTTCAAAATAAAAATCCCATCAGGATTTGTTCTCAACTTCTTCGCTAGCCAAGTCCTTTCACCACTTGTCTAACACCCCACATTCATTTTGCAAACAAATCCGAATCAGATTGCATTCAGCATTTTATGTTGAATAAGAAAATGTAATAGTTTAATATAATGAGTTGAGAAAATGGATAGTAAAAAACAAAGTTAATTGTAATGGCATTAAAATGTCACCACAGTACCCTCACTCTCTTTTCCTCTTATCATCGTATGAATTGTTTGGTTTCCATTTTTCTAACTTGTGAATGAACAATGTAGGAAAGATTTAAAAAAAAAACTATTCTTTTTTTTTTTTTCATATTTTATATTTATTATATAAAAATGTAAATCACTGTCATCAAAATGTATTTCTATGGCTAAACTATTTTCAGTATTGAAATTAAGAAAAAATAAAATAATTCAATCTTTTGCCAGCCTCCATATATTATTAAAGATTTGTTCATAGTGAAAAATGATTCCTGTACTATACATAGTCAGTACTATATATCATTAGGACAGTATTACAACGCAGCAAAAGCATTAGGGGAAAAATCCTTTACTTATTTAGACTTAAATACCCTTCGCCTTTTGGTGCATTAGGTGGTAAGCTGTCTCCATAAAGATCTGCCACTGGCAATGTTTGAAGCCTTTTTCCACCTCGTGTCAACTGCTATGAACTCCTCCGTGAAAGTGTGGCGCCAAGTTTTATCAGGACGTCCCTGTTTGCACTTTCCTCGTGTTGCCCCAGACAATCCTATGACTAATATTTATCTTTTATATATTTATTATTGCTAAAAAAAAGGGCCAGCTTTCATGTGATTATAAATGAATTTACCAATTAATATGACATCTAGTCAAATGCTCACATTTGTATTGCTGCTAGGTAATGAATTTTTTTTTAATTTCCCAGAATATGAAGATACATCAACAAGAGAAACATTTGATCAATTTACTGAAAGAATCAGAAATGAACATGCAGCTAAAGCAACGAGGGACCCTCAGCATATATTTTGGAGAGACAGAAAGAGAAAGCTGGAGAGTGACGACTCAAGTGAAAAAACAAAGAAGCCTCACAAAGAGAGCGAGGACGAGAAATTAAAGGCTGCCAGGGAACAAATGAAGAAGAATTTCAAACCCGGTGTTGAGGTCAAGCTGAACAGAAATAAATCACAGAAGGAGAATTATGAAAGAAAGTTCAGCTACCTTCTTGGCCATTTGGCGGGAAAAACGTTGACTTTTGGCTGTATACCTTGGCCGTGTTTAGACCTGACTCTTCTTGGTGACATTCTCTTCAGTGACTTTGAAGACAAACAAGGCCCTGGCTATCGTAAATATCTTCGCTCTCAGCAAGTACGTTGGCATCCAGATAAATTTACCCAGAAATTCAAGGACTATATGCATCCTGATCATGTGACTAAGATCATGGGCAAGGTGAAGGCCATTTCACAGTTTCTTAACAAACTAAGCTCAGATTTACATGACAAAGAGACATAAGGCCATATTACAGTTTCTGGGCTGATTTACAGAGATATAAGGCTATTCTAAACCTCTAAACTAACCCAAACTTCAGATTTACATGACCTAGAGACATAAAGCCATCTTACGTTATGCCAGGAATGTTTCCCCAACAATATTTATTTGTCAACTTTGAAAATAATAAATTATTTTTAAAAAAAGCTTGTTAATGAAAATCATTTATATTATCTCTTGTGATTTTATGGCTGTGTTGAACTTTAAAGTTACAACAATTAATTTTTGTAGTTAATTTAACATGAAGGTTAATATATGCTCTAAATGTCTTTTCTTCTTTAGCTACTATCAGGATTTTACCATGTACACTGTACATTTAGTTTTGTAAAACCCTTAAGATTATTGTATACCACAAATAAAGTGGTGGTCTACGTTTTTATTTTTCTCACATGCTGGGTGTAGTACCTATGGTTAGTGCCACCAAAGACAGTACTGTAGCTTTCACTATGTCATCAAAATTTATTTATATGGCTAAACTATTTTTAGTATTGAAATTAAGATAAAATGAAATAATTCAATCTTTTGCCAGCCTGCGTATATTATTAAAAATTTGTTCAAAGTGAAAAATGATTCCCGTACTATACAAAGTCAGTACTATATGTCATTAGGACATTATTACAATGCAGCAAAAGCATTAGGGGAAAAACTGGTGTTGTGTATCAAAAATAATTTATAACATAGAAATAACAACAAAGCAAATTGTGTTCTTGAAATTTATTGTTCCTAAGCTCTAAGTGTAATGTATATATCCGCTGGAAACTTTAAAATAATTCGTGCACTGAATATACTTGAGCTGAATATGTATCAATCCAACAAGAGAACATTGCAAGATTTAGTTCGCTATAAATAACATAACATAGTAGCGATTAATTCAAAACTATAAGTTATACTGCAATGATTGAAGCGCAAATATATTTAAATATTGATTCCTATATGCTTCCATTTAAAAATGATAATTATCTACTTAACATGTAAATTGTTTTAAGAGAACCAGTTTGGTAATCTAGAAGATAAGATTTTAAATCATTTAATTCTATTTTAAGTTACCCATCTTTAAATGCATTGCATTACATGAAAGGTTTAAACAAAAGTAATTTTCACAGGATTTTTTTTTAAATTTTTTATGTGATAAATATAACCATATTATTATTATTTTTAAAAAAAAAAAAGAAATTGTGGTACAGTAAATATTTAGAGCACTGACAATTATTAATGTTTGAGACTTGTTTTATTTTATCACCAAAATAAAAACTTTTGCACAGCTTCCTGTCAATAGCTGAGTGTTATATAAATGAATGCAGCAATGGTAGCCTATATAAATAATGTATGTTTCTCACAAACAAAAAGTGTCAAGACTAAAACTGTTGAAATAATAAAATTTGAGATACCGGTAACAAATAAACATTATTTTCCCCAATAATCCTAAATATTTTTCTTATACATGCAGAAAAAAAAAGGCAAATTACTGGTAAATAAATAATTAAAACAAGAAAATATTTAAAAATACTTTAAAAACCAAAGCTTATATTAAACATAGTTGTATCAATTATTTTGGATCAGGCATGTAATTAAATTTGTAATAGATCTTGACTAACAATAATAAATCTGTGCAATTAGAAATAATTTTTAAAATTTGAATGACCTGGATTCGAACTCAAGGGCTCTAGCACACAAACCACTGTACTAGAGAAGTGCTTATGAAAATAGGTTTTATAGTTATGTATTGTTATTTTCAAACTTTAAAGCAAAGTATTAAGGGACTATTTCAACTTATACAACTACAGCAGTCAAGTACAATTTCTTTCCCTTGTTCAATACCAAATAAAATAATAATTACCAATAGTTAATTAACTTTTTTAAAAATTGATTCCTGTTTACTCAGGTAAAAGAAATATAAACGCAAAAAATTTCAGCTTGTTCCAAGATTGGGTGTGGGAGAAATAACATGTACAAACTTTTTACCAAACAGAGTGGATTGATACAAGCTTTGTAAAAAAAAAAAATGAAAAGCACTGGCTTAGATTTAGAAATGTTTTAAAGATACATACATCATTGCTGGGCTTTGTTTTCAATAAAATACTAAATACTCATCAATGCACTCTTGACCTAAGATATCATTCTCGATGCACACTATGTAATGCACACAATACTTAATCATTGTTTTAGAGCACAAACACTGACAGTGAGATATGTATATATAATCAAGTACTGGTACACAGATGAAAGTTACTTCAATACCACACCAAACAGGCAAACTGTAGGCTATATCACAACATGTTATTCACACTTCAATTCACAAAACAAAACATTCAAAGGCTTAGACTTGTGGACTTAGTAATCATTTTTTTTTTGTTGCCAGTGAATTTTTTTTTGTTTTTTTGTTATTGCTTTTATCTAGCACATCTTTCATGCATACTTCTTAGTGCGGTCCCAATCTTTTTTTGTGGATCAGTGGGAGAAGGTATCCGTGCTGCCTTTAGGCACTCAGTACAAACAACTCTCCTTGAGTCTGGATTTGAACTTGAGCTCCCTTGTTAGGGTAGCCAAGCAGTTTTGGCAACAGCCACACATCCAAGTGAATTTTCTGTCAACAAACAAAATAGATCACCAGTTCACCAAGCACGTCTCACACTGCTTACCATCTATGTTTGTAGACAAAATTTAGGCAACATTTGTTTGCTTAGCTACTTCCTAGATCTCACTAAGACTTAACTCTTTCTCTCCTAACTGACGATACTAGCGTTGATTCCACCAGAATCTGGTAAATAATTACGCATAGAAAGAGTTAAGGGTTAGCTCTGCATATACTGGCTTATAAAGTCAACTGAAAGTTTAATTGAAAACATATCTACTTTAATGACAATCCTAATCAGGTGATTGAATATAACAGCTTAGTTAGCACAACTGGCAAGACTCCTCATGAGCTTATTTAAACAAGCAATGCAACAGTAAGAATTAGCATTGATTAATAATGAATTCTAAAGACATTTAACGAAAAAAATGCTAGAATAAAAAATCTTTTGTTTCTCCTTAAGAATCTATAATTAAGTTCTAATAATTAAATAAACACAAATGGTATGCCACAAATAACGATCATCATGAAAGGAGAATAAAAAGCTCAATCCAAAAATGAGTAAGAGGTGAAGCATTGAATTAAATTCAGGTCTTAGAAAAGGCGTAGCAAATATATTTGGCTACTACAAAACTAGAGGTTTAATAGCTAAGCCAACATTCTGATAGAAAGAAAATATTAAATATGCCTGCTGTTCAGACAAATATTGTGAAAACAACAATATACACAAAATGTTTGCATAGTGAAGGCTACCGGGATGCAAAGAGATCAAACATATTACTTTTTGTTTAATTTCTCAACTCAACTTCATATAAAACTGTTTCAGAAGAAGAAGAAAAAAAACTACAATTAGCAACAACAGCAGCACATAAAATAGGATTTTTAGCAGACCAAAACCAATTCTGAAGCTACATTTGCATGAACATATTCCTTCACAAATTTTCTTCCCCTATAAAATAAATAGGAAATAAAAATTCAATAATCGGTTAAAATGATAGACTAATATACAAAACTAAAAATACATGTACTAAAAAAAAAGCCATTTTTTAAACAAGTCTTTAAAAGTTGTTTTTTAATTAAATAAATAAAAAAAATTCATACAAAATTACATTTTTGATTCCATTGTATACAAGATAGATATACATACATGGGTGATAACATTTGACTATTCGGTTGCAAACAAGGAAAAAATATTGTTCTCAATTTCCTATTTGAAAAATTAACATATCAGAGTGATGACACACTGAAACAGCTGTTGTAGAAGTGTACATTAATATCAAAGAGTCCCTAAAAGAAATGAAATATCTCAGACTTAACTGTTCTATCCTGGGCAAGCTATGGAGAATTCAGAATAAGATCAGCTTTTCAGTATGTAAAATAAAAATGGTATTCTGACTTTGCTGCCAAGTTGGTAAAAGAACTTGAGGCTGAAGTTCAGGATTATAATAATAATAATAACTATAGCTTTAATATAGTGCTACTTTCATGCTTATAGCATGTTCAGAGCGCTATGGTCCAAGCTCATTTGTGGACCAGTGGAGAGAAAATTTTAGGCGCTCAGTAAACACAACTCTGCTAGAGTTGGGTATCGAATCTTGAGCCCCCTTCATAGGTAGCCAAGCCAAGTTCAAGCATATTTAGCCTCTCGACCACGCTTCCCAATTTCAGAGCAAATGCTACAGAAAAATGCCACGATGTGCAAAACCAGGATAACAACTCAAATAAGTTTTTTTTCTTTGATTTAGTATATAGACAAGAGGTGCTCATCACTACTGTCTAAATGACATAAGCTAAGAAAATTTGGATACAGCTTGAGACATATAATGTCCGAGTTGTACATCAACACTTTCAATAAGATGGCTTCTAAAAGGAACGAAGAACTTTAGTTAAGTGGATTGCAATATTATAACACAAGAGCTCAGTGATGATGATATACCAAAGTTGTATGAATACAAGATTTGGTTTAAACACCATCTCTACTTTTAGCAATATTGATCTCACAAACAGAAATATTTCACTGTCAATGTTAAAAATGATTAATAAAGCGCTTTTCAAATTTCAAAACAATTTTTCTAACTTAAGACCATGTACACTTAGATTTCTCAAAGGAGCAGTCTAGGTTAAATAATGTAGTGAATCTGGGAACATAAGCCAATCAAAATTATTAATAATAAAATATATAATAAAATACAGCTTGAATAATAAAAAGATTGCTGTGAAGCGTCTAACATAATATAAAACTAAGGTATTACAAAATGTATTAGTATTGTGACTAATATTTATTAAGCCTGACAAAAAAATGTATGTTTTTTTCACATAAAAAAAAACAACAAAAAAACTTTTAACTTTATTGATCTTGGCAAGTAATGAAATGTTAATTTGTACCAGCAATACAAAAAAAAAATTCAATTAGTTCCCAATATTCATCAATGCAGTCCATAATTCAGCAGAGCTAAACCTTTTTATTTTCTACAACTAATGGTAAATCTTAACTCGGTATGGCTAGCACAAGAACCATTAGCCAGGCCAGAAGCAAAACTCAATTACTTAAGAATAACATCCTAACAGCCACCATAAGCTGAACTTTAAAAAACCAAAAATCACAGTACTCTTTATATTTACAGAGGATGCAATGTATTAAATTAATAATCACTGAGATCTATGGAATTTCTGGAGACAAATAACTGTTTTTAAGCAACAACTAACAAGGTAAATGAAATAAAAAAGGTTTGTAATTAGCAAAACAAAAAATAAATATTTGAAAAAAAAAAAATGTTTAAGATATTTTCCCGAAAACTAAGAAGTAAAACTAACAAAGTGTCTTCAAGTCAAACACAGAACCAGAGTATCATCGAATATCTCCCCTTCTGTATCCATTCCACCGTTGATCATTACCAGAGAGACCTCGACTGTCTCCTGATAACTAGTTGTACTGTCTCCTCTGTCAGAGTCATTCACCAAAGCACTGGGTTGTGTCCCATGGGTTACGTCTGCTTCTAGCACATAAAGAGGTTCATCAGCTGAAAAAAAAAATGTAATCAAATAAAAAGTAAATTAAAATTCCCTTTTTAGTCCTTTTGGTCTATAGGGCAGATGATGTAAAGGTCATCTGTTTCTGTGGCCTACAGTTAACAAGGATGTCATGTGGCCAACCAGCACAAAAACAACCGACTTTACTTTTCCCCAACTAGTGTCAAGCAACCATTAGAGCTGAGCTGAAAGGCACCTGAAGATCCTGAAATTAAAAATCCCAGGATTCAAACGAAGCCAAGGGCTTATTACTGCTCAGCCACCACGCTTCCCCTATGATCAAATGGTATCATACATATATTTTTTTTCCCTCAACTTTGAACTTCACTCTTTTACTCCGTAATTATTTTCCACGTTCCGACGGAATTATTCATTTTGCTCATTTGTGTTTCACTACCCTGTTATGATTTAACTGTAATAACTTTTTGTATCAGGAAATATTATATTATAGAACTATAGGAGAATGCATGCTCTTTTTATATAACACAAATTAAAGTTTAAAAAAAAATTAATTTAATTTAATGGGTTCAAATCAACGTTTGTATCGTCAGTAAGGAGAGAAAGAGTTAAAATTACACCAGTCTTTCTTCTACTGCTACCCCCTTTTCAATGTATAGTAGAGCTCTCGGCATTAAAAAAAAAACACTCACCATAAATTATTCTCTAAATAGCTCATTTCAAACAAACAATAAGATAATCTTCACGATTCTGTCGTTTGGGTAATCATTTTTAAAAATTTAGGAGTGAATCACAAAAAAAAAAAAAAAAAAAAAAAAAAAAAAAAAAAAAAAAAAGCAAAATATTAAAAAATCCTTTTTAAAAAAACAAACAAAGCTTATCTAGAAGGAAGAACTCTGCCCTTAAAACTATTTCTAATAATAATATACAAGTTATTTCCTTTATTTGATATCAAACAAAATAACTGATTACCAATAATTAATTGACCATTTTTGTTTATTGATTCATGTTTTGTTACGTGCAATATATAATTGTTTAAAGTATCAACTTGATTGGAGAATGGGTGAATAACAATCATCTGTGAATACTGAAGTATTAGTTTCCCTTGTTGCTATTAAACAAACTAATCAATTACCAGTAATTAATAGTCTAATTGGTTACTTTTCAAAATTATTGATTCATGTCTTGTCTATGTCAATGTATAATTGAGCAAAGCTTCAACCTGATCATAGAATGCATGAGGGAGAAATAACATGTACACACTTTTTACCTGACAGACAGACAGACAGAGTGAGTTGATATAAGCTTTATAAAAACAGTTCCATCAAACTTAACAAATATTAAGTTTAAACATTGTGGAGTCTTAGGTTCACATCTTGGCCACGGAAGGAATTTTGAACTTGTGGATTTTAGGGACGCCCCGCAGTCCACCAAACTTAAATGAGTATCTGATATTGGTCATAGTGCTGGCCACATGAAACCATCACCATAGAAACAGATGACCATTACTTCATCTGCCCTATAGATCACAAGGTCTGAAAGAGATCCTTTTTTTTAAAGGTACTAACTGTTGCAAAGTGTTGAAAAGTGATTTGCACTAATTGTGTGCTCCAAGCTAGCTGAATGAGAGAAGAGGCCTCATGAATATGTATTACTTAACCCAAAAACAACGTAGAGAGAGTGAAAGTAGATAAGAGATTGGGCAAGGTGGACAACTATGAGGAGCAGAAATGACAAATTTCTGATCAACTGGTTTAGAGAGTAGGATAGGAAAAAACAGAGTGTGCAGAGTCACTTGTCACATGAAGTGTCACTTGTCACATGCAGAGTCACTTGTCACATGAAGAGTCAATGGTCATATGTTCACACTTGTGAAGTTGAACAAAATAGGACAAAACTTATCTGACTAATATTGAGCCTTTCTTCATATTAAAAGTCAGCTTTATAAAGAATCTCAATAACTTGCACTGCCCCAAAAAACATTTACCAGTACTAGTGTCTGATAAAGAATCTGGAGAACTTTCACAGCGCCAAACTATGCAGCTAGTATAATAAAAAATTCAAAATTTACCAGTACTAGAGTCTGATAAAGAATCTGGAGAACTTTCACAGCGCCAAACTATGCAGCTAGTATAATAAAAAATTCAAAATTTACCAGTACTAGTGTCTGATAAAGAATCTCGAGAACTTGCACTGCCAGGTTTAAGTTCTCTCTCCAGTATTTGCTTGGCCTGGACACTGGTCTTTGAAAGTTCTGCTGGAGTGTCTGATTCGGTCTGGCAGCTATGAAGTGGAACTTTCAGTTTGATGAGACACATAGCAAAATCTAAACGATTCGGTGGTGCAGGACTTTCATAGTCTAGCTTAGTCCAAGTGTTTTTCTCTACAATTAACATGTAAAAAAAAAAACACAATTTAAAAATCCAGTTTCTATAAACTAAGATGTGCATTAAATAACAGATATTATATTTTTTTGCAATTCTGATAAGTACCTTAGGGTTGAACATAACAGACAAATTAAATAACATTTGTTGTTCTTAAGTACAAATTGTAAAAAAGTTATGAAATCATAGGAGGCACCAGCACATACTTTTGTAAGACCTCACTGATATCTGCATCTAAGACATTTAAAAGTCTATTTTCTCAAGATATTAATGTGGCAGACAATATTTTATAGGCACTAGCACATACTTTTGTAAGACCTCACTGATATCTGCATCTAAGACATTTAAAAGTCTATGTTCTCAAGATATTAATGTGGCAGACAATATGAAGTTTTTTTAAAAAAAAAGGCTCTCTGCTCAGAGATGTTAAAGATTAATTCAATGTCCATCTAATAAAATTTTGTAAGAAAAATTTAATTTTGTAAAAAAAAAAAAACCATTTGTAATATGTTTAGGATGTTCCTTAAGTTTCTTAAAATTTTTATATTCTAGACCAAACCTCCCGCAGGATGGCGGGGGAGGAAAGCTGAGTTTGAGCCAAGGTCCTTTGAGACCCCCAACCATCAGTCTAGAGCACACACCAGAGGACTAGGCAGTTATAATTTAAAAAAAAAATAAGATACACTTGATTTTAACTTGTTTTACTAATTAATTATATTTTTTTTTAGAAATTTTCTTCAAAAATGAAATTATTGTAACTTTAAGGAAATTTTGATTAAAGACCATAATTACTCTAATAAGTTTATCTCATTTCCCAATACTACTATAGTAATATCTGTGTTCCTAGGTCAATTTATTTTTTGTGGACATATATGGAAAGAACATCAGGGATTTTTTTTTCCTATGCTCTGCTCAAGCTAAATTTTAAAAATCCTTTTAGTCTCCTTAAGTAATCAAACTCGAGAGATCTATCTAATCGTCATATCTTTTAAAACTTTTAAGTACATTACGCTCTAATGTAAGAAAATGTTCCTATTATAGGTATAAAAATGAATGAATGAAATAAACTTACCAGTATTTAACTTGTAACAGTCATTAAGTGCTCCTGCTTTGTTCATTCCACCAAATATAATGATCTCATCCCCAAACAGAATGGCTTCATGAGCAGCTCGAGCAGGTGGGAATGTTTTCTTCTTCTTCACACAAGACCACAAGCAGCGCTCTAGATCTAGAACATAAAGGTCATCATAGAAAGTGGAGCCGGCCATTCCACCATGCAGGTAAATTTTGTTTTTGATGGCCACCATGATGTGACCGTGACGAGGCTTCGGAGACTCACCCTGTGGGGCAAGAGTAGACCAGGTCATTGAAACGGTGTCCAAACAGTGTACTCTGCGATCACCAACAGGGTCTTGACCACTGTGTCCCCCACTGTAAAAATATACTTTGGCGCCAATCACAACAGAGCTACGATGAGTCCGCGGAGAAGGGGATGTCCCAGCCACTTTCACATCTGTCCAAGCTCCTGTAGCCAGATCCAGTTTCTGGACGTCATTCAAACTTCCAGACTGCGTGGCACCACCAAAAACAAACAACTGGCCAGGAAGGTTGTCCACACAGAAAGCAGAGTGCTCATATCTCCCACGAAAACCAGGCGCTTCCAAAGTATCCCAAGATTTAGTCTTTAAATCGAGAACATTGACTTCATTAAAAATCTGGCTAGGGTTGGCGCCCCCAATGACAAAAACCCTATCACTTTCATTGGCGTGTACAGCAGGAACAAATGTAGCAGAATGACCAACTCTCATTGAAGGAGTCTCTCCAGTCATCGGTAATATGTACCACCAATATGGGGCTGGTCGAACATTACCGTCTAAAAAGGGATGAAGCTCCATCACAATAGTCAACAAGAGAAATGATTTAATAAAAAGAAGGAATGCTTTGAAATATACAGTCTTTCACAAGAGTTTTTTCTGAAAAAAAATTAATTTTAATAGGCTTAAATTAGCTGATGTAATATATATATATATTAAACAATCTTTACAATATCTATCTATCTCTATTCAGTAGAGTCCTGAAAGCTGACTAATTTGTGCAGAAGGGTGAATGAGTTTGGGAAAATGAAAAGTTATCAGGAATCACGATAAAAAAAAAAAATCTGGGATTGCATGTATTGTTTAGGTGAGAGAATAAACTGCCTGATTACCTTTACACAAAAGAAAGTATGTGCTTTTTGAAAGCATAGAGCCTTTACTTAATAAAAATGAAAATCAACTAATACAGTATAGAGTGTGCAGTAATTCACCTAATAAGAAAAATTGTCTTTAACTGCCAAAAATAGACTATGTATATTTGTATAAATAGCATATGGTCCTTTGTCGTTAAATATTATTTTAAATTTTGAAAGGGCTGCTGTGGACTGTGCTATTTGGGCCAGTAGTTCAGGTTTCGTTCCCTCATCTGAGACAATAGCTCCAAGGTGTTTCAGGGCACCATTTCATCTCTGCCAGTCTGCTTTAGCACATCCGCTCTTTTCGGAAAGTCGAGTAAGATGACATATTTCTGCATCATGTTACAAAAATTCATTTTTTCTTGTGATCAAAGACATTTTTCAGGAGCAAGCAAGTGACTAGTCTTAATTACTTTACAGACCCTCAAAACTGACCAAAGTTTATTTTCTTTGCCATCTGGGTGAGACCTTGAACATCACATTGTTTACAAATAAAAATGAAGAGAGAAAAAAACAACAGGCCAGTATGGGGATTGAACCAAAGACTTCTTGCATTATTAGTAACTGAAATAAGTAGCCATACTAAATTGTGCAGAGTTTTAGCTTAAAATAATCGATTCACATTTTTTTTTTACCAACTTCCTCATTCCACCGTCCATCCATGAAAAATGTGAGCTAATAGTAGGAATGAAAAAAAAAAAAGGATATCAGAAAGTTTTTGGAGACTAATTAAAAACCTGAACGAGTCTGTGTGCTGGGTTTTTCCTGCCTTGCCAGGGCTAAGATTTTTTTTATCCAGACTCAAAGGTTATCTAGAGCCAAGTTTTCAGGACTCTTACTGTATATATGTAAAGCAGAAGTAAAGATGCAGACAATCTCTAGCTATGCAAATAAAACATCAAAAACAACAAAGTAGAAATGTATTTATGTTACCAGCATTCTATACAATGCCTAAAAATTCCAGGTAAACTAAGAAATGATTTCTATATTTCCTACTTTGCCTAGGAAATGTATAGGGTTCCTGAGCCTAAGCACTCTATAGAATGACTAGAAAGGCTTCAGGCAATGTGTGAAATTTAGATAAATTTCCCAGAATAATATTTATTCCTAGTGTCTAGGCAAAATAAGAAATGATCATTTCATACTTTGCCCAAAAATGCCAGGCATTCTGTACAATGCCTGCATTTCGCACTTTGCCAGTAACATATATATATATATATATATACAAATAATACTTTGTAAAAAACTATTAAGTATATGAAGAAACTAAATAATAAACAATATATACAGAATAAATGACAATCTAGCATTGAGTGAGAAGAAAATAAATCTTTAAAAAAATTGGGATGATGGCCTTAGAATTGTACAGAAGTTTAACAAATGTGATTTTTAGCTGTACTGTAAATATTGTACATTGGCTGGCCAATGTGGTATTTATTTATATTGTAAATATTACTTATAAAATCTATTCAACATTGCAAAATTAAAGCATATATGCAAAAAAGATAATTATAGCAAGGTACTTTTTAAAATTCAAATTATTCTAAAAACATTTCCAATTTTCCACGAGTGACATTGTAGCTCATCATGAAGATTTTAGACTTTTTTCACCAAATTAAATACTTCAGTATCACCCTAGAGCCATTATCACAAATATAAACATAATGACGCTAGAACTAAACATGCAAGACCAGGTTAACAAGCTTTGACTATCACACACTTAATTGCTCGACTTAATAAATAGAATTGGATCAAATCATAAACTTTAGCAATGACACATAATATCATTTGCTTAAAGTCTATTTAAAAACAATCAAACTTTGATGCATATTGCTTAAAAAAAAGGTGAAAATCAAACTAATACATTATTAAACTCTTAAAATTGTAATTATTAATCATCTTTTTTTTTTGCAAATGAATTTTAAAAAATTATATTGAATAAATGTGAAAATTTTATCTACAGCTATAGAATCTAAGCTTGGGTAAAATTAATATTTGATATTTCAAAATATTAGGATGAAACAAAAATTTAAGCAGCCACATCTTGTTTTAACCTGGTATATTTTTTTTCTAAGTTATCACGCAGACCTTGCTTGTAGGCGTTTTATGCTCAGGTGACCTTACTGCACTGCGGTCACTTCGAACAGTTACGATGCCCCCTTGTTGTGATCTCAACTGCGAGCCAGCAAGTGATCCATTTAAACTGCCTTGGGGCCTGCCTTTTGGTTTGTTTTTTTGTATTTGATGAAATATAATGTAAGAAGTGTCTTCATAGCGCTGATGGACAGCATATGTTGAGTCTTGGTAAGGTGGTATGTGGTTCATTTGGACAAACTGTGTAGATTGGAGTTTCATCAAAGCCTCCTAATAAATATATACATATAAATAT
This sequence comes from Biomphalaria pfeifferi, assembly GCA_030265305.1. Classification (NCBI taxonomy): domain Eukaryota; kingdom Metazoa; phylum Mollusca; class Gastropoda; family Planorbidae; genus Biomphalaria; species Biomphalaria pfeifferi. The sequence continues at coordinate 3,472,437 of JASAOG010000012.1, forward strand.
ATATAAAAGAGAGTTGACACATTTTCAAAGAAAAGACTAGATTCTAATTAACACACACATGCCACAGTGATAGTTCAAAATTTAGGCAAAGTCAATGCCATAAATAGATTTAGCAATGGCAGGGGAGAGCGTACTTAATATAAATTATATTGAGGGGGGAGGAAGTAATTATGAAAACCATTTTTTTTTTTTACAAAAATATTAGTTATTTGTCAAAATAATGTTTAATAAGCATGTATTTATAAATTGCTTGCGTGTTTTGTTGTATTTTAGGTACTAAAAATGTATTGATTACTTTCATTTTTGCCATGAACATTAATGAAAACATTGCATAAAAATACATGAACACACAAAAGAAAATTTTGTTCGATACTGTAGCATTTTCTAAAATGGTAAACCTTATAGAAAACCCCAGAGTCATAGATAACTCTAATAGGTTTAATGAAAAGCAAGGAAATGTAATTTATATAAACATGTTCTCCTTTCAATCCTAAAACCAAATATGTAGGTCTTGCTAGGCAAATGCATCATGGGGCTGTACAACAGCCTTAGTAAAGGAAGCACCCCCATCCATGTGTATGAGGTCCAAAAAGGAAGCTTTCATACCAGTGTACTTTATCACCTAGTAGAAAAACGATCTTGCACAGGAATACAAAAGTAAATGCGTTAAAATTTAGAACAATGGTTCGCACACAATTCTACCACAGTATTTCTATAATAACCATCAAAATAAAGATGCATCAATAAAAATATGGCAAGATGTATGTTATAGAAAAGGGGGGTGTTCGATAAGGCAGCTTTACTCTAGAATATTAGACCTAGAGTCTAGAGACAAGTAATAGAGATGACTAGTCACTAGACTAGTAGTGGTCACTATTTCTAGATCTTATCTTATATGATACAGACGTTACTTCAAAAAAGAAGATGATTACGTCCTACGCGTCTTGCATTTAGTCATGTATATTACTAAATGACCTTAACTCCGCCAAGTCACTGGTTTTCCTGGCTAGCTCAGTCAACTCATTCCATGCTCTAATAGCGCTAGGGAAGAATAAGCTTTTGTACAAATGTGTCCTAGCATATATGAGATGAGGAATGTGCCTTTATCTTTCTGAGTATTTTATTAAATTTTGATTTATTGATTGATGATTATGGTTCAATGTTTTATGTATAATTGCTACTTTACTTTTAAGAAGTTTGTTATACTAGAATCTAATATTACTAGATTTACTACTTAGTACTATATTTACTAAGTCTAGAATCTACACTACTAGAACTAGAGAGTATCATCTTAGACTATCTTTAGAAGTATCTTAGAGTTAAGATTTAGAGTCTTCCACTTAGATATCTATCAAATATATCTAGATCTAGATTAGATTATTAGAATAGATCTTTTATTAAATATTTTTATTATTTATTCCCAGAAGAGACTGATTCACTGAAATTACTGTTTACTTATTGACGCGTAGGACGTAATCATCTTCTTTTTGAAGTAACGTCTGTATTAATTATATAACTTATAAGATAAGACTACTGTAGACAGTGTAATAATTAAACAGGTCACGAATCTATATTATACATAGATAATTAGTAGCCTCATTCAGAGTTCTAGATCTAACATAACTAGATGTAGTGCTGAATAAAATTACGTTTTGCAGACTGGAATGTCAATTTTTTTAGCTTCTGAGTCAGTAAAATAGTCCATTACATTAGGCAAGTAAATAATGGAATAGGAAGCGAAACAGGAAACGGAGTACTGTTGCGTTTAAAAATATGAACTATCAACTGTAACCTATATCTAGATATAGATTCTATCAATATTAGATCTAGACTTAGTTTGCAGAAGAAAAAAATCGATCAATTAAATCTAGTCTAAATCACACTAGAATTTTAAGTATTTGTTAGATCTATATGACGTAGATCTAAATCTAGATCTAGACTCTATTGCACAGAAACACTTGAAAAGTCAGATCAGCTTTTAAGTTTTATATTTTAACGTTGCCAGGATACAAGACCTGTAAGCAAGATGGCGAACTAAATATTTTGAAATCGCCCCTTTAAAAAATTGGGTCTAAATTTTTAAGATTAAAAATTACTGTGTTGTAATCTTTTATTTTCATTAAATCGTATTTAAGAATTTTTTAAAATATTAATAATATGCCTCCTAAGAAGAAAAGTAGCGGCAAAAAAGGAAAGAAAAAGGGAAGTGGCAAAAAGCAGGTGCCCCCCAAAACAGTACCTAAAGTTGAAGAAGAAACCAAAGAGTTTTTTCTTGTTCAGATTAAAGATTTAGAAAACCGACTTTCAAGGTAAGTTTTAGAACAATATCTAGCTATATTATACTGCTAACGAAGGGAATGATCTTTTTTTGATAGGTAGGCTACTTTTCAACATATGCTGCACAGACGTGTATTGTTATATCATTTATTCATTAGATCTATCTAGATCTATGTGTGTTTGTAAAAATATTTGTTTATAAAATGTTTGTTTGTAAAAAAGTATCACATGTTTTGGATGTTCTTTCAGAGTTGAAGATAATCTATTTCCTAGTCCAATATGTATCTCCAGCAGGATAACAGGGGATGGGATGGGCAGTGTATGAACCCAAGACCATAGAGCATGCATGGGCTACGGCTGCAGTATTACTGCATGGCCAGGCAGCCACTTTAAATAGTATTAGTATAATTTATTTTTTATTGCTTTTTTAAAACTATACTTAAATTATCATAATTCCTCATAACTCATATAATCAAATATAATGCTTATGCTTTACAAAGGGATGTTTCTAATTGTAAGGGGCATAAATCTAGATAACACCTTCAAATTGGAATAAAGTGTGTCATGCCAGGATATATATATATATATATAAATATCTCTCTCTCTCTCTCTCTATATATATATATATATATATATATATATTATATATTCACATTAAGTAATAATATTCATTTGAATCTAAATTTAATTAGGAAAATATGATCAAGGTTAGGAGGTTAATAATTTATCAAATTTATATTAGCTGTCCTTATAATATTCATTATTTAATTTATTTATTTTATCAGTCCTTTAGGATAAATTGATCATGCAATAGTATGTCAGTCTGTATGTATATGTAAACTTTGGTTGCTCACCTTGTGGTTCTTCATTGACGTTGTTTTTATTTGGCAAATTAATTTACAAGGAAAGAAAAAGTGTGAAATATTTTTGTTTATCTATTAATGTTTTCAGTTGTTTTTTTTTTAAGTTAATGAGCATTCATTTTTAGATTTAATTTTAAAGAGCCTTATATGCCTTCTATGGGGTACATAAGTTTCAGAGAGATACTTTTTATTTTTTTTTTGTTCAGAGAGATACAAAATGTTTGTTTTTAGCAGAAAATCTCTGTTCTATACCATCCTACCATCCTATCCAGATAGCTTCAATATACTGGGGGTTTTTTTTGGGGGGGGGCGACAGTGTGTGTTCTTCTCGCTGACCTTGATTTCTTTCTTGTTTACGTTGTCAAAATAAGAGAGACAATTTTTAAGGATTTATTTTTAACCCAAAGGTTTTAGTCTTTAATGATTGTAATGTTATAAATATACTTTTTTAGCATTGACACAATCTATAATTAGTATTATTTAGTATCCATTGATGAGAAAAATTTGACATTCTTCCAGTATGACTTGTTCAATATTATCACTTTCAAATGCTAGTCAATGTTCAGACCATTATTTTCTGTCATATATTCAGTTTCCTTGTTACTTACACCCTCTCTCTCTCAATGCTGGCGTTTCAGGGAGTTACTAACTTTTATTTTACTATCAATCGACTTGCTTAAATTTTAAAATTTTACATAGCCCTTTGGCTTTAATTTAGAAGAAAATGAAACCAGAGTTCAGATAATAAAAACACCTTCCAATGACTACCATGTACTTGTATGTGATTCTCTTGTCTTGTGCTGACATCCATTTGGTGTTTGTGGTAAATCTGGTGTGTTCTCTTTAAATTACAGTATAAATTACATTACATGTATGAGTGGGTCAAACATCTTTCATCAAGCTATGTTAATTACAAGGTCCAAGCACAAACAATTTGATTGGTTTAAAAAAAAAACAAGCACAGCCTATTGAAAATTTAACAAAAATTGATTTTAAATATAAATAAATATGAGTGTGTCAGAGACTAATCAAGTCAGCAATCAGGATTGTTAAAGTATTATTTAAGTCAGTTTCACTTCTCTCAGAGTTTCAACTATTTTATACACCTTGTTTAAGTAGATGAAATCTTTCATTAAGTCAATTTCCTTTTTGAATATGTGTGTTTGGCGGAAATAGAACTACAGTTACACACATGGACGCCTAAGGGGACGGGGTGCAAGGGGGTAATCTTGTACCCCTGGATTCTAAGTAGCCAAATTCTAGCAAATTTTTGCACCACCAATTAAATCCATCTAAGTTGCAAATAATTAAATAGTGTTTCAACTGAAGTACAGTTGTAAGGATACATTATTAATATAAGAGGCTAATGACAGAGGATATTAGAAAGATCTTCCGAGTCAAACCAGTGATTTGGATCAAAACAGCACTGGCTGCAGCTAGCAAACTTCTAGCATTATCATCATGAATAAACTGCATTAAATTATTATTATAGCTTTTATATAGCGCTACTTTCATGCTTATAGCATGCTCAGAGCGCTTTTGATCCAATCTCATTTGTGGACCAGTGGGGGGAGGGGGTATCTAGAAGTTGGTTTTCCGTGCTGCCCTTTAGGCTCTCAGTAAACACAACCCTGCCCGAGTCGGGTGTCGAACCTCGACACCCCTTCTAGGGGGCCAAGCCAAGTTCAAGCGCACTTGGCCTCTCGACCACGCTTGCCACAGTTGGGTCTGTTGGTACCACAGTTACTACAGCATATTTGGAGCATCGATCGAAAAATTGCATACCGAAAAGCTTGTTTAGGACCTTTACATTAAAACTAACAGAACTTAATTTTGTTGTCAATTACCTGAATACAATTTCTGATATAGGCCTACGTAATCCTGTCGGTGTCATCGAAAAGATTATAATTTTTTTTCCATGACCGTCCCAAGTGACGAGTGTTGGTACCAAATATATTTCTTTTGTATGAGACACGATGGGCTGAGAAGTACAAATTCATTCGCGCTTTCAGTCACAACTTTGAAAAGATCTTTGACTGTTTGTCGAATCTTGAAATAACTTCTGCTGGTGTAACCAAACGAATTACACGTGTGTTACTCAGTATCTGCTTCTCACTTGTTTCTGATTTGTCTTTTCATTGTTGCCATTTACTCTCTACGTTCTTAAACCAGTTGCCCAGATGTTGCAGTCTGTCCATTTTTTTTAACATAGTGGCCGCTCAACAGCACATCAGCAGTCTCATTGAAATAATTAAAAAAAAAATATATGACCATGCTGAGGAACACTTCAGCGAGGACATCATGAGTAAGGCGAGACCGCTGGCAGAGAAATTTGGTATAGAGATGGCGCTGCCGAATATTAGCAGCAAAGAACACTCCAAGAAAACACCACACGCTTGGGTTTTGAGAGCTATTACAGAAAACATTTCGTGTCCTGGTTTGTTAGTTTCTTCATTAACGTCTCGTTTTCAATAATATAATAATAATAATAATGTTCAGTTCAATCTGTTTAGTCTGCATCCTAAAACTATGTATGATATCTGTCACCACAGTACCAGTATCGTATGTCCCCACAGCACCGGTATTGTATCTGTCACCACGGTACCGGTATTGTATTACCTGTCCCCACAATACCGGTATCGTATCTGTCCCCACAGTACCGGTATCGACAGTTTCGAATGCAAGACGATGAACTGGTTCAACTACTGGTATTCACAAGCATAGGTTGCAGGCGTTGCCACGTTAGAGACTGTTGACTGTAACATTGAGATTTTTTTCGGCTGTTAAAGAAGCGATTTTGATCGGGCTAACTTTATTGGCCACTACGATCTTTCAGTACAAACTACAAATCAAAACCTGGTAACGGTCAACAACGCCAGCTTGTCTATCAATACTTTTAGCACTGTGCATGATAAGCGTTTATCACCAACTTGTCCTCCGCGACGAGAAGCGATTTATCAGTAAAGATATTGACAGCTACGGCAGCCACAGTCGAAGTATGCAGTTTTTATTTGATCGACCAAAGCGAGGCACGGGCCACATGGATAACACTGTGTACAGTAAATAGTTTGTTTACTTGGTCAGCTGCATTTTTTCCATTTCATGAAACAAGCATTTACAGTATACCTTACATCCCCTCCCTTGTAAAAAATCCTACTATACTAACATGTTCATGCATTGATATTGCTGATGAGCACTTTTGCTATTTAGTGAGTCAAGGGTTTGGATCAACATTTTGGTGCCTCTTAATGCTGAAGGAACACTTGTAATTTATAAGATAAGAAGACTTTTTTTTTTCTTTCGGTCCTTTCCTTCTGCCAAGGCTCTTTTTTTTCTGTCAGCTATTTTCACGCTAGTTCTTACACATCTACATACAATATAGACCACCCCTCATATCAGTGCGTGTTTGTTTGCATGAATGCATGACACTGTACGAATAATCAAAAATACAAGGCTGAAATGATGCTATTCTTAATTTTTATGGCATGTTGGATCGTTGGTAACCACACAAGATCTGTTGATAGTCTGTCTCCTTTCCATTCTGTCTTTTGCATTGGATAGAATATCTTTCAATGACAGGCCAGTTTAATGGTTTGTGTTGCCTTCCCATTTTTTTTCCTGGTAATATTCCCTGAAGGAAGGTCTTTGTGAGGTCAGGGCTCGCAAAGTGTGTTTACACTTATGTAACAGATGCTTTTTTGTTTAAAGAAACGATGCATATATTTAATAAGTAAAATATAAAAATCCTTTTAAAAAAAGCTTATTTAAAGGGAAAGAACTTCGTCCTTAAAACTATATCTACTAATAATGTACTAGTTATTTCCTTTATTCGATATCGAACAAAATAATCAATTACCTAGGCCTATAATATATGACTAATTGAATATTTTTGTTTATTGATTCAAGTTTTTGTTAGTAATTGTTTAAATTATCATCTGATCGGAGAATGCATGAGGGAGAAATAGCGTTAACAATTATTTAAGGGAACTAAACCCTTGTCTATATCCATGAAAAATTTTGCAAAGTTTCAGCTTGATTTGAGAATGGGTGTGGGAGAAATAGCGTGTAGGCTACACACTTTTTACTAAACAGACAGGCAGTGTGAGTAGTAAAAAGGGAACGATAGCAGATGAACAGGCAGACCTTAATACCCAGAGCTTTTTAGAGTCCACAGTTACGCTGGGCAGGGCACGAATTTCGTATGGGGGACGAACATATGCTAAAGGCAATCTTTTATAGTGAGCTGAAGGCTGGTCAGCTTAGCGGAAACGCCTCTTTAGAATACTAACGCAATGTTTTAAAAGTCTCTTTGGAAAAAATGTGCCATTTTAATTTGTTACATAGTGCATGTTTTACCCTATAACGTTGAGATTTTGCGTCACTTGATGTTTCGTACTAAAGACTTAATGAATAGCAATATTAATGTCTGAACGTACTCATTTGAGAGGTTACACTGCAAAGACTTTCTTCCAAGCTAATAATAGCCCAATACTTTTAGTCAATGTAAACGACTCGACTGAAGCCTATCTTATGAAATACAGACATTACTTTAAAAAAAGATGATGATTACGTCCTACGCCTGTATGGGGACTTACGAGACTTTCTTTTCTAATCGCCATGTAATGTCAAGGCTGTCCTACTGTAAGGTTCTGAAACATGGAGAACAACTGAAGCTACAACAACAAAAAAAAAAAAAATACAGACCTTCATCAACAGATGCCTGAGAAATATCCTAAAAATACACTGGTATGACAAAGTAGAAAACACCAAACTGTGGGAGATGAGTGGACATAAAAATATAGAAGTGCAGATCTTAGAGAGGAAGTGGAGATGGATTGGTCACACCCTTAGAAAAGATACCAGCAACAGAGCTAGACAGGCCTTAGAGTGGAACCCCCAGGGAACAAAACGCAGAGGAAGACCAAAAAGAACATGGCGACGCAGTGTACTTGAAGAAGCAGAGAAGACCGGGAAGAGCTGGGACACCATCAAAAAGCTAGCAAGAGACCGTGGAGAGTGGCGTGTTTTTGTCGAGGCCCTATGTTCCATGAGGAACTCAAAGGAGTTATGATGATGATGATGATGATGAAGGCTGGTCGGCGTAACGGAAACGCCTCATTAGAATACTAACGCAATGCTTTAAAGTCTCTTTGAAAAAATGCGCCATTTTAATTTGTTACAAAGTGCATGTTTTACCCTATAGCGTAGAGATTTTGCGGTAGCCTACTTGAAGTGAGCTGCGGTTTTCTTGACTGTAGCCTATCTCATGAAATACAGACGTTACTTTAAAAAAAAAAGATGATGATTACGTCCTACGCCTGTATGGGGACTTACGAGACTTTCTTTTCTAATCGCCATGTAGGCCTACATTGGCATTTAGAACTAAAAGAACACGAAAGCAACTTTTCGAATTGGAAGTCTTTAGCCGATCCAAAACAGGTAAACAAACTATTCAAACGAGCGAGGCTCTGCTGTCACCTGGTAGGCCTACTATATATATTTAGGCCTATAGGCCTATTTAAAAAGATAGATAGAATAATAGAGGTTTTAATCAAGGCAAAAGACAGGGAAGAATGGAAAAAGACGGTCTACAAGTCTTGATTGGTGCCCCAACGGTCCAACAGACTAAGGGATAGGTAAATGTAAAAGATTGATAGATTCTGTTTTATAAATTCATATATTAGTGCGGGTGCACTGTTGGCCATGGCAACATGTGATTCTCGAATGAAACGGAAGTACTTGACTAGATTCAATCTATTAGAGTCTAGATTTAGATCTAGATCTATCTAGCCAATCTAGTCTACACTACATCGTGTCTAGATTTCGACTAGATGAAACATCATGGCTTAATATCATTAATATAATACATTAACTTTGAATTTCTCGCGATATCTAGATCTAGTAAACATTCGTTCTGTTTTAAATATAGTATTTAATATAGTCATCTACTAGATTACTAGACCTAGTCAGGCTAGTGATAGTCACAGTGGCTAGTATTAATTAATTATACTAACTGTTACTCTATTTTAGTATTAGGTCTATAGTCCTAGTAGTAGATTACTAGACTGACTAGAGTAGATCAGTCAGTGAAGAAAATAGGGATGAAAAAACGGGGGGGGGGGGGGGGGGGGGGGGTGGATGTAGCACTCTAGCTCTCTCTCTCTGTATTTTACATTATATAGAGTAAAGTGCGAAGTTCGAGCGCATTAAGCCCGCTGGCAGCAATTTTCAAGTTAGGATTTTTATAGCACCGTAACGGTCTGACCTATGAAAAAACTGATAGTATCTCTGAATTCCTCGTCCTTTTTTCTATAAAAATAGATTGGATTTAATGTACCACTAGGCTTAGTTAAAATTAAATACGAAGTCAAAGAGGTGTAGGGTAAGTATCGCCAAGCATACTTTTCCTCGAGCGGATTTTTCCCCAGTTAGTAAGCTCGATCGGGTTGATGGAAGGTTCGAACAGATCAAAGAAAATATATATAAAAACATGTTTTAATATTTAATTTTTACTATAAAGTCATTTTCTTTTTACTCCAGCGCAAGAACACCATCCATTGCACCATTTCCCACCCTCCACAACTTCAAATAGTCTCTTTAAGCTGATGAGCAATCAGACTTAAAAATGGCCTTAAGCCCATTACCCATTTCCTTCACTACCGGGTAGTAAAAAAGAATAACTCCACACCTCCTGAGTTTGACCTCACCATGAACTTAGCCTTTACAAGGAAAAGAAAATAGTATGTGTAGGAAGGGAAGAAAAAAGGTGCATGCGCAGTAGCAATATAGTAGTAATTTGGTAAACATTCAAATACAAAAGTTTTAGCAATAAAAAGTGAACTGTTCGAACCTCTTGACAAATCGGGGCTGCTTGAACTTCGCACTTTCATATATATATATAATCTAGATAAAAAGTTTTGATGCTGCCTGACTAGTTATGGGGAATTTCAATCATCTTTCGTTAGCTCAACACTTGCCAACATATACTCAATATCACTATTTCCCCTAGGAGAGTAGGACCACACAATGATCCATCTTACACCCATATACAAACCAATTTTAAAAAAAAACCTTGAAATACAGTCCATCCAGTCATGGTCTGACGACGCTGTTTTACAGCTACAAAGTTGTCTGGAGCAAACAGATTGGGACATGTTTGTAAACAACTGCCCAGACATAGATGAACTTACCACAACTGTTAATTCGTACATCCAGTTCTGTGAAAACTTGATTCTACCAAAGTAGAAAATTAAAACATTCAGTAATAATACACCCTGGATGACCGACATTAAAAATTAACATTCTGTCGTCATTGAGAAGTACATAGAAGTCTATTTATAAAGCACTGGTTATGAGTGTCTATGAGTTTTTCGTGTGTGAATGTTGTTTTGTTTGTATGTGCATCTATATCGTGCATTTATGTTGTTATTGTACAGTGGTTATGCTGAGGTTGTCAATCATAGTCAAACTGAATTTCCATTTGATTGGATCAATAAAAGCTATCTTATCTTATCTTACATACATATATATAAGGGAAGCGTGGTCGAGAGGCCAAGTGCGCTTGAACTTGGCTTGGCTTGGCTACCTAGAAGGGGGCTCGAGCTTCGACACCCGACTTGGGCAGAGTTGTGTTTACTGAGTGCCTAAAGGCAGCACGTAAAACCAACTCCTAGATACCCCCTCCCCCCCACTGGTCCACAAATGAAATTGGACCAAAAGCGCTCTGGGCATGCTGAAAGCATGAAAGTAGCGCTATATAAAAGCTATAATAAAAAAAAAGTATATTATGAGTATACCTAAATCTATAATGCCACATAGCACCCCCCCCCCCCCCCCAAAAAAAAATGCACCAAGATACCTGTGTGTAGTCGCTGAATGAACTCTTTATGTTGTCTGTTGTATTTATGTGTATTTTTCTGTTGTGTTGTCTTTATATGAAAAAAGAGTCCTTGTAATCACAACAAATTTCCGTAAGGATCAATAAAGCAGTCTTAGTCTTATTTCACAGATAATACTATTAATTTAGTTTATTTGTTATATTCTTTTATTCAATATAGCATTAACTCCTTTGGATTATAGAATATGCTTATGGCTATGCAAGTAACTAATAAGCCACATATAAAGTCTGCAAGACATATGTACTGTTTCATGTACATTTTATTCGTTACCAATACATTCAATAATTATGTACTTATACCTCAACCAGACTTTTTAAATACATTATGTAGATGGGTCAACTCAGAAATTTCACCTTTCAGACCTTGCGATCTATTGGGCAGATGATGTAAAGGTCAACTGTTTCTGTTGCCCACAGTTAACTCAGACATTTCCTCAAGGGCTGAAAAAAAAATGCTGTCAAGGAGATCCACATTGTAATAAGAAAAATATCATCAAACAAGTGTTGATACATTCTTATAAATTACTCTGATATGTTTGAATTTACAATCAGGAAATGTCATCGATTGGCTAAGTTCTCATCATAAAGACAGCATACCAAACCCAAATGAGTCGAAAAGGAACAAACTCTTTCCTAGCTAAAGTGAAACAAGACGTCCCTCCCGCAACTTTTCAGCGAGGGCCACCACCACTAGATATAGAGACCAAAGAGCATTTCCTTACTATTATTGATAATCTAGAAAGACGGTTAAATAAGTGAGTGGCCATGTTCTTGACATTACGTACTGTTTCTATACAATGTCCACTGTGTTGAGTTATAGATAATATAAATGATGCTTTTAACTCTTTCTCTCCTAACTGACGATACCAGCATTGATTCCACCAGAATGTGGTAAATAATTACGAAGAGAAAGAGTTAATAAGTATATGAAACTCCTCCTTTGCATGCGAAGCTATAAACACAGCTATTTTTTTTTAAACAAAGATAATGGCACATTTCTAACCCTGTTAGAAATATCTTTTGCAAAGTAAAGTTCCCCTTTCAGACCTAGCAATCTATAGGGCAGATGATGCAAAGGTCACCTGTTTCTGTGGTCCATGGACAATGAGGGTGTCATGGGAGCCTGCACAACGACCAACTGCCTTTACTTTTCCCCAACTAACATCAGATGCACAATAAAGCTGGGTACTCAAAGAGTCGCCCAAAGATCCCAAAATTAAAATTCCCAGTCTTCACCAGGATTTGAACCAGGGACCTTCAGTTCAGAAGCCAAGTGCTTTACCACTCAGCCACTACACCTCCTTGATTAAGTAATGCCTTGAATTTTTTAAGAAAGCTTATATCAACTCACTTTGTCTATCTGTCGGATAAAAAGTGTGTACATGTTATTTGTTCCACACCCATTCTAGGATCAAGTTGAAACTTCGTAAAATCATTCATTGACATAGATAAGACACAAATAAAAAAAAAAGTAACCAATTAGACAATTAATTAGTTGTAATTAATTATTTTGTTTAATAACAACAAGGGAAACTATTCACTGCTGTGGCTAAATTTGTTGTGTTTAGTCCATATAAATAATTGTTAATGCTGCTTCTCCCTCATAAATTCTCCGACCAAGTTGATACATAAAAAAATTATTTAATTATTTATTGTACCTAACAAAACATTAATCATGAAACAAAAATAGTCAATTAGTTATTGTTTATTAATTTTTTTGTTTGATATTGAATAACTTTTACATTATTGGTAGATATTGTTTTTAGGACAGAGCTCTTCCTCTTTAGATACACTTTTTTTATTTTTTTATTTAAAAAATATTTGTATATTTGGCTTATTTGTCTTTTACCATGCTTTTAGTAGTAAATATAATGTAAACTCAAAAATGCATTTATCTTTTTCTTTTTGGAATCTACAGATATTCTTTTCCATAATATAAATTTTGGAATGGAAAACATTTATTTTATGGAGGGCTCCCTTGAAAATAATATTGGTGTTAGGAGATAGCATAATTCTTTACAAAATGTCTATTTGCATTGCAATGGTTGAGGAAAAATAACTTTTTATTGTCTGGTTATTTTAAATTCACTATATATTACACACAATAATCACTTTTTACAATAGGGCAGTTTATTACTATTTTAATTAAATAGACCACTCATGAACAATGGTTTTGTCTGCACAAGCTGCAGAAAAATATGCTGGTCACAACTGGGTTTGTGTAGTCATGTGAAACACTGCACTCATCCTTAATCTTTAGAATCTTAGACATTGCCATTCATGTAAGATTTTACAGTTAGTAAATAATAGGTTGTCATTTATAATAGCAATTAAGAAGATGAAATTTGAGATCAGATTTGACCAAAATAAGAATCATGATTAAAGAGTAGTATGTAAGTTGTTCATACTTTTGAATAATGTTTTGGAACTTAAGCTCTAGTCTTCTTGAAGTGATTTGCTTGACTCAGGCTCTAGTCTTCTTGAAGTGATTTGCTTGACTCAGGCTCTAGTCTTCTTGAAGAGATTTGCTTGACTCAGGCTCTAGTCTTCTTGAAGTGATTTGCTTGACTCAGGCTCTAGTCTTCTTGAAGAGATTTGCTTGACTCAGGCTCTAGTCTTCTTGAAGAGATTTGCTTGACTCCATTCAAACTGTTGCCTCTCAACATCTAGAGATTCTTAAATTTGAAATTTTTTTTTTCATATAGATGCGTATCTTCAATAGGGACAAAAGTTCAAAGGTTTTTCAGTACAATTTGCTGCTAATTTTAGTGACCTTATTTATTGTGCTTATCTCATTAGCTGTAAATGTCAGTATGATGTGATTTTGGATTTTTAAACATCTTTACTGTTCTCTAGTGTGATTCATGACAAAAGATCCATATTCTAGTATAGGCCTTTTAGCATTTTAGTTTTATGACCTTTGTGGTTGGTCAAAACTTTTATCATTATTTGGCTATTATTATACATTAAACATTTATTGGTGGAAAGTTGTACTGCTTAATGTGTAGGCCTACAATGCAGACCACTGTTTAATTGTGTATCACACAGTTGACATAAACTATCTATGAATGCTGCATGTCAGCAAGATATTCTCAACAAAAACAATTCACTTATCCTACTCATAAATCCTATAGTAAAACTATATAAAACATTATCATGCATAAATAAAGCAGCCCTATTACAGTAACAAGCAATGTGTCAAATACTAAGGAGTTATTTTAAGCACTGAGGATCACATTTTTTTTTTTTTTTGTGGTGTGTGTATGTGTGCAGTTATATAACTGAGGAAACACATTTATGGTTTCAAAGAACCAAGGATAGTCTTTTGAGTAAAGTATACCTTACATAGGCCTACCTAGCGATCTATATGGCAAATGATGGTAAGGCCACCTGTGGCCTTTGGTTTGTCAAAGCCACCTGTGGCCTAAGGTTAAGTAGGGTGTCATGTGGCCGAATAACAACCAACCGCCTTTACTTTTCCGCAGCTAATGACAGGTATCATTAGAGTTGGTTACTCTCAGGAGTGCCCTAAAAATCCTAAAGTTCAAATTCCCATTTATTTAAAAGAAAAAAAAAGTAAATGTAAAGTTCCCCTTTCAGACCTTGTGGTCTGTAGGGCAGATGATGTAAGATCATCTGTTTCTTTGGTCTATGGTTAACAAGGGTGTCACGTGGCCAGCACAACGACCAACTGCCTTTACTTTTCCCCAACTATTGTCAGGTTCCCATTAGAGCTGGGTGGACTCAGAGGCGCCCAAAGATCCCGAAATAAAATCCCAGTCTTCACTAGGGTTCGAACCCGGGACCCTCGGTAAGGAAGCCAATCGCTTTACCGCTCAGCCACCGCGCCTGCTATTTAAAAGAAACATTACAAAAATTTACTTTCAACCTGTGGTATTGTTAACTTCAAATTTAAGCATCTTTCTTTGTGTTCCATTTTGCAGATACCAGAAGCGCTGTGATGAACTAGAAGTTGCTAATGGCCAGTTTCAAGAGAAGTTTGACCAGTTGTCCTCGGACAAAAAAGAGATTATTTCCTTTTGGAAGAAACAAGTGGAACAGAAAGGTAAATAATTAACTGTATTTTCTATTAGCTGTTAACTTACCAGCTACTTCTGATTTTGCAATCTTAGTCAATCAACCCCTTTTTCAAATTTATAAGACCAGCTGTAGATATTTTGTAAGATATGGTCTATTATAATATTAGATTTATAATAACGTCAGTAAAATGTCAAAAATATGTGACTTTATAGTTTACAGCCCAAAAGACAACTTTATATTATTTGTTTAAAGCTGAAAATGTTTATTGAGTTTGAGATTCTTCTTCTTCTAGCCAGCTTTCTGCTGCTGAGTGTGAGCTCTTTTGCAGACTGCGCCCAAAAAAATAAAATTTCTTGAGCTCTAGATGTAGTTAATTGATCTGAAAAATTAAGTTTTGTGTAGATCAGTGTTAAAAATGTTAATGTGTTGGCTAAGAATAAGTGCTAAACATTGAATTCAAATCTTGACAAAGTCTGGATTTTTTTTTTTTATGTAACTTGTCAGTGCTGCAATGAGCCTCTGCTTTTTTGGAAAACATCTAGGGAATGAAAAAGGAATGCCCAGCTTGGTAGGATATCTGTGAACTTTGCTGGCTTATTGTGCTCTTTGAATAAGCTACTTTGACCTGTTAGATACATGTGATTTTTCCACATATGAATTCTTGAAACTAATTCCTTTATGTTCTGAATTCTCATTCGGAGTCAGCTATAGCAGTGTGCCAAAGTAAAATAAAGTGAGCTAAAAGTAACAGAAAAAGAGCTGCACTCATTGGAGAGAATGAGCTTTTATGTAAATCTAATAAACTATCTTCCTGTTTCGGAAGCTAGAAATTGTAGACAGGTTGAATTGTATTATTCTGACACTTTTTTACAGAGTAACAATGAGCTATGTCTAATTGCAATGATTTTGAGAATAAGCTTAACAAATTATTAAATAATTACATCTACTTTCAATGTGAAGTAGAATTTGTATCAAATCTAGGTCAGAACCTTTATAATATAACTCAATCTCTTTTCGTTTCATTGTAACATATAATAGAAATTTAGATTATATTGTTATCAGATCCAATAGCAATCTAATTCTAATAAAGTAATTTATTGCTAGATTAAAACTCTTTTTTTTTTTTAAAGTAACAAATGACAATGCTTTTTGTTCTTTTTCTCTAGCGGATGAAATAGTTGATTTAAATGACCGTTATATTGGTCTCCAGCAAGCAAGAGATAATGAGCGAGAAGCCTTTAAAAAGCAGATTCAAGAACAGCGCTCAGAGTATCAGGAAATGAAAGACCAGCTGACTGCTGAGAACATGATGTTAGGTAAGGGTTTTGATGACGTCATGTGTGTCTTTTGAAAAATTGTTACAAATCAGAATATATGGTGCTGGATATAGTATTCATCTCAAACTATGTTGCTTATGACACTGATAAAGAAAAAAATAGTTTTCTTGTTGATTAATGGAAATCCCTGCATTGTTAATTTTAAAAAAGTTAATAAATAAAAAAAAAAGTCATAAACATTTGCATTAATATTTTGCATTTTTTGTCATTAAATCTAGACGGAGAGGTGTTTCATAAAATTGGTTGTAGAATTAATTTTTAAAAATAAAAGTTAAAGTTTTATGGTTTTATATTCAGCATTGTCAATTTTTATTATTTCTGTTGTCAGGTTCTGTTACTTGCCTCAAAGGGGGATTTAAAAACTATATGATTTTGACCCTAAAAAACTCCAAACATTACTAATAAACACACTTAACAATAACTCCAACCATCCAGAGAAACGCTTATTATCAAATAACTCAGACACACACGTGTAATCATATTGGATTAACGTCCTATTCCAACACAAAATAACAACTGACTAATTAAGCTCTCCCCGTCATACCCAGAATCAAAACATTCAGTTCACATCACATGCAGACTGTTCACAATCCTACCCATGGCATTGTGATAGACCTTGACCTTGTAGTTGTTGATGCCAGTCTGACTTCGACAGATTACTCTGGAGATGTCTGAGTTTCTTGTGCGGGTGTATTCAATGCAACAAGAACAGAAATCTACCCAGCGGAGTTTCGTAAAGTCAGCAACAAGCAGATGGCAGAAACCACCAAGAGAACCATTAGAGAAACTAAGTCCAAAAGTCTCTGTTTATAAATCACGTTATCCCTAAGAAATCCTAACACCATCTGACTTTATTCACATAAGTAATCTCTAACCCAGCTAAGTCGTGATGTCGCTAAAGTTGCATTCAAAGTCCATCAGCTATGGTGCGTCTTTATACAAACTAATAATACTAACTAAGTGTCTCACAGAATACATGAACAAAGGGATATAACTCTTTCACACTAAAGCTACAACAAATAAACAATACATTCAATCTCCCGAAACCTGCCTCTGACACTTTCTATAGACTGTAAGCCTGTGTTATAATTAGTAGGTAAGGGTTTACTTAACTTAGTACATTCTGTATTAAGATTAAAGAGTGTAAGCCTGTGTTATAATTAGTAGGTAAGGGTTTACCTGAACTTAGTACATTCTGTATTAAGATTAAAGAGTGTAAGCCTGTGTTATAATTAGTAGGTAAGGGTTTACCTGAACTTAGTACATTCTGTATTTAGATTAAAGAGTGCGCCAAAAGTTTTTTTGTTTTTTTCACAATGAAAGTTTTGTTTTGTTTTGCATGTTTCTGATGTTCCTTCAGATTTGAAGATTATAACAACCTAACCCTAACCTCCTGCACCAGGCAGCATTCCATCACTGACACATAGTAGCGGAAGCATGTTCTCAAAATGTTCCTTTTTTTGTGTGTTCCAACTAGGCGGGAAACTAGCCTCATTAGAAGAGTTTAAAGTTCAAAAAGAAGAACTGATGGCAAAGTTTGCTTTAATGGAAGCTGAGCTGGCAAGGAAGGAAGAGGAAAATAAAGAGAACCTGTACAACTTGGAAAAGAAAGCTGTGATTGACAAAGACAGGTAAGTAAACAAATGTTGGGTTTGTATTTTAAACTAAGATCTCATTGTTATTACCGGTCGTTGACTTGTAGCACCAAACTGCTGGTAGACAACTAAACCGTTGTACACATACTATATTTTAACTAATAAAATTTCAAATAACCTGAATAACTTCCTTCTGAACAAGAGGCCTACTAAATATAACTTTATTTATAACATAGACTAAAATCATGTTGATATTAAATAAAATAATTGTTCTAGATTTTAGTAATATTTCTTAACAAAGTCTAATTCATTACAATAACACTACCTTTCAGTCTCACGTTTTAGAGCCGTCTGTCCTAACTCCGACCAAATGACGACAATGTCACATATGATGCATCTTTCACAACCAATCATTTACCTCATCCCACTGTCACCATAGAAACACACACACACACTCAATAACACTCATAAATTATTTACACAAATAAACTAGATTACCATGTTTACTAAATGGACATATACAAATGTGAATTCTTTCAGCATAGTATCCCTTCTTATTGTTTTTTTTTCCAATATACCTTATTCATATATAAATACAGTTCTTACTGCATAATGATAATCTGAAACCATGTCAATATGAATTTGTTTTTAAATAATTATGCCATCAATAGATTATAATGCCATTGGGTGCGCCTTTTGCCTACATGACTATTTTTATCTCCACAGATTGAAGAAGGAAATGATTTTGAGAGTGAACCAGGTGGCAGCAGAGTTTCGTAAAGTCAGCAACAAGCAGATGGCAGAGACCACCAAGAGAACCATCAGAGAAAATGTATCCATTACAGCTCAGCTGGCCAAAATGTCAGACAAGACCATTGAGATGATACAGGAGAACGACGAGCTTCACGACAAAGTCAAGAAGTTGAAGCAGCAGGTGGAGATGCTGGAGTTTAATGAGAGAGAAATGGGAAAGAAAAATCAAAGCAATTTAAAGGTTTGCCCTAGTTTGAATTAGTTTGTTTCAAATATATGGTCCAGCAGAAGTCTGGAAAGAAAGACTGATGAATCAGCAGGGCTCTTTTCTCTCCATCAAACATAAAGTTTAGACTTATTATGGTAGCCTCC
This sequence comes from Biomphalaria pfeifferi, assembly GCA_030265305.1. NCBI lineage: Eukaryota > Metazoa > Mollusca > Gastropoda > Planorbidae > Biomphalaria > Biomphalaria pfeifferi. The sequence goes on from JASAOG010000012.1 coordinate 3,491,572, forward strand.
CATTCTTAAGTACAAGTAAATAAAATACTTTTTGATAATTGTCAGACCAAAGCCAAAAAGCTTCAGAACAAAAGCAGGCAGTACTGACTTCACAGCCATCTTTAGTTTCTTAGGAATTGAGATTGGGGTCATCGTACACACATCTGCATCATTGCACTCAGTATATTATACTTATAAACCAGTTTACCAAGTGCTTATCTATAACAGCTGATTGGCAACATGGCTGCAGATTGAGCTTTAGACTGAATAGGATTGTCTTCTGCTACAACTGTGTTTTTTTGTTTTTTTTTGATTACTTTGGGGTGCACACAAGTTCAAGGCAAAGAACATTAGAAGAAACTATTTTGAATTTGAAATATACAACAAATTATCAAACTATTTCAGTGAGGGCTTTAGAGACTCAAATCTTCCTTTTTAAAAGCAATGAATAAAAACGCCTTCAGTTTCATTGTATGCATAAATAATCTCATGCAGGTTAAGTGTAACTAGAGTAAATGGCTTCCTTGACCTAACAATACTTGAATAATACAGATTCTAAGACTATATAAAATAACAAGTACCTGAAGTCAGTCACTTGAGTGTCATAGAATGTCACTATGACATTGGACTCTCATGCAGGATGGCTGCCTATTTGTGCGGTTTGTGTGCTGGACTGTTGACATACTTATCTATGGTCCCAGGTTCAAACCTTGCCTACTCCCATCCCCAGTCGTCCGGTGGAAGGTTTGGACTAGGAAGTAAATTATCTTCAACTCTGAAGGAACATCCGAAACATGTAAAACATTTTACAAACATAAATGTGCCAAAAGATATTGATCCAATCCAGGGTTCACATAGGTCTCACCAGCCTAATGAGGAGGCACAAAACCCCAGTGCAGGCCCTCAGCCCCCTGGATGATAAAAATGGTCATCATCAAACCATGATGGACAAACTATAGATAACTCACTTAAATAGAAATAATGGAAACACAATATACACAACTTCCCAGAGAAGAGAAATAAAACACAGACATGTCCATTATCTTATATCAATATTTTGTTCAGCATTTCTCTCAATATAAACTACTTACATATCCTCACCAACATAATTTATTTACATATTGCTTTGTTGTATTATGATGAAATTAATATTGAACAGAAAACAATATAATAATAATAATATAGATCCTTGTCTAAATTGTAAAATTGCACATGTATTTCAATTAGTTCATAAATTGTATCTAATAATAATTTATAATCTAAATAAGAACAAATAAAGCCTATTGATTCATTATGTACATACTTTTTGTCTTGTACTTTATTTCAGATTATCAAACTTATGACTGATAAATGCCAGAGTCAAGAAGCCGTCATTGCTGAGTTTGAAAAAAGAGAAAATGAACTCATGCAACTGGACTCTGAAATAGACATCTTGAAACAACAGAATGAGTCATTGAGGTGAGGGACCAACTCTACAACAGATCAAATCTTAAACCTGTGTCTGTGATATTCTTTTTGTCTGCCCCAGACTTGCTGATCTCCGCCTCGACAGGTCTGGAAGCCCACAAATTCTCTACCTGTATGGTGACATGTATGCACTATGCAAAACAGCAGGGTTTCTGTCCTGGGCTTTTGTGAGAGAGGATTTGAGCCTTTCAAGCCCTCAATCAAATAGAGTTTGATGACGATGATGATTATTGTCTGAAAAACATCTCAACACCAAAGAGATCTTTAACATGTATTCTTTAAATTACTTATTTGACCAAGTAATCATAGCTGTAATCTTCAATAACAGACATTTGGTGACAAGGTTGATTACTTTGTTCTTCTTCTTAAATATCAATCTTGAAGGGATCATTTCCATGACATTAAAAGAGCATGAGGAAAGAATATTTATGTTGGCCTACATTTAGCTGACTATTTAAGGAACCTGACTGAGTTAGTAGTAAAGTTAAAATTCCCCTTTCAGACTTTGCAATCTTCTATTGGGCAGAGGATTTTAAGCTCATCTCTTTCTTGGGCCAACAGTTAACGAGCAGGTTATCATTTGGCCAGCACAATGTCCAACCTCCTATAATTTCTTCAACTAAAGTCAGGTACCCATTAAAGTTGAGGGAACTCAGGGGTGCTCTGAAAATCCTGAAATTCATGTCCTCACCAAGATTCAAACCCAAGACCCCCAGGTTTGGAAGCCCATTGTTTAACCACTCAGCCATCGCACCCCCAAGTTAGTAGATTGGCAGTATTCTTAATGGAGAATAGGGATAAAAAGACAAAGATGATAACAGTCATGCAAACAGAATTGCAGATATTCAAGTCAAAGAACACAATCTGAAGAGGTATGAATATGAAGCTTGAAGGCTTCTAAAAGAATTACAAACAGATTTGTCAACTTTCTCTGCAACATTATTGTCTTAATATTAGAAATAGTCACAAGGTCAGTTTTTTTTAAAAACGATGAACAGTGGCAAATGAAAGAAAACAAGGTAGACATAATAGAATGAGTGAAAGACAGGGAATACATAGGCTTATCCTCACAGGCTGGTTTAGGACAGCAGTAGACTGAGCTAATTAGTTATGAAATAAATGACTCTAGGTTCCCCTAACCTTTCCTACACAAAGGAACAGAATGTAAGAAAAAAAAAAATTTGTTTTCATACTGGTCACTGGATGGTTGCCTGGTCATGTGGTTTGTGCTCTGGACCATTACCCAGATGGTCTTAAAATCTGAAGGAACATCTGAAACAAAAAACAATAAGGTTCAAGCTTGAAACGTGATTGAGAATTGACATTTTTTATTTGACTATTAACTGGATCTGATTAGGGTTTGCTTATCACCTGAAAGCAGCATAGAAACATCCTTTCCATTGCCACTAATTGAGAAGTGAGCATGCTAGAGTAGCAAGGGCTCAAATAATATGTAAATTATAATATTTTTAATATTCTTGTAACCAAAAAAAAATTGGACTAATAAAAAGAATATTTCTACGCAACATCAATACTAATAAAAAAAAAAAACAACTTTGTTTTTGAAACCGAGATTTAAGGAAGAGTGCAGTATTTCAACTGGCTATGCAGAATCTTCTTCCACCTGCATATTTTGTCACATCTGAAGCAGATAAAGCATTGCAGAGGTGCCCACCCTGAAAATTATCCATTCCGATGTCAGTTTGCCCTAACTGGCATAGAAGAAAACAGTTGGTGACTAGTAACTTCTGAAAGTGACAGCTAGAGAACTCTTACTTAAACTGTGAGATACGCATTTGAGACCGGGAGAAAAGCCTTTGCTGAAGATATCTATACTACTAAAAATACTTTCTAATGTATCCACCCTCTTCCTCCCCACCTTCCCAACTGGTCCAGGTAAGTGATAGGATTATAGCGTATTGATAAATCTTTGATAAATCTAAAAGCATGAAAAAGCATTTAAAAAAACAATTTGTAAATATATTCACACAAATTCATTGTTGTTGGGCTAGATCTAATTAATTAATGCAACTGCTCTTAGTATAAGCTTTGCTTTAAAAAAAGTTTTTCTTGTTATTTGTGTCTGTTCCATTTTTTTCAAAGAAAGATGTACTTACTAGTTGTTTATTATCTAACTTTCTGTCTGCTGCCAGGCATGAGCTGGGAATGATGTCACAGAATAATGCGCTGCTGGAAGATACTCTTGACAGTCTCAGGTCTGAGGTGCACACAGAAGTGAATCTAAGAAAAAAAATTCAACAAGTGCTTGCGGAAGCTGCTGATGCAATCAAAGAGGTTTTAATTGTAAGTACCGGGGTAATAACATTTCATATTAATTGATATACATAATAATATATCTCAATTTTATTTATCTTATTTTTCACTGATGCTTATTCCTTTGAGATAATTAAATAAAATAATAATTATGTCGGAGCTCTCTCAGCGCTGTGTCATCTGTGCACTTTGTAAAAGAACAAAAAATCAGTGCTATAAATGTACCATTGATTTACAAATTCGCAAGTTTTTTTTTGTCTACTCCTCTACCCGCAGGAAAAAGAAGATAACAAAGATCGGTTGATTAAATGTATCAATAGCACTCAGACTGATATGGTTGATGATGTCGATGAAAGTGAAGAGACGAATACCAGTGACAACATCGGCACTGATGTCGTCTATGGCAGGGAGCACATGCTTGAAAAACTGCTGGTTCTGATGGACAGTGCTGCCAACTTGGGCATTGGTCCAAACCCAGATGAGTTGGGCAAAAGACAGTTATCATCTGTTGGTACCTTGAGCAATAGCCCAGGTGCCAAGAAAGGTATTATCAAAAAGTAAGTCTAGCTTAGGTATTGAAAACAACTTAGTGTACTTATTTAGGTTAAAACTACAATTCTTTAATATTTGTCTAAGCTTCCATTGCTATCCACATTCACTAAAAAAATATTACATCTGTAAGATTAGAAACTTGTGCAAACTATACAGTTTCGTCATAAAAAATTGTAACATTTCAATTTGTTAGAACTTTTTATGCTTGTAACTCAATTTGTTACCCAGTAATTGACATACCTTAATGGAATGATTTCAACTTTTAGCTTTTAAAAATGAGAAAGCTTGGTACATAATGCTTAAAAAATGTGTTTTTTGTTTTGTTGTTTTTTTTTCAGTGAATTTCCTTCTATGAAAGGCATCTTGCCTCATTATAGTCTTGGTGATCTGGGACTTGTTCCACGTCCTTCTCAACATGTTCCAACAAGTTTAGAAAAAACCAAACTGAGCGCGAAGACGACCAAACTTGGTGCTCTCCATGGTGTGTTGTCCCGATCAGTCTCCACGCAGACAATGAATGCGGCCAATGTAAGTTTATAATTACATTTTTCTTTAACCAATTTTTTTTTACTTAAGCTCAAAACAAAAGAAACACATTGTAATTATAAAACTGGCAGGTATACTTTAGAATATGGTGATTGTTTATAAAAAAAAAGCTTATAGCAACTCACTGTCTGGTATTATCTACCACCCACTTCTAAAAACTCTGGAAACAAAAAGTAGTGGGGAACGATATCAAGTCCTTCTTTATTGTAATGTAACGAATCTAGGGCAAATACTCAATTAGGGATCAAGGTGAAGAGATGAGTGATCTTTATTTTCTTGACAACAGATGAGAAACGATTACTCAAAAATAAAGGTTTAAGTTAGCTATGAACTCATTTAGCTCTTGCCTGCAGGGTTCACTGTTGCGCAACCGCTTTCCACTAACATAGAAGGTTCACTGTTGCAGCCTGTCTTACAATTCCCACAGGGTTCACTATTGTGCCACTAACACAGGGTCACAGTACATCCGGCTATCTTCTTATTATCTCTAGAACGATAGTCTACATAAACTACCAGGAACGTCTTCCACTTACAGGAATGACCCTTTCCACAATTTCCTAACAAGACTTCTTCCTGACCAGACAACTTCTCACCTGCTCACCACACTGGCAATGATCCTTTCTACAACTCAGGCAGTTCTGGCCTATCTCTAGTTCTGTTTCTACATATACTTAGCTGGGATCAATAGTCAACCATCTTGTTCATCACTCGCCTTCAACAATACACTCGTCTGTGCACCAATTTCTATAAATCAAATAAGAACATAAAACTAAAATGTTATTTAACCTTGGTTAGGCCAATAATAGAATATGCATCCTCCGTTTGGGACCCCTCAACTCAAGAAAACATTAAGAAACTGGAACAGACACAAAATAGAGCAGTGAGATTCATAACAAATGAATATTCACATTTGACTAGAGTAACACCTATAGTAAAATCACTAAATTTAGAAAGCCTTCAGGACAGAAGACTCAAAAGTAAATTATACAATTATACATAAAACACTGAACCATAATCTTCAAATACAAAAACAAAATTTAATAAAATACGCAGAAAGACACATAAATAAAGGCACATTTCTCATCCCATATGCTAGGACAAATTTGTACAAATACTCCTTCTTCCCTAGTGCTATTAGGGCATGGAATGGTTTGCCTTAGCTAGCCAGGAAAACCAGTGACTTGGCAGAATTTAAGTCATTGGTTAACATGCATGACGCGTAGGACGTAATCATCTTCTTTTTTGAAGTAACGTCTGTATGATAAAAGATAAGATGAGATAGGCCTCAGTGCAGGGGCAGAGATATCTCAAAAGAATACACTTTTACAATTATGTTAATAATGGAAGCTCTATTTTGTTTTGATCTCCATCCATTCTCCACAAGTACAAGAGAAGAAACTAAAATGCTTATTAACCCTTAATATGCGTTTGGTATATTAGCCTCTAAACATCAGAATTTTAATTCTAGTTGGTATGCACTCATTGTAAAATAGCTCAGCACTCTAAGGGTTAACTACAAGCCTCTTGATGGCTGTTGAGAAAGGCTCTATGATTTAAACCTCTGGTCAAACATTTATTAATAATTTAATCTGAGTGATATGTCCCTTTAGTACATTGTAATAAGTGTAAAAATATAGACCCAAATGTTATATATTTCTTTATGTTTAAAACTTTTTTGTCTTCCTTAACAGTCTGTTCTGTATGCCAACCAGATCCTATCCAAGTTCCCAGAACATGAGATTCTGAGGTCTAGCCACAAGCCTTTTGGTATGGCCCCACCTCCAATACCTAAAAAAATAACGAGTCACTAATTTAATTTCTCTGTTTTACTCTAAATCTGTGAGAGATGTGATTGTAACTGCATTGTTGATGTGTGTGTTGAATTGATTTCACTAAGATGTAATATTTTCTGTGAAAGTAACAGATATGGACATCTGTTGCAAATATTAAAGCTATATACTTTGTCACTCATGTAGTTGATGTAAAATATATTGTGTAAGTACGTTACTTTTTTTATGGATATTAATTCAAAAACCTCATACTAAATGGGTACATACAAAATACATAATTCAAATTATTGACGACTGGCTTAAAATACAGTTTAAACAATAGAGCTCCTAGTCCAAGAATTGGAATTATTTTTGCGTTACATCATGATTGTTGCCCAGTGCCATTTTTAGTTGTAAATATGTGACGTAGAACTAATGTAGTTAAAGACCTTTGTTCACGTTTTAGAATTGGTCACTGCAATTTTCTTGTCACTAATAAAATGCAAGATGAATTCTTAGTGAGTAAAAAAAGGAAATAATGGATGTAAAGGGAAAGAATTATATTTCTCTATAAGGTCACCATACTCTTTCTGGTCACCATACTCTTTCTGGTCACCATACTCTTTCTGGTAACCATACTCTCTCTGGTCACCATACTCTTTCTGTAAATAAGTTACACATTTGGCGTCATTTTTAAGAGTTGTGATTTTGCAAACATAACTTAGATACAAGATATTCTCCCTTAATACCTGAAATTTTTTGGGAAAAAAAACCCCCTAAAGTTGGGAATAAAAGTCTGAATTCAGTTAAGCAGATTTATGATTAGTTTGTCACAACTTTAAATTCTTTCTTTTGCTCACTACTTTATATTTCATTTGAATTGGAGTCTAAACAAGCTGGCCTATTTTTGTTCTTATTTTGAGTTAATTCTCTTTTCAAAAACCTATAAATAGTTGAATGAAAACACGGTCCTCTGTACGCTGATTTATGCCTTAAGCTTTCAATGCTAATAATAGATTACTTTGATTAGTTGGTGTGTTGTCTCTTAGCCATTTTATGCTTACATCGACTTTAGGTACATCATTAACTCTTTCTCTCCTTACTGACGATACTAACGTTGATTCCATCAGAATGCGGTAAATAATAACGGAGAGAAAGAGTTAATAAAGAAGGTGATAAGACATGTCATCTGCTGCTAACTGCAGTCCAACATCCAGGTAACTGAAAAATAATTATTGTAAAATACTGACCAGCATGTTCACCAGGGAAAATCTATTGTAATGATTATATTTATGAAATATCTGTGTTCTAAGATCTCACTAAATGATATACACTAATGTTTCAGTTACTTTGTTAATAAATGATTGGCAGAATTCTTGGAATAAATATTGTTGTTTTTTTTTTTAAATTTTATATTGGCTTTTGTATTTGATTCAAAATAGTTTTGGTTTAGTTTGGCAAATTTGATTGTTTGCTTTTTTTTTGCAATTGTAATCTTGTTATAGTAAAGTTTTGTGGGTGTGGTGTCTGAGTGGCTTGCAAACCAAGGGGGGTCTCAATTTTGAATCCTGATGAAGACTGATTTAAGTCAGGATTTATAGAATGCCCCCAATTCCATCCAAACCTGATGAATTTACTCAAGTGTAGTAAAGGTGGTTGTGATGGCAACATGAGTCCCTCGTTAAGGTGAGATGTACATCAAAGATCACAAGTTCTGAAAGGGACACCCTTAATAAACATGTAATAAACTCATAATATAGACTACACAGCATTACAACTGCCCCCTAATTGGAAAACAGTACCCTTTTCAGACCTTGAGGGTTTCATGTGGCCAGCACAACAACCAACTACCTTAATTTATCCATGTAATGTTAGCTACCATTAAAGTTTTGTGGACTCAGGAGCGTCCTTAAAATCCTGAAATTCAAAATTCCAGTCTTCACTGAGCCAGACCCCTCATTTCAGAATCCCTGTCATGAAAACAATAGAAAATTCTTAGAAAAAAATAACAATAAATAATTCCTTTCCATGTCACCTAGGAAACACACACATCATAACAGATGGGCAGGCCAGTTCCATGGGCAGGCCACCTCGACAAAAAGAACCAAGGAATTAAAATAGTATACCGGGAAAAAAAGGCGCTGATTGGTGATGTAGGGGCAGGTCTACAACTTATTAGCCCATGGAGACGAAAAGCTCAGGAAAGATCTGAATGAAAGGACATCCGTCCGGACATATTATAAAAAACGCGACAGACGGTCCAAAGCGTGACTGGCCCGCCTAAATTAGGACGTCTGGTCATCTTATGCATCCATGACCTATTTCAGAAGAAAACTAAACAGACAAATATCTATGTAGGCCTAAAGAATTATCACTATCAGGCTAGAAGAATCTGTAGCAAAAAGTTGTTACTTCTCATAGAGCCGAGTATGGTTCTGAAACATGGAGAACAACTGAAGCAACAACCAAAAAAAGTACAGACCTTCATCAACAGATGTCTGAGAAATATCTTAAAAATACACTGTACGATACAATAGATGACACCAAGCTGTAGGAGATGAGTGGACAGAAAAATATAGAGGTGCAGATCTTGGAGAGGAAGTAGAGATGGCCGTGGAGAGTGGCATGTTTTTTACTGAGGCTCTATGTTCCGTGAGGAACGCAAAGGTAAGATGATGATGATGATAGAGCAGCTAATCATGTTAGTTAAAATTTGAGTGAACAATAGGCCTGTCGCTAAAAGTCATTAAACTCATTGTGATGGAGAAGTTTGTTAAACAATGTTTGAGTCAAGTTACTTGAACGTCGATGTAATTATCATTTAAAATAATTTTCCAGAAAGAGTTTCAAATGGAATTAGAGAGATCCAGGTATCTAAATTTAGGACATCTCATGGTCAAAAAGTCTGTGCAATGTTTGTATCTTCAGAATTTTTATTAAAATATAAAATAGAAAAGTCTGTGTCAGACTAATGAGTATGGCTTATATCAGTAGGCCTAATCAATTCAGCCTAGTCTTAAGACATGCGCAAAATGATATCCTACTATCAAAACACTATTATCGTCATACAAAAGATTAGTTCGATATCGTTAAATCTGGGCGCATACATTTTCCTCCAAAACAGGAACTATACACTATGTTATCTTATCTTATATAATACAGGCTACTAGATATCACTAGCGGATCCAGAACTTTGGAGTGGGGGGGGGGGGCGATTTTTTTCCAAACCCTAATCCTAACGCCCAGTAAACCCTAACCCTATGCATAAACGCAAATATATATATAACAAAATATATATATGGGAAATGAAAAAAAGCAGTGTTTCTCAACTTTCTGTGAAGAAAAAAACCCAGACATGTTGAGCCCTTTCTCTTGATAGTTTGGGGGTCTGGGGGAGCGCTGTAAGGCTCCTTAGTGGGGTTCGGGGCGAAGCCCCGACACCAAAATCGTTTTTTTTTTTGCAATCCTGCACTTCACTCCTGACATTTACAGCCCCGACGCCAAAAGCATTTTCTTGCATTTTTCAGTGCTGAAACGCATTCTCCTGACATGTACAGATCATTATTCATCAGTGGGGTTCGGGGCTAAGCCCCGACGCCAAAAGCGTTTTTTAGCAATCCTCACTGCAGAAACGCATTCTCCTGACATTTACAGCTCATTACTTATCAGTGGCGTTCGGGGCAAGGCCCTGACGCCAAAAGCGTTTTCTTGCATTTTTCACTGCTGAAAAGCATTCTTCTGTCATCTAAAGTTCATTATTTATCAGTGGGGATCATGGCGAAGCTTCGACGCTAAAGGCGTTTTCTTGCATTTTCACTGCTGAAATGCATTCTCCTGACATCTACAGTTTATTACTTATCACTGGGGTTCGGGGCAAGGTCCCGACGCCAAAAGCGTTTTCTTGCATTTTTCACTGCTGAAACGCATTCTCCTGTCATCTTAAGTTCATTATTTATCAGTGGGGATCGGGGCAAAGCCCCGACGCCAAAAGCGTTTTCTTGCATTTTTCACTGCTGAAATGCATTCTCCTGACATCTACAGTTCATTATTCATCCTATTAAAAAATTACATTTTCAATAATGTTTTACTTGAAAAAATATTCTAATACATATGAATTAGAAAGGCCCTTACTACATTGCAAATAAAACGATTTGAAGATACCCCACATATTTAGATTTAGGCTTTGATGATCGCCGACAAAAAAACAACAACATTAGAATAATAATATTTTTTTAAAATAGCTCATTTGTAAGTGATGCATTTTGTTCATTAGGCCTGTTTGAAACTTTGTTTTGTTACAGAACTATAATTCAAAGCTCTAACAAAAAATTTCGAAAGTGGGAGGAGAAATTAAGTGGACCAATTAGACTCTACTCTAAATTTGTTTGCATTTTATGTGCTATAGATCCAAATTTATTTAACTAGAAAAATAGCAGATTGAGTAACGGTTGGAAAATGGAGACTAGGAAAAGAATATTTGGGTTCAGAACTCATCTCAATCGTTACTTTTATACTGAAGAATTCCAAAGCAAAGTTTTTCTTTCAAAAATTATGATAAATTTATGTGAAATTACATAAACTCTGTCGCCATATTTGACTATTTTGTTTTAAAACATCATGTTTTCGTCTGGAATGGGGAGGGGCGGTAGAATGAAAACGATTAATCCTCGCTCCTTTTTATAATTTCTGTTAATGATTGCATTTGACATTAAAGAATAGTGGTTGTGATATAAAAATTTAATTTATAGCACATATAAAGTATATTAGTGACAGATTTTTCTTATAAATTTGTAATTTCTTAACTAAAATTCAAAAAGAAAAAGCATTGGTTTGTCCGATGGGCGGAAGGTGATTGCATGTATCGCCCTTCCACCTTGTACAACCCTTTTTCATTTCATATTTACTAATGATAAAATTTGAGATTAGAGTGTGTGTGCGACATACTATACAAATGGGTTCATATATCAATACGTAGCTTATATTATATAGATATTCAACTAATTTTTTTTCGCAAACTATGATTTCCCCATAAAAATAGGACCACCCTCCCAACTCAAAGGGTTTAGGTGGGAAGGGCAGTAGATGTATTCGCCCCCCCCCCCCTCCACCCAATCGGAAAACAGGGGAACGAAAGACCAATAACACGTTTGAATCATATAGATATTTAATTGATTCTGTAAGCAAGCTGTGATTTCTACAAATTTATTGGACCGCCCCCCTCACTCGAAAGTTTATGGGGTGGGGAGGTGGGATTGATGCCATCGCCTTCTCCCGACCCCACCAAATCGGCCAAAATGCCTTGGGGGGGGGGCGAAATAATCTAAAAAAAGGTTGAAATATAAATAATTAGCATATATTATTAACATAAGTAATAAATTCGTATACAAATTGTGTGAATCCTATACTAAAATTCGTCCGCCCCCCCCCCCCTTCGGTCGAGTGGGGGGGGGGGGGCGATCGCCCCTACCCCCCCCCCCCCCCTGGATCCGTCAGTGCTATATTTTGTCCACCGGAGGTCTATTTAATATTTCTTTTCTTCTTCTGCGCATGTCTTATCTTATCTTATATAATACAGACGTTACTTCAAAAAAGAAGATGATTACATCCTACGCGTCATGCATATTAACCAATGACTTAAATTCTGCCAAGTCACTGGTTTTTCTGGCTAGCTCAAGCAACCCATTCCATGCTCTAATAGCACTAGGGAAGAAGGAGTATTTGTACAAATTTGTCCTAGCATAGGGGACGAGGAATGTGACTTTATTTTTGTGTCTTTCAGAGTATTTTATAAAGTTTTGTTTTTGTATTTGAAGATTATGGTTCAGTGTTTTATGTATAATTGCTACTTTACTTTTGAGTCTTCTGTCCTGAAGGCTTTCTAAATTTAGTATACCTTTGCAATATGCATACCTTTAAAAAAAAAATTTGTGTATCGAGCCTTTTTTTCTATTTTAATTTTTGTATCTATACACCGGAGACACCAAAAAGTTGTCTATTCAAAGTTTTCCGTCATGTCTGAAAATCATCTATACATCAATTATTTAAACTAGTTTGTTCTGTTAAAACAAGCATGGAGACTTTTTAAAAATTGGACAAATTAGCGCATGTAACTCAGCAACCAAATTATGATTATCATTATGATTTCCGGTGGAATGATAATATTTAGCACAAAAATTTGTTCTAGATTGTAGTCTAGATTCTGTTTTACGTAGAAAAAATGATTTAAAAAATAAATAAACTATAGATCTAGATCTATAAAAGCCTAGGTTTAAGCTAAAGTCAGTAGATCTCTAACAGGGGTCACTGACATTCAGTGACATTTAGATTTAATCTGTAACAGGAATCTATTTTGACTACATTTAATAGACTACACTAATTAAATAAATTTGTCTTAGATCTATAACTAGAATTAGTAGAATAAAACATTTTGATATTTTACCATAATTAATTCTAGATCTATCTTAGTATCTAACATATAAACATAAAAAATAAAATCAATAATCCTTACTTGATTAAATCTTCATAATGAGTAAAAAGGCGAAGAAAGGAAAGGATGTTACAACAGTTAAGAAAAATCAAGTTTTAAAATCAGAAAAGAGGGCGAGGCCTGTTTACTATAATATAAATAAAACACTGGATGAAAACACCAAAGAGTTTTATTTGTGGCAGATAAAAACACTTGAAAATCGAATTGAAAGGTAACTGTACATACATTACATCTAAAGATATTGCTCAAGACTAGATTCTAGAATCTAGCATAATGATGATTATTATAATAATAATATAATGCTCAAGAATAGATTCTAGAATCTAGTTCAAGTAGTTGCTATTTAGTTAGATATTAGATGTATTTTATATAAATATATGCATTATTATGTAGTAACATTATAGTATAGTTATCTATATATAGCATTATCATTATAGCTCTATTAATCTATGTTACTGTTACTTAATACTACATCTACTTGACAACTTAAGATTAGATGTAGAATTATATATAGTCTATAAGTCTATATACTGTCTATATCTACTAGTAATACTAGACCTATTTCTAACTAAGACTAAAATGTCTCTTTATCTACATCTTTAAATCAAAATCACTAAATTTAGAGGACAGGACAGAAAAATAAAAAGTAAAGTAGTAATGAAAAATACATAAAACACTGAATCACAATTTACAAAAAGAAAAAACAACAACTAATAAATACTCATAAAGACACAAAGATAGAGGCATACTTCTTATTCTGTATGCTAGGACAAATTAGAACCAGTACTCTTTCTTCCCAAGTGCATTAGAGAATGGAATGGGTTTCTTGAATCAGCCAGGGAAAACAACGACATAGCAGAGTTACTTATTAACATGCATGACTAGATTGACAGATAAAATGACTAAGACATAATTGTCTTCTCATTTGAAGTAATGCATGCAATTTATTAGATATGATAGTAGTCTTAGATCAATAGATTGTATATCTAGTAGAACAGAATTGAGTTTATCTAGAAATCTTGATAAATACCTGGTATATATGTTTCTTAAGCTAAAGCACCTAATCAGTTAATGTGCACATTCCCTAGCCATTCTTCAAATTAACAGATTAGCTCCCCCTAATGTGGGGAACCAAGAGTTTTTCACATTCACCTAGGTAATGTGCATATAAACAGCTTCTGCACTGTTAAGGTTAAGAACATAGTTTCTCTCATGTTGTTTGCTCCAAAGCAGCATCAGGTACTCACATGTGTACATCGTGTGATATGTTTGTTCATGTACTTTGTGGGGAAATAGATCCTAAAAAAAATTGTGTAACCAGAATGTGTTGTGCAACGTCTGTAAAAAGAATATGGATCGGAAAATACAGTGTGATGAGGCCAATTAAGGTTTAGAAAAGCAAGCTACTTGTTTGCAGTTTCTAATGCAAGGCACCTAAATGAAGATGTCACTGTAAGAATTAAAGTGTCTGAAGAAAAAACTGATGCCTGTTCCATTTAAACTGTGGTTTGTAAGTACTGAAAAAGATAGTTTAAAACAAATGTTTGCAAAATCTGATTTTGGTGTTGGTAAGGAGAGATTTTTAAAGATAGAAAATGTCCCTTGTGTAGAAATATCTTTACATCCAACAGCAATAAAACAATCTCATGGTAGTGGTCAAGGATTTAGAAAATGTGAATGCAAATTTAAATGTAAAAAGCAATTGCTTTGTAGTTTGAAATATTACCAATCTGTCTACAGGTTTTTGCAGGTTTTTTTTTTCCTCCTTGTGTAGCTGGTGGGACCTATGTGAGCCCTGAATGTTTGGCTGCACAATGGGCAGGTTGTTCTTGGAACTAGTGTCTTTGGCCTTGTTTTATTCTCTGACGCTTTTCTTCTGCCAGCCATGTTCTCTTGTCCTCTGCAATTTGTACGTCAGTTTTCACAGCATGACGCCATAATGTTCTGTCACATCCTTCTGTCTCCCTGGTGGCTGGGTCAATGCTCAATCCTTTCAGAGAAACATTGAGGGTGTCAGTGAAGTGTTTTGTATCTGATTGAAAGACTTCACAAGATGTTCTTACGTAAGTGAGAACAAAAGTCAATACCACTAGACTTTAAAGATGCCACAAGTGTCCATCTGAGCACAAACAGAATCTTAAATAAGAGCTTGACTACATCGAGGTAAAAGCACATCAAGGAAATTAGTCTAGAGCTAGTTCAATGACAATGCATTACAGACTATTGGTTAATCCGACAAATGTTTTACCCAGCGATTGGTTGACATGATAATTTCTTCCACAAAAAATGGTTCACTGACAACTGGTTCACCAACAATGGCTTTGCTTAAAGATGAAAAAATGCAATTGTTATGGTATTTAACTCTTATTAAAGATGTTCAAATAGACCACTTGTTAGATACTTAAAAATATACTTTTAAAAACTATTTCAAATTTGAATAAAAAAATTATAAAAAATATCATTTTGAGCTCTCCAAAAAAACATCTATTGTGACAATTGTTGAATAGTCCAAACTGAAGTAAAAATATTTGAGGATTGTATCCTTTATACAGGACAAAAAAAGGAGCAAAGAAAATTACAAATTTTGAAAAGAGATTCAGGTTAATTTCTTTTTAGAAAGATTTACATCCACATTGCATAATATCCATGTAATTATTGTTTCAATAATCTCATTCTTCATAACTCACTAGATCAATTATATATTTCCAAATTGTTTTTGTATTTTAAAATGTCATTACTGTTACAATAAATCTTTACTAGTTCATTCTGACCCTCAAACCATTTTTTTTTTGGTTGCAAGCTATCAGAAGCTACTTGATGATAATGCTGTCAAAGAATCTTTAAACCATGACAAGATCCACCAAAGTATTGCAGATAAAAATGATCTGATTACATTCTTTAAAGAAGAGTTGCAAAGAAGAGGCAAGTGAAATGTCTAGGATGATGCTGAAAATGTTGATAAGGAACAGATGGTATCTAAACAATTAACTTAGCCAATATGGAATTGCATAGTGTTTAGTGCTGTTTTTTTAATCCTGAACATTGGATATTCTTCTTTTTCTTCTTCATTCTCATTATGAAAGAGCATTGAGACCTGTTTTATATCTGACATGAACTGTCCTGATCAGGCAGTTCTACAAAAGAGTTTGTATTGTAAAAGGATATAAATCTTGTTCAGGCTTCTTGATAAAGTATGCAGCTCTGAAGAATGTGGTCAGCATTCTCTGATGACACTCCACTGGCACTTGTTTTACCAGTTCCAATTTTTTGGTCCATCTTTAGGTTATGTTACTTTCTACAATTTTCCTCACCTTTTTTTGGAATTAATGGTGTGACTGCTTGCTCATTCTCCAGCATTTGGTCAGTTTGTCAGATTTTTAATTTCCCTCTATTTGTATATGTGCAGGGACCCATTGTGGAATAGTTTGAACATTGGTTTAATGGAGCTTTGATTTAAGTGGGACCCAATGTGGAATAGTTTGTGAACTTTGGTTTGATGGAGCTTTTGTTTAACAGGGACCCATTGTGGAATAGTTTGAACATTAGTTTAATGGAGTTTTTGTTTAACAGGGACCCATTGTGGAATAGTTTGAACATTGGTTTAATGGAGCTTTTGTTTAACAGGGACCCATTGTGGAATAGTTTAAACATTGGTTTAATGGAGTTTTTTTTTAACAAGGACCCATTGTGGAATAGTTTGAACATTGGTTAAATGGAGTTTTTGTTTAACAGGAACCCACTCTAGTTTTATGATTTTTATCCCTTTCATTCTATTTGTGTGTAGTAATGTGCTTTAAATGATACAAATGGATCATTTTCATTTCTGCGATTATAATTGGTTTCATTGATGTCATAGTTTTATTAGCTTGTTTTGCTGTTTGGACTAATTTGTATTACTGAATGCAGAATAATTGATTTTACTTGTTCAAATATAATATTTTTGTTAAAGAATTTTTAAATAAGTTTTTTTTTTGTTAAACATTTTTTTATGCAATAAAAGTGAAATTTTAGGTAAAAGGTTTTGATTGTATTTTGTGTTATTTAGCTAAAAAAAAAAAGAAACCTTCATACAACATTGAGGCAAATGTAAGTAAAAATAAAGTTATTCTCTTCAACATCAGAAAAGTAAAGCTTAAATATAGTATTGACTTTCTTTTTATTGCTTCAGTTGATGCCTATAATGACCTACAAGACAAATATAGCACATGTCAGCAGTTACTGGATACAGAGCAACATTTGAACCGGGAGAGGATTAGTCAAATGAGGAGGGAAGCAACTGATAATCAAGCCCAACTTTTAGGAGAGAATATGAAGCTAAGTAGGTTTTAACCCCAACTTTTAGGAGAGAATATGAAGCTAAGTAGGTTTTAAAGCCAACTTTCCAAATTTGTGCTGTAGAAATAAATTTATAATAAACAAGTTGTAGAATATATCTCATTTAACCTTTGACTTTTGTTATAGGGGTGCTGTGACAGTTAAAAAAAACAAATCCCTCCACTTTTCCGGTCAGCAGCTGTTCTTTGTAGGATATCAGGAGAGAGGCCAGTTCATTCTTTTATGTTGTCCTGCTTGCTTTTCTTTGGACGACCCTTCGTGCTTCCTCCACTGTACCTTGAAGAATGACTTTAGACAGCAAGTCTTGTCTTACAATATGTCCAAAGCAACTCAGCTTTCATCTCTTCACAGTATGGAAGAGTTCTTTCCTTTTGCCAGCCAGAGTGTTGACTTGTAAAGTACAGACTTATTCGTCTTCTTTTCCTGATAGCTTAAACCCAGCAATTTTCTGTAGCATTTACTCTCAAAGGCTTGGATTCTTCAGTCTTGCCCTCTCCATCTTTGCCCCAGTTCTCACAGACTGCCTCAGCATAGTCTCCCAGGTGGCAGGGTCAAAGCTGAAGGCTTTCAGTGAAGATTTGAGGGTGTCCCTGAAGCGTTTTCTGATTTAAAGACTTCATATGCTGTTCTTACTTATGTGAGTCAATACCACAAGACTTTAAAGATGCCACAATCGTCCACCTAAGCACAAAAAGAATCTTCTACATTTTTGCGCCAGTTCTCACAGTGTTGGGCATAGTCTCCCAGGTGGCAGGGTCAAAACTGAAGGCTTTCAGTGAAGATTTGAGGGTGTTCCTGAAGTGTTTTCTGATTTAAAGACTTCATGTGCTGTTCTTACTTATGTGAGTCAATACCACAAGACTTTAAAGATGCCACAATCGTCCACTTGAGCACAAAAAGAATCTTGTCTTCTACATTTTTGCACCAGTTCTCACAGTGTTGATCCTTGTCTCCCGGGTTATTATTATAGGCCCTTATCATAGAGGATGCTTTGAGGACATCCCTGAAACATTTTCTTTGTCCATCTTAAGATCTCTTTCCTTTTGTTAAGGAGCCTTTATAGATGCAGCAGTTGTCCATTCTGCCCTTTGTAATTGAGACTGCCTCAGGATTGTGCAGATGCTTTGCTGTCCCACTCTTTGGAGTATCTTCATAGTCAAGATATTTGACACCGAATCTCTAATAATAAGCACTCACTAAAGGATATTATCATTTACATATAAATAACTTTGAATTAAATGGTTTTTTTTAGTCTCCAAACTGGCCAGCGTAGAAGATTTTCTTGCACAAAAACACTTTTTAGAAAAAAGGTTGGCTGAGGCAGAGTCTGAGCTATCACATATAAGGAACAAATATACAGAAGATATTGTCAATCTTGAAAAAGACTATGTTATCTATAAGCAAAGGTAATTAGAAATGTACATATTTATTGCTCATTTTATATGAAATCATCTACTACCAAATGTTCCAAAGTATTAAGATTGAATTTATTGAGTATGCATGGTTTAGATCTAGTTTTAAATTTGTGAACGGAAGGGACAGTCATGAACATACAAGATTTTTTTTTATGTAATAGTCAATTAGTTTTTACAAAGTAGTAATGGCTGATCGTTCATTTTTTATAGGAAAACAGTTTGATACAATTTGTACCTCACCCTTTACATACACACTGTTGGCCTGCCATTTGTAGCTAATGAGAAAACACAAAATCTTTACTTTTAAAATGTTTACTTGTAAAATGTTTTCCATGTTTTAGATTTTTCTTCAGATTTAAAGAGACCTCCTGTAGGAAAAGAGGGGGATGGCAGGGTATTAACCTGGAACCATCGAATAACAGTCCAGATTGAGTGCATACCATACGACCAGGCAGCCATCCTCATATGGAGCAATCTGATAGGGGCACCCATGCCCACAATCTCTCTCCTGACTTGTACAATAGCATTTCCTTAACCAAGAAATATACTAACTATATGAACACACCCCTCTATAGTGATGGAAATAAATGGGAAAGGGAACAGATGACGTTAGGCGGGTCACCTTAAAAGAATGCCAGAGAACAAAAGAGCAAAGATTGTTCACTGACGAAAACCAAAAGGCAGGCACCCCAAAGGCAGATCACAAGTATGGTGGCTTGATAACGTTGAGGCAGATCTACAACAGCTAAGAGTCTTTGCATGGAGACGTAAAGCCCAGGATAGATTGGAATGGAGAGATGTACTAAAGCAGGCCAGGGGCTTCAATGGCCTGTAGTGCCACTAGGATGGATGGATGTCCAAACCCCACTTTCTTATAGGACTACACAGGTTACATGCATATGCACACACACACTTTCATTGAAACTTGCTGTTACACATACACATACACTTCTTTGGCCTTTACCTTAATAAGATATCCTTAGTTTCCTCTAATGGAAACGTTTGATAGTTTAAGTATTCTTTCTTTTTAAGTACCATAGAGCAAGAAACAGATTGTCTGAATCAGCCAAGGCAGACCTATGACTTGGTAGAGTTAAGATACCATTTAATTATTCATCACTGGTTGGTTACCTGGTTGTGTGGATGGGCCTTGGAATGTTGTCATGATGATCTGAGTTCGAACATTGCTTGCTTCTATTCCCTGCTGATCATCATTTCTGAAGGATTTTCTGAAACATTTACAACAACCAAACTCACGCACTTTTCTTTGGTAGATCAGTTGCTAGATCATCAAGATAATACAACATTTTGAGAGGAACACTCCCTTCTTTAAAAGCTTCTCTATCCCAACACACACACACACTCACATTCATGCTCACTCTTTTTTTTTGGGTGGGGGGGGGGGGCTGTCAGTGTACCCCTTAAATATCCCATACCTTTTCTATTCCTACTAAAAAGTGAGTCCAGACACTAACTCTCCTACAATGATTTAGTTCTGGTGGCTTTTTTGTTTGTTTTTTTCTTCAATATCTGGATAAGAAAATAGCGACATACCCATAAGAGACTGTATTTTCAAATACACTAATGGCGGATGTAACTTTACTGTATTTTCAAATACACTAATGGCTGATGTAACTTTACTGTATTTTCAAATACACTAATGGCGGATGTAACTTTACTGTATTTTCAAATACACTAATGGATGATGTAACTTAACTGTATTTTCAAATACACTAATGGCTGATGTAACTTTACTGTATTTTCAAATACACTAATGGCTGATGTAACTTTACTGTATTTTCAAATACACTAATGGCTGATGTAACTTTACTGTATTTTCAAATGCACTAATGGATTTTGTAACTTTACTGTATTTTCAAATGCACTAATGGATTTTGTAACTTTACAGTATTTTCAAATACACTAATGGATTTTGTAATTTTACTGTATTTTCAAATACACTAATGGATGATGTAACTTTACTGTATTTTCAAATACACTAATGGCTGATGTAACTTTACTGTATTTTCAAATGCACTAATGGATTTTGTAACTTTACTGTATTTTCAAATACACTAATGGATTTTGTAATTTTACTGTATTTTCAAATACACTAATGGCTGATGTAACTTTACTGTATTTTCAAATACACTAATGGCTGATGTAACTTTACTGTATTTTCAAATGCACTAATGGATTTTGTAACTTTACTGTATTTTCAAATGCACTAATGGATTTTGTAACTTTACAGTATTTTCAAATACACTAATGGATTTTGTAATTTTATTGTATTTTCAAATACACTAATGGATGATGTAACCTTACTGTATTTTCAAATACACTAATGGCTGATGTAACTTTCACTGATGCCCAAGAGTTAAACACCTCCAAGAGTAAAATTGATCTCCATTTTTTCTTTGTGATGGAAAATTAAAACCTGAAATTTGTTTACTAATGATTTCTTGTGCAGGTTGAAGACAGAAACGATTGATAGGCTGAAAAATGTTGCTCTAGAGTTCCACAAAGCCACTCAGAAAAGTATGCCGGCCACATTTGAAAGAACTTTAATAGAAAACATGGAGATTAATTCCAAGCTGTTCAAAATCTCAGACAAAAATGTGTCTCTGATGGAGGAGAATGACAGCTTAAAAGAACAACTGACGAAAGCCACAAACTCGATGAATCTTTCTGAGGCAGATAGGGCGTTATTGTTCAAGAGATTAGACAACTGTTTAGGTGTAAGTTTTTGCACAGTTTTTTTTTTTACGGAGTAATTTTGATTGAAAGTGTCCTGATTTGTTTATCAAAAATTGACTGGCCATATTATATGTGGTTTTAATGGACCTGAGTTTAAACAATGCCCAAACTCATTGTACTGTGGGAGTTTTGGGCTAGTAATAATCTTCAAATCTGAAGGGATATCCAAAACATGTAGAGCAAAAAAACAAACATAATTATGGATTCTATTTTATTTTATTATGTCCATCTTTTGTATCCATCTGTAAATCTAGTCAGCTATATTAGTCTTGGTTTAAAATTATTCTATCCTGGGTTTTCGTTGCTGATTAAGGTAATTCATTCCATACTTTGATCAATCTTTGCTAATACTTCAGGTCTGGTTCTTCATCTGAAATGATAGCTTCAATATACTT
Source organism: Biomphalaria pfeifferi (assembly GCA_030265305.1). NCBI lineage: Eukaryota > Metazoa > Mollusca > Gastropoda > Planorbidae > Biomphalaria > Biomphalaria pfeifferi. The sequence goes on from JASAOG010000012.1 coordinate 3,513,548, forward strand.
AAAACTTTTAATCCATATGTCCATGTTGGTGCCTAATACAAATAGCCAAAAGTAGGTACCACTTAATGAAATCCAATAACACTGGCCAAAGATTGAACAATCAATATAATTTAGTCGACGCTGATGCTAAACAAGAAGTTTAATAATAACGAAGGGAACCGTCGAATGTCAGCTAACTATCGAGGTTCATAACGAGCTTCCTATCTATAAGGCATCCTAAAGTAGTCTGTTTACATCGGCTAATATTTCTCTAAATCCTGTTTTTTTTTTTACATTTATATGCATGCCGTATGCTGCATCTGTGCACACTATTAAATCAGTTAGTTCTTCTTCTGTTCCTGCCAGATGATTTACATTATCCACACAATGTAGCTCAAGACTGTATAGGAAAACAAAGACATATCCCTCAGTACACAAATCAAACTAATGTGCTCCTTGGTCATGGCAGCATTCCTATATGTCTGCTAATCTAGGTCTGCAGAGCTCGCAAAGACCTTTCTTCAGGGAACAGTACCAGGCAGACACAGAAAGCGATGGGAAGACAACATAAAAAAATGGATGGGCCTTCCATTGAAAGGCAAAAGACAGAGGAATGGAGAAAGGCAGTTGACAAATTATGCATGGTGCCCCAACGGTCCAACAGACTAAGGGATATGTTTTAAAAAAAAATCTAGGACAATAACTGCAGAATTAGGAGGTTTCTAGCCATGGAATCAGGATGTTTTAGTGATTTGAAGTATCACAAAGACCAGATCTCAAACTAAAAATCAGAAACAGGATCGCAATGGTGATTGGGTCAAACAATGACTTTCTGACTACTGCAAAAAAAAAAATACAAGCTAAGACCTGGCAAAATATTTCTTTAGGGAAAAGAAGGAGAGACAGACCAAAGAAGTGACAGAAGGATAACATGAAGGAATACACTGCAGGCCTGTCAATATGCAGGACTAGAAACAGAGCATGTCCAACAGAGTAAGGGACAAATGAGTTGAGGTGGTTCCATGCTTACAAGGTTCAATTCTTAACAGGTTTTGTCTCATTACTAAAATACATGCAAGATATTAATAGAGGTACTAAAATACACTTGTTATTAAGAGAAAATGTTGATAAAGGGACCAAGCTATAATTTGACAAGACTGTCTCCAAAAGGCTCTTTCATATCCTTAGAATCAAAATTTAAAAAGGTTGTCTTTTCTTACAGCAGTAGGCTTCAGACTCATTTATGTCTTTGTCTTGACATACAGAAAAATAAATATGTTCCATATTGTAAAAAAGAAAAAAAAAAGTTAATTCATTAGGTTTTTGTAAGTTATGGTTTTAGATATTTTATATAATACTGTTACTTTAATTTTTTCATTTTGTCAGGTGCCATTTGAGACGCATACCATTAGGAAGCATTTTGTTTATGTCCATTATCTTACCCGACAATAACAACCTTGCAGAACCGGTTAGAGTAACACCAATGGTAAAATCACTCAATTTAATTTAAAGACACTTCAAGATTGAAAACTAAAAAGTAAAGTAGCAGTAATACATACAACACTAAACCATTACTTACAAATACAAATCACAACCTTATAAATACCCAGAAAGACACAAAGATAAAGGCACATTTCTTATTCCATATGCTAGGACTAGTGCATTCAAGTGCTCTTTCTTCCCTAGTGTGACATTGAAGGATGGAATGGATAGCCTAACTCAGTCTGGAAACCAATGACTTATCAGCACAACTAGATTAACATATGGATACGCATTGGGCATAATTTATCTTCTCTTTTCAAGAAACGTCTGTAATTTATAAGATAAGATAATCCAGTCAGTTTTCCACTTCTTAACTCATCTCAATTGTGGTAAAATTTCAGTTTTTGCAATTATCCGATTTGTCGATTGTTTCCCTTGAAAAGATATACGAGTCTACTTAGCATGTCATTTTAACCACCATCCTCAGAGCGAACTAGCTAGCACCAACATGTTTCTTTAATGCTCTCTCCGTCTTTATAATAGAACTCTGTCAACATTTTATTACCCCTGCTAGTATTAGTGACCTATATTTCAGGTCTTGCGTGATACTAAAACTGTATGTTCAGATCTGCAAAATACAGTGGTCAAACAGGAAGAAGCTATTGAGGATTACCACCAAATCAAGGCAGAAAATGTGATACTGGAGAGTGAAATAGCCAAACTAAAGTATGTTATTTAGCTGGCTAGTAACGTAGCCTAACTTAAGTATGTTAAATAGCTGTATAGAAAAGTAGCCAAGTGTTAAGTAGTATGTTAGTTTCTTTTGAAACTCAAATTATATGCAGTAAACATTTTATAACTGTTCACCCCGCCTACAAATTATAATCAACTTGCAAATAATTTAAAATAAACAATGACCAATTTCTAAGGTTTTATAATTAGGTCTGCTCTTTCTTAGACTTAGTTTGTATCTAAGAAGTGACACCGTCATATCAATTGATTTTGTGAACAACTTTTTAACAAAGAATTCTTCCAAAGTGTAGCAGACGCCAGATGACAAAGTCAACTTTCTATCTTTAAACAAGTTGTGAAAGTAAGCAAACAGAAGATTATATTAACAATGAGAAGAATTATATTACTTTAAAAACTATTAAGTTGTTCATTATAAATTATGCAAGGATATTAACATTTGCAGTTCTTAATGAAATTATGCCTACTCATTAACTTCAGGTGCTTTGAAATCTTAACCTCACTGTTTGAGTGTATCTAAACATTCATTCAGTTGGTTGTAACAAATACCTTATTCTTTTGCATGCAATTGTGTTATAAGGAAATAATTGGTTATTCATCTGATCTACGTTTGTACAAAATGTCGTCTGATTCTTCCGTTTTATTGTGCAAATTATAAATGTGGGTCAAAGTTCAGAAGCCAACTCATTATTGAGTTATGATGTAAAGATCACTTGGAATTTCATGGTCCAACATGTTTATGTAACACACTAGCATTAAGATTTTGATTTGTTTTTCTGAACAAATACTATAAGATTAGGCTGCTTCCTTGCTATATGTAACAGTACCAGCATTTTGAGTCTGTCTAGCTCCTAAATTGCTTCAAGGTGATACAGTTGCTGATTTATTAACCATTTTACTTATGAGTGACACCAATCTAAGCATTTAGTATCCTGGCAGAAAAGATCATGTTTACCCATTTTCTCTTGTGTTGGCTTCCAACCTTTTTATTATTTACTGGCACTGCATCATGCAAAAAATACTATTTATGTTTTACATTGACCTATTTGTATTTAAACTAAAATACTTTTATGATTTTATTCTTAGATCAAAGCTTGAAGCACTGTTGCAAGTTAACAAGCAGCTTAGGAAAGATTCTCTGAGTAAAGGCGTTATCCGTGTTTTGGACCATGAAAAAAGACAGAAGCTTGAAAGAATGTTTTCAAATGCTGTATTTGCCATCAGAAAAGAAACAGCTGTAAGTTGTTTACTTAACATGAAGATAAGCTAGAAGTATGAATGGGGGGGGGGGGGGGTGAGTACTGGTGAGATAATGTTGATCCTGAGTTCACAAAGATTCACATAGATGAGCTGTCCTTGACCAGCAGGCCCCACCTTCTCCTGGACGTCAAAAATTCTATGTGCTGGATTTGTATGAAACTCTTTCATCTGGGAAGTGTTATAATATAATCCAGTTATACTCACTAGCGAGTCTGAACCGTGGTCTGATATTCACAAATAAGTTTCCAACACTCCAAAACACTGTTTGATAATCTCGAATCTGGAGGGATACTGGGCTTGCATTTTAAGTCATTCCTTTGTTTTGTTTTGCTTTTTTGGGATATATCAGATTTACTTACTTAGATTTAGATCCTCAGATGCCCTTTGGTGCTGGCGCATTAAACATCCTCCAGCTATATCTGCAACCTCTTCTCAGCTGTAGTCCACTGCCCTGAGATCCACCATGAAAGCGCGGAAGCAAGTTATATGAGGGCCTGCATGCTTATAATGCTGTTGGACTGACAAAGACATTGATGATTAGCCATCCTACAGGACGTGGGGGACAGTAGGCAGGGCTCAAACCCAGGACTATCAGGACAACAGTTCTTAGCAAATGCCACACAGCCATTGAGTGAAAGTGACATGAATCTTATGTTTTATTTATCCATCCACTTGAGATGAGCTGATATCTGAACAAGACAACAAAACATAACATAATTTGCGTTGCAAGTGATCTCATTTAATTAGATCAGAATAAATAACATTTCCTTTTTTGGAATAAACATAAATATTGCTTCATTTCAGTTCAATCCTTTAATCTTTTGGACTATAGCTCTCTTAATTCCTTTTTGTCTTTTGCCAGCATTAGTCTCATTGATTGACAGGCCCATTCATTCCTTGATGTCTTCCCATTGCTTCTTTTGTCTGCCTCTCCTTTTTTCTCCTGGTACTGTTCTCTGATGTAAGGTCTCTGCAAGCTATGAGGATTTTGTGGAATGGCCTACAATCTTATCTGATTTTATTTTATGGTCTGAAGATCACAGATGTTATTTAGTTTTTGATTTCTCCATTTGTGGTGTAGTCTTTGACTAATACCGTGAACCCTTCTTTAAAAAGTAAAGCTCCCCTTTCAGACCTTGTGGTCTATAGGGCAGATGATGTAAAGGTCATCTGTTTCTATGGCCTACGGTTAACAAGAGTGTCATGTGGCCAGCACAACGACCAACCGACTTTGCTTTTCCCTAACTAATGTCAGGTTTCCATTAGAGCTAGATGGACTCAGAGGCGCCCGAAGATCCCAAAATTAAAAATCCCAGTCTTCACCAGGATTTGAACCCCGGTCCCCTGAACCCTTCTATAATAGATGATAAATTGACCAAGAAACCCTATTTTCGGTTCTTTGTTTTTCTAATTATGACAATATGTTTTGTATTTTTTATTTAATTTAAATTTGAATCAAATTTTAAAAAAAAAGTCATTTGTATTATCTTTAGAGATTAATTCCAGAGAGGCACTCTTTAACAAAAGAGGTTAAATTGCATCAGAAGGTGTCATCATTCACAAAGTCAAGCTCAGAAAAATGTTTGGAGATACGAGACATGGCTGTTGCAGTCTCTTCATCCGGTTCCATTGCCGAGACCACCATTAAGCTTCATCCCAATAGGTTGTCAAAGCCAGCATCCATAGACTCTTCAGTACCAGAAACAATTTTATCATCAATTGACGAAACAGAGCCATTAATCAGCATATCCCAGAATGTTGTCAAGCGCCCAAGGCTAAAGTCCCGGGTTGTCTTTAACTTAGATAAAACTGAACCAAGAAAGATAAGCCTCAAGCCTGAAGTACACACTGGGGTGGCAGACGAGAACAAACGCCCCAGCATTCTTCAGTCACCAAGCCTTTCTTCCTTAGTTTCCATTGAGATGAAAAAGCCAAAGAGGGAAGAAAGAATACCTTCTGTAACAAGTTCAAGAATATCTTCTGCGACAAGTACAAGAATTCCTTCTGTGTCAAGTACTTATTCTCAACCTCTTAGTTTCTCAAAGAAGAGGCTTAGCTCTCTGTACAAGTACCATCAAAAAGAGCTTGATCTCTTTGATCCTTCTACTGCAGAAAACCCCCATCAGGCAGAAAAAGTCATAGTATGCAAGTGTGATTTGCCTGAAGACTTAGACAGAATAAAATCGAATCTTTTGGAAAGTCTGTCGATTCTGGTTCATGCTGCCACCAGCCTCGGGATTGAGTTGAGCTCATATTCTGATGAAACAGAGAAAGAGCCGCATACCCTGACATTTGTACCTGATTTACAACAGCAAAGGTATTGTTTTCCCTAAATCTAGTTTCATTTCTGATCTGTATTTAATGCCCTAAAGAACATTCATCTATTATGACATGCTAAGGACAGAAGAGGCTATAGTTGTATTTTATAGCATCAATTAAGGTGAAGGTGGTATGTTTGCCAGATTGTTGTCTATATAGTCCAGGGTTTACCCCTGCCCACTTTCATCCCCTACATTGCTGCTAGACTTTGGGCTACTAGTTGAGAATGATATGCCCCTGTTACTAATGGAATGTGAATTCCCCAAACTACTAGATGAATGTGATAAGCCTGCGCTATTTGTGGAATGTGATAAGTCTATGCTAGTGAAATTATATAAGCCCATGCATGAAATGTGATAAGTCTATGCTAGTGAAATTATATAAGCCCATGCTTCTTAAGGAATGGGATAAACCCATCTGCTAGTAGAAAGTGGTAAGCCTATACTGCTAGTGGGATATGATAAGCCATATTACTATTGGAATGAGGTAAGCCCATCTACTAGTGGAATGTGATAAGCCTATACTGCTAGTGAAATGTGATAAGCCATATCACTATTGGAATGAGACAAGCCCATGTTACTAGTGGAATGTGATAAACTTGTGTGAGTAGTTATGGCTAGTGCTTTAACCCAACTTTGTCATCTTTGATGATATTCATTGTTCAATCATTTTTGTAGGCTTCTTATTAGTCTGCAGGAGTATTCTCCCTTACTGTAGTCAGGTCGTGTAACTGTATCGTAGAATAGATGGTGGTTGTTTTTATATAGTAAAAGAAAATTTTGAGAAGCTACTTTTGTTGACTACATTTGAGTTTTTCTAGTTGAAATTTCTTACATTGAAACTGGTTTATAGTGGGGAAAACGATACAATGGTAATGCTCAGGATTTGAGAGGAGGGTCTTAAGTATATCCTGCTGAAAGTCAGTGTTTTCTTTATTAATAAAATTAGGATGTTCAGGATATTTTTAGGTAAAGAAAAGAAGTAAGGTTATAATTTTGATATATATATATATTGTTATATAATAATGAGTTTGAGCAACTAAGGGAAAAAAATAGTACTCAAGATGTCGAAAAAATAACAAGATTTATTTATTTAACACATTTGCTATGCACTCCTGAGCTTTGACATGCTTGTTCTGAGTTAAAATCCTAATAATCTTTTTTTCTGAAGAAAGGTCTACAACTTTCTAAGTTGGGGACCAAATGCTTTTCATGTCTATAAGACAAATTTCCTTATGATTATTATTATTTTTAACAACCCTCTCTAGCCTTTACTCTAAAACTGTTATGTCATCAGTTTCTGTCCAAAACATACAAATTTGACATTAGATTACTGATGACCAGGGCATTTTTTTGTGACGGTACGCACCGGTACAGCCACCTTTTTAAAAGTGGTGAAAAAATTATTACTTTTCTTGTATTTTAACGTATATTATTAATTTATTAGTAGTTAAAAGTTAGGCAGTCAGTCACCTAGTAGGCCTACCAGCACCTAATCACTGAGTACCAGTACCTATTTTTTTTACAAAAAAAAGCACTGCTGATGACTAAATATATCCCTGTACTCTTAGCCTGGTACCCTGACATAATTATGGTTATGGCACCCTCGTTCACTGTCCACTACAGAAACAGTTGAAATTAACATTAACTTTAGCTTTGTTTTTAGGTTTTTCAGTCCTGATTCGTCAACTACATCCAAGAAACGAAGCTTAAAATTATCAGATATGGATTATCAAACTGCCGCCAATTTATCTAGACTTCGAGATGCTTTGAGTAGTCGGTTAAAACATCACAGTTTAACATCACAAGTATGTCAAACCAGATAGAGTTTTAAAAGTTTTGAATGTTCCTTCAGAGATGAAGATAATTTACTTCCTAGTCCAAACTTTCCGCAGGATGGCAGCGGGCAGGGTATGAACAGGGGATCATTGAGAACTCGGAGCAACAGTCCAGCGCGCATAAAAGGCAGCGATTGTATCCTGGTAGCTCTGTTATGTGGTATGCTCTTCAGACTTATCATGATGGTTCTGCAGAAGATTTGGGCTAGAATTTAATCATCTTTATTTCTGAAGGAACACCTGAAACTAATAAAACAAGAGATTTAGAACCAACCAGTTTGAATGGCTGCCTTTTTAATAGGTTTTTTAAAAGGCAGTCTATGTTATCATCTGTACTTTTTTTCTAATTTAGGATAATCATTTAGAAATTGTAACTTTTATCTTATTTTTATTTAATCATTACCCAAGACATACTAAGAGTTTTATTCTTTTTTTGTTTTTAAATTAATAATTTAAATATGTTTTAAATTATTCACCAATTCAATGACCAAAGATGTGAACTCTCCCAATCTCTCTAAATGAAAAAAACTCCCAGACTCAGAATGAATTTCAATTAGATAAGGTGGGCAGGGTATCAAATAACATTATAATATCATTACCCCTTCTGTTAAACTGATCTGCAATCTTTGAAGCTTTTCATTTGCCACATTCTACTGATATCTTCCTGTATGTTTGTCATTTCTGTCTAGAACAGATTTGATATTACTTTATTACCATTTTCCTCTTAATGGACCATATATCACCTGTTTTGAACTTCTAAATCAAGACGTAATGAAACAACACATACAGCTTGTTTAATGATTTGAAACAGATAATTAGTTAGAAAAACAACATGAGTTTTGAATAGGACAACAAAAATATAATTTAGTTGTCACTGCAAAAAAACAAAAAAAAAACAACATTCTATTACTACAGTGTAACAAAAATATGTTGGTTAAATGTTTGACATGTTTCAAATGTTCCTTCAGAGTTGAAGATGATCTACTTCCTAGCCCAAACCTCCTTCAGAATGACAGGGGATGGCAACAGGCATGGTATTAACCCGGGATCATCGAGATGACTGTAAAACAGTTCAGCGCGCATGCTGCATGACAAGGCCGCCATCCAATATAATTTAATTATCATCGCAAAAAAAACAACAACAACAAACAAACATACTATTACTTTACTAAAATAAATGGTTTATTCTATTTTTGTTACATGAGGTTCAGGCCTCTAACCATAATAATATTGTCCCAAAGGCAGTAACTTCCCACCCTAACAAAACAAACCAATTGAATCACAAGAACAACAAAAAAAGTTCCTTCTAGCTTATAACCTTACTTCTATCAAACCAACTTTATAGTTGTAACTAATACAAACATAACACTAGGAATTACTTGACATCTCAGTTTATAGATCTAATGCAATCATCACACTAGGAATTACATGACATCTCACTTTATACATCTAATACAAACTTCATACCAGGAATCACATGACATCTCCAGTGTGAAGCAGAGCTCAATGTCTTGTCTGAAAGATACTCAACTGTACACAAAAGAAGACATGATGGAGTACCTTCTCGTTTTGTTGGACTCTGCCGCTCATCTAGGTGTGGGAGTTCAGCAGAAGCAGTTGGAAGTGTTGTGGCAGCACGCTACTGGAGAATCGTCTGCTCCTGAGATACAATATGTGAACAGGTTAGGTCATGGCATGGGGCAGAGTATTTCATTGGATTACCAATCAGCCAATTTCTCAGTATATCCTGAAAGTAACATTAATATTGTAAATTTAAGCGGCCACTCTCTGTCATGAGTGCATCTATGCTGATAAAATGCCCTTGTACCTTAGTGAATTGATTACTCCATATCTCCCTCAGAGAATCTAGTGCTCCATACGCTCAACTCTTCTTGTGCCACTTTTTCCTTCAAAATGTAAATGTTTGCATGCCATATTAGTACAAGGGACAAAAGGTTTGGCACTCATTTCTTATTGAGATCAAACAAAGTAAATTAAAGTTACCATTTTAGACCTTGTGATCTATAGGGCAGATGTTGTAAAGGTTTTCTGTATCTGTGGCCGGTAGTTAACGAGAGTGTCATGTGGCCTTTACTTTTCCCCAACTGGTGTCAGGTACCCCTGGATGGACTCAGAGGTGCCCAAAGATCTCGAAATAAAAAATCCCATTCTTAATCAGGATTCAAACCCGGGACCCCCGGATGGAAGCAAAGTGCTTTACCTCTCAGCCGTCACACCTCCTAAGCAAATCATTTGATGGTATCTATTTGATGCATTTCCAAACATTGTTGTGAAGTTTATCTTAACATAATGAAGTTTTGCTGGTAGACAAGTTTGAAGTTTTTTTATATTATAATCATGTCTTACTGATGGACAATAAATTTGTTCAGTTAAATTTTTTTTTCCATTCCTCTAATTACTTAATTAAATTTAAAGGAAGAAAATCATTTACTCTGACTGACAAAATTTAGAATCCATGACACTTGAGTTGTCATTTGTTCTCTAATTTAGTGAAATGCAACATTCTGAATGGAGTTTATTAACAAAATATGATGTGTTTTAAAAAACAAGTACAAAACCCCTGTCGTTTCGTTGCTATTAGTTAAATGAAAGGGAAAACATTCTCCTTGCCCTTTACTTAAATACTGGCACACAAAAATTGTAAATTGTATTACATTTTTAGGTGATATTTTTTTTACACATTTTTTTAGGCCATCCAGAGCCCATTACAAACCAGGAGATCTAGGCTTGATTCCAAAACCAGTTCTAAACAGAAACATTCCAAGGAAACAAAAGGTGGATAACACGTACATGCTCAGATGTAGTAATAAAACTGTTCAGACTGCGACTGTAGCAGAGGTAAGCTTGGTAGTGAACATCTGAAGTTTCAAATTATTCTTTTAAACAAGTCATTGAAAAAAGAAACCTTTTTAAGAACTAAGATTATCTAAGGAAAAGAACCGCTAAGTACTGCCATTTATCTGAAAATTATCCGGCCTATTTCCCTTTCTGATGTAAAAAACAATATTAATTAATTAGTACTAAGTGATTAACTAATAAGCTAATTTTTGGATCGATTTCTGTAATGTTATCGACTAGGAATAATTGTGCAAAATTTCAACTTGATCCAAGAATGGGAAGTGGGAGATTAAAAGTGTCAGAACGTAAAAAGGGGACTAAATCCATATATATAAATATATATCCACACCTCTCATTAAGTTAAGTAGCATTTAATCCACTTCTTTTGAAAACTAACAAAATAACGAATCACTAACAATTAATTAACTAATTGTTTTATTTTTTTTTTATTGTCTTGTCATGTTTAAAGAATAATTGTGCAAAGCTTTAACTTGATTCGAGAATGGGAAGCAGGAGAAGAAAACATGTTCAAACTTTTTATGAGGCAGAGTGAGTTGATATAAGCTTTGTAAAAAATCTGGATAATTATCCCCCTTGTTTGTACTAACATCTGGGGCTTGAGGGCTGAGTGCTAAAGCACTTGGCTTCTGAACTGAGGGTCTTGGGTTAGAATCTCTGAAAAATGGGAATTTGAATTTAGGAATTCTCCTGATCTCATGTTCTGATGGGTACCTTGATAGTAGCTTGTGGAAAGTAAAAGTGGTTGGTTGTTGTGCTGACCACATGATACCCTCATTGCTTGCTGGCCATAGAAATAAATGACCTTTATCTGCCCTAAAAATGACAAGGGATATTTAATTTTTTGTTCTAGCATTCCTAAAATAGAGAATATTTCGAATTTATGGATATTGTTATACTATTAGATGAGTATTTTCTAAATTTAAACAAGAAAGTGTGTACAAACTTGCAATGACTTTATGAACTTAATATAGCTTAGAGAAAAATTGGTGCATAGACTATATCTATTTATATAAGGTATACATAAAATATAGACAGACTCTTAATAAACCAAAATATAACCACATTGACATTGTGAATAACCAGTTACCAGATTAACTGATTATTTTACTTAAATACTTCAATGTCATTTTGCATGTTCTTAAACTGATTATTGTGAAATACTTCATGTTACTTTGCTAGTTTAAAATCATTAATCAAAGAGTTGTAAGATCATAGGAAAATACAACAACCAGAGAAATGTAACAATATCCTTTTTTTAATCATTTCTCATGAGAGTATTTTACATTGTCACACCTAGTCCAAGATTTTAATCAATAATTGTTTTAAGAGACAAAATTTAATAGTTAAAAAATTAGAACTACTACCACACTACTATTCATTGTTCCAGTACCAATTTTTGTGTTTTCTGTCTCAGACTTTGGCAACATCAAAGTTACATGAGTTTCAAAGTGATGCCAAATACATGGGTGACCAAAGTGTTTGCATGATAACTCAGAAACCTGTTAAGTCCATCCACTTTGACAAAGAGGACATATTGCACCTTGTTGTAGAATCTGAATCTGAAACACTGAATGATCCCATGGAGAATCAGCTCTCCTGCTCAAAGATTAACACATCAGTGTCAACTCTCTCATCATAATAACACATCAGTGTCAACTCTCTCATCATAATAACACATCAGTGTCAACTCTCTCATAATAACACATCAGTGTCAACTCTCTCATCATAATAACACATCAGTGTCAACTCTATCATCATAATAACACATCAGTGTCAACTCTATCATCATAATAACACATCAGTGTCAACTCCATCATTAGATTTTAAAACAAATGAAAAAAAAATCATATAATTTAGATCAGTGTTTCCCAAAATATTTTTTAACAGAACACTGCGCATATCCTGAGTATTTAGCTGAACACTTAGCTTATTTTTTAGAGAGGTTAATTATTCCAAAACACCTAATCAGGCCTCGAGGAACACTATGGCATTACACAGTTTAGAGAAACTTTTAGTTGACATGAAAATATGGATTAGCTTCAGTTAGGTACAATTTTTCTTTAGTTGAATAAAGTGGATATAAACTAATTAGAATATGTATGTAATTGAATTGAGCTGATTTCTGATATACAAACTATTCAGCTAATACACTGAGAAAAGTTATTCATTGCAAAAGTCAAGATAGGCTAGAGTAATTTTCTTGCTCCTTCATAGAATTCTCTGTACCATCTAGCTTTATACTATCTGTACTAAGACACTATCTACAGGATAAAAAATGATTGCAATCTCTTCGACTCATTTCTGTTTATATTTTGTTGTTTTTTATTTTTGAGGTACTTATATTTTCTATTTTGTATAGTTTTATTACATTTGATTAATGTGCATGGCAAAATTTTAATACATTTACAATGCAAAAATTAAAGAAGCATTTTTGTGTTGCTTAATCGGTTACATACAACGTGTTTTGATTTATTTGATAATTAGCAGATGATTTTGGTAGATGATTTAGAACAAAAGCAAACAACTACTAAAATACAATTTTTCGGCCTAATTGAAAATATTGTAACGAATCTCACTATTCAGGTTCTTAGCAACTGTACCACATGACTCTACCATCTTAAAGAACTTGACAACTCAGTTCTCCAAAATAACATGAAAACTTAAATGTCCAATAAATCAAAGCCAAACTGTACAATTACCAACACGTAACACTGACTGTACAATGTTCTGCCTTGGAGATCTGAACCGCAGTATCGAGTCTGTACTGTTGTAGCAAGAACTCTACTGGCTTTGCTGTACTTTGTTGAACTCTGTCGCAAAGTACTGAATCATAGATCGGGAAGTTGTGACTGACTCGGCTGATACCTATGATCTTTATATAATGGCCTTCTAGAACCGGATGGAACATTGCTCGATCCTTCTGGTTAATCGCATGACCACATCTCTCCAGACTGGCCTGAGTTCTTTTCATAACATAGATCGTTCCTGAACTGTCATGTTGACATGTGACACACTTGTCACGGTTGACTGCCCGTCCAGTGCTGGCTTGGGGTGATTTGTTTCAGCTGAAAACACACACACCATTATCCCATCTTTGTAACCACCAGGTTTATAACAATATCTTTATAAATGATTGGAGTGTAAAATTATTAGCAAAGCAGCAGTGTTTTCTTAGGTATGATGAAGCATATAAAAATAATGTTTTTTATTTTTTGGTAAATGTAATTATTCAGCAGTATCGTCAATTGATAACTTTTGAAAACCAATCCTTTAGAGGTGCAGTGCTTGAGTGATAATGCGCCTGGCTAGTGAACCTGGGCCTTAATCCTGGGATTATTAATTATGGGATACTTGGGGCACCTGAGTCCATCCAGCTCTAAAAAAGAAAAAGAATCGCTGTAAACTTGGTTTTGAAGTGGCAACACTAGTTGAATGGATACAGTGGCGTAGCTATGGTGGGGGGAGAAGGGGGAGAATTTGAAAATTCCCCCGAGCCCCCACTAGAGAGGGGGCCCCCAAATGAGTGGTTTTTTTTACATAAAAAATTAAATATTATGCAAAATGCAGCCCCCCCCCCCCCCCCCCCCCCCCAAAGAGTTCAAGGGCCCTTAAGCAATGGAAAATTCCTAGCTACAAAACTGAAATGATATGTGAATTTATTGTTCTAATTTTTTTGACGTTGTTATGATATAAAATAACTTAGTCATTCTCTGGTACTGAAAGTATTGAAGTTCTTTAAAGGAAACAAAAAATTATTTATTGTAGTCTCCCTTTAACTGTGTCCATTGAAGAATTTTCTACCAATGTAGCACATCTGCAGCTATACCACTTTCTAACAGGTAATAAGAATTTTCTTAGCAAATTTTAGGATCTCAAAGGTAATTCTATGCCATATTTTTAATAGACAGTTGATGCTTTTAATTGTATTTTCCCTTCTGTCTTATCATATACAAATATTTATTAACAGATACTCAAGAATTTTAAGGCAATTCAGGTGTGTTTAATCTCAAATTAGAAATTTCCTAACTTAGACATTGTGAACTATTAATTTTGAATCTAACTATTTAAAATAACTGGTAAAAGCTGAAAGAACAATGGTGTATTATATTTTTAAATACTGCTGTTGTGATTCAAAACTCAAAAAAGAAACCATTCTACAATCAAAGAGGGATAACTATCCATATTCCAAATTGTAATTAGGCCTAAATGCACTGATTTCCTCGGACATGGCAACTTACTTGTATGCTTGTGAATCATGGACTGCAGAATTAGACAGAATGATCCTTCTAATAGGTCTGTACGCTCATACGGTAAAATTCGAGGGTCTAGAACAGGGGTGGACTGGATGTCCAAATCGGCCCAGGCATTTCTATACAGTACGGCCCATAAATTGTATATCATATGATGGGCCTCCAATTATAGGCCTATCTGTTCTAAAAATCATTATGTTATTTTTTTATAATGTATTGATAGCGATTTCAGCTGTGTATCAAGAATTGGCCTCTTTAGCCACACAAGAAGTTGCAAAAGGAAAAGATCGTCTCTCGAGACGTAAAATGCCACAGATTGATAACTGTATGCATGCTTTATATCTTTATAAGAAATACAGTCCTAATGTTGCTTTTTAATCACTATGTTTGTAGGCCCTAAAATGATGAAGCCTACTAATGTCTACGAATGTAGGCTATTACATTATTTTTGAAAATGTGTTAGATTAATTTAGTATTAAACTGTAGTCTGTAAAAGATGTTTTTAACACGACGCTCGGATTGCCCCTTATATATGAGAATATTATAGGCCTAAAACCTTTAACAATTTAACTCTTTCTCTCCGAAATTATTTACCAGATTCTGGTGGAATCAACGCTGGTATCGTCGGTTAGGAGAGAAAGAGTTAATGCGTGCCATAGTGGCATTCAAGAAGTCTTTTAGGTGGCCCTACCGACCCACCGGGCATTAGCCCAAATGCCCATATAGTCAGTCCGCCCCTGGTCAAGAAAAACTCTTGTGCATAGGTTTTGTTTGTAAAATGTTTTACGTGTTTCGGATGTTCCTTCAGAGTTAAAGATAATCTACCCTACTCCCTTATCCAAACCTCGAGCAGGACGACGGGGTATGAACTCGAGACCATCGAGATAACTGACCGACAGACCAGCGCGCATACTGCACGACTAGACAGCCATAAAGCAGGCCTACTAGGAGACAGAAGGCTATGAAGGCAAAGGAAACTATGGGAGGACGATATTCAAGAATAGACAAGCCTGTCATTCAAAACGACACTTTTATACAATCTCGGCACAAGATAGAGAGGAATAATAATAATAATCATCTTTATTATCCATGAGGAAATTTGCCTTACACTTAGTGCATTAAAAATACATTATAACTATAGAAACAATAGGCCTTTAAATATATGTTTACATTAATTTCACTCAAGCATTAGCCCTAGGCAAATAGATCAATTCTATTAAATGCTTTTATTGCCATGGCAACAAAGGAGCTGTTCTGTCTATCTGTTTTTTTAAACGATGACGTAATCTTCTTTACTGGTGTTTTGGAAAAACGTTACAGCTGAACTTCTTTCCTTGACCGCTGATAGAGTCCCACAGGTCACGCTCTGCCACAAAATGTTTTATAATTCCATTTCGTTTCCTTAAATGAGTCAAGTTTAGAGTTTTTAATTAATACTATAAACGTATTGACGTTCCCCCTCTTATTCAGAGATAAACAAAACAGATCTCCCCCCACCCACTGAGAGTACACCAAGTTAGTCATTTTAACTCTATAGCCTCTAGAATTACGAAATCCAATGGTCTCATCCCATCTGTCCCTTGAGGGTGCTGTGACAGTTCGCGTAACCAAATCCTTCCACTTTTCCCGGTCATCAGCTGTTCTTATCAGAGGCTGGTCCATTCTTTTATGTTATCCAGCCATCTTTCCTCCAATGTACTTTGAAGGATGACTTTTGATAGTGAGTCATATCTAACAAACCAGCACAGCTCTCTTATCTTCGCAGTATCAGATCCTTCCTTTTTGCCAGCCAGAGCTGTAAACTCATTTGTCTTCTTTTTTAGGTATCTGATACCTAGCAATGTTCTCAAACGCATAGGCCTACACTGAAAAGCTTGAATTCTTTCAGCCTCAGCGTTCAGTGTCCAACTTTCACAACTATACAGGAGTATAGGGACCACTAGCAAAGAATATTTTTAATTTTACTGTGAAGCTGATGTTACTCTTACAGATTTTCCTGTTTGCTCATGGTAGCGGATGGCAAGATTAAGCAGGGTATTTTTTTTAAATCTCTTTTAATGATCCTCCATCCTAGTTATGTTTGACCTTAAGTATTTAAATGAGTTGAATGGAAAGTTCGTTTTAATTACTGTGATTCTGTAGGCTATATAGGTCAGTGACGATGCAAAAATGACAATGATGCTCTTCTATTTGCAAAGTGTAGAAAAGGTACTCGATCTAAATGTACTAATCTTTGGTTCCAATGAAAATTAATTCGATGGAAATAAAGCCTAGATTAAGAGCATGGATCTAAGTCTAAATCACAAAAAAATATAATTTAAATTAATTGTAAAATTTTTTTTGTTACCAAGTAAATGCAACATTTTTCTAAATTTGTCCTTAAAATTCAAAATAGACCTAGATTACTTTTTAAATATTAAGTTGCTTAGCAACAGATTTTGAAATTGAGAAAACAGTTGAAATGGTCCACTATATTACTGAACTACTTTTGTTTTCCTTACGTTTGCTTTTAACGCTTTTCATAACTAGGGCACCGTAAATTTTGACTTGAGATCAAAAGTATGGTTGCCAACACTCTATAATTTGACTTTACAAAATTACGTACGGCGATAACGCGACTGATAAATTAAAAGTAATAAAACTTAGATGTCTAGCTAGATGATATCTAGATAAGATTATGATTATAGTAACGTATTATGTATAGATCTATCATGATCATCTAGTAAGAACTAAATAATCTAAATTAAAATCTATGATTTAGTCTTTACATAGATCTGGGTGGGTGATGGGTTGCCTGAGCTAGCCAGAAAAACCAGTGACTTGGCAGAATTTAAGTCATTGGTTAATATGCATGACGCGTAGGACGTAATCATCTTCTTTTTTGAAGTAACGTCTGTATTATATAAGATAAGAAGATCTAGGATTTCTCAATTAACTTAGTATACTTACCCATTAAGTTAATGTATATCTACTATATTATCTAGATTTCTTTATGATTATAGTTAAAGGCATTATAGTTTAGATCAAGTCTAGATGTAATCTTTAAAAATCTGTTATACTAATTATAGTCTATGTTATCTCTAGATGATAGATATAGATCTAAACCTCTCTAGAATATAGACTAGTTTATATAGATTTATCATTTATATAGAGATGAAATCCATATTATTAATTATTATTTATACATCTGTATGATAGATCATAATATTATCATATTACATATCTAGTCTAGATGTTATATTTGTTATACTAGATTTCTATATTTTTGCTCTAGATCTACTGTAGTTGATATCAATTTCTTCGACCATTCAGAGTCATGAGTAAGAAAGGAGGCAAAAGTGGGAAAGGAAAGGGACAGGGGAAAAAGGGGAAACAACCTAGTGCTAAACAACCTGCCCTTGTGGACGATGCAACAAAACAGTTTTTTGTTTGGCAAATAAACATTCTCGAGGAAAAAGTTATCAGGTAAAGAAAAAACTTTTTAAAAAATCTACATCTTTAGACTTTTATTTGTGCGTTTTAAAATTTCGGATGCTCTTTCAGAATTAAAGATTAATACAGGATGGTGGGGTTGGCAGAGTGAAGTGTTCGAACCCAGAACTATCAAGAGAACAGTCTAGAGTGCATACCACAATACCAGACAACTATCAGTTTATACATTTATAGATCAAGTCTAGCTTAGCTTATATATAGACAACTGTAACATTGTAAAAATTGCTTATTCCATATGCTAAGACAAAAAAGTACAAGTATTTATACATTCTTCATAGTGCAATTAGAGCATGGTATGGGTTCCAGAATCAGCCAGGGAAACCAACGACTAAGCAGGGATGTAATAATCTTCAATCCTGAAAAAAAACAAAACAGTCGTGCCTGGTCTTGTGGTATGCGCTCTGCACTGGCATTCAGTGGTCTGAAATGTCCTAAGTTTGAATTCTGCCTGTGGTTGTCCTTTGTCATCCTGCTGGAGGTTTGGATTGTGAGGCAATTATCTTCATATTTTAAGGAACATCTAAAACAAACTAACATTATATCTTTTTTTTTTCCAGTTAAGATCTAGATAAGGAGTAAATAATCTCATAAAGCCAAGAGATATGATCAACACAGAAGGCGTCAACTATTACTATGATCTAATTATGTAGTCTAGATTTAAATTTTAAACCATGAAGTAAAGTTTATTAAAAATTAGAATGCTTTTATTATAACTAAATAGCATGTCCATAACAATGAATTATGTATATCAAGAGTTACAATGACATGGAGGCCAATACAAGGAAAGTGAAAACAGGAATGTTCTTGTATAACTTGGTGCCACACTTTCATGGAGGACCTCAGAGGACTGGACACCAGATGGGAAGAGGATTCAGACATTGCCAGTGACAGATCTTTGAGGAGACAGCTTACCGCCCAATGCGCCAAATGGCATCAGAGGATGTCAGTCTAAGTAAGTAACTTAATAATACTAACCATGCAAATTTGATTTTAAATGTTTATTATTTGTTGTTTCAGGTATCAAAAGCAAAATGATGAGCTTATTGTGGCTAGCAACAACTTTCAGGACAAACTTGATCAGTGTATCGCAGACAAGAATGACATCATCAATTTTTATAAAAATCAATTAGACGCCAAAGGTAAGTTACATAATTTAATATTTTTTTCAAGAAAGGAAAAATATTTGTTTTTTATTGTCACAATATGGTTTCTGTGATGCCGGAGATTCTTATATAGATATAGGCTCTAGATCTAAATAAATTTAGAAATTCAAATAATTCAGGAACCTCGCCTCTTCAACTTTGACCTCACTGCTGTTCTTCATCTCATTTTTGTTAGGATAGCCTTTTAAGGTGGTCGATTTTGAATTCTCAGAAAGGCGATGCTCAATACTGAGCTGTTGGAGGGGTGGTAGGACTTAGTTAATAGACGTCCAGGTAGAATATAATAAATTTGCCCATTCTGTTACGTGACATTTATATTTAATTTATTCAATTTATTCGTATTTTAGTGACCTATAAAGGCATTATTTGGAAGTGAACAGTAGATAGTTACCTGGCTGTGTATTCTGTGTTATCATGATGATCTGATTTCATCTTAGCTTTCTTTTTATTTCATGAATTCCTTAAAGAAATTTATCAGATACTTTGTCTACAAAACAAATATTCCCTGCATCTTCTTTCACCACTTTGCATCAGCCAGATTTTTGAGTCCACCCAACTTTGCAGATTATTTAATATTACAACATCATTTTAATTTTATGAGCATTTATATGAAAAGCTACAAGGTTCAGGACTTCAATTATTTATGCAAAGTTTGAAGATTTAATCGCTGACCTATAAGAAATGTTTGTCTTAGTTAAATGCCTACACTGACATATGTTTTCCTCAGTAAATGGCTCCACTGACATATATGTTTTCCACAGTCAATGCCTACACTAGCATATTTCTTTTCCACTGTAAATCCCTACACTGACATTTATGTATTCACACAGTAAATGCCTACACAGACATACATGTTTTCCTAAGTAAATGCCTACATTGACATATATGTATTCCTCAGTAAATGCCTACACTTACATATATGTTTTCAACATAAAATGCCTTCACTGACACGTTTGTTTTCCACAGTAAATGCCTACTCTGACATAGGCCCCTATATGTTTTCCACAGTAAATGCCTCCACTGACATATATGTTTACACACAGTAAATGCCTACACGGACATGTATGTTTTCCTCAGTTAATGCCTACACTGACACATTTGTTTTCCCACAGTAAATGCCTACACTGACATAGGCCCCTATATGTTTTCCACAGTAAATGCCTCCACTGACATATATGTTTACACATAGTAAATGCCTACACTTACATATGTTTTCCTCAGTAAATGCCTACAATGATATAAATGACAAATTCCTGACACTGAAACAGATACTGGAGAATGAGCAAGAGCACTGTCGGAAACAAATGGCACATATCAGACGAGAAGCAGATGAAACCCAGAGCTTGATTGTGGCAGAGAATATGTCCTTAAGTATTAACATTTTTCTGAGCACTTCTTCCTCAACACATGATTGTAACAAAACTTTTGTCTATAGAAAAAATAAATTATATTCATGATTCACTATTCACATAATAATGGTTGTGTATTCACTATAGTAATGGTTGTGTATTCACATAATAATGGTTGTGTATTCACATAATGATAATATAATAATTTCTGATAGGGAGAGAACAAACTGTAATAATAAATGGCTCTAAATCAACACCAATAACAGCAAACTCAGATGTACCTCAAGGAACAGTCTTAGGTCCACTACTATTTTTAATTTACAGAAACGATTTACCAAATTGCATTAGTTCAAGTACTGTAAATTTTGACCATATAATGGTTTTAGAAATCCTATCTCTTGTTCTATAATTAAAATATTAATCATAATTTGTGATCACAGTCATCATTGCTGTGTTTTACATATAGAACAATGATTATGATTTACATGTATGGCATGGCTACCTGGTTGTGTGGTATGAGCTTCAAACTGCCATCAGAATGGTCTTTAGTTCAAAGCCATAGTCATTGTCTACTATCCTGCTGAAGATTTAGGCTTGGACATAATAATCTTCCTTTCTGAAGACATGTCCCAAACTTGTAAAACAATCTCTCTCTCTCTCTCTCTCTCTATATATATATATATATATAATATTTTTATATTATTTATGCATATATATATATATTTGGCTGCACTATTTTTTATTAAAAAAAAATACATTGCATAATGTAGTACTAATTCCATTTTAGGAAAAGACCAAAAGGCTAAAATTATGATTAATGTCCCTAACATAATAAGAGCTATAACAGTAATGCACAAGCTATGGGCCACTGGCCATATTTGGCCTGTGATGTATGTCAAGTGATGGGCAGCTATCCGGTCCCTTGAAACTCATTCCCACAGCGCTTAACTATGCAGCGAAAGCTCAGCTTCATTAGATACTGAGATTTTGAGCATTGACGTGGCCTAAAACATATCGGTAGCAACTGTATTGGTTCATGAGTAGAAAAAGGTTTGGCACCACTGAACTGAAAACAAAATTTTCTCATGTACCTTAGCTCTCACCCATCCCTCTTAAGCAGATTCCTCCAAGAGTATTTTATTGGTAACTTTGGCTACATTTTAATTAAATTATCTTTCATTGCATTATGGGTTCAAAAAATTGAAAAAGTCATATAGTATTATTTGGAGGGGTAGGGACAAAAAATATCAGTAATACAAAGTTTAATTAGCTTGTTATAGGAATAAAGCAAATACCTTTGTATCAATTTCATTGAAGTATAATGCTTTACTGACAACAGGATTTTCATACAATGGAAGAATATTTGTCTTTTTAATGTATATTTTTCCTAAACTATAAATTTTATAATAAAAGACTTAATTAATAATCTCTTTTTTTTTAATATGATACAATTATTTTAATTATTGATTCAAATGGGTAACAAATGCCTGAATTCTATGGATGATGTTAACAAGGGTGTCATTTGACTAACTACTTCACAATTCCTAACTTTTGAAATTGGTTGACTAATAAACATCTTAAAATTCCTTAATTATACCACTTGTTGAATTGTACCATTATGAAATAAAAGTGTATTAAAATGTATCTTAGTTGATTCTAATATTTTTCTTTTGAAGACTCCAAGTTAGCAAGCATTGAAGAATTTCGAATTCAGAAAGATCAGATGACTGCTAAACTGGAATCATTAGAGGAAGAGCTGGCCAACAAGAATGAGGAATATAATGAGATCATAGCCTCCATGGAACAAAAGCTTGTGTTTGATCGAGAGAGGTAAAGAGCAGTTAGGATTGCAAGGGGAGAGCATCCAATTAACTTTTGGCTAATTTTCGGGTCTAGTCAACACTAGATATTGTTGTAACTCCCTGACTAACCATTTTTTTCCATGTGCAAAGTAGGGTGATTTTTGTTAATGCTGTTGGGCTTAAATGACCTTGACTAGGTTGTTAATGTGTTAAGAAATTTTAGTTGTCATTTTTGGATTTCTTGACTGAGGATTGAGGATTGTTTTCTATTGTGTTAGTGAATCGGGATATGTAATTTGATTTGGAGATTGTGACATTATTTCTTTTTATCGGGGATATTGATTGATCATAGTTGGATTGTGCTTCTGCAATCAAAGAGATACCAGCGATCTGAGAATCAGTGAGTTATTTTCTTTAGTTCAACCCCACGTCTTAACAATATTGTAATAACTTAAGTGAGACAACTCAACGAGGCACATCAATGTTTATTTACAGGACATCACAATTACATGTAGAACAACATGTATTGATCACAACATCTTTATCTAGGCTCTCAACTTGGGCGGAAATCATTTGTCTCCTAATGTCAACATCCTTTTCTAGTCTGGTTACTAGATGTGTACATCTCTGCACTAGCCTGGATGGCGGTGCGCATGGCAGAGTCATAACAATATATTCATTTAATTTTTTCAGTGTGTGCTGTCTTCATAAAAAAAAAAATTGAGTTTTCCGGACAAACAAAAATGTGCAAGAGGGAAAACTAACTTCACTTTTTATTTTATTATATAATATAAATAACTGATTAAAGGAAAATGAATTGGTTACACAAGTGTGATAAGTAAAATAAATTATTCAAAAAAATATTGTTCATGTTTAAAATACGGATAAAGGAAATTTATTTTTAAAAAATTCAAATAAAAAATCAGTATACTGAGAAATTTCAACTTATAGTTCTACATTAAATTCATAAATATTGAAAAATCACAAAACTAAACACATTTCATCCAATTGAACTTCATAAAAAATAAACAACTGCACAAAGATAAATCTGAGAACTATCAATCCCACATACGTATAATAAAAGGAGAGAATAGTGAAATAAATATTATATTCCAAGTTACTTGCTGAAAGTAACACAACACTCGCATAGAAAGAATTAAAAATTGATTAGCTAACATTATCACGTGATTTTAAATATTTTTAAAAATTTCCTTGCATTTGAATCTTTGTTAATTAGATAATATGCTTGTTGACGTCAAATAATGTTAAGCACAAATACATACAAGGCAATGTAGTTTTCTATATCCTAATTGATTTCATCCACTCTTGTACCTTTGCTTTAAGTTTTAAAATTCATGACCTTGTTAAAAGTTAATCTATTCATATAAATGTTTCTCTGATAAATAAAGTCTATGTTCTTATAGTGATCACATATTTCGTTATAGGCCTATATAATGTAGATAATCAAAATGACATATTTTGTTTCTGTTTTTATGCTATTGTGTTATGCATGTCCAGTTCTAAACATCATTTCTTTAATGTTTCTTATCTCTCTTCCTTGCTTTTGTTTCTTGCAGGAAGGTCTTCAGACTTGTGATATGGTTGCTTCTTCTGATTTTGCATTTTTTTTTTTACAATATTCAGGAGGTCCTCAAGAAGCCCTATCATCTATTATTATGGTCCACTGCATCAGTGGATTAAAGATTTTCTGATAGGGAGAGAACAAACTGTAATAATAAATGGCTCTAAATCAACACCGATAACAGTAAACTCAGGTGTACCTCAAGGAACAGTCTTGGGTACACTACTATTTTTAATTTACATAAATGATTTACCAAATTGCATTACTTCAGGAACAAAAGTCAGATTATTTGCAGACGATTGCATAATATATAGAACAATAAAAAACAACACAAGACACAGATATTTTACAAAGAGAATTAGATGAATTACAGAAATGGGAATCAAATTGGAGCATGTCACCCAGAAAAATGTCAGTTGTTAAGAGTAACAAAAAAACTAAAACAAATTAATTCCACTTATCTTATTCATGGCAAACCAGTAACACAGACTAAAAATGCAAAATACCTAGGTGTTATAATAAATGAAAAACTGTCATGGAATCCACATATTGATGAAACTATAAAAAAATCAAACAAAGCATTAGGATTTATTAAAAGAAATTTCTATAAATCAAATAGGAACATAAAACTAAAATGTTATTTAACCTTGGTTAGGCCAATAATAGAATATGCATCCTCCATTTGGGACCCCTCAACTCAAGAAAACATTAAGAAACTGGAACAGATGCAAAATAGAGCAGTGAGATTCATAACAAATGAATATTCACATTTGACTAGAGTAATCACTAAATTTAGAAAGCCTTTAGGACAGAAGACTCAAAAGTAAAGTAGCAATTATACATAAAACACTGAACCATAATCTTCAAATACAAAAACAAAATTTAATAAAATACTCTGAAAGACACAAAGATAAAGACACATTCCTCATCCCATATGCTAGGACAAATTTGTACAAATACTCCTTCTTCCCTAGTGCTATTAGAGCATGGAATGGGTTGCCTGAGCTAGCCAGGAAAACCAGTGACTTGGCAGAATTTAAGTCATTGGTTAATATGCATGACTAAATGCATGACGCGTAGGACGTAATCATCTTCTTTTTTGAAGTAATGTCTGTATTATATAAGATAAGATAAGATATTAGATTCTAGGGCAAGCTTATTTGTGAAGTGCTTCCTTTGTTTTCTTAAGTGATAATGTTAACGTTGTAAAATGTTCATCTTCAAGCTCTAGATATGAACTTCTAACTAGTCATTTTGAGACAACTGATCTCAAGTTTAGAACAACCACAATATGACCCACACACAAAGTTCAGTTTGATGATATCCTTCAGCATGGCTACATACTAATAGCTCTGCAAATCTTGGACTCTTTAACAGCAGAATTAGTAATTATAGTTGCTTCATTGAATTTGCATTTCTTATTTACAATAATCAGAAGGCCCTCAGGAAGCCCAATCATCTATTTTTAGATTCTAGGGCAAGCTCTGCTGTTAAAGAGTCCAAGATTCCGTACAGACCATCTAAATTTGCCACTAAATGCAACCTTGTGTAAGTTCCTTTATAGTCCTCTTCAGAATTTTCCTGTAATATTTATAAGAAACAATCCACCTGGATAGAGGAAAGTGCATCTAATTTTTAATTTGATGGCCCAGAAATTAAAAAGAAATTAGAAAAATCAGGCTTAATTGTTTTTTTCATCTAGATTTTTATAATTTATAAGACAAGATAAAAGTTTTCAGTAAAAGATGATTATAGTAGATTCAGAACATTTTCAAATGAATGGTTGTCTTGATTTCATTGCTTCTAATAGTCAAGATTCGTTCAGTTAATGCCCACTATCTTCCCCACAGACTGAAAGCAGAAATGATTGCTAGAATTAAAAAAGTTGCTGCTGAGTTTAGACGAGTGACGGAGAAAACTTTGAACACAACAATCAAACGAACGCTGAATGAGAATGTCATGGTCTCGGCCCAGTTGGCCAAAATGTCTGACAAAACAGTGGAACTGATCGAAGAGAATGACAGACAGAGTGCCAACACAATCAAGCTGGAGCAGAAGATAAATTTATTGGAATCCAATGAAAAACTGCTGACTAAAAGATTTCAAAAGGGGCTTAAGGTATTGTGTCTAGACACATTAGTTCTTGTCTCTTATGTTTGATTCTTATTTAACTTTTTTAGTATTGTGTCAGTACCAGATGTCACAAAGATGCATCTTTCTCTTTTAACATCAAACTTCAACAAATTATAATGGCTGCCTGATAGGCTCTCTGGAATTCTTCTGGATGGTCCTAAGTTAGAATCCATGCCCCACCTGTTCTGCTGTAGGTCTGGCCTAGGATGTAACAATCTTTAATTCTAAATGAGCATCCAAAACATTGATCACAAAATACCAGAAATACAATTGAAATGAAAATGATGTAAATTCCATAAATGCTCTAACAGTTCTTTCTGTCTCTGTAGATTAAATATACATTTAATCTTTAATAATAAACTACTAAGTAAATGCTCACAAATATTTTAATAATATATAAGTTTATTTACAACCGTTATCACACATATCTTTTCTGTTGACTTGCCCTGAACGAAGGCTGCCCTAAGATATTTAACCCTTAAAGTGCTGAGCTTTTTTTCAAGAGTGCATACAAAATGGAATAAGTTCTAGTGTTTATAGGCTAAACTTCCATCCACACACATCTAAAGGGTTAAGTTAGTTTGAAAGAAAGCCGCTGCTCAAAATATGTATGACCGCTTGGCTTTGCATCATGGAGGGTTGGATTCAAATCTGGTAACAAACTGAGTTGTGTTTGCTGAGTGACTAAAGGCAGCACAGAATCCTTCTCCCAGATACCCCACCCTTCTCACAAGTCCACCAGAAGATAGGAGCTAGATTATTATTATTATTATAGCTTTTATATAGCGCTACTTTCATGCTTATAGCATGCTCAGAGCGCTTTTGGTCCAATCTCTTTTGTGGACCATTGGGGGGGAGGGGGTATCTAGGAGTTGGTTTTTCGTGCTGCCTTTAGGCGCTCAGTAAACACAACTCTGCCCGAGTTGGGTGTCGAATCTCGAGCCCCCTTCTAGGTAGCCAAGCCAAGCCAAGTTCAAGCGCACTTGGCCTCTTGACCACGCTTCCCTAAATATAGCACAAAAGATCACTATACAAAGTAATTCCCAACAATAAAAATATATATAAGAGATTAGTGGGATTTATGGAATTGTGACAAAAGTGCTGCACTTTGAGACACTCACTTTTGTTCCACTGTTGTCATGACCATTACAAGATGTTGTTTTGTTTTGCTTGAAGTTATTGAACACCCTGAAACATGAATGTAAAGAACAACAAGATCTCATTGAAACACTGCAAGCCAAACTCAGAAGTTACGAAGACATGAATACAGACGTTGAAGAGCTCAAGTCACGCATTGACATATTAAAGTAACAACTTTTTTTTTTTTTTTTTTGCTTAAAATATAATTTTATTTTCATAAAAAATTGAAAGCTTAAAATACTTTCAAAAACAAAATGGGCAAGCATTGGGCTAATACATAGAAAAGTGGCTTTATCTGTCTGTGGCATTTTACATCTCGAGAGACTATCTTTTCCCTTTGTAACTTCTCATGTGACTAAAGAGGCCAATCATTGATAAACAGCTGCGGCCACAGGTTGGACATCTGTTATCACCAGGCACTGTTGCACTTTCACCCTTCTTTCTACTAGTGTTGTACTTTTACCCTTCTTTTTACTACTGTTGTGTATGGCATCTGCAATCCACGACCCTTCCTTTATTCTTGCTCTCCATGTGTCTCTATTCAGTGTCTCTTTTTCCAAACTGTTAGTGTCCATTTTCAAGAGCTTTATGTTGTGTTTGCATACATCAGTATACCTTATAAGTGGGCTACCAGTGGCTCTTCTACCTTTTGTGAGATCACCATACAGATGTCTTGTGGGAGTCAACCTTGTTGCATTCTACAAACTGAGATAACAGCACAGATGCCTGGTACTCTGCTCTATTTAGCACTTCCTCATTGGTTATTTTATCTTCTTTTAAAAATACACCTTAAGCATCGAACATCTGAAACATTTAAAACAAGGTAAAAAATATTCAGCTTTTTTTTCCTGCCAAGAGTAGGCTGGCCATGTTTCACTACAGTATAGCAGAGTGGTTATCACACAGTTCCATCAGACTAGGGCTTTGGTTTTGTAGTCAGCATGGTATTGTCACACTACAGTATAGCAGAGTGGTTATCACACAGTTCCATCAGACTAGGGCTTTGGTTTTGTAGTCAGCATGGTATTGTCACACTACAGTATAGCAGAGTGGTTATCACACAGTTCCATCAGACTAGGGCTTTGGTTTTGTAGTCAGCATGGTATTGTCACACACTTTTTCTGCAGCCATAACATGGTGCCCATTGCCTTGGCTATCCAGTTGTTGACGTCTTTATCCAGTAGAACATGGACGGAGATGATGGAGCCAAGATTACAAAAATAATCAACAATTTCCAGTGGTTGGCTTTTACTAGTTATAGAACAGGAAATAATACAATTTAAAAAAAAGTAACATAATTTTATAATTTAATATCAATGAACATATTGTAAAAAAAAAGTAAAGTTCCCCTTTCGGACTTTGTGGTCTATAGGGCAGATGATGTAAAGGTCATCTGTTTCTGTGGCCTATGGTTAATGAGGGTGTCATGTGGCCAGCACAACGACCAACCTCCTTTACTTTTCCCCCAACTAACGTTAGGTACCCATTAGAGCTGGGTGGACTCAGAGGCGCCCGAAGATCCTGAATTTAAAAATCCCAATCTTCTCCAGGATTCGAACCCTGGACCCCTCTAAGCGTAACAAAAATTACAAAAAGTGAAGGGGATAACATTGTGCTCACACTTAGAATAGTGTTTAGCTCTTACTACAACGAAAATGCATACAAATATTTGGAAGAAAAAAAGAAAAAAACAACTATATTTATGAACTGAGGAAAGGAATGTTGAACTAGAAGAAGGAGGTCCAGATGTTTTTCTTGAAAGTGGTGCTGACTGATCCCAAAACAGGAGGGAACTCCATAGTATTAGGACTTACTTGGAAAACAATATCATACAGGCATACATTCTCATTGAACCATGAAACTCTGTTACCTTAATGTGATTAAATGAGTTTAAGCTTGTTTAGAAAAAGTCAATTACAAAATTTGACTTAAGTCATAAATTTGAAATATAAAGTCAGTATATAAAATTCAGATTTAAGTTCTCAAAACTATTCCTAGTTTGTTTTCTTAAATACTTTTTTTTTTGGCTCCAGTAAAGAACTGAAACGACAGTCAGAGATGAATGAAGGCCTGACACAGCAAAATCTCCGCTTCCGGCTTTCCAGTCTCGTTGACACAGATTCAAGAACTGAGATGGAGCAACTGTTTGCTAATGCTGTTGATGCCATCAAGGAATCTGTGATGGTATTGTAGATTTATCATTGTCCAAAACATATAATAAGATTTTCATCTGTTTTCTAAAGTATTACAAATTTATGTCTGTTTCATGTTCTTCTTTTTAAGAATCCATTGTGTAATAATATGTGCTGTGTGACCTTTACTTTGAGTGTTGAGATATTCATATTATTAATTAGATTTTTCACACTGTTGAAAGGGTCTAGTTACACTTATGGGTTATAGAAAGGAATGGTTTGAAGCTTGGGGAAATGAAAAAATATAGGGTATCGTTAGATCAGCAAACATTGAATATATTATTAATAAATCTGCATTTGGTTATGAGTTTATAGTCCTTGAATCTGTGATTGTAGTGCTTGTGTCTGTGGTTGTTGTGCTTGAGTCTGTAATTGTAGTTCTTGTGTCTGTGGTTGTAGTGCTCGAGTCTGTGATTGTAGTGTTTGTGTTTGTGAATATTTTTAAAGCTCTACATTGGTGGTGATTGAATACTTTGTTGGTTGCCAGACAATCGGTATCTTCACATTCTACTATTCCCACAGATGATGGATTCTGACACAGACTCTACTGAAGACTACAGTGCACGTGCGGTTGACTATAAATTACTGAAACAAAATATGTTGGAAAGTCTAGTGGTTCTGCTAAAGAGCTCTGCAGCTTTGGGTATCAGACCTTTCACACAGCAGATTGAAGACAAGACTCCACTTCCCAAGAAAACTATTTCCTTTATACCTGGAGCCAAACATAACTGGTAAAGCTTTTTGTTACTTTTGATTCACATCATTCCTCATCTGTACTACCCAGCGTTTTTATCTGCCACAACCTGCAACAACCTGGTCCCATACTGTAACAGATACCTGCCATTCCTTTTAACTCATTAGATGGGGGGAACTGCTTCGTGTGTGTAAAATTGCTCTGACCAAAGCTTATATCTGGGCTTTCATTCTATTTATTGTCCCTTCTTGATTTAAGGAGGTCACAGTAATATTACAATATTATAATGACCCAGGTGAAATAAACTAAAGTGGTGACATAGAAGAAAAAAACATGTTTATAGTGAAGTGACAGTATGTATTGGACCTCAACATATGTATATTTATATCAAAGCTTTTACAAATTCCAATGATTGGTATAAAAAAAATTATCTCTTTTTGCTCAGCATCACTTTATGTTAATAAACAGTCAACAAGATTGATACTGACCATCCTCAAATTGTTTTTTTTAGATACAAAAATACACTGCCTTGACATATCCATGGTAGAGAAGACTAATTATGGCAGTGTTTCTAATTTGTGGGGTAAGACATTGTGATAAGATGGGTGTGATGCTGGTTATTTTTCAAGGAAAAAAAAGTTCAGTTATAATTAAATAGTTGTTATACATCTATGTATGAAAGTGGATGAAGTAATTATGACATGAAGGCTAATGTGTGAAAATATCTTTCAAAATAAAGATACAATTTCTCTTCTTCAAAATATGACCTTGTATACCACCTGCAACAAGTTTGACTGAAAATGTTTCATTCCTGTTGGAATAGTGGAATTTGTACAAAGTGTCATACCATAGTTCTGTTGATATCTTTTTCGAGACCTAAACAAGCCCATGACAACACCTGTTTTTTTTTTTTAATGCTAAGATCTTTTGGTAATCAAACATATTACAGACATCTCTCACTCTTCACCACCCGGTCCTTATTTGACCTGTGCTTTTTTTTTCTATAATGAAGTGTGTGCAGTAGATGCTAGCAGGATGCTTTTCTGCAGCTTGGAATGCAGGAAATCATTTGGCATTGGGGTTCCATTCCAGATCTGTTGGGGAAGCTAATGGCGCTCTCTGAGACTCTTAGCTTGATGGTGAGGGAAGGGCACAAATGTGCCTCTTTTCATTCAGAAAAGGGAAGAGGGGCTCACAAGCAAAAAGTGGATCAACTGAGCCATAAATTCCTTGAAGTTATATTCTTTTCATTTCATACATCTGGCATGTAGTATGCTCGACTCTTTGCCCAACAGAAAATATTTAAGATCAGGTTTAATCCTAAAGAAACAAAAACAGAAGAGAGTAAATTAAAGCTTTTCTATTTCATTAGGACCAGCAAAAATGTCATGCCCCATTATTTAAAAGGTGACTTAGGACTGATACCTGGACCACTTGATCAAATTCCTACAGCACTGGACAAAATGAAGAAGATAAGTCGATCAGTAGAGTACAGCAAATACCGCAGCATATTGCTTAAAACCTACGGCACCCAGACCGAATGTACACCTATAGTAAGTAAGACACTTTATAAAAGCATTATTTTAATCTTTATTATCCTTGATGAAATTTGTCTTAAAATTTTATTATGCTTTATACATAACAATACAACAAAAAAAACAACAACAAAGAAATGATATTGTTTGTAGCTGGAGAGAACATTGAAATAGTTTAAACTTTTAAATACCTTGGTACTATCTTAGACAATAAATTAAATTTTACTGCAAATTCTGACTATATCAGCAAAAAAGGGATTACTTAGAAAAATGTCCTCATTTGTGGGAAGCGTGGTCGAGAGGCTAAGTGCGCTTGAACTTGGCTTGTCTCGGCTACCATAGAAGGGGTCTCAAGGTTCGACACCCGACTCGGGCAGAGTTGCGTTTATTGAGCGCCTAAAGGCAGCACGGAAAACCAACTCCTAGATACCCCTCCCCCCCACGGTCCGCAAATGAGATTGGACCAAAGCGCTCCGAGCATGCTATAAGCATGAAAGTAGCGCTATATAAAAGCTGTAATAATAATTTAATGTTATCGAAAAGGCCTTGGCTATGTTTTATCACGCTCACATCTGCAATACAGGGTGCGTCAAAAAAATTTATACACACTTTGAACTGTCATAGACAATTTATTTCCTGTTCTACAATGCTAAATTTCAACACATGGAAAGCTTAATGTCTAATTAGAAAAATAAATGTGATTAATGTGAGTAATGTTCAAACTGGTGGCCCTCAGAATCAATACATTGCTGAGTACGAGCCATCATTGACAAAGTGTCCACTGAGATTTAGCTGTTGCACCAGCCTTGGAATGTACACATGAAACTTGCCTTTCCTCAGAATGCGTAGCACACTACTAGCACTTACATTACTATCACATGCCGCTTGCCGTGACGATCTTTGAGGTGAACGCTGACACAGTTCCAAGATCGCAGTTGTGGACTCATCACTTGTAGCTGTACAAGGTCGCCCTGATCGACCTTTATGCACATCACACACTGTTCTGTGAATTTCAAATTTGTCTCGTAGACGTGTAATTGTTAACCTTGAAGGTGATTCTGTACCATACTCATGTCTCCACTGTCTTCGAACCGCAGCTACATTCTCAAACTTCCAATACCACTTAATTATCTGCTTCTGCTCTTCAAAACTCAAACGCACGTCCGCCATGTTGCAGTTACTTCCTTGCCACTCCGGTACTGTGTGTGGTACAGAACCCCTTCACATTTTTGGACATTAAGCTTTCCATGTCCAGAAATTTAGCATTATAGAACGGGAAATAAATTGTCTATGACAGTTCAAAGTGTGTATACATTTTTTTGACGCACCCTGTATTTTATGTTTTAATATCACTGCCTAGTATAGCAATCTGAATATCAAAAATAAAAATAAACTTCATAAAATCCTAAATGTTGCTGGTAAGGTCATTGGCAAAAAAACAAGCCCCATTTGGGCAGCTGTTTGAGAAAAACATTCATAAGAAAGCTAAAAAGATTTTAGAAATAAAAAATCACCCTTTGGGTCAGGATTTTGTGATTCTATTATCACAAAAGAGATACAAAACACTGATAGCAAAAAAAAGACACAAAAACTCTTTCGTCCCCCTGGCAATCAAATTATCGAATAAAATTCAACTGTCTGATGCCGGTATAAACATTTCACATGTAAATTACAAGTGCGTCTGGTGTGAATGTAAATTTTGGTTAAGTTAAAATGTTTTGTTTGGTAAAACGCACACATTGTAAGACAAATTTCCTTATGGATAATAAAGATTATTATTATTATTATTATAAGAGTAAACAAATTAGGAAAAAGCAAACAAAATATTCCTTCACAGTTTCACTTTGACATTATTTGTGAAGTTTACATCAGATAGTTGGATTGGATTTTATTCAATGATTTAATTGCTAAGGGAACAAAAGAGTTCTTGTGTCTGTTTTAGTGTCCAGTATTTTGTATCTTCTTTGTGATAATAAAATGTTTAACATCGTGAACCAGGGTATTTTTGTTACGTTTAAAGCTTTTTATGAATCTTTCTTGAATAGGTGTCCGAATCTCTTCTGTTTACTAAGGGATATAATTTTCTTCTTGCTTTAGTCTGTTGACTGGTCATAACACTAAGGGATATAATTTTCTTATTGCTGTAGTCTCTACTGTATACTGGTCATTTGTTTGGACAAGAAAGCATACACCAGGCCACAAGCAAACAGGAAATGAAGAAGCCTATCATGGAGTCTGGTTCCAATATCAAGCCAAAAAGGTTTTTTAGTAATTTCTGACTTATATTTAAGATACTAACCATGTCTAGATTTAAAGTACTTTTTCTTTCTTTTTTTTTATATCAGTATATACATTTATTTGATACCATATAGATTATACATTCATATTTTGTAGGAACTCTATTAATGACTAATCAAATTGCTTGCAGCGAAAAATAAAGTTGTTCCAAATGTGCTTGTTGTGTTGGTCTATTAGTTTGTTTGACTTGTAACAACTCTTTTGTAATGTAGGAACTAACTTCTGAAAGTGCAATTTATATTAAAATATGTTTTGTCCATAATAACAATAAAACCATATTACAAGGTCTTTGGGGCTTGTAAAGACCTTCCTTCAGGGAACAGTGCAAGGAAGAAGAAGAAGAGGCAGACAGAGAAAATGACGGGAAGATAACATAAAAGAATGGACGGGCCTGCCATTGACAGAGGTTCTAGACAAGGCAAAAGACAAAGAGGAATAGAGAAAGATGGTCGACTAATTTCGCATGGTATCCCACAGATTAACTCTTTCTCTCCTAACATACGATAAAACGTTGATTCCACTAGAATGTGGTAAATAATAACGGAGAGAAAGAGTTAAGGGATAGGTGAAAGTGAAGAATAATATAAAGGGCTCACAAAAACTTCAGTTTTCAATTAGTAAATATTGCTATCAAAAATTGTATAAACTCATTGGAATTTTTTTTTATGTCATACATAATTAGTTTTTAAATGACTTTTCAAATTTAGCTCTTCGACTGATGTTAATATACTGACACTTCGTTCTTTGCTCAGTAAATAATCTTGCATTATATGTGATAATGGGCCATAAACATAAAATGGTTCATTGGTACTGGTATGTAAACCTAAGCAGAATAATTTGAAAAGCAAAATAATCTAAAGGAGGGACAGTCTGTTCCATTATCAAATGATCCATGATCATTACAAAAATAATTATTGTTTTGTTGAAATTACTTTTAAATTTATTTTATTTTAATCACACAAATAAACAATGTCATAACCTCAGCTTATGTAAAATTGCAAAACCTTTGAGCCAGTAAATCAATTTGTTTTTCATTTATAAAAGAAATTTAAATATCTGCATAAAAAAATGCATAACTTTGAAATGTTCTTTAAATTTTGTGGGCCATTTAATAATTGGCCTCTTTATTTGATTGAATTAGTAGAAAATAATCTTAACATAATTTGGTGTCTTGTTCTCTTAGTGCATCGAAATATTTTAAAATGCTTAAAAAAAGTTATTTTCCTTTTGCCTGTTTTAAATAGATAGTAACTGATAGTAACTTTAAAAAGTAAGTTTAAAAAAGTGAAAACTTACTAGAGTAGTTTATGCTATTCTGACACCTATAGGCCAAAATTTTAATGTTTTATTTTGACAGCGCATTATTTGATAATGGTTTGACATAGAAAAGAAAATGAAGAATCAAAATCTTCTTTAGTTTAAGGAGAATAAGGATGACTACTTATATTTGTACCCCTAACCTATATTTGTTATTATATTTAAGGTCAAAGAGGCCATGTGTTTTCATTTAATTCAGACAAATTAGACACACATTATTTGATTCCAGACACCATAATTTATTTCAGACAGTCTATATATTTTGGCATCAATAAACTTGGATTTTAATTCTATATTAACTAAGTTTTAAGATCCCCAGGCATAGCCCCCTCACATGAAATTATTAAGATGTTTTCAAATTATGCATAAACACGAACACAAAAAAATAAAAATATGAACACACTTATTCTGCCAAAATTAGGTTACTGGGATAGTGACTTCTACAATGACTTTTAGACTTATTTTATGTTTGCATGATTAGATGTGTGTTTCTGTTTTTTGGTTTATTCATTTAATAAATTTCTAATACATATGATCTTTTGTAGTACAGTACAGGCTAGGAAGGCCATTCTTGCCTAAATAGCTGAATCCTCTATATTCTCTCTATATAAATCTAGATCTATATAGTAGGTCTAGATCTAGGCATTTAACTTCATTCAATGTACCAAGCTCACTCCAAACATTTGCCCATTTATTCTCTAAAAAAAAAAACAACAACAAACAAACAAATATAATATAAAATAATTAACATTGATGTCCAAAACTGGTTGTTTGAAATAAATTTTGGTAAGAAAATCGTAATTTAATACAAACACCCTAATATTTGTATGGAATCAAACAACTTGGCTTATGAATCAAATAAAACAGCTCCAAAAACAGAATAAATATTGCTGGGCTCATTAGCATAGACTTAGCCAACCAAAAAGTATAGTCTTAACCCTAGGAAGAGGTAAAGTCATCCTGGTAACAGGAAAAAAACAACCTGACTAAGACATTTGAAATTCTTTTTTCTTACATAAAAAGACAACTAAATGGAAAGAAATTGGGTCAGAATCATTGGAAAATGGACAAGCACTTTATACAGCACGCTAGTTTCATATTAAATTAAATTAGCTGCAAACAGTATAAAAAAAAAAACTGAACAGAAGAATTTTAAGCATTTCAAATTTATTCTAACTTACAAGTTTCTCAAAAAGCTTTTGAAAATAAAAATAAAATTTACAAGACTATTGGAATAAATAAAATGTACAGGTCCACTTTAGCTATGTGGCAGAGAGATAAATTCACTTATTTTTTGTTAAGTTTTTTTCAATGGTACTTGGAGCTGCACATTACTTGTGCTTAGAGAATAAGTATTTTGTATTGTAGGCAAATTTAAATATAAAAATGCAGACATGTGTTTAAGACAATGATCTGGCACACATAAGTATAAGTCCATGGTAGAATGCACAAATGGGCTACTTCACATCTAGTAACTTGACTGCTAGTTAGTATTTTAGTCCTCTCTAGTAATATGACTTTATTAGACAATCATCCCTCTTTTGCTGCATATTTATGTCCAGAAGATTAAATATATATATATTCCCTTTTTCTGACCTTGCAATCTACAGGACAGACGATGTAAAGGCATCTGTTTCTGTGACCCATGGTTAATGAGGGTGTCATGCGGCCAGCACAAAGACCAACTACCTTTACTTTTTTCCAACTAATGTAGGATCCCAAATTGAAAAATCCCAGTCTTCAACAGGATTCGAACGCGGGACCCCCAGGCTTTACTAGTCAGCCACCGCTTCTCCAACAATTAAATACTAAAAAAAAAAAACGTTTTACAAGACTAAGGAGAGAAAAACAGCATATGACCTGTACGTACTAATATTTAAACAGAAACAACAAACAAACAAAAACTAAAACAAGGATATCATCTTTCTGGAGTTATTTCTGAGTTAGCACATTTACTTTCACCCACTTCTATATTTTTCTGTCTGTCCACAACCCAGTAACTAGACTTATCATGCTCTGAATGTAAACAGTCATTTGTGCTTGGAGCTGGATCTTTTGCTTGTAAAGTGTCTTCTGATGGTGAACTATTTTTAGCACCATCTCTTTTAGCTACAGTTGGGTCTGGTGCTGCTGTTGGGGAGCCACTTTCAATCTGATGAGTCACAGAGGCCGACCTTGTCTTGATATGATCTAAAAGACATTGTAATCCCTGGTTTATGGAGAGTTCAACAAGAGATGATTCTTCCTTGGAAAACTGGCCTAAAACATGCGGTACCACAAGGGTCTTGCTACTAGGTCTGCCTATTCCAATCCTTAACCGCATCATGTCCTAAAACACAAATTGTTGAACATGAAAATATTTTTTTATGCATGTCTAAGCAATAAGTTGGTCAGTAAAATGCATAAGAAAAACACAACAGCAATAGCACTAATACAACATTTACTGACAGAAAACTTTAAACAAAAAACTGTAAAATTAAGTACCTTAGATCCAAGGGTTTCCATGCATGATAGTACACCATTATGTCCCCTGAAACAAGTAGTATAATTATTACATGGTTGAAATAAAAGATTCCTAATTAGCTAACTGTAGGTGCGGTAGCTGAGTGGTAAAGTGCTTGGCTTTTGAACTGGGGGTTTTGGGTTTGAATCCTGGTGAAGGCTATAATGGGTATCTGGCAGAAACTAGTAAAGGCGGTTGGTCATTGTGCTGGACTCAGAAACAGATGACCTTTATATCATCTGCCCTATAGACCACAATGCCTGGAAGGGGAACTTACTAATTAGCTAACTAAAAATAAACTGATGATTAAAATGAAATAAAAAACAAACTAGTGTTTGTCGACAGTAAAAACATGGGCATAAGATAGTTATTGCAATAATCTGATTCCAGTTATTCTGATCATATTGAGACACAATCATTTTGTGACTTAAAACCTGATGATCCAATAGAATTTTATAATTGCATTATGTTACACCCCAGCATGATTGTCTATTTGAGAATATTTAAGAGTAATATATCTAATTGGTAATGCTTCATAGGCTATAGCTGAAGAAATCAGCTTCTTCCTAAGCTGCTACTTGCTTTCAACACTACTTTGAGCTTTATCACATTCTGAATTACCATTGCACTAGCTTCAATGGGTCATGTTTGAAAAGTTTGTAACGTACCGGCTGATGTTTATAAACACGAAAAATGAGACATTCATATGGCCTGCCTGTAAGCTTCAACATTTGAATAAAGTTGTAAATTATGTTGCTAGCAGCAAAATTATAACTTCAAACTAGAGATTCTGTTTAAAAATAAAATGTTTAAAATTATTATAAGATTTTTAAGAGTGAATAAAATGTATTTTTAAATTATTCATCCAATGTGTCTATTAATGTCTTCAATATAAAGTTGATAAACAACTTGTATTACAAAAGTGATATTACCAAAGTGAAATCTGTTCAGAAATCATTGTGGGGTTTTAATGCAACAAAATAAACTAACGAGTATAATGTTGCAAGTATTAAATTAAGTAGTAACAACAATAAAGATAATTACAACAAATATTGATCGCATGTACCTACCCAGCACTGCCCCCTTCTTTCAAATGAAATTTTCCAGGGACACGATCCAGTTCATCATGGATGAGATAGATGCAATTAGACTTTACTGACAGTTGGTGAGCTGAAACAGTTTTAAAACAAATAAGTCTTGCTAAAAGTTGAAGCATTTTAAATATAAATTATATACAAAAAAAAGTATTCAGTCAATTGAAATCTAATAAGTTAACACACACAAAAGATTTAATTGTACATTATACATCTTACTTGAAATGGTAACTTATAAAAGTGTAAACTTAGTGATGCACATCTTTATGCGCCTGTAACTGACTCTTACAAATAATGATAATAAGGCTTGAATCTGAAGATTAATGAGGAATGCAGTATTTCCTGTGGCTACGCAGCCCCAGCTGTAAGCTACATATTTTGCCACATCCAGGGCAAGCATAACCATTGTCCACCGGTGGTCTATTAAGATTTTCTTTTGCTGTCTGCGTCTGTCCTCAGCAGTGGATTTTCTTTTGGTCTCAAATGTGTATCCAGTGGTCTTTGTAAGTGATCTCCAGTTGTTTCGTTCTGAGGTTGCATACTGATTCAAGTATGTGAAATTATATTAATGTAATAGTGATGCCCTGAGCCACTGGACTAAATATAAAAGTGTGAGACTAATTGCTGGTATATCAGAAATGTATTCTCCATAGACAATGATAAGTTCACTTTACCAACACCAAGTATGCCAATATACGCAACATTTTTTTTTATTCCTGCAACAGGACTATCATCAACAGACTCATATTGAGTCCTTGAATGTATCCAAAATGGTTTGGTTGTGTGCAATGAGTGATTTTAATTTCGAGATTTTTGGGCGCCTCTGAGCCCACCCAGCTCTAATAAGTACCTGACATAAGTTGGGGAAAAGTAAAGGTGACTGGTCATTGTCCTGGCCATATAACACCCTTGTTAACCATGGGCCACAGAAACAGATGACCTTTACATCATCAGCCCTATAAATCGCAAGGTCTGAAGGGGGATCTTTGCTTTACTTTAACCCGTATGTCCAGAGGTCTCCCATCAACTAGGCAATCATTCAATCACATCTGCCTATAGTGAGACATGTATGGGGCTCCATGAGCCCCACCTGGGTTACACCATCTTGGCAAGACTGAAGGCTAAGCACGTGAGAGACTCCTCCAGTTTCCTAATAAGGTTACCAGAAATCTGCACGCCCAAAAGTCTTAAAAAAGGAGCACATCTCACAAAGGATGACATAAAGAAAGTAAACTTAAAAATCTAGGCTTACAATACAAAATGTCTGTCAATCAAATGCTGTAAAACTACTGTAAGAAGTATTTTACTTCTTAGACAACATTACTTTTTGTAGTGGTTCACCAATGGCACAAACATATATTGAGGCTAATGTCTGCCAGATGGAGAACATGAATCCAAAAAAAGGAGGGCATGTCCTCCTCTTGCCAGATGTCTGGTAACCCTAAACCATTATTGTACCTAGAATAATCTAAGACCAGCACTTGAAAATAATTTTTTTTTAACATTTAAAAATTAAGTAGTGAATAGCTATGATTTTGATGGCGTAATAGAACCTGGCTCTACTTAACGATAATTTATCAAATTTAAAAAATACGACTAGTTAAGTAATGATTCCCTTTTAGACCTTGCGATCTTTTGGGCAGATGATGTTAAGGTCATTTGTTTCTTTGGCCAACAGTTAATGAGAAGGGTGTCGTGTGATCAGCACAACGACCAACCGCCTTTACTTTCTCAACTATTGCCAGGTACCCTTAGAGTTGGGTGGACTCAAGGGCGCCCTAAAAATCCCAAAATGCAAAATACCAGTCTTCACCAAGATTTGAACCCAGGACCCCAGGTTTGGAAGCCAAGCACTTAATCACTCAGCCACCAATGTCCCCATTAGCATACCTAGTACAATAACCAAGGAATGAAACAATAAAGATTACCTAGTTTAGCAACACTTCGTCCATTGATATTCATTAAAGCTTTAGGTTTAAACAGAGTGAGGTAGATATCATCCAGCTTGATAGAGCCAATAAACCCATGATGGTGTTCCCACTTAACATCAAGCTTCTTAGCCAGAATATCCACAGCTCTCATACCAACACTGTGTCTTGTTTTATCAAAGCCATAGTTACCAAGGCCTACAATCTAAAGTAAAAATACAACTTTTTAAAACATATGAGTAGAGTTTTCATTTTTAGTGGCCTCCGAAAGGGGAAAAGACGCTATAAGTTTTGTGTGAAATGTCTGTCCATCCGTCCTGTTTAGATCTCGTAAACTAGAAAAGAAAGTGAAAATCCGACAT
This sequence comes from Biomphalaria pfeifferi, assembly GCA_030265305.1. Classification (NCBI taxonomy): domain Eukaryota; kingdom Metazoa; phylum Mollusca; class Gastropoda; family Planorbidae; genus Biomphalaria; species Biomphalaria pfeifferi. Next base: position 3,554,889 of record JASAOG010000012.1, read on the forward strand.
CATAATATTTTAGTCCATTCAAAGTTCTGATCCAACGGCTACTTTTTTATTTTCTAAAAACGAAAAATCTAATTTTTTAAATCACTTATGCAAGCAGTTTTTTTTCATAAAATATACCACTTTTACAACTATCACTATTAATAGTAACAAACACTAGTAGGGGAGATGTCCGTTTACCATATTTTTAACACATTTATGCACACATTTAGACTTTTTGTTAAAAAATATTTTTTTTTTTACATTTGTATTGCTACGTTATGTAAGTTCTGTCCTTCTTACTACTACATTTACCCAAAAATAATGTTTACTTTTTTTTTAAGAGAAAAAAATCTATTTAGTATGCATATAAGTTGGACATAATTTAAAACAACAATTAATAAGTAGGTTTTCATATTATCGTGTGAACTGCAATGCTACACTACAGCCATAGAACATGTAACTAAAGGAAATTATTTTTTCTTTTTTTGAGGGTTTGAGTAAAAGATTGACCCTTTACAAAACAAGTAGATCAATTAGATATTCATTATAAGACATCAGTTAGGCCAGGTTCGCATTTAACTTCACATTCACTTTCACCTGTCCTTTGGTCTGCTGGACCGCTGGGGTACCACACAAGATCTGTCAACCTTCTTTCTCCATTCTTCTCTGTCATTTGTCTTTGATAGAATTTAATTCTGATGTTCTTTCTGAAAATATTCATACCTGCCTGGGTGGACCACTTCGGGGGCCGATTTTGAGTTGTTTCCACACAAACTGCATGTCTTTGTAACCTTGTTTAAATTTCAATTTTACAAAATTCTACTCTAAATGTTTATGTCTCTAAGCTTATCAAGTCAAAATGGTTTGAAAAGAAATGTTTAATCTCAGACATAAAATCTTAGATACCTCACATAAAAGGGACCTCACTAATAAGAGAGATAACTCTGTAGGATAACCATATTATTCAGTTATTTCCCTTGCAGTGTAATTCGACTCATTAATTTGTAAAAGCTCATTCAATGCCACTTCAATCAATGGACCTCATTCACCAATCCTAAACAAACAACATTTAGTCACGTGATCTTATTGATAAAACAACGAAAAAAAACTGTCACGAGACAACCATCATGAATTAAACATGAGATCGTAAATGATATAGAAGAGATAGAGCACCACATGTTAAATGTTTGTTTACGATTGGTGAATGAGGTCCATTTATGCAGATTTCATTTTACTTGTGTTATAAACAAAAAGTACAACAAACTTTATGCCAGCATCATGTTTTTTTAATGTCTGCAACATCTTAGAGGGGGGAGAATCATGTCAGCAAGGCCAAGGTGTCTTAATATCCTTGGTCTTGGTTAGCCTGTTATAACATTAGATTTAAATTATTTAAAATATAAAATAACATAACTAACAACTAAATAGCCTGGTTGGGTTCTTTTTTTTTAATCCATTAAACTTAAATTCTTTAACAAAACTGGAAGAAGCATTTTGACAAACATGACTTGAAATATATGACAGCATGTTATAATGACAAGAAATGATCATTCATAACTATAACAAATTTTCATTTATCACACCTAGAGTTTTTAGTCTGTGTGACAGATTCACCATGAATAAAATAAGTAGGTTTTTTTTGTTTCTCTTAATAACTGGCATTTTTTTTGCTTGGAAAGGCATGCTCTGATTTGATTCCCATTTCTGCAATTTTTCTAATCCTTTTTCACTTTTTTGTAAAATTTCAGTGGTCTCCTGTGATTTTTATTGTTCTTTAATTATGCAATTGACTGAATTGTCTGCAAATAGTCTGACTTTTACAGTTTGTTCTCTACCTATATTAGGAAATATGGAATAGATCTATAGATTCTAAAAACTGTCACTCTTACTCTAGATCTAGAGTCTAGTCTAATAACAAGTAGATCTAGAGTATATCATGAAGTATAAAACTCAAATTCGTAACGTACCAGAAAGTGATTACTTTTAGTTGTGTGTTGCATTTCAAAAGTAAGACTCTGACTAGTTTGATGATAAAATACACTGGAAATTCGAGTTACGAATACATTTAGGACATTCTTTGTCCATGTGAAATAATTACTGTTTATGACAGATAAAACAGATTGCTTCACCTGACCCATGGTTTGCATCACATTGGAAAAAAAATGTATAGATCTACATTTCTGTATTGCTAATGAAGAAATGTAAACTAAGAGCAGATTACTGTGATCTAAAATCTATTTGTTTTCATTTTCGTGACGTATTTCCTGTGAAATTGTATACAAGCAATGCGAAGTAGAGTCTAGTAATTAAAATCTAAAAGTAGACTACTACAATACTCAGAATACTCAATAATTTAGATCTATCTAGATATACTTAGATATCTAATCTACTTAGATATCTAATGTATGTCATTTGATTGATACAAAAAACAAGTAACAATAATGGATTGTTTTTATATTTAGAAAAAATTACGTTAAAATTAATAATATAAATAATCTAGTGACAATCTACTATCTAGTAGAGATGTGAAATAAAAAAATTATCTTTGAAAAAACAATTTTTCGTTAGTACATCATTAAAATACTTCGAAATAACTTTCCAATGGTGTATAAATTATGAATGGAGGTTAAACAGTTAGAAAGTTATGATTTTTTTTGTGGCATTTAGACCTAACATTGGTTGACATGGAACAATGAAGATGAGAGCAAGGAGGTTATATTTAGATGGAGATGGCGGTTGCTATCAAATGTTCATTATCGGTTGAAGCCAGTGGGCGCCATATTGGTTTACTCAAAACATTCCATCTGTTTTCATTAATAATAATAATAGACGCCGCTAAAATGCACTTTTACCAAATTTTATATAAATAATTAAATGGCACTAACAACATTAACTAAACTCTAACTCACTAAAGTTTAGTCTTTAGTGACTAATAAACCCAAACTAACCGATGAAGCGATATCCCGTTTTCTGGTCGTCGTTACGTACAACCGTATGCCGAACAAGAAGGCATTTGTAATGTTTATTTTATTCTATACACTGTGTTTTTAACATTTTATAAGATATTGTTCAATGTACAGATATTTAAATAATGTCGTGAAATATTGTCGAACAGATTTCTAAAAAAAAAAAAAACTACAAGTTTTAATTTGAGTAGACCAAGATGGCTGCGATTTGGCATCAACCTAGTGACGTCATGCCATCTCCATCTAAATATAACCTCCTTGGATGAGAGCGTCTAGCTCGCTCAGCCCGCGAGACACACCCCCCGCTCAAAAAGTTGGAATGTTTTGTTTTGTAAAATGTTTTACATGTTTCGGATGTTCCTTCAGAGTTGAAGATAGTTTACTTCCTAGTCCAAACCTCCTGCAGGACGGCTGGGGATGGGAGCGGGCAGGGTTTGAACCTGGGACCATCGATAAATCCAAATGACAGTCCAGCGTGCAAACCGCACGACCAGGCAGCCATCCTGAGTTTAATTGAGTTGCGTAGACGATAGATCTACTTATTAAATAAGAAATTTAATAGTAGATCTAGTATTCGTAGTAAATTTGTAGCTCACAAATCTGATTTCATTTATATTTATGAACTTCACTTGTTTAGAGCTACAAGAAATGACAAGGGGTGTGGACAAAATGGCGGCTTTGTGATGGCAGAAAATAACCAAATATTTAAAAAGTGGGATCAAAATTCAAAATCGTCTGAAACAATATTTTTCAAATGTGCTTTAAAATTAAAAAAAAAATAGAAGAAATAAATTTAACTCTTTAAAAGCTTTTTAGACCTGTACATAATTGCTATATCTACTAGCCTAGGCAAGATTTAAGTCATAAAATAGTTTAGTTTGCAAAAAAAAGTAAAAAAATAAAAAATCCCAAAGGGGTTATGTAATCGATAACTATTGAAGAAATAAAGGTATCGTGATAAAACTTGGCAGAAATATGGCCAGATATATTTTCTATTAGTACAAAAAAAATTAGCTTCTAAAATGTTACCTGAAATGAGTATCAGTAAAAATAAAAATACATATACTTTCAAGTAAAAAAAAGTAAGAAAATAAAATTTTTTTTTAAAGTCCACATGAAAAAAGTGTTCCTCAATATAAAATGTATCCATATTCACCTCTTTTAGCCACGATTTCAATGGATTTAAAATCATAATCGATTTCAATTAAGGGCCTATGTACAGAAAGTAAAAAAAAAATGATCTCAAAATTTGATGCCATTTTTTTAACTTCAGGTCTTACGGATTTTCACATATCTATATCTAGTCAATCTAGATTCTATATTGTCTAAGATAATCTAGAGTAGAACTAGAAACTAAGAATAGACTAGTGTGATTAGTCACTAGTGATAGTAGACCTACTAGACTCTATACTATAGACTATATATAGAGTTACTATAGAGTATTAGTTTAGTATAGACTTAATTAATAGACCAATATTTAATTATCATAATTATTATGAATATAAGAGTCATTATATGATTATAGACTATTATGTAGGGAGGTGAACAAAAATTATGATTATGACTATCACTTATTCAGACTTAAGGAACAGTCTTAGGTCCACTACTATTTTAATTTACATAAACGATTTACCAAATTGCATTAGTTCAGGAACAAAAGTCAGATTATTCGCAGATGATTGCATAATATATAGAACAATAAAAACAACACAAGATACAGATATTTTACAAAGAGAATTAGATGAATTACAGAAGTGGGAATCAAAATGGAGCATGCTTTTCACCCATAAAAATGTCAGTTATTATGAGTAACAAAAAAGCTAAAACAAATTAATTTCACTTATCTTATTCATGGTAAACCAGTAACACAAACTAAAAACGCAAAATACCTAGGTGTTATAATAAATGAAAAACTGTCATGGAATCCACATATTGATGAAACTATCAAAAAATCAAACAAAGCATTAGGGTTTATTAAAAGAAATTTCTATAAATCAAATAAGAACATAAATCTAAAATGTTATTTAACCTTGGTTAGGCCAATAATAGAATATGCATCCTCCGTTTGGGACCCCCCAACTCAAGAAAACATTAAGAAACTGGAACAGACACAAAATAAAGCAGTGAGATTCATAACAAACGAATATTCACACTTGACTAAAGTAACACCTTTAGTTAAATCACTAAATTTAGAAAGCCTTCAGGATAGAAGACTTAATAAAAGTAAAGTAGCAATTATACATAAAACACTGAACCATAATTTTCAAATACAAAAAACAAAATTTAATAAAATACTCTGAAAGACACAAAGATAAAGGCACATTCCTCATCCCATATGCTAGGATAAATTTGTACAAATACTCCTTCTTCCCTAGTGCTATAAGAGCATGGAATGGGTTGCCTGAGCTAGCCAGGAAAACCAGTGACTTGGCAGAATTTAAGTCATCGGTTAATGCATGACGCGTAGGATGTAATCATCTTTTTTTTTGAAGTAACGTCTGTATTATATAAGATAAGATAAGATCCAATAATAATAATAAAAATTTCAAGTGATAATAATTAAAGTTATCATATAATAAGACAAATTAAGTTTAAGCAATATTGCCAATATGAAAATACTCTTTTCTAATTCTCTTATTTCTCTAGATATATCTAGACGCTCTATGACTTGAGTCTACAATTAGATCTAGATGAGAAATGGCTAGTCACGCTGGTTGTTCAGAACAAAGGCAAATGCGAAACTATGAACATAATCTAAAAATATTAGAGCAGCTCACACCAGGAGACAGAGTACAGTTCAAAAGAGGAGTTTACTCTCATTGGGGTGTTTATATAGGTTAGCCATGAATTTTTAAAAAAGTTATGTTAATGATAAGATCATAAGTGACTTAAAGTGCCATGCATTGTTGAATAAGTTATTTTCTAGATTCATTCATCTGGTCACATCTCTAAGTTTATAGACTTGTGGGAAGCGTGGTTGAGAGGCTACATACGCTTGAACTTGGCCTGGCTACCTGTGAAGGGGGCTCGAGGTTCGACACCCGGCTCAAGCAGAGTTGTGTTTACTGAGCGCTTAAAGGCAGCACGGAAAACCTTCTCCCAGATACCAACTCCCCCACTGGATCCACAAATGAGGCTGGACCACAGCGCTCTGAGCATCCTATAAGCATGAAAGTAGCGCTATATAAAAGCTATAATTAAATTGTTTTAGACTATTAGTAACATTTTCCTTTTTCTGTTGGTTGGGTGTTCATAGTATGCTTCTGTAACCAACACAATCATCGAGCCATCTGAGCTCGGCTTGAGTCAGCCTAATAGATATCAGATACCCAAATGTAGCTGGTTGGTAAAGTGAAGTAAAGTTCCCCTTTCAGACTTTGCGATCTTTATGGCAGATGATGTTAAGCTCAAACGGCTAGTGGGTATAGAGACTTTGAAATCTTGAAGCCTTTGGAAAAAAACTTGAAATTCTTTGTGAAGCCACTTCTGACAAACTTTCGAGCAATTCCATGTAATGACTTACATCCTGTCTTCTCGATCTTGCAAATTAAAAAACTTTCCTTCTGAGCAAAAGGTAATTTCGTCCATGTGTCAATGTAATCGTGGATGTTAATTAGAGATGGCTAAGTCATTGGTTTTCTTGGCTTATTCAGGCAATCCCAGGGTGTCCGCGGCCTCCTGAAATTCCAGGATGTCCTTGAAACTCCTGGAATTTCAGAAAAAAATAAAAAAGTCCTGGAAATCTCATGGAATTTTAAAATATCTCCTTGAATGTCCTGGAATTTCGCCGAACGGAAAAAAAAATTCGGCACCGTTTCTGCGGACGGGCCGACGCGGCGGAAATAGATTCGAAATGAGCGTTTCCGAGTTTGCGCAAAATGTGTTTACTGCTCCTTGACAATAGATAGATCTAATCTATTTATAGGTCAGTTTCGTTATCGGATCGTTTTTTCACTGAGCACGTTCTGGCTGTGTCAAAAAGCTGACCAGTGACGCGTCTACACCGCCTTTCACCCACTTGTGAAGCGTGTTCTGGTGATTGAAGATGGCCTTGGCTCAAGCGAGCATTTCACCTGGCATTATAATGATTATTTTCTGAAGGGCCCTCACTCACTTAAAATCTTGTTTTAACAGAGTGTTTTTGCGTAAATCATCTAGACTCTAGCTAGAAATAGTATCTACATTTAGATCTAGTGAAGATAATTCACACCTAACTTGAAAACTTCGTGAATTTTAGTCAATTTAATGATCTCGATACATCTAATATCTAGATTATTCTAGAAATAGGGCTACGCTAGATTCTTTATTTACGCTAAATCACTAGAATATAGTGAAGATAAGCCTTAAAAAGTCCGCGAATTATAGTGACTAGATCTAGAGTCTGGATTTACGGTATATTCGGTGAAGATAATTCTCACATCTTATCTTATATAATACAGACGTTACTTCAAAAAAGAAGATGATTACGTCCTACGCGTCATGCATTTAGTCATGCATATTAACCAATGACTTGAATTCTGCCAAGTCACTGGTTTTTCTGGCTAGCTCAGGCAACCCATTCCATGCTCTAATAGCACTAGGGAAGAAGGAGTATTTGTACAAATTTGTCCTAGCATAGGGGACAAGGAATGTGCCTTTATTTTTGTGTCTTCCAGAGTATTTTATAAGGTTTTGTTTTTGTATTTGAAGATTATGGTTCAGTGTTTTATGTATAATTGCTACTTTACTTTTGAGTCTTCTGTCCTGAAGGCTTTCTAAATTTAGTGATTTTACTAATGGTGTTACTCTAGTTAAATGTGAATATTCGTTTGTTATGAATCTCACTGCTCTATTTTGTGTTTGTTCCAGTTTCTTAATGTTTTCTTGAGTTGAGGTGGATGCATATTCTATTATTGGCCTAACCAAGGTTAAATAACATTTTAGTTTTATGTTCTTATTTGATTTATAGAAATTTCTTTTAATAAACCCTAATGCTTTGTTTGATTTTTTGATAGTTTCATCAATATGTGGATTCCATGACAGTTTTTCATTTATTATAACACCTAGGTATTTTGCGTTTTTAGTCTGTGTTACTGGTTTGCCATGAATAAGATAAGTGGAATTAATTTGTTTTAGTTTTTTTGTTACTCTTAACAACTGACATTTTTCTGGGTGGAAAGACATGCTCCAATTTGATTCCCATTTCTGTAATTCATCTAATTCTCTTTGTAAAATATCTGTGTCTTGTGCTGTTTTTATTGTTCTATATATTATGCAATCATCTGCAAATAATCTGACTTTTGTTCCTGAACTAATGCAATTTGGTAAATCATTTATGTAAATTAAAAATAGTAGTGGACCCAAGACTGTTCCTTGAGGTACACCTGAGTTTACTGTTATTGGTGTTGATTTAGAGCCATTTATTATTACAGTTTGTTCTCTCCCTATCAGAAAATCTTTAATCCACTGATGCAGTGGACCATTAATGCCGAAATATTTTAATTTTTTAAGCAAACTATGGTGGTGAACTTTGTCAAAAGCCTTGGAAAAATCTAGTAAAATAGCATCTATTTGTTCACTATTATCTAAACCTTTTGAAAAATCATCAATTAGTCCTATTAGTTGTGTTTCACATGATCTATATTTCCTAAAGCCATGTTGGTATGGGGTGATAACATTATGTTTGTCTAAGTGGTTTATGATGTTGCTACATATTATGTGTTCTAGGATTTTACATGTGATGCTGGTGAGTGATACTGGTCTGTAGTTTCCTGGGTCAGATTTTTCTCCTTTTTTAAATAGGGGGGTGACATTAGCTTCTTTCCAGTCCTTTGGTACTCTGCCCTGGTTAAGCGATGCCTGAAAGAGTATTTTGAACACTGGGGCTAGCTCATTGCTTAGTTCTTTGAGTAATCTAGCTGGAATACCATCAGGTCCAGATGCTTTATTTGGTTTGGTGTTGGATAATAGTTTTTGAATTCCATTTTCTTGTACTACTAAATCTTCTATTTTGTCTACTTGGTTCAAATTAAGAAATATGTCTTTGTCTCCTGGGGCTGAGAATGCTGATGCAAAGTATTTGTTTAGGATGTTTGCTTTAGTTTCATTGTCATTATGTATTATGTTATGTTCATCTTTTAATGGCGCTATGCCTGTTGTTTCCATTTTCTTAGACTTAATGTATGACCATAGGTTTTTGTTGTTATTTTTAGATATTACATTGTTTATGTATTCACTCTGCAGCTGTCTGCTTACTTTTTGGGTTAGGTGTTTAATTTTTATATACTTTTTGTGAACTCTTTCTGCCTTGGTTTCTTTAAATTTTCTATATAGGTTTTCCTTCTGTTTACAAAGCTTCTTTAGTCTATTATTAAACCAGCATTTATTTATTTTGTTTGATGTGTATTTAGTGGTATATGATTTTCTATAATGCTTTTAAGATGGTTTTTGATGAAATTCCAGAGGTCATCGACTGGTTGGTTAATGTCTTTTTCTAATAAGAATGTTTGTTGAAAGTTTAATGCAGCTTGGTGTAGTTGTGTTAGGTTACATTTATTCCAGAGTAAGATTTTTCTTTTGGGTTTTGTATTCACATAGCTGTGAAAAGTCCGCGAATTTTAGCGACTTAGTTCTAGAGTCTAGATTTACGGTAGATTAAGGGAAGATAATTGTCACACATCCGTGAAAACTCAGCGAAATTTTGTGACTTAGATCTAAAGTCTTGATTTACCGTAGATTCAGTGAAGATAATTGTCACACATCCGTGAAAACTCAGCGAAATTTTGTGACTTAGATCTAAAGTCTTGATTTACCGTAGATTCAGTGTAGATAATTGTCACACAGCCGCGAAAACTCCGCGAATTTAGTGACTTAGATCTAGAGTTTAGATTTACATTAGATAGCCGTGAAAAGTCCTCTAATTTTAGTATCTTTAGATCTAGACTCTAAATTTTACACTAAATCATTAGAATCTAGTGAGGATAATTCTCTCAAAGCCTTGAAAAGTCCGCGAATTTTAGTGACTTAGATCTAGACTCTAGATCTACTGTAGATTTAATGAAAATATTTCGCACACAGCTGTGAAAGCCCGTAAAAGTTATTTCGGGAAACTACAGAGTTGAAAAAGAAATTGTGCTTGAAAAAAAAAACACGCTAATAGGCCTATTCCCCCCCCCCTCCCAAATCAAAATATAAAAAATCCAAAAGCCATTATTTAGTAAGCAAATGCCATCTAAACATACAAATAGGCCTGTACGTTACAGCCTCTGTTTATGAGGAGGATTTAAGCACAGTTAATAAAACATTACATACACATAGAAACTAAAAAATGTAGCCTACATTTCCACCACAGAGAAGGCAACTCTAAGAATGTTTCTTTTTTTTTTTTTTAAATGGAATAGTGATAATTTGTAATGTTCTTAAATAAATCTTTGAAAAGAAAAATGGTTGTTTGAGGTTTTGGGATGACAGTCAAGTTGTTACTTGATTAAAAGATGACTTACATTACATTTTCTGTGGACATAACAAGCTGATGACATTACTGTATTTATTTCAAAATAGTTTTGTGTGTGTTTTACAATGTGGGACACACGCACATATATATATATATATATTGTCACGTATTACAAATTGAATTCTACTTTTAAATGGCTTGCCTAGGGGAACGTGACAATAGAAAAAGGTAGTTGTGTCACTTATCTTAAGTCTGAATTTAATCAGAGACTTACAATGAATAACAAAAAAAAAAAAATGACACAAGAAATCGGAAGGTAAAATATCAACTTCATGTTTAATCATAATATAACTCAATACAAAATGGAAGGGTTGACCAAAACCCTTTTACAAAAATGGCATGTAAAAATATTACAATACAAGAGTTTGAAAATATAATTACAAATACAAGCAAGGCCTTGAAAAAAGAAAAATCTTAACTTACACGATCAATTGGTATACCACGCACGGGTCACGCAATGTCTCCGCTATTCTGTCTCACGGCTGTCTCCGTATGTCTGTCTGTCAACGTTACGCGAGCGGTCTTTATATAATCTACCGCGCGTCGATATCTAGTAATTTCTAGAACAGAAAGTCATCAACACCCAGATCTAGAACGCTCTTCAAAGAGACAGAAGAAAAAAAAACCACCCTCCTTTCAACCAGAGGTACACACATAGGTCAAGGACCGGTCACTGTCTGTGTGGCTTGACTCTTGAAGAATAAAATAAAAAAAACTTATTACACAAAGGGGCAGACAACCTACAGGTCAAGAAAAAAAAACAATAGTATCTAGGCATTGTTACCTAGATACGTAACAATATATATATATATATATATATATAATAAGGCTTGTCTTCGAGTCCGAAGATTAGTGAGCAATAATAATAATCAACTTTGACTATTGTTATGTAATATTTTGGCGCGAATTTTATGTCCTGGAATTTTAAAATTTCTCCTGGAAAACTCCTTGAATTTCATATTGACTTTGGTGCAAAAACCCTGCTGAATCCATTTTTTGCTCTAATGGCACTAGGGTAGAAGGAGCATTTGTTAGAATTTGTCTTAGCACATGGAATAAGATAAACACCCTATAAACACCAACTGATTATTGGTTAAAATAAAGTGTATAGAACTTAGCTTGTAAATGCTTGTAATATTTTCATGTATTTTATTATAGGAGTAGACTTAACAGCAAATGATGTTTAAAGTTATATATCTTCCTAAGTGTGCATAATTTATTTATGAAATATGAAAAAAAATATAAAAGTAGTTTTTAACTTGTTCTTTTATTTTCTGCTTGTAATTACTCAACTTCCACAAGTAAACTTTACATTTTATTGTATTAAAAATATTGTTGTGTTATGTAAATAGGTATGCCTTGGGCCTAATTATCATCTTCATTGAAAGAAGTTATTTAATTTATATGATAAATAAGTGTGCATGCTGAGAAGAAGCCATTTTTCTTGTCTAAGTGTTATTGTTTGAAATTGACAAATGACACCAAAAATAATGAGTTCGCTCAAATCTCTACTATTTTAATATGCCCTGCATTGACATGTTGAAAGTGACAAAAGTCTTTTGGCAATGGCCTAGAAATGGATTATGTGGCCAGAATAATGTTTTATTACTTTGTTCAAATCCTGATGTTCTTTTTAACTTCTAAAAATATTCAATACTTATTGTAAGTCTAAGACTTGCTTAATTGATCCAAATTGGAAATTTGTTGTGAATGCAAGGACTTTCTTTTTAATTAAAAACATCAACATTCTACAAAAGTGAACAGACACAACACACAGAGAAAGATCATTGAGCCACTAAACACAGATATTTTAATCTTTTTCATGTTCCCTTGTAAATTAGTAGTACTGATACAGAGTAAGGAACAAAGAATTATTTGTACCATTTATTTCTTGCCTTAATGAACAGAAGTCTCTCTCGTCACATAAAGTATGATGGAACAGGTTTTGGCTCTCTTCTAAGGTTTTTCTCTTTTCTGAGACATCTTGTTGAAAAAGTGCGTTCAGATATGATTGGGTTGTGTGTGTGTTTTTTGTTGCTCTTCGTATAAGACTTTTCACGTAGATCTTCAATCAGAACATTTCTAGATTGATTAGTCCGGTTATTGTAAAAAATCAGCAAATAAGAAATAATAAAAACCTTAAAAGAAAGCCCACAACAACCAATACTACATTCTATCCATATATTCTGTCTCCACAGGTGAAAGGAAAATAGTTCATCTGGCAGGAGAAGACAATGATGGCATCAATGGCAATATCCAAGTCAAACATGTGTTCACTATTTCAGGCAAAACGTTTAACAAGGCTCGGGTTGTAGTTGATGATTTCTGGGATGTTGTTGGAGAGGACAAGGCCTTTATAAACAACGACAGGGACAAGAAGTGGAGGTACTTCATGCATAGTTTGTTATTAACTGGAATAATTTCTGCAAATGCTGTCTCCTTCTTTATTAGCTTTAATTTGACTTGCGTATTGGCCCATCCTGTATTTGTATGTGTGGAACACTGGGCCACTGGCATAGCTGGGGTGGGGGAGGAGGGGGGAGAATTTTAAAATTCCTCCAGGCCCCCACTTGAGGGGGCCTTCCTAATGATTGTTTTTTTTACACTAAATATTACACAAAATGCAGGGGTCCCAAAAAGAGGTCAAGCCTCCGGGCCCCCAAATGATAGAAAATTCCTAGCTACACCCCTGCATAGGGCCTCAGTAAAAACACGCCACTCTCCACTGCTTCTTGCTAGTTTTTTAATGGCTTCCCATTTCTTTCCTGTCTAGTACACTGTGTTTAATTTAATTTTCTATTAGATATTTACTCTGACTAATTATTTGCATTCCTTTGTTTCTTTGTCTAGTGCCTTACAGCCAGATATCATTGTCAAAAATGCCCTCGAGAAAATTGGCCAGGAAGGTTACAATCTGATTTGTTCCAACTGTGAACATTTTGCTAATTTTTGCCGTTATGGATTGAGTAAAAGTGATCAGGTATTATTAGATTTAAAGTTTTTCTGTGTTTTTTTTAAATAAAGTTTTTGCAGCTTTTTTTTTCCCTTTCTCCTTTTTTTATTAATGAAAATGACTTTTTTTTTTATAGCTTTCAATAAAAATGAGACCTTAAAACAAATATAAATTTATCTTGATATTATAATAACGTCTGTATCTTTAAGGGTTTTTTTTTTTTTGCTTTTGCACTGTCAATTTTATTTTTGGACTGTGCACAGTCACTGTTGACTACTGATTGAAATAAAACACAATGAAAATATGAAACTTAATAGTAAAAGAATAAAGAAGAAAAAGAAACAACTTTTGTTGAACTGAACTTTTTGAACAAAAAGTCTGCTTCTGACTGGGTAGTTGTCTGGTATTAGGATTTGATTTTCAGATTGTTAATCATCCTGGATTATAGCTTGCTGTATATTTAATATAGATGATAAGAATAAAACTTAAGCAAGCTGGAAGCAATTTTTAGATTGTCCCAACACAATGGGTATAAAAATACTATAAGGGTACAATAACAATATGTTGAGGGTTTTCTTTTGATAAGGGTGAAAATGCAGTGGCGCCTGGTGAATACTTATGCCCAACCTGCGATCACAGCTGTGTATCAAGGATTGATCTCTTTAGTCACACAAGACGTTGCAAAGGGAAAAGATCGTCTCTCGAGACGTAAAATGCCACAGACAATAACAATAGCATGGGATATCTTGAACTAAGACCGAAATCTAGAACCAATATAGTTGTGACAATATAGGATTGTTTGTAAACAAGAGAGAAAGATTCAGATTTGGTGCTACCAAATGACATTTGACAGAGTGAAGAAAACCTTCTTACTAAAGATGTCAAGAGTATTCTTGGTGTTTACTACTCAAGCTGTTGTGGACTTCACTAATGTTGAAGCACAACAGTGTCTTGATCAAATGCTAACCAAGGCCACAAAAGGCCCAGCCTAGTCATGCCCTAATGGTACATTATTTTTTAAAGCCATCTTAGTAAAGTTGGGAAAAATTAAATTATGTTCCTTACTGAAAATGCTGGAAAAGCTTAGATCTAATAGCAGAAGATCTGTCAGTAGTTGGTTGTTTTTTTTTTTTAAACAATTTTTCTTGTATGCTAAATCCGAAGATGGTGATACATAGCTCAAAGCTATTTACACTATTAATTTTGTTTTGTTTATAGGTAGACAACTTTTTGACTGGTGCAGCAGCTTCCTTAGCGATAGGAGTGGCCGTGGCCATTGTGCATGCCCTTACCAGAAAATTTAAAGATAAAAACAGAGATAAGAATGTTCAGACATAATAAAGTTATGTAGGAATCAAAAGATATTAATTAAGAAAAGAGAGAAATAAATTTCTAAAACCTGAAAATGGAATGCTTAGATAACTTCCCCCAGTAGCTGATAAATATTTTCAAATTTTGAAAAATAAATAAGTAAAGTAATAAATATTTGAAAATAATGGACAACTGATATACTTGAATGATATTTTCTAAAATAATTTAAAAATTACAACTTAATTATCTATACCTATCTGTATTTTTTAGGCTTCTTATTTTGTATTGGATGTTATTGGGGTTCTTATTTGTAATATTTGCATTTTCTTTTTACTCCTCCCAATTTTTTATTGGTGGTGATGGAGATTATGGGATTTAATATTTGTTATTATTTTGGTGAAATATCTAGAAGAAAGAGGAAGTAATCTCACACTTTTGCTCTATCCAACCCTGATTCACTGTAAACCTTTCATATCAGCGGATTTATTTATAATGAAAATTCATTTGATAAAATTGCCAGTGCAATATTCTTGTAAATTATTTATATTTATTTAAAATCTTTTTAAATTTTTTTTTATCTTGGGTGCTTCTTTACAATCATACAAGTGATATAACCTATATACACTGTAAAGAATAAGAACAGGAACAACATTGTTTGTATTGAGAATAAAATTTAGATAAGTAGCTACACTTAAATAATGTTTAGATTTGTAAAAAATATTTTAATTTCAAGTGTTTCAATTACATTCTTGCAGTTGTTTTTTAAAATACTTATACGATTCCAATACGATAATTTCAAAACAACTTTTTTTTTTACTCATTTATGGGCTATTGAAATTTTATGACACTGCAGCTAAATGTACCATGGTATATAAGTATATATATATATTCTTTTTTTAATGTGAAAGAAAAATATGAAAAGCTTTAGCTGCATTTGAAGTACATTTTTCAAATTATTTTTGAGAAATTTTTCTTTTTTGTTTAGCCAATAACAGCTGAATTACTTGGAGCTATGTACTAGTTTTATTAATTAGACCTTTCTAAATAAACAAAAAAAGAAGAAGCATATTGATCACAATTATTAAGAAAAAATGATTGTATTTTATTGTCCATTAAGACAATGTCTTGAATTAAAAAAAAAAAACAGTTATTTTTCAGACTTCCCTGTGATGCCATGTTTTCTGACTTTCTTAGGCTTGTCCACTAGAATAGACTGTTTTCCTCGTACTTTCTAAAGCCTCAAATTACAGAATTCTTTAAAAACTCTCACTTTATCTCAAAAATACATTTCTTTTCAGTAGCTGATGGTTTTACAGAAATAACTTTGAACCATTACATGCTAGTGGTTAACGATAGTGTACCCCTTTCAGACCTTGTGATCTACAGAGCAGATGATGTAAAGGTCATCTGTTTCTAAGGCCAACAGTAAATAGGGGTTATCATGTGGCCAGCACAAACCAGGTTTTACTTTCCCCAATGTCAGGGACCAGTACCCATTGGACTTGGGTTGACTCAGGTGCATCCTAAAAATCCCAAAATTCAAAATCACTGTCTTCATCGAGATTTAAACCCAAAAACTCTCAGTTTAGAAACTAAGTACTTTCCCACTCAGCCACTATGCCCACATTTATCCATTAGCTCTTACTAAACCCTACGCAAAGAAATAATTGTCAAAAAAAAATTTAGATTAGATCTAATGCTAAAATATGCTAAAAATATAAACAGTCTAGTTTAATAAATATTTACTTTTAATACCTGTAAAATATAAAAAAGATTGAAAAATACTCCTTTTCCTGGGTAGGGAATACACTGGCGCATTTAAAAAAAAAATTATCAGTTAAAAAGCTGAAAAAATTATACACATCTAGTTTTTACCAAACAAAAAGTCACCATGCTCTTGTTCTCTTTCTGAATAAGACCACTCTTCTAATACCAACGCAAATTACACATTCTAACGCATTAGATCTATACCATAAACAAAATATCGTGCAATGGTAGAAGTTAGTAGGTTTTAATGATGCCTTCATTTTCATCTAAAGACTTAACCAAAACTTTCAACTCCATCACTCATTTTTTTCCCCCAGTGCTGATGGGGCCATCATCACTAAACATATTTTTAATTGTGATATGTACATTAACCAATTTCTTTCTAGCTTTATGGCATTAAAATATTTTCAAAGCTTTATTAATTTATACAATCTACATGTCAAACCATTGTGTTCTTTCTTTAGTGTTGTTATAGCATTTATCTATGAAAATTAAAAGTCTTAGATATTATGTCACAAAAATATAAATTAATTTTTTTTCGTTTGTATACTTTATGCATAAACAAATATTATTTTTCAAGGAAATTTTATTCTAATAAAAATTGTCTACTAAAGCACAATTAGATCTAATATTATTTCTTAAATCAATGCCTTCCCTATCCCTTAGTATGTTCTACTGTTGGGGCACCACACATAATGTTCCACCGCTTATAAATCAAACATATAAAAATCATATGAAGTTGAATAAAAATTCTTGAGATCTAAACAACAACATCAATGTATTATTTTAATGTTAATGAAGATGTAGCTACTTTTTTAAAATACTCTAAACAGCATCAGCCATAAAATGTGTGCGATTCTTTTCTATCCATTTAGCCTAAAGATTTGTTAAAAGAAATTCAGAATATCTTTGTCTTTGTTGTCGATTCAATATCAACATATGAATGCATAAGAAATAATGTTAATCTATACCCTATATTGTTTATAAATTTGATTTTATACATTTTCAAAAAGATTTTATATAACCGCAGTTTTTATTTTGTTTTTGTAAAATAATTTTTTTTTTGGATTTTTTTTTTCATTATTATTTCATTCTAAAATACTTTAACAATTATTGATATTAAACACTTAAGTTTATATCCATACCTACTTTAACCCAACAAAATTATTATTATTATTATTATTATTATTATTAAACTAAAATTAAACACCTGTGTGCGAAAAATGTGTGCGATTCTTTTCTATCCATTTAGCCTAAAGATTTGTTAAAAGAAATTCAGAATATCTTTGTCTTTGTTGTCGATTCAATATCAACATATGAATGCATAAGAAATAATGTTAATCTATACCCTATATTGTTTATAAATTTGATTTTATACATTTTCAAAAAGATTTTATATAACCGCAGTTTTTTTTTTGTTTTTGTAAAATAATTTTTTTTTTTGGATTTTTTTTTTCATTATTATTTCATTCTAAAATACTTTAACAATTATTGATATTAAACACTTAAGTTTATATCCATACCTACTTTAACCCAACAAAATTATTATTATTATTATTATTAAACTAAAATTAAACACCTGTAATATTGTTTCCTTTGTTGTGAGATCTCTTGTGTTTAGAAGAAGCAAGCCATGTTTTCATTCATTATGTTGTCATCTGTTGTTGGGGATCCATTATGCTCTAATTGTGTTATGTTGTGATCCATTATATTGTGATCATAGACATATATAAATATATATTTATATATGATTGTGATTTATGTTAGGTTTTGATCCATTAAGTTGTGATCCATCTTTCTGTAATCATGTTGTGATCCATTAGGTTGTCATTTCTCTTATGTTGTGTTCCATTACGT
This sequence comes from Biomphalaria pfeifferi, assembly GCA_030265305.1. Classification (NCBI taxonomy): domain Eukaryota; kingdom Metazoa; phylum Mollusca; class Gastropoda; family Planorbidae; genus Biomphalaria; species Biomphalaria pfeifferi. Next base: position 3,573,214 of record JASAOG010000012.1, read on the forward strand.
TATCATTTCTGATATGTTGTGATTCATTGTGTTCTCTGCTATGTTGTGTTCCATTGTGTTGTCATTTCTCTTATGTTGTGATCTATTATGTAATTATTTTTGTCATGTATGATTTTTGTTATGTTCTGATCCGTTTATTGTAATTTGTTGTTTAAAGATCCATTGTACAGTGATTATTTGTTTTATTTTGTGATCCATTATGTTGTGGATAGAACAGCACACTTTTCCTTGGCTCAGTTTGTAAAACAGCTCAGCAGCAAAAAGCTGGCTAGAATAAGCTGTGGATGATGCAGGCTGTGAAAGTTGTAGGATAAAAAGAAACAAAATAGTTTTATCTTATTTTTTTTTTTATAGTAGGCATTTATGGATACCTAGGAAACATGCATAGACTTAGTCTTATTGATTCCCAGTGGAACATATGGCCGCAACAGTAATTCGCCATCTGACTTTGTTCTGTGCAGTCTCTCCCCCCAGTTGGGTCCATGTCCAATCTGCCATTTCCTCTTAAGCTGAATGTTTCAGTACATGTTCTATGTGACCAGTGTTGAACTGTTTTTGTAACGCTGCCATGGCAACCGTTTCATTCCTCACACCTGAGAAGTTGTTCACTTTTGGTTGAGACAGTTTTACAAACATGACTCAGCGAGCGCCTGGGCGAAGGTACAGGACAAGACAACGCGAAAAAAAAAATCAAACTTGGAGAGGGAGTGAGAGACTCTGAAAATTTCCGAAACTAAAAATAACTATAGAAAAAAAAAAAAAAAAAAAATCACACTTGGAGAGGGAGTGGGAGACTCTTTAAAAATTTCCGAAACTAAAAATAACTATAGAAAAAAAAAGTGTGAACTTCTAGGAACGTTTTTCGAATGTAAAAAAAAAAAAAAAAAAATAGGAGGAGGAGGGGAAATGACGGAACTAGGTCAACCAAATACTTCCTAGGCAAAACTTCTAGAATCAGAGAGAGAAATCTAAATAGCACAGCTAAATACATAGTTCGCCCATCATAACACGATGTCATTCAGGGGAAAGGGGGTGGGGGGCCCTGAGGGCTTTGCACTGCAGATTTGTTCCTCCATGTGTGGCTGGTGAGACCCTTAGAGAAGCACAAAGAGCACAGTGATCCATACAATGAAGGAGATCATTTAGCGTTTAGACAAAAAGACTTATTTGTTCTTTACACAAAGGCTCATCACTTGCTGGGACTATTAACCTTTGGCATTGCCTATATAATAGATATACTTCTTTTTTTTTTTCTTACATGGATCAACATTAACTTAATTAATGAATTATGGCATCCTCGTGGCATATGTGGATCTATTTGGATACAATATACGTGCTTATTTTTAAATGTACAGAAAGTTGCTGGTTCACCTACGAATTAGTATTTAACACAAAAATAATTAATTTGACAATAATCAATATTGATTTAGACCAAATAAATTTTTAAAAAGTCATTCCAGCTGTACACATTTAAGTTGGGTTTTTTTTTTAACTACATGAGGAACTTTCATGAGTCAAGACGCCCATTGGCGTGTGACAGAAATCGAGTAGTCTGTTCCTATCTGTGTATTAACAAAAAGTCATTCCAACGCAAGCAGTGTAGGCTACATTTTATATAAGTAATGTCATTATGCTTGATTCAGTTAGGACTCCATGCAAGTAATAATAACACAATAATGACTTTGTCACGGATGAATGTGTGTATGTATGTATAATCTATTTTTACAATCTGCGCGAATGACCGGCGTGTGTGATATGCAGTAAAGCTGATTAAAGTTTATGTGTTTGATCTAGTGGTTTCATTGTTTTATTTCATTAACTAGAACTGAACCAGGGACACCTAGACGTATCGAGACCTAAGGTAGATTCTATCGAGTTATAATTATAAATAGATAGGGATATAAATAGGAAGCTGTGACAGACTTAATGTTTGTACATCTTAACATTATTAACCAACAAATGGTTTATTAGTACATATTATACATTCCGAATATACTTCTATGTGTATAACTATTAAACATTTATACCAAATATAATCTAGTTCTATGACCACCATTGGACTATGGGTGGTTGGATTTCAACAAAAGAAGACCGGGGGGGGGGGGGTTATAAGGACGAATGCAGACAAATTATAGAAGATAAAAACAATGCTCGGATGATAATGTATCCATTGTTTAACATTTAAATAAATCAATAATAATTTATTTGCTAAATTTTCATATTTCTGGACTTCCCTAGTGCCACAGAGAATGAAATGGGTTGCCTGAATCAGCCAGGAAAACCAATGTCTTAGAAGAGTTTAAGTAATTGATTAAACACGCAAGACGAAATTATCTTTTTTTTCGAAGTAACTTCTGTAATATTATGTAAGATAAGAACAGCGCATCTTTTACTAGAGTTTGGCTGTTTCTCGCTCAAGAACACAACTGCTCTGTATCATAAAAAAAAAAGTAAAGTTTCCTTTCAGACCTTGTGAGCTATAGGGCAGATAATGTAAGGGTAATCTGTTTCTGGGGCATACAGTTAACGAGGGTGTCATGTGGTCCGCACAACGACCAACCACTTTTACTTTTCCCCAACTAATGCCAGGTACCGAATAGAGCTGTGTAGACTCTGTGGCGCCCAAAGATCCTGAAATTAAAAATTCCAGGATTCGAACCCGGGACCCACGTTTTAGAAGCCAACGCTTTACCGCTAATCCACCGCGCCTCCCCCTCTGTGTCATAACTTGTGTCAATCGCAACTTCGTGAATGGCTCTGCTGAACAAAGTGCATGCTGGGACGATTTTGTAAAAAATTGATAAAAAAGAAACAGCCAAAATCTCGACTTGATATGTTTTAATGAAAGGCTTCTTTGATGGACTACATCTCTGGACAATATAAAATAGCAATATCAGGGGTCAGATGAGACTAGAAGCTTGTTGGCATCATATCGACACTTGAAATGAAAACTGTGCATTAACGGCTGAAACATAACAATGTTTTTATGCACATGAGATCTGACATGTCAATGAGAACAATGACATCGATAGTTCAGTAAAACACGATTTTGAGTTGTCTCTGCGTATTAAGTTGTCTCTTCGCTGTAGTCAGATAAGTAAGCTAATAATATAGACTTTTAACTTTCCGCCATCGCGGGGAGTAAAACAAACAAACTATATTGTGTGCCGATGTGCCAAAAACTCACACAAAAAAAAACAACAACTCGTCTACTTCACCGTTCTCATTCATTCATGTTGTGTGTAGCCTATGCTTGGCGAGGACATCACCGTGTACTGTGTGATTTGGGCTAGCCACCATAACCCTTTACATGACGAAAACACGGGTCTACGTTTTGTGAAGTTTTGAAGGGACTTTTAAAAAGAAATTCGCTTATACAAAAATGCATTTTTTTTTACACGTTGGTGTCATTCACCGATAGCTTATGTGGGCTGCAATTGGCCATGGGCCCAAACGCAATCATGATTGCTTCGCCAAACGAAGTGGGCCTCTAATTGTCGTGGACCCGGGTTTATTGAACCGCCATGGATGCTACGCCACTGTGTATAGGCCTAGATCTACGCACAGGTTGCACAAACGTATGCAAAGCGTTCTACACATAGACCTATAGATATATTATACCTCCACGAAACATTCTAAAAATAACGATCGACTTTCCCCGTGATGTAACAAGATATAAATAGAACATTCTTTTCTATAAGAAGTAAAAGACTTATCTGAGCTCACATAAATTTAAAGTATAAAAGCGAGCAACTGACAAGTTGTATTGAAGGTTGTTCTGTTTTAGAGATGGCAAGTTCTCAACAAAGTAACTATCAACACAATTTAGAAGTTTTGAATAGACTCAAGCGTGGAGATCGTGTGAGGTTTGATCGAGGGTTTTATTCACACTGGGGAATACACATAGGTGAGCAAACGTTTTTTGATCTTTATAATTATAATCTAATGTTTAGAGTCACGTACATTCTTTTCACTGTGTCTTGGTGGACTCTTGTGCACGTTAGTTCTCCCACTTCCCAGTCTCGGATCAAGCAGAAACTTTGCACAATTATTCATTGTCGATGACAATACACCAATCAATAAAAACATTAACAAATTTAATAAATTGTGTTTTATTTAGAAACAGGGAGATGAATCTTGCAGCTTTGAGATACATGACAGATATATAGGCCTATGATAGATATGAGATAAAATTTTTTTTTTTTTAAATTTTGCTTGTTTTCATGTAAATGAGCAGAACAGACTTGTATTTTACTGTTTATAAACAGAGTTTGTAATTTAGAATGAAGTAATTTACAAAGGAATATATTATGAGGTTTATCATTTTGCTTTATTTGAATGATTTTGTCAAATATTTTATTTGTTTCGGATGTTCCTTCAGAGTTAAAAATAATCAACTTTCTAGACCAAACCTTCCGCTGAACGACGGGGGATGGCAGCGGGCAGGGTATGAACCTGGGACCATCGAGACGACCGAATGACAGTATAAAGCGCATACCGCACGACCAGGCATGGTATAATTGGTGTCACAAATAAATGTTCTAAACTATAGCACTTTTTAAATGTTTGATAGTCTTAACAAATCTTAAGTTTTCTTAAACATTTTTTTCGGCCTAAGAAATAGAATTTAAATATTGCGCTATAAAGTTATGAGGTAGGCTACTAAACAAATGTACAGGGCTGTCCTTCGTAAGAAATGAAAGTTATGATAAACCATAGGAAAATATAGATTTTTCTTTCAGCCCTGCACATAAGCTCAACAATAGCAACTGATAAGGCCTAAGATTGGAATATGAAAGAAAATCACAAAAAAAGTCTTTAAAAAAAAAGTTTAACGACCTGGTTTCGAACTAGAGGGCTCTGGCCTCCTCAAGAATCCTTAAGTGAACACATTTACCACTGTACCAGAGACGTGCTTACGAAAGTGGAAGGTTTTAAAGTTATCTCTCGTTAGTTTCAAACCTTAAAGCAAAGTATAAAGGGGGATAATTTAGTATATACTACCACATCAAGTACAAGTACAATTTCTTTCCCTTGTTCGATACCAAACAAAATAATTAATTACCGAAAGTTATTGTTTTTTTATTATTATTATTGATTCTTGTGTTGTCAGGTAAAAAAGTGTGCAAAATTTTAGCTTGATCCGAGATCGAGTGTGCGAGAAATAACGTGTACAAACTTTGTACCAGACAGACAGAATGAGTTGATATAATGTTTGTGATCTACAACTCTAATGATGTCTATATACTCTAATGATGTATAACTTTTATTATACTTCAGGGCGGGGTAAGATAGTTCACTTGGCAGGTCGAGGTAACGACGGTATTAACGCCAACTTACACGTAGGTTATTCCTTCAGTATCGCAGGCATTCAGTTTAGCAAGGCAGAGATATGTATAGAGGATTTCTGGAGCGTTGTCAGCAACAGTAAAGCGTACATTGATAACAGTCTTGATTCAAAACTTGAGTAAGTCTTTGAAGTCTTGTTGTAATGAAAATGCTTACACCAACCCACTCTGTCTGTTTGTCTGTCTAGTAAAAAAAATAGGAATTCGTTATCTAAAGAACATGGATCAATTTAAAAAAGTAATAGTAATTAATAATTGGTAATTAATGATTTTGTTTGATAAAAATAAAAAGATAAATAATCTCTACAATATTGAGATAGATAGTTGTAAAGGTGGATTTTTCCCTTTAGATAGATAGATAGAAAGAAAGATGTATGTATATGATCTATATGTATATATATATAGAGAGAGAGAGAGAGACGCCCACTTCCATCTTTAAATATAGAAACTCAACTTGTGACCTATAAAGTTATGAAATAATTATCTATAATTATTGAGATATGTAAACCAGTATCAGGTAGCCTTATATATCACATCGGATCAATGCTCGAATCATGGTCTCCATAATGACCATTTAAAATATTTTTAATTTCAAAATAAAACAATTGCAACAAAGTTTTTTTTTCTTATTTTCTCTTTCCTCTCTCTCTTTAGGAATCTATCTATCTATCTATCTATCTATCTATCTATCTATCTATCTATCTGTCTGTCTGTCTGTCTGTCTGTCTGTCTGTCTGTCTGTCTGTCTGTCTGTCTGTCTGTCTGTCTGTCTGTCTGTCTGTCTGTCTATCTGTCTATCTGTCTATCTATCTATCTATCTATCTATCTATCTATCTATCTATCTATCTATCTATCTATCTATCATCTTACTATCTATCTATCTATCTATCTATCTTTTATCCTATTTTAATAGCTGCTTTATCTTTGCCCTCAGAGCGTACGACCCATTTACTGTGGTCAACAATGCAACCCAGCGACTAGGTGAAGTTGGATACAACCTCATTTATTCAAATTGCGAACACTTTGTCAATTGGTGTCGATACGGGAAGTGCAAAAGTGATCAGGTAAAGATACTTTTAGAGCAGACGACACTTTTAGGAAACCTAAAAACAACTTCTTTTAAAAACCCAGGGTTAAAAGTCTGCCGGAAGTGAAGTTAATTGGAGAAATGGTTTTGGAATTACAAAACAAAGTTTAAAAAAGCAATCGGTGAATATTCAATAACGACAAAACCAAACGCCGAACTAACAATCACTCTTCATTTACAGGATATGCTTACGATATTTTTGAGGGCGAAGTAGAAATAAAGAATTTTTTTCCTTTAAAGTATATTTGTTTTAAATTTAGTTTGCGACATTGATCTTTCAGCATGGCGTCCTTGACATTGACAAGTTGGTCTACCTATTTTCATCATCTCTATCAATCTTCCCTTTTTACACTTTGCATATCTGTTGAAGTGATAACGCACCACATTTCGTCACATCGATTTGTCTGGCCTTACTATGTTACTATACTTTATTGCTTCAAGAAGGCAGACCAGGTTTTAAAAACCAACATGTCAGCAAAATGAAGATTACTCCTGGTAGAATTACCTGAAAAACCCAAGAACGGGAAACACGTCTAAAAGTCGTCATCAAGGGGTGAGGTCATTCTAGCTAGTGGAAACATAAACTTGTGTAAACATGAAGATGTTTTTTAAATTGTGTCAGAGACTCAGAGAGGAGGGTGTGTGTGTTTAGGAGAGTTACGTTGAGATTAAAAAACTAAATTTTAGCTCCAGTTAAAGTCTGGATCAAAATCTTTGAATTAAAATTCTTACAAACCATTGGATTCTAGACCTGGCAGTTAATTTGTTAGCGCCACATATCTTTTCTTTGTCTTTTTTTAGTAGTATTCGAAATATTTTCATACCAAATACTCTCATTGAAAATGGCCAAGTGTAGCAATATTCTTCTAGGAGATTATCTTACACTTAGATTAAGACCTGGGTCTATAAGACGCAGTAACTTTTTCATGTTTAATTCTAAAGATAAGCTGTGTCATGGCTCTATATATTCGGAACTAGTAGCTGATTCCCTCCCCCTCCCCGAGGCCGGCCTTAGGTAATTGGGGGCCCTAGGTGAAGTGAATAGTGTGACCTCTAAATGAAACAGTAAAACAAATAAATTGAAATTGAAAAATACACAATGAATTAAGAACGTTCGTGTATCTATATCTAAATCAACAAATACGTTTAGCTCATATAGCGCCGATATCATGAATGTACTTCATTGACTATACATGATCACCAGACTAGAACTAACGTTTCGACATTTCACCAAAAGGAAGAAACAATGGTCTTTTAGCATCTGTAGTCTAACAAGTAGATCTAAACATTCGCGAATAGACCTTTAATCACAGTAGAGACTTGGAGATTGACTAGTAGACATGGAACCATAGAGTTCTACTATGTTTGAGATTTGATCCATGTTTCGCATTTTTTCTCTAAAAATGTCCTTTGAGTCCTTTGCCCGCCCCCCCCCCCCCCTCACCCACCAATCGGAAGCCCTAGGCGGCTGCCTAGCTTGCCTTTGTCCAAGGTTGGCACATTTCTTATTCCATGTGCTATGAGAAAGTAGTACAAGTGCTTCTTCCCCAGTGCCATTAGAGAATGGAAAGGGTTGCATGAATCAGCCAGAAAAACCAACGACTTAGCAGAGTTTAAGTCAATGATTAGCATGCACATCTAGATTAACACATGAAACACGTAGGACGAAATTGTATTCTTTTTTTTAGAAACGTCTGTATTTTATAAGATAAGATAAGAATACAAGGGGCAATAATCATCATCTCATCTCTGCCTGTGGTCCCTTCTGGAGCATAGGCCACCAACCAGCTTCCTCCAGGCATCTCGGTTCTGGGCGAGTCTCTCCAACTGTCCCCATGTCTTGCTTATCTGCCTGGCATTCAAATCGCGGCGCCATATAATAGTAATTTTTATTTGTCCAAAGGTTGAAAATGCGGTGACAGGCTTGGGCATAGCAGTGGCTGCAGGGGCAACCGCTGGTCTCATCTATGGGCTCGTGAAGTTCTTTGGAACCGAAGAAAAAGAAAAGAAATCAAAGAAATCAGAGAAAACACTACAGTACTATTGATCAATGGAGTTTTTATAATAATATCAATTTCTGCAAGGCCGGATGTCAGCAAGTGGAGACCCTGTGCATTATGTTTATGAAAGCCCTTTTATTCATTCGAATACGTAATAATCTTAATGTTACAGTAATGACCCGTCATAGAACTTGTATAGTTATTCTTAATTCCCCCTCTTTTTGATGCATAGATAATATAGAATGGATAAATAATTCTGTTTGGGTCCCAAGAGATTGCAATGTATTGCTGTAATGAACCCGGTTCTGTGCTGTTGTAGTCACGATGCAATGCAATAGAAAACTCTAAAACAATGTGTTGCAAGTTAGCTGATGTACAATTACACCTAATAGCTCTACTTGTTGAAAAGCTCACCTTTCCTCTCTTCCTCTCTCTCTTTCTCTTACTCTCGCTTTCTCTCGCTTTCTCTCTTTCTCTCTCTCTTTTTCTCTTTCAGTCTCGCACGTCTTTTCGTGAATTTCCATGAGAAGTTTCCCAATAGAAGCTTTATCTCTTTGTGAACAGGGAAAACGTGGAATCAATTGACAGTGACAATAATTCTTTGAATTTCCTGTGCCTTTTTAAAGCTATTGAAGCTAGGTGATACTTCATCGAGGTTAAAATAGTGTAAATTACTCTGACTTGATTCTAGTTTTCAATGTTTATCTGGTGCTCACATTAAGAAAGGAAATATAAATATGTACATACCTTTGAATTGTAATACAATTGAATTCCGTTAATTGGACCAACTGTTTAATTGGACCATAACTTGCAGTAATGAAACAGATTCTATTATGTTGATCGGATCATGTGGTAATCAGGACCGAAACAATCGTGTCCCGAGTTGATCCAATGAACCAGATTCCACTGTAGGTCTATACTATTAAATGCTAGCCATTGTACCTCATACAATGTTACATGTATTTTACAAATTATGTATTTGAATTTAGATTTTTATTAAATTATTATATTTTGTCATAGGGCAAGTGAATTAGTTTTAGATTTGTTTCAGACTTTTCTTTTATATGGAAGGAAAAAAACATTCCTTTTACTTTCCATTGTACATGTAAAGTTAGTTTATATTATTTAAGAATGATGTATTCATTTCAGCAATGACTCATCTTAAAACTATAAACAACAGAATATACAACAATAAAAGTAAGGCAATATAGACTTGCAAAAGCATACAAATGTGTTGTTTTTTCTTGATTACATACATCCTGTTCAACTGAAAATTGTGCATAAATCCAAGATCTGGTTACTGTGGCCTGATGGTTATGAATTTGTTTCTAATGTAATGTCTGAGTACTGAACATTGGCTATCTCGATCTCGTCACCTGGTGTAATAAAAAGATTGTGGAAGTAATCGAGCTTGTAAATATTCACATGTGAATGAGTGACTCGATGACAAGGTGGCCACACGTTGTTACCAGTGCATATATATAGACAAGATGCCCGCGTGGACTTATCATTCCATATGTCTCTCAGTAATCCCTGTGCACCATTAGCTCATGTAAAGTTGTGCTGCGTTTTTCTCTCAAATGGCTTGGAGTTAGCATCCCAGTGAGATCTTCCAGACCACATGCATATCACTGCATTTCAAAACAAGCTTGATTAGTATTACTTTGATTTTTTTTAGCTATTTTGAAAACGTCATGATCTTACGTTGTGCTTTTCAATGGAAAAACTAGACACATCCCCGAGATGAGCTCCGATTGAGAATAGAACAGGAAAGACCAGTCCTCCCGTAGTTCTCTGGCAACCAACTGGGCCGTCAGGTGTGGTGCCTCCATACAAGTCGAGTGACTGTCCCGGTGGATATTCCAGCTACCGTCGCCTCAGCGTGGATCCTCCGTGAAAACGTCCGCCCGGGAAAGTGGATAGGCTAAGAATGGTAGCTAGCATAGCTCTCAGTGGGCTACCACACGTACCCTCTAGCGAGTGTACATTACACGTGGTAGGGATGTAAAAAAAAAAAGGCTCGCTAAACCAGTCCGAAACCCCCATCAGCCCGTTTCCCAAAGGGGCCCATACGTGTGGTGATGGTCCCGGTCCCCCCACGGGTACGATGGGACAGCATAGGCATAAGGATGGCCCCCACGAGGGGCTTGAGCTTCCGGCCACACATCAAAGAAGGAATTCATGCAGGGGCTCGGAAGAACGTGCAACATGCCAAGACGGGTGTGAATAAATGATCACTTAGTCGACGGGGGCCTCCTGACAGAGAGATCGGTGAAGAGCCAATTTCTCATCCTGGCCACGAGATAAAAGCCTTTCTCGGGTCACATGGTTCATAAAAGGGGGGTGCGTGCCTCGAACCATTTGGACATCTGAATCAGTGGACTGTCCAGACTCGTCTCCTTTAACTCTCGGAGTTGAGGTTTTATCGTACAAACTATGCGACACTGTTTCCTCTCTCTCTCAACAGTGACGGAACAAAGAGTCAGTTTGGAAGGAGACGAACACATACCAATATGGTGTAGCAAGGACTCATATGGCGTAGAATGGAGGACTTGAGTCCAATTCTTGACAACCTCTCTTTGTGTTTGTTGTTGTCAATGTAGACAAACATCTAGCTCAACTTGATTTCCCTTCATTAGAGTTGCCTCCCTTAAAAGTTAAACAAAATCCTTATAAATATGTCAATCTATTAAAAATAAATATAAAAATACAGTTAGGTTTGACAAGTTGTTCTCACATGGGCTTTTTCATTTATAGCGACAGAATGAATTAAGCATACCAAGAGTTGCGATGACATGGAGGCCAATACGAGGAAAGCGCAAACAGGGGCGTCCTCGTAAAACTTGACGCTACACTTTGAAGGACCTCAGAGCAGTGGACACCAGGTGGAAAAAGGCTTCAGACATTGGCAGTGAAAAATCTTTGCTGTAAATTGCATCGTACCGCGCGGGATGATCTAGATCTAAGTAATTAAGTAACTATTATTAGCTAGCTGGTGTAAATGGTATTTGACACATACCTTTACATATTATATCTAGACTGGACATGAAATTCTTCTAACACTACACAAAAATGTCCCCCCAAAAAAGCTTTAACACTCAAAAAAATGTCTTGAAAATTTTTTAGAAAGTTGGATCAAGGCGTTGTTTTCGAAACATTATCTCAATGGAAACTAACTGGAAATGGCTTTTTTTCACATATTAGCGTGAATGTATAATTCTCTGATTAATAGCCCATTCGATTTAAAATATGCAAAACAGTATTGCATCATTTCTAAACTTTGAAAACTTAAGATCCATTACTTTTCTAAGACAGAAAAGATCGGTTTTCCAAGATTCGTAAAAAGAGTTACGTAGAAAACAATCTATATATTTAGTATATATATAGGTCTGTGATCTGATTATTATAGGATAAGACTTTGTTTCCGTTTTTCAGTCTAGATATACTATATATATATATATATATATATATATATATATATATATATATATATATATATATATAGGTCTGTGATCTGATCATTATAGGATAAGACTTTGTTTCTGTTTTCCAGTCTAGATATACTATATATATATATATAGGTCTGTGATCTGATCATTATAGGATAAGACTTTGTTTCTGTTTTTCAGTCTAGATATACTATATATATATATAGGTCTGTGATCTGATCATTATAGGATAAGACTTTGTTTCCGTTTTTCAGTCTGGGTATACTGTATGGTTCCCGGTTTATTAAAATTAATAAAACGTTATGTCAGGGTTCATACCCTGCCCGCTGCCATCCTCCCGTCGCCTAGATGGTCCCGGGTTCATACCCTGCCCGCTGCCATCCTCCCGTCGTCTCGATGGTCCCGGGTTCATACCCTGCCCGCTGCCATCCTCCCGTTGTCTTTCAGGAGGTTTAGACTAGGAAGTAGATTATCTTCAACACCCAAAACATTTTAAAAACAAATATTTCAACGTAGTGTACACGTACTGCCTAAATGTTATTACCAAAATGTTTCCAGTAGCAGCAGCTTTCGTTTGTTAAACGGCCTCCAGTAGCTGTTGTGCCAAAAAAACTGACTAGGAAAAGCAAATACTGTCTTTAGTCTTAGGTATAAGAACAAAGTGTACGATAGGAGCTACAGTGGTCCATTGACTTTCGCAGATCCGACTTTCTAATAAGTCCAAGTTTTTTTAAAACACTGAAACACTGGTTTTCCCACTACACTCGATGTAAATACACTGTAGCCTATTAGGGAAAAATGCCAATACGTCATTGTTAAACTTTCTGGATGCTGATTGTATAGCTATAATAGCAAATCAACATTAAAAAAAACCCCACTAAAATACGAGCTAGGTCACAGTATCAAACAATAAATCCTTCTCACACACCCGCGTTCCTTTTTTTCTATGGGGAGTAAAATAACAGTATATTTACTGTATCATTATCATCATCACTCCTTTGAGTTCCTCGTGGAACATAGGGCCTCGATAACAACACGCCACTCTCCACGGTCTCTTGCTAGTTCCACATAGAACATAGGGCCTCGACAAAAACACGCCACTCTCCACGGTCTCTTGCTAGTTCCACATAGAACATAGGGCCTCGACAAAAACACGCCACTCTCCACGGTCTCTTGCTAGTTCCACATAGAACATAGGGCCTCGACAAAAACACGCCACTCTCCACGGTCTCTTGCTAGCTTTTTGATGGTTTCCCAGCTCTTCCCGGTCTTCTCTGCTTCTTCAAGTACACTGCGTCGCCATGTTCGTTTTGGTCTTCCTCTGCGTCTTGTTCCCTGGGGAGTAATGTAACAGTATATTTACTGTATACGTACAATTTATTTTTATACTGTAATGCGACATTACAGTGCTGTACGAAATAAACGACTTTGATTGGTTGCTTCCGGCAACCTTTTGTTTTTATGCCAAGGTGAACTGTTAGGCAGTGTAAGCCGCTTAAATTGTACAGGCCATAAGATACTGTCTTTACCAAAAAAACTGAACAGTATTTCGAAACTAAATATTTCATGTTAAGAGCTTACATTGTAATTTGTATCACTGTTTCATGTAGATGTCAGGAAGTAATAAACAAACAGTCTTAGCTTATGAGAACTGGTCAGTTTTCGACGGTGACAAGGAAATCTCCTACCGCGGGGCTCCTCTCAGGCGCGGGGCCTGGACCTTGGGTCACGAAGGTCACGCCTGGGGCGGTTGCCGTACTTGCCAACCCCTAAGGCCGCTACTGAGTTCAACGTATACCACCACATGTCAAGTACAATTTCTTTCCCTTATTCAAGATACCAAACAAAATAATTATTTAGCAATAGTTAATTTAACTAATTTTGTTTTTTTTTAAAATTGATTCTGGTTTTGTCAGGTAAAAGAAATAATTGTGCCAAATTTCAGCTTAATCTCAGATTGGGTGTGGGAGAAAGATCGTGTACAAACGTTTTACCAGACAGACAGACAGACAGAGTGAGTTGATATGAGCTTTGTAAAAAGAAATGTTACGGTTAAAAATATGTCTCAAGTAAAGTGCGATATCCAGACATTCTATAGCAAGTTAGTTATAGGTAAGATTATAGTACAGTCTGTACAGATACAATGTACGTTCCCCATTCCAATTTTATATTTCAATCACGTGACCAATTATGGAATAGAATATTTTTTAGTTAATGAAACGAAACATTAAAATGTAGGTCACCTTTGACGCATGACTTCACTTTTGAAAGCATCGATGAATGGCTATTTTACTTCTCTTCTCTTATCTTATCTATTGCAGACGTTACTTCAAAGAAGAAGATCATTATGTCCCATTTCATTTGTCAATCTAGTCATGCATATTAATCAGTGGCTTAAACTCTGTAACCCATTCCATTCTCTGCTGGCTCTATGGAAGAGGGAGCTCTTGTACTAATATGTCCTACCATATGAAATAAATGTGCCTATCCCATAATTTATTAAAATATTTAGCTGAGCTCTCGCGAGGGTTGTCGCATTCCGATGTTCAAAATTTAAAATTTCCTCCCTTTATTTTTAGATAGATACGTTATTCTCTCTCTCTCTCCCCCCCCCCCCCCCCCCCCACTTTTTAGAACTTTCTCTTGACATCATGCATATTTATTTTCTAAAATATCTTTTCAAGGACTTCCGTAAGTTTTCGTCGGACCAAAGCGCTTAAAAAAGTGACCCATGTTTTGATCATGGCTGTACAAATACACAGCTTGACCTCTAGCCTGGTAAGCTCTTACACGCTTGTTAGCTTCTATGAGCATTCGAGCGTAATATGAAACAATAATTCTGCTAATTTTTCGTAGCTCCAATTTTAAAAGCTTGTATGTTCTTCCAGGTTCTCAAATCTGTCATTGAATGCATTTTTAGCACCCCCGAAAGTGAATAGACGCTATTAGTTTTGTGTGGTCTGTCTGTCCATTCGTCCGTCCGTCTCGTATAGATCTCGTAAACTAGAAAAGATATTGAAAATCCGACATTATGATATCTTAGACCATTCAAAGTTCTGATGCAACGGCTACTTTTTTCTTTTCTGGAAGCGAAAAATTTAATTTTTGAAACAACTATGCCAGCAGTTTTTTCATAAAAATACACCATTTTTACAACTATTCACTATTAATAGTAACAAACACATGAAGCTATTTAGTAAGGGAGATTGCTATTTCTACATTTATAACACATTAATGTAAACGGTTTTAGATTTTTCGTAAAAAAAAATGAAAAAATTAATGTATTGCTAAGTTAAGTAAGTTTTGTCATACTAACTAATATATTTAGAAATAAATGTTACTTTTTTTTTTTAAAGAGAAAAATCTATTTAATATGTATAAAAGTGAAACATAATTTAAAACAACAGTTAATAAGTAGTTTTCCATGTTATCACGAGAACTACATTAATATACAGTAAACTAAAACACGTAACTATAGAATTTTTATATTTTTACGGAAATGTTTTTTTCTTGAGGCTTTGAATACAAGATTGATTCATTGATTACATTCTGAAATTCTTTCTGAAAATATTAAAACCTGCATTTTACCTGCTTGAGTAGACCACTTCGGGGGCCGATTCTGAGTTTGTGTTTCCACACAAACTGTCTTTGTAACCTTGTTATTATATGAAAAATAAGATAGAAAAATATTTTTACAAAAGTTTCAGGTGTCATCATAAAACTCGTAATCAAACTTTTTTTGTTGTTATCATAGATATTTTTATTGCTGAAATTCTTTTTCAGATTGTATAAATAACATAAGCCGGCTGCGCTGCTTGCAAGATACTCTAACTATTAGCGATTCTTTGCCAGCTCTTTTGTCCATAAATATTTTATCTTTTTTTTTCTCTCTAAAATTAACAAATAATTTTTTTTACGATAAGCCTGGAACAGTTTTTGACCTCCCCTCAAAAATCTGGCAGCTACGGTGCAATGCACACATGACATCATAGGTCATGGCAGTCCTGATATTTAGCGGCACATTTTTTTAAAAAGTACTTTGTAAACTAGTTTAATATACAATTCTCCAGCTACCCTCATTAAGCATTGGTGCGGAACGTTTAAAAAAGGCAAGTCTTGAATCGTGATTCTAGAGGACCTGAACTGAGATTCCCACATACCCTTAAAACGAATACACCTTGTTGTTGTTTTTTGTTTGGAAACAAATTTGTATTATTTTACGTATTACGCTCGAAGTTGAGCGCTTTAATGACAGTCACTAGAGGGTAGGGTCCAACTTTCTTGGACTGGATAAAATGTAGATTTCCGACACATGTACCACAAAACGAGAATCGTCGAGTCCATTGGAAACGATTCCCCTCGTCTTCATTATGTGGGCATAACTTTGTTGGGCTGGATAGCACCAAGTCACGGGTCAAATAGGACCCTCGGCGCGTTGTTAGGAAATCACTGACTTACACCTGTATGTGCGATGTGTACTTTCTAAGCTGACAGCCTATGAACAGTTCAAATACGTAAGTCAAATATTTTAATTTGAAAAAGGATACTTAAAATATAATAGGTTCAGAAGCCATTGCGTTCTTTAACATTCCGCCAAATTTCATATTCCACGATTTGACAACGTTATATCTACAAAATTATAACATTTGAAATGGTTTCAACTTTAAGCATAAATGATATATATATTAATTTGTTTATATATTTTTTGAAAAATTATTTTATTAAAGTGTTTGCGTGACATGAATAGTTGGGACACATCGACGTGGGGGCTCGTGTTAAAATCTTTTTGATCATTGTTTAGATTAGTTCAATAACGTTCAATAGCAAAGAAATAGTATGTTGAATGAACAGAGGCGGAGATTACAGGCACAATAATGTCTGGTCGAAGTGACATTGACGAACACAATCAACGATTCTTAGAAAGTCTTAGTCCTGGAGACCGTGTAGAATTTAGCAGAGGAATTTATTCCCACTGGGGAATTATATATCGGTAAGATTTACATCATTGAATATTTATGGGGGATTTCCATGCATGATTGAGTAGCCTTAGTAGTAGCACATAATTATCGGCTAGATCATAATAAATTAAACATAAAACACCGAACCATTATTTTCAAACACCAAAACAAAACCTAATAATATACTCAAAACGACACAAAGATAAAGTCACATTCCTTGTTCCGTATGCTAGGACAAATGTATACAAATGACACTTCTTTCCTATTGCTACTAGAGCATGGAATGTGTTGCCTGAGTCAGCCAGGAAAACCAGCGACTTTTGCTTAATTTTAGATTGACTAAGGAACACGCGTATAACATCTCTTTTTTTTAAGTAACGTCTGTATTTTATAAGATAAGATAAGATAAGAAAAATGTAGTAGCAGTAACAAAATTCATCCATTTTTTTTTTTTAAATTCTAATTTAAATAACTTCAAATCTAGGTCAAGGGAAAGTAATTCACTTGGCTCCACAAGATGCTTCAGAAATCCAAGTTAACTCCGAAAGTACACAACATTTTAATATTGGAGTCCAGATGTTCAAAGGGGCTCTAGTAGGTACCGATGATTTCTTGAAGGTTGCTGGGAAATACAAAGGCTTTCCGTAATAATAGTCTTGACATGAGATTGAAGTAAACTAACGTGTTTATCTTTCCTTTTTTTTTAAAAAAAAATGATTTATTCATCATGTGACCGTGTTTAGCGACACTCGTAAAGGAAAAAAAAAAAAGACGCAAATAGTTTCGTGTATAGTTCGCAAGGTTTGAAAAGGAAATATTACATTTTTTAAAAGTTTCTTGTAGTCTCTCTGTCCGTCTGTCACGTTTAAATCGCCAAAGCTAGAAAAGTTATTAACAACCAAGCTATTTTAGATTGTGCAAAGTTCTGATGCTACTTTTTACCTTCTAGAAGTGTACAGTGAATTAATTATTGAAGTACTTTTTGTTTCATTAAAATACAACACTTTTTAAATAAAAGTTTTCGGGGTAAGCAGTATCACAAACATATTATATCTAGACTAGACATGGAGATCTTTTAACACTACAAAAAATGTGAAAATTTTCAAAAAAGCTAAATAAGGCGTTGTTTTGTAAAGTAGTTATAAGAATGGATTGTTTTTGTCCATTCTTCTATTGCTGTATAGGGTGTGAGGAGGGGGGCGGGAGTCGAGGCAAAGTGGGGGATTGTAAAAAGGGTTTTTTTATTTCTAAGGTATGACCGTATATTATGTCTGCTATCTTACCAATTGCTTGCTCTGGTTATTTATTGTTATTTGTCATGCACAATTGTAAAACAAATTTCATCAAGGATAATAAAGATTATTATTATTATTATTATTATTCGAGAGCCTTATTTGAAGGAATGAGTCATTGTCGTTATTATAGACTACAATGTTATAATTCAAAGGATTGCAATGCAATAATGTAACCCTTTCAGACCTTGCGATCCTTAAAGCTGATGATGTCAAGGTTTATCTGTTTCTAAGGCCGAGGGTTAATGAGAATGTAGTGTGGCCAGCACAATGACATAACTTTTTTTTTTACTTTTCCCAACTAATGTCATTAGAGTTTGAGGAAGTGCTAAGAATCACAATTTAAAGTCTTCACTGGGATTGGAACTCGAGATTCCTAGGTTAGGAGGCCAAAGAGTTTATCACGATTATCATTAATCGTGCAGATCCTTATGAGAATTATTTGTTTACTCTAGGTATCTTGATATCATGCTAAGTATCTTGATATCATGCTAAGTACCTTGATATCATGCTAAGTATCTTGATATCATCAAAAGTATTTTGATATCATAGTAAGTATCTTGATATCATGATAAATATTTTGATGCCTTGCTAAATATATTGATATCATGGTAAATATTTTAATATAATGCTAAGTATATTGGTATCATGCTAAATATTTTGATATGGTAAGTATCTTGATATCATAGTAAGTATCTTAATATCATGATAAGTATTTTGATACCATGGTAAGTATCTTAATATCATGATAGGTATTTTGATATCATGGGAAGTATTTTGATATCATGATAAGTATTTTGATATCGTACAATTAATAAAATGCTGCGACGTAAGATTGGAAATTATTTTCGGAAATTCCCGCCACTTCTAAAGATTACAAAAAGGTTACTTGCTATCCAAACCAGGCCAACGTTGACAGATACACTTACATACAGATTGATACAGGCTGTAAGCTTATGGTGGAGAAAGCAGGGGGGAAAAAAAGATAAAGAAACTATTTCAAGAATAGAATATAAATACTTAAGATTAAAGCTCGTAGGTCTGTTTATATTTAATAATTGAAACAATAGAAACAACTAAGAATATTATATGTCCTAGTTAATTTGAACAAACATGAAAATATAGGCCCCATAGGATCAATTAACTCACATTGATTGTTTCTTAACTAAACCGTTCTAAAACCACAACTTTTCTAAAAAGAAGTCATACATTTTCTTAATATAGCTTCAGTATTGTTAAGAGGTAAAATAAACATTAAATAAAAAGACTAGACTGTCTAGAGAGAACTTCGTCGAACCTAAATGAACCAGGTCTTTTCCAAAAGAGATCTTTCTTAGACCATTTCTTTACCAAAAAAAAAAAAGATTTTTCTTAGACGAATTCTTTCCCAATAGAGATCTTCCTACACCAGTTCTTTACTAAAAAAAAAAAAAAAGATTTTTCATACACCAGTTCTTTCCCAATAGAGATCTTTCTTATACATTTAGAAATGTCCATTTAACAATTGTTACGAGCATAGATAATGGAAGAGTTGTCTGCACGTGGCGATGTGTATTACAATCATGACAATTAGTTCTCAACATAGGTCCAATATTTCCCAGCATCACTGTAACATTACGTCCCGGGGGTGGGGGGCTTTTTGTTTAATCACTAAATGCTTTCGTTTGCCCATGTCAGTTTATTTCACCGCTTGACAAACGGTACTTTATTAGCTTAGTGGGAGGGGGAGGGGTGGTCGAGTGCTAAGACGTATTGCTTCCGAACCGATTAATCTCGAGTTCAAATCCCGCCCCCCCCCTGGTTACCTGACTTACGTTGGGTTGTTGGTCGTTGCGCTGGCCACATGGCATCCCGCTAAGATGAAGCCATAAAAACAGATGAATCGTCTGCCCCCCCCCCCCCCCCCCAGTTTAAAAACACATTATTGACAATATGACAAGGCTGACTTACACAAATTACATCGGGATTTCCAGATCTCCTTCAAAATAGAACATGACGTTTCTTGATAATCACTTTGGGTGTTACTCTTATGAATTAATACCTGAATAACATACACTGGCCTAAGCCCTATTAGTTGTGCAACTGATTTTTGTTTTTAGCAGGGAGAATACTTCAACAGTGAACATAGTTGTTCCAAACTGGTAAGTTGCAAAAATGTTACTGCGTAAAAAATATATACACGATTACAGTGTTTCAAATTAAATAAGTGAATGAAGAACAAGATTTTAGTTCTGTCATTTATCTTATCTTATCTTATCTTATACAATACAGACGTTACTTCAAAAAAGAAGATGATTACGTCCTACGCGTCATGCATTTAGTCATGCATATTAACCAATGACTTAAATTCTGCCAAGTCACTGGTTTTCCTGGCTAGCTCAGGCAACCCATTCCATGCTCTAATAGCACTAGGGAAGAAGGAGTATTTGTACAAATTTGTCCTAGCATAGGGGACGAGGAATGTGCCTTTATTTTTGTGTCTTTCAGAGTATTTTATTAAATTTTGTTTTTGTATTTGAAGATTATTTGTAAATAAGTTCATTAAGTCAGAGCGATTCAAGTTAGCTTCACTCTCAAGCCTCTTAGTCTTAGTTATTATGAGTGTTCAGTGTTTCCTGCATGCATTATTTAGACTTGAAAAGGCCTAAACTATTTTTGAGACCTTTATAAGTCTAAATATTATATGTCAGTGCTAAATATTTCTTGAGGGATTTTTGAGCTATAGCCTGCGTTGCCTACAGCAGTTTTTCCCAAACTGTGTTCGCGGACCCCTAGTGTTCCGCAAGGCCTGAATAGGTGTTGCACGAGCTACTGAAATAATTAACTAGTAGGTCACAGCGTGAGTTAATCTCTCTAAGAAATAAGCAAAGTGTTCCGCTAAATACTCAGAATGTGCGAAGTGTTCCGTTAAGGAAAAAGTTTGTGAAACACTGGCCTATTCTTAAATTTGACCCGGCCTGCATGGTATATTACTCAATGATGTTAAAAACATGCTTCAGCCTAGTACAATTTCTTTCCCATTTTCGAGAATGCAAACAAAATAATTAATCGCTTTGTTACCTAACGAGGGGGGGGGGGGGCTCAATTTCGGATCCCGATGGAGATTTTACGTAATAATCTTTGAGAATTCACTAGAGTAGAGTTAGGTTTGTTGGTGGATTAAAGCCAACATTAAATCCTACCCCTATGTCCCCGATTATCCCATGTGTTTGAATTGACATGAGCCGCAGTGCATCGGATTCGCTAAAACAAGGATTTCTTCTTCTTTGTTCTTATTTTGTTATGTCGGAGGGTTCAGAGCAGTGGGTCTAATCTATATCTGAGATGAACCACGCAATGGTTTTACGATCAGGCAGTTCTCAGCCACTGAGAGCTACCTATGGGTCACCTGTTCATGATTTTTCCTCAGGTTGACTCCCTGCTTAAGTAAACATAGTTCTTGGACAGAAAAGGAAGGGTGTTGATTTATGTAGCATTTGAGTTGTGTACCTTTGTCGATACTAGTAGTGTTCCCTTAGTTGAGAACTGCAGTAAAATAAACTTATTGAAAGTTAAGGCCCTTGTGTTAGCATTCATTTATTTATTTATTATTTTAGTAGGAAACAAAAAAAAAAGTATTTTAATTACAGAACGTAGTATGGTCGATGACCACAAGCTGAGACTACGATAAGACACATACAATGTCTGCTCATGGCAAGAACTACGCACACAATAAACAAGTTTACGACAGCTTACGTCTTGGAGACCGTGTTCAGTTCAAGAGAGGACTTTATTCCCACTGGGGGATTTACATAGGTATTTGCTCATCTCAGATCTGCTTTTATAACTGAATGACCACTATGCGCTTGCATCTCAACTATGGATTCATATTTTTCCTGTAAACGCATATGCATGATTGAGTCTTTATTGGGAATTCATATTTTTACTGTAAAACTGTACATATTTTCATGAAAAGCTGACACTAGTTTCCGTAACTTGTTTCTCTCTAAACAGACCGGTTCTGCTGACAAGGTCTAAGACTTTGAGTCTTTTCTGGGGATTCCTATTTTTAATGTAGATTTATATGCATGATTGTCTCAAGTGGGGATTTATATTTTTTTAACTGTGGGCCTATATTTATATGAATGATTAAGTCTTTACTGTGTACTGCAGTAGATCTTCTATACAGCTGTAATGTCCGACGTTGACAAATTGCACATTACAAATTACATTAGTGTTCTGTGCAGGTGTATTACTGCAAGTCTTTAGTGATAGATTTGAGTTGAGAAATTGCTTGCATTATTGCAAATGGATTTCCAAACAAGCATAGTTGGCAGGTATATTTTCTGTTTTGAATGACCTCCCTTTACAGTTACACGACGAAGACATTCCTTTGTTTTTTACCATCAAGATCAAATAAACACTTCCATCGCGAAACTAAGTTTTGAGCCGGTGGCGTAGCTAGGTTGGTTGCTGGGGGGGGGGGGGAGGGAAGAGAATTTTAAAGCACCCCCGGGTATTGAGGGTCCTCAAATGAGTGTTAGAATTTTTTTTTACATTAAATATAAATATTGCACAAAATGTAGGGGCCCCCAAAGAGATTAAGTACCTCGGGCCCCCGAATGATGGCGAATTCTTAGCTACGCCACTGTTTTGTGGTCATTGGTGGATAGCTTACGTACATTAGTAGAGGGAGGAACTTAGGTATGTCATCTTTCTGTTGATTCAATTGCGTTGTCTTTTAATCAAAATTGACACAGAATAATTTCAAATTACTATAAAACAATATATTAATCTTATGATGAAATAAGAAGTATTTCATAACAATGTACTAAATTATGATAAACTCAATAAAAGAATTCAAAAATGTTTTCAACAAAAAATTAATTGGAATCCAGGTCAAGGGAAGATTATTCACTTGGCTTCTCACGATAACGCCGAAGTGAAAGCTAACTCCAATAGTACACATCTGTTCAGTATTGGAGGCAAACTGTTTAATAAAGCTTTCGTTCGCATCGATGATTTCTGGAAGGTAGTCGGCGAATACAAGGCAATTATCAACAATACTCTTGACATGAAATTGAGGTAAGTGTGGCTTATTGTATTTTTAGGCCTAATCTATTTATTTAGTATTCCGTATAGGCGACGAACGTATGCCAAAAGCAGTCTTTTTTGGTGATCTACAAGGTGGTCGACGTAACAGAGGTGCCCCACGGAAACGCTTTAAAGACCAGCTTAGGCACAGACTTGCCATAGCTTACAAACATAGACGAGAGCACCTGGTTGCATGTGGCCTCAGAACGAGACATCTGGAGGTCACTCAGAAAGGCTGCGGGATACACATTTGAGACCAAAAGAAAATCCGCTGCCATGGACAAGCGCAGTCGGCGAAAAAAAAATCTTTAACCAACCACTAATGGTTATGCATGCCCTGGATGTTACAAAGTATGTAGGTCACAGCTGGGGCTGCGAAGCCACGGCAAAAAAACTGCATTCCTCATCTAGCTCAAAACCTAGCTATTTGGTACTACAGGGGAATCTAATATTTGACCGTTATAATTATTGAAAATATAAACTCCTTAAAATTAAATTTCACTGATAGTCTTTTCTTCTTCTTCTTCCTTGTTCTCATTATCATGTTGGAGCGTTCAGATGACTAGACCAATACATGAGATGAACTGCGCAGTGGTTTCCAAATCAGGGATCTCTCCATGTGGTTTTCTTTCTACGAGGGTGTTTTTGGTGCCAGTGTTATTTATTCTGATCACGCTTACAGAAGGAATTGTAGCACTCGACAATTTTTATACATTCAATAAGAATTTGATGATTATTTTTATTATTAGAGCTTTGCTTAGAGCGCTATGGCCCAATCTCATTTGTGGATCAATGGGGGAAGGGGAGAGGGGCTTTCCGTGCTGCCTTTAGGCGCTCAGTAAACACCAATCTGCTCGAACCTCGAGCCCCCTTCATAGGTAGCCAGGTCAAGTTCAAGAATACTTAGCCTCTCGACCACGCTTCCCACAATATAAATAAATAATAAGAAGGTTAAATAAGAAAAAAAAAATACATGGACGCACTTGAACACTTTGCGCACAGATTTATTTAGACATTGGCCCATCCGGTAATAGAACTTAAGTATGCCAAGCTTAATGGAAAGGCTTATCGATATGATGGTGCTTTACAAAAAGAGAACTATATAATAAGACCACAAGGTCTGAAAGGGAACTTTACTTTTACTTTTTTAGAATGAAAAATGAAAGTATGAAAGTGTACGGTTGGCCATTTTCTATATGCTACTTCTTCTCCTTTTCATTCCTTTGTATTCATTGTTATTTTGGTGTAAGAGTTCAATTTTAAAATCACTACATATACATTGTAGCTGTAGAATGTTTGTAAGCCTTTGCTATTTCAGGGCCTTGTCACCAGAAGTTATTGTGCAACAAGCGATGAAAAAAATTGGTGAAGTCGGCTACAATGTCATTACAGCCAACTGTGAACATTTTACAAACTGGTGCAGGTATGGAGAGAGCAAAAGTGAACAGGTACGTTCAGGTGTCTATCTGTCTATCTATCTTTCTATCTATCTATCTATCTATCTATCTATCTATCTATCTATCTATCTATCTATCTATCTATCTATCTATCTATCTATCTATCTATCTGTCTGTCTGTCTGTCTGTCTGTCTTCCTTCCTGCCTTTTTCTTCCTGCCTGCCTTCCTTCCTGCCTGCCGCCTTCCTTCCTGCCTGCCTTCTTTCCTGCCTGCCTTCCTTCCTTCCTGCCTTCCTTCCTTCCTGCCTTCCTTCCTGCCTGCCTTCCTTCCTTCCTGCCTGCCTACCTTCCTTCCTTCCTGCCTTCTTTCCTGCCTGTCTTCATTCCTTCCTTCATTCCTTCCTGCCTGCCTTCCTTCCTTCCTGACTTCCTTCCTTCCTGCCTGACTTCCTGCCTGCCTGCCTTCCTTCCTGCCTGCCTTCCTTCCTGCCTTCTTTCCTGCCTGCCTTCTTTCCTGCCTGCCTGCCTTCCTTCCTGCCTTCTTTCCTGCCTGCCTTCCTTCCTGCCTTCTTTCCTTCCTGCCTGCCTGCATTCCTTCCTGCCTTCTTTCCTGATCGCCTGCCTGCCTGCCTTCCTTCCTGCCTTCCTTCCTGCCTTCCTTCCTGCCTTCTTTCCTTCCTTCCTTACTGCCCGCCTTCCTTCCTTCCTGCCTTCTTTCCTGCCTTCCTGCCTTCTTTCCATCCTGCCTGCCTTCCTTCCTGCCTGCCTTCTTTCCTTCCTGCCTTCTTTCCTGCCTATCTATCTATCTATCTAATCTATCTATCTATCTATCTATCTATCTATCTATCTATCTATCTATCTATCTATCTATCTAATCTATCTATCTATCTATCTATTTATCTGTCTGTCCCCGGGCATGCTACCCTGCCTCATATTGGCGCCCGGGTAAAAACGATCGTAGGAGGAAACGATTAGGCTAAAGGGTAGCAAAACAAGACTCCCGTTGGGGTGCCTAAGGGGGTGCGA
This sequence comes from Biomphalaria pfeifferi, assembly GCA_030265305.1. Lineage (NCBI taxonomy): Eukaryota > Metazoa > Mollusca > Gastropoda > Planorbidae > Biomphalaria > Biomphalaria pfeifferi. The sequence continues at coordinate 3,598,844 of JASAOG010000012.1, forward strand.
GAGCATCCTCATTGCACTGCGCGGAGTTGTAAAAAAGCTCCCACAACCTTATCACAATCCAGGCGCTGTTCCTCAAGGGGCCGTAACATAATAAATGGCGTGCCCCGCCGGGGCCTTCGGTCACGGAGGTCACTTTCCCGCACGGTTAGCCTGGTATAGAAAGAAAAATGGCGGGGCTCTTAGTAGATCTATACGCAGCCTCTTGCCGCGAGTTTGACCCACCCGCCGGTGAGAGGGAGCTCTTGTTCACTTTTGCTGGGCTAGAGTTCCAAGAGCCGAAGGCTCATCTCTACCTGACAGTTTAAGAAGAAGAGTCTGTCCAGTCAATCTATCAATCTATCAATCAATCTATCTATCTATCTATCTATCTATCTATCTATCTATCTATCTATCTATCTATCTATCTAATCTATCTATCTATCTATCTATCTATCTATCTATCTATCTATCTATCTATCTATCTATCTATCTATCTATCTATCTATCTATCTATCTATCTATCTATCTATCTTTCTGTTTGTCTGTCTATTTATTTCTGAGTTTATATCAGACAAATACTTTATTGCCATATATTTGTTGCTCATTTCAACAGTCAGAAAACGCAATGACTGCATTGGCTGTAGGTGGAGCATTACTGTTTACTGGAGCAGCTGCATACGGTATAGCTAAATCAATGAAGAAGGAGCAGCCAAGAAAATAAAGAAATCACTACTCCATAGATTGAACATCAAAGCAAAGAACGTTAGGCCGCCATGAACAATGTATAGATATTATGTCTTTTCTGTTTTTGTTTATTTCTTTAAACAAACAAAAAAACATGGGTACCACACACAATGAGGGAAGTATTTAACATCTCAATAAATGAAATCAAAAGCTTTTTGTTGATTGAAACATAAAATTTCAATAAAATTCAAATGCGAAAAATACAAATTCAAAAGCTGCTAGCCGATAGTCGTGCTATGTTACGGTTGAAATAGTTGGTATGTTATGCTTAATTTGACGGAACACTATTAAATCCCTTAATAAAACTGCCGCGTATTTTTTTTTGTAAATTGCATTACACACACACACAAACACGCACACACACGCTTTAATGCAGATGTAAAACAAGAAAAACATTTTTTAAAAAACTTTTAAAAACAAAACAAAAACAAAAACACAAAAACAAAAAGTTTATACGAAGTGTAATTATATGTACAGTTAGTCTGGGTCAGTTATGAAATTAAATTTGTGCGATTAGAAATAGTTTTACCAATGCGTTTTTGTTTAGCGCAATTTCATGCTTTTAGCGTTCGCACTATGCTATAATCCCATCACTATTCTGGAACAGTTGGCATAATATGTGGGGGCGGGGGGAGGAGATGAGTGAATTTTTTACCGTATTCGCTTTTTTTGAAAGCATTGGAAAAAAAAAAAAGGGAGGGGAACGACTTGAATTTGAACTCATTGCTCAAACCTCCTGAAGCTGACACACTAACTATTCTGCTAGTGAGCTGAAGATCGAAGATTGTATTGTTATCTATATTAACAGGTAGCTTGTATACATAACAGACATACATTAATCTAAAAAGGAGAAATAATCAAATTGTACTAAATTAAGCATCTTAATTCATTTCTTTAATATTGTGAAGATTGCGATTCTGTATGAGTTGAGTGTAGAGTGAGTTACCTACCTTAAAAATGGACGTGTAATATTATCTCTAAATATTATCTTCAATTTATTTTATCGTAACAAGCACTTGTAAATTTCAAGGTAAAATTAATTAAAGACAACTTCGTACTCCGTATAATTTGTTTTTTGATAAGCTCCAGACATAAGTTAATGAGAAATCGAAACAATCTTGGTAATAGGGTGAGTGTTTTAATTTTGTAGAGACATCCTAATATTAAAAACAGATTCAACATTATGCTAGATCTTTTTATGAACAATTAACAAGGCCTTTTTAATGTACATATCTACATATTACACACTTTTCTTTATAGGATACCTCAATTTTTTGCTTGTGCCATCAGTTGTCGAGTGGCTTATTTTCTGCCTCTTTTGTGGGCTCTTTTTTTTTTTTGGCTTTTTTTTTTTGGATGTTTTTTTTTTTTGATGTTTTTTTTTGATGTTTTTTTGTATGTTTTTTTTGATGTTTTTTTTTGATGTTTTTTTGTATGTTTTTTTTTGATGTTTTTTTTGATGTTTTTTTGTATGTTTTTTTTTGATGTTTTTTTGTATGTTTTTTTTTGATGTTTTTTGTATGTTTTTTTTTGTATGTTTTTTTTTGATGTTTTTTTGATGTTTTTTTTTGATGTTTTTTTTTATGTTTTTCTTTGTATGTTTTTTTTTTGATGTTTTTTTTGTGGTTTTGCTTTAATGGTTGTGAGCTATTTTGTGAGAGCGAGATAATCAATTCTGTGTAACCACTAAATAAAACATTATTCACATAGTATTTATTATATACATGTATATATTACATTGACTTAAATTTTTTTGACATGTTTTGTTTTGAGTGGGGGGGGGGGGGAAGAAGTGGGGGTTAAAGAGTTCAATCCTAGGCAAAAAGAATCCATTGCATATATTACTTATTAAAGTAAAGAGAGTACATGTGTAACACATACCATTGCCATGTGCATTGCGCCTGTTATCTGAATCATTCTCAATGTAATCGAATCTAAATAGAAATAGTTTAAATGTTAAAATTACAGTTATCCCGCATTTGTCATACAAAATTGAAGTGTTTGATTTGAGTACAAATGATTACCTTTAAAAGATATATACAATAGCATCTACTGTCACAAGCAGCAGCATCAAATGTAAAAATAAAATTAACACAACGAAAAAAAATCTACTTCCATAAGTAACTTTCAATACAAATTCCTAACATTAACGTACGAGATCTAGTAAAGTACAGAAGAATGTGCCTTTATCTTTAAGTCTTTTTGAGTATTTTTATTAGGTTTGGTTTTTGTATTTGATAATAATAATACAGAAACAACTTTCTCCATAATGTCAACAATCAAATTATAAAAGAAACTGTGAATGTAAATACTATGTACACGCTCAGAGAAACTTGCTGCGCATGCGTGATCATAACAGAGCAAAACAGAGCAATACGCGGGGAATCCCCGTTTTAGAGATAAAGACACATTCCTTGTTCCATATGCTAGGACAAATTTGTAATAATACTCCTTCTTCCTTAGTGCTATTAGAGTATGGAATGGGTTGCCTGAGCTAGCCAGGAAAACCAGTGACTTGGCAGAATTTAAGTCATTGGTTAATATGCATGACTAAATGCATAACGCGTAGGACGTAATCATCTTCTTTTTTGAAGTAACGTCTGTATTATATAAGATAAGATAAGAAATAACATTTAGTTTTATGTTCTTATTTGATTTATATAAATTTCTTTTAATAAACCATAAGGCTTTGTAATGTCTGTATTTTATAAGATAAGATAAGAAGTTTAGAGGAAAATAAAATAAATATAACACGCTCTATTTCTATTATGAAATAATTATAGAAAAAATATTGAAAAGTAACGAAATTATAGGCATTTGATTTAAAAATTGATAGATAATATAATTAAGCAAATTTAGCCATTGAATCATCGGACATTTTTTTACGGTTGGCCCCCAAGACCATGAGACAGATCTAGCTACAAATAAAAAAAAAGGACTGACAATGAAAGTGAAAGCGGAATGGAGGCATGACCTAGATCCGTTTAATATTGATTTTAATTAGTGAGTGAACCAAGGAAGTTATTACCACGTGATCGGGAATTTCCGTTTAAAAAAAAAAAAGGTCTCTAATCGCAACCGACAGCAGCTTTCGACTAGTCCCTTACTTAAGTGACATATTAATCTAGAGTAATCTAGACTGTATGCAATGGACCTCATTCACCAATCGTAAACAAACAACATCGAGTCATCTATTCTATACAACATCTCTTCTATACAAATTACGGTGTACTTTTAAACAGAAATGGTTATCACGTGACAGTTTTTTTCTCGTTGTTTTTTCAATCACGTCACCGTTCGTTGTGGTGAATGAGGTCCATTAAGATCCAAATTTAAATGGACACCCACACAAAAAAAAAAATTAAAAATATTAATTGATAGAGTGCACTGTCAGAGTGATGGTAAGATACCAACATTATAAATACAACTATTGTGATATCTTGCTTAAGTTTTGCGGTTGAAGATAACAAAAGGATCTTGAGGGTTGACCTATCAGGACCAGCCTTCAGCATAGGCCAAATAGGCAGCCGCAAACTGATATACGATACGCCGTATAAACACGATTCAAGATTAGTGTCTCTCCAACTGTGAAAACTTGGATTGACATAGACAAGTGGTTCTAATGCGTTCTGTAACATATAACAAGACATTCCGTCATTTTGTCTGCATCAAATTGTGTAAACCTGGAGTGCTGAAAAGATTTTATTTTAATGTTTTGTAAAATGTTTTACAAATTTCGGATGTTCCTTCAGAGTTGAAGATAGTTTACTTCCTAGTCCAAACCTCCCGCAGGACGACTGGGGATGGGATTGGGCAGGATTTGAGCCCTCGACCATCGATAAATCCGATCGACAGTCCAGCGCAAACCGCACGATCAATATTGTTTCTTCCTTCAGCTTCACGTATTCCTTAATCTGTTGGACCCTTGGGGCACCACACATGATATGTTGACCGTCTTTCTCCATCCTCTCTGTCTCTTGCCTTGGATAGAATCTCTTTCATTTTTTTATGATGTCTTCCCATCGCTTTATCTTTCAGCCTTTTCTTGTTTTTTTCCTGGTTGTTCCCTGAAGGAAGGTCTTTGCAAGCCCCCAAGAACTTGTACAAACATTAATTCCTCTTTATTAAAGGTGGAGGCACGGCGGCAAGAAGCCGCGGTGGTTGAGTGGTAAAAAGCTTGGTTTCGAAACCGAGGGGGCCCGGGTTTGAATGCTGCTGAAGACTGAAATCTTTAATTTCGGTATCTTTAGGGCGCTTGTGAGTCTACCCAGCTCTAATGGGTACCTGGCATTGATTTGGGAAAAGTAAATGCTGTTAGTCAATGTGGTGCCCTCATGACACCCTCGATAACCGTGGAAACAGAATGACCTTTACATCCTCTGCCACATAGATCGCAAGGTCTAAAAGGGAAGTTTCGCTTTACTTTACTGTATTAAACGTACCATAGAAGAGAGCACCTGGTTGCAGGCGGCTTCAGAACGAGACCACTGGAGATCACTTACAAAGGCAGCGGGATACACATTTGAGACAAAAAGAAAATCCTTTGCCGAGGACAGACGTAGACGGCGAAAAGAAAATCTAAATCGACCACTGGAAGACAATGGTTATGTCTGCGCTGGATGTGGCAAAATATGTAGGTCACAGCTGGGGATGCGCCCCCACGTTAAATGATGCATTCCCCATTCATCTTCGGACTCGAAGACAAGCCATATTATTATTAAAGGTATCAGCCTACGTCAACAAGTTCGAATTTACTAATTAAAGTTTGCCAGGAAAATATGGTTTCCAAATCTAGCAAAGTATAATTTTACCATCTTGTAGGTATCAACCCATATTTACAATGCTCAGAAGACCATGCCGTAGATTATCATAAATCTTAATGTAAAAAAAAAAACAACAAACAAAAAAAGTCTATTTCACTGACAAGCTATAAACGTAATCCACTAAGGCTGACTAAGGTGTTCATTCAAGACCCTATTAAAAACCTATTCAGATTTAATACCTTATCCAGGTTAAACGCATGCGATATGTTGGATGTTAGCTGTGTTCAGTTTTTCAGAACTAACGTATAGTGTTGTGTTTTGCTTTTTTGGTATTGATTGACATGCATATATTCGCAATGTGAGATCAACAACTCATTGGCTTCTACTTATTTGATTCAAATATAATCTACGGGCTCAACCCAAATGTACATTAAATTATCTCTCGGAACCTTGTCTTTCAACTCCTCTAGTTTGACTTAGCGGAAATGTACTTGCAGTTTCGGTACATAGACAGTTGTGCAATAGATCACAATTTTAGATAATGTAAGAATCCTAGTAATCACTATGGTAGGTAACCAAGATATATAAATAACTTGGTCATGAACAGTGTGTTGGAGCTACGTGGATCTTTGGGTTGTTAGACATTTTGATTCAGTGTCAACTCAGGTAAATTCGTAGACCGTTACAAGTACATTAGATGCTATAATATTCATAATAACAGTCACAATTTACATGTTGACTTATAAAAGCTGATTGATTATATTATTGAATGTATAATATAATCGATTAGTTATGAAAGCTTTAAGAAAATTAAGCAGACATTTTTTGAATATTATTTTTAGAATTATTGATTAATAATGTTTTTTCTTCAAATAGAAAAGTTGACATTAAAATTAAAACATTGGAACGCTTTGAGTACACATTTAGATAACATTGTTTTTAATTTATCAGATGATTTGAAATTTAGTAGGCCTACAGATTCACTATTCATCACAAACTACCAGGTTCCTATTGCCTAAATTTAGTAGGCCTACAGATTCGCTATTCATCACAAACTACCAGGTTCCTATCGCCTAAATTTAGTAGGCTTGTAATAATAATAATAATAATAATAATAATAATCTTTATTGTCCCTAAGGAAATTTGTCTTACAATTTGTGCATTACACCAAACAAAACATTATAACTATAAAAAAAAATACACATTCACACCAGATTCAACCATAATGTACATATGAAAAGTTTATATCAAATTGTTTCTATTTGATAACGGAATATACTACCACACCGAATGGTCTCTATGTCTGTTTGTCTTTGCTATCGAAGTCTTGTATCTCTTTTGTGATGGTAAAAGATGTTAGATATCGAAAAAGGAAATAAATTGTACATTATTAATAGATATAATTGTAAGGGCGAGCTCTTCCCCTTTAGATAAGCTTTGTGTTTTTTTTTAAAGCATTTTTGAAATATTTTGCTTAGTACACTGCCTAAAGGAAGAGATCTCGCTTCCTACTGATATAAGACAAACCAAATGGTTCACTACATTCAAGAAGAACATCAAAGTTTATTTAAATTAGTCTTTTTAAACTGTCACAGCACCTACAGCCAACATTATGTTTGTTATGTTATCACAGCACCTTGAGCCAACATTATGTTTGTTATGTTATCACAGCACCTTGAGCCAACATTATGTTTGTTATGTTATCACAGCACCTTGAGCCAACATTATGTTTGTTATGTTATCACAGCACCTTGAGCCAACATTATGTTTCTTATGTTATCACAGCACCTTGAGCCAACATTATGTTTGTTATGTTATCACAGCACCTTGAGCCAACATTATGTTTGTTATGTTATCACAGCACCTTGAGCCAACATTATGTTTCTTAGGTTATCACAGCACCTTGAGCCAACATTATGTTTCTTAGGTTATCACAGCACCTTGAGCCAACATTATGTTTCTTATGTTATCACAGCACCTTGAGCCAACATTATGTTTGTTATGTTATCACAGCACCTTGAGCCAACATTATGTTTGTTATGTTATCACAGCACCTTGAGCCAACATTATGTTTCTTAGGTTATCACAGCACCTTGAGCCAACATTATGTTTCTTATGTTATCACAGCACCTTGAGCCAACATTATGTTTCTTATGTTATCACAGCACCTTGAGCAAACATATTTGTTAACAGCGCTATATTTTTTAAAAATTATTATTATTACTCGTGGGTGAGGTGGCTGAGCGGTTAAGCGCTTGGTTTCTGTACCGGGTTCAAATCCTGGTGAAGACTGCGATTTTTTATTTTCGGGATCTTTGGGCGTCTTTGAGTCCACCCAGCTCTAATGGGTTGTGCTGGCCACGTGACACCCTCGTTAACCGTGGGCCACAGAATCATCTGCCCTATAGACTATATAAGTTCTGAAAGGTTAGGGTTAGGGTAACTTTTACTTTTATTATTACTAATATTGTTTTTATAAATAGCATAATTTAATTTAGCACTTAAGATATTGTATTCCTATGCAATAGCAATGCTTAGCAATAAGCACACCATAAGCACATACTACAAGGAACAGTGTAATGAAGATGACAAGGATATAACGCTATAATTTTTTTACAGCCTGGATGGTTCATGGTTTTGTTTGTTAGTACTTTATATACATTTCGACTGCTACATGGGAGCTACATTGTCTCTTCGTCTTATAGTATTATTTATCGTATTATTTTAAGTCATTAAATTGGTCGCTATTGGAAGTTATGAAATAAAATAGGAAACATACTGATATGTGTGTTTTTGCTGATTTATTTTTTGAGACAAGCCACACACACAAAAAAAAAAAAAGTCCTAGTGTATATAAAGTTTTTAGTCATTTTATTTATAAATATAAAGAACTGTTATTGTGTGTGTCTCGAGTTATCGTTTCCTAATTTAAAACCCAGTAAATGACATCATAGGCTGTAAAGTTAACACCTTATCTTGGGCGTCTCGGTGGTAACATTGGCCTCGGGATTTCCCGAAAGCATAGGAAAAAAAAATGAAACAACTCACTCTGACTTGTCATCTGTCTTTCTGGTGAACATTTTGGACACATTCTTTGTCACGCTTACATTCTCGGATTAAGTTTTTACTGTAACTAACAAAATATTGATCAAATAGGTAATTAACCAATTAGTCAATTACTTATTAATAAATTGATACTTCGATTGATTTCAATGAAGAGAAAAAATCTATATTATTGATATGGCTGTAAATGTGGAGTTCTTCCCCTTGAATAACTATTATTTTTTTATTTGGGAATCTACTATGGAGTAAGTTATAAGTCATTCTGATAAGCTACTATACTTGTAACTCTTATGTTGGTGAATTTGCAAAATGCACCTAAATATGTGTCTATTACGGTAGTGTCTTTAAAATAAGAATTTAAAATTTGATATCAATTATTTCCCTTTCTCTTGTCCATTCTATTCTAATAGAGGTGACAGCCGTTGGTGGTCATTATGGCGCTAACTTTTTTTGTAAAGTTACATAACCAACAAGTTCTTGACACACTGAGGGTTGGTGACCGAGTGAAATTTGATAGAGGTCTCTACACACACTGGGGAATTTACGCTGGTAATTATTGCTGCGTTCCTCATTTATCTTTGGACTTGATGACAAGTTTTATTACCATTGCTGTGGACTTACCACTGTCTCTTTCTCTGTCTCTCTGACACATTTTGTTCTCTTTCTCTCGGTTTTTCTTAGTTCCTTTATTTCTCTCTCTCCCTCTCTCTCTCTTCAGTTTACTCTTTCTCTATCTCTCTCTCTTTCTCTCTCTCTCCCTCTCTCTATATCTCTCTCTCTTTAGTTCTCTCTCTCTCTCTCCCTCTCTCTCTCTCCCTCTCTCTCTCTCCCTCTCTCTCTCTCCCTTCCTCTGTCTCTCTTTAGTTTACTCTTTCTCTATCTCTCTCTCTTTCTCTCTCTACCTCTCTCTCTCTCCCTCTCACTCTCTTTCTTTCTCTATTTCTCTGATCGCCTCTTTTTATCTCCTTCTCTCTCTGTATCTCTCTCTTTCTCTTTCTGTCTTTCTCATATCTCATCACTCTCTCTATCTCTCTCTCTTTTCTCTTTCTTTCTTTCTCCACTCTCTCCTCTACCTTTCTCTCTCTCTCTCCCTCTTTCTCTTTATCCAACATAATCTCTCAATTATTTAATTAACAAATCGTCTCATTACCTAAGCAATCATGTATCTATAATTCAATAATGCATAATTTTACAATACCTCTATCCAACTCGTATCTTCGAAGAACTGCTAACAATTTTCCTAGAAATTTAACAGTTGCTACACATCGTTGAGAAGTAATGTTGATTTATCGGCAATAGCATTTCTTCCAGTGCAGAATCCTTGACATTGCTTAGCCTATAACACCCCTATCAATCTTTATATGCCCTGTAGTTTTTTTGTATGGGTAAATATTGTTAGTGTTTAAAAAAGACTTGTAAAACGGAATCTAAATAACAGGACACTAAGGTCAGGGGTGATCACTGTGCCTTAAAGTAAAAAGTAAAACAAACGTCTTTCAGACCTTGCGATCTACAGGACAGAGGATGTAAAGCTCATCTGTTTCTATCGCTGACTGTTAGCAAGGGCATCGTGTGACCAGCACAACGATCAACCGCTTTATTTTCCCGACCTAGTTTATGGCATACATTATTGTTGGGTGGACTCAGGGACGTTTTAAAAATCCTTACCTTCAAAGTCTTAACCACACCATTCGGTTCAGAAACGCTTCACCACTCAGTTTTGGGCTTAAAATCAATAGTAAAAATCCCCGACCATAAAGAAATGCATTGCAATCAAGCTAGAGTATCTTGATATTGAGAAACTGCCAATCTAACTCCCTTGTTCTCAGGTACAGGGGGGGGGGAGGGCGCGGTGGCGCTTCTGAACCTGGGGTGCTGGGTTCGAATCTCTGTAAAGACCAGGATTTTGAGTTCCTAGATTTTTAGGGCACCCATCTCAAATACGTATCTGAATTAAGTTGTAAAAGTAAAAGCATGTTGGTCGTTGTGCCGGCCACATAACACCCTGCTCGTTAACCGTTGGCCAAAGAAACAGATAACCTTAACATCATCTGCCCTATAGGGCACAAGTGTACGAAACTTAATTAATTTGAATATGAAACTATCTTCCAAATGTAGGTTTCGGACAGATTATTCATCTGGCAGGCGAGGACGATGACGGCATTGGCGCTAAATTTAACAGCACTAACCTCTTCAGTATCGGAGGCAAACTGTTCACTAAAGCGGAAGTACGAATTGACGATTTCTGGAAAGTCGTCGGGACAGACACAGCTGAGAAAGACAATAGTCTAGATACAAAATGGAGGTATTTTTTGGGTTTAAATTATTTTCAGCAATACTAAATGATACCCGGGCTTCAATATGCTGGAATCGTTGTAAACTGAAGGTTAAATGAAAGGATTTATTTATAATAAATAATGTGAACGACAGAACACGACATAAGCATAACCCCAGGCGAGAGTTTTCAGCTCTGTTCACTGTTGACTTGGTGCCGCCTCTGTCGTTGCTATATCGCCGCTGCTACAAGATCACAGATCCTTGTCGATCTGTGGCTCTGTGGTTAACGAAGGTGTCATGTCGCCAGCACAAATACCAAACGCCTTTACTTTTCCCCAACAAATGTCAGGTACCCATTTAAGCTGGGTGGACTCATAGGCGCTCAAAGATCCAGAAAATTAAAAAATCCCAGTCTTCAACAGGATTCGAACTCGGACCCCCCCTGTGCGGAAGCCAAGCGCTTTACCACTCAGTCACCGCATCTTTAACATACGTACTACATTTAGTGGTACGTAATAAAATAGTGTTTTTTTTTTGTTTTTTTTTTATACCAAACTCTCTTTTGAGTATCTTTTAATAAAAAATAAGTTTAACCCGTGAATTGTAGTATCCCTAAAGGATGAACTACCTTTATTACGGAGCAGTCCTTTAGTTATCTTCAAACTTTACAGAGACTTTGAATTGTGGTTGCCCATAACAACAACAACAACAACAACAAACAACAACAACAACAGCAGCAACAACAACAACAAACAACAACAACAACGACGACGACGACGACAACAACAACAACAACAGCAACAACAACAACAACAACAGCAGCAACAACAACAACAAACAACAACAACAACAACAAACAACAACAACAACAACAGCAACAACAACAACGCCGACGCCGACGACGACGACAACAACAGCAACAACAACAACAGCAACAACAGCAGCAGCAGCAACAACAACAATAACAGCAACAACAACAACAATAACAACAACAACAACAACAACGACGACGACGACGACAACTTCTAATATCAAGTCCTAATATATAGCTGCTATTTGTACACGCTCAACCGTATTGTTATGTATAGTCCAGAAAGAACCTAAAAACCTTCTTGACCCCTTCTTTACACACCTTAATAAGCCCCCCCACCCCCTCCAAAGTAACGTCCACGATTTAATAACACACACATTAACATATTTCTTGTGCATCGTTGATATGTTTACAAATGATATTTTTGTACTTTTTAGAGCCTTTAATCCCCAAACTATAGTGCGCAATGCAAGGGAGAAAATCGGGAAAATAGGTTACAACATTATCTCAGCTAACTGTGAACACTTTACGAACTGGTGCAGGTATGGACAATGTAAAAGTGAACAGGTACGTATAATTTTGATAGGTTACACTATCTATCTACCTGTCTGTCTGTCTGTCTGTCTATCTTATCTTATAGAATACAGACGTTATTTCAAAAAAAGAAGATAATTACGTCCTACGCGTCATGCATCTAGTCATGCATGTTAACCAATGACAAACCATTCCATGCTCTAATAGCACTAGGGAAGACGGAGCAATTGTACAAATTTGTCCTAGCATAATGGGACGAGGAATGTGCCTTCATCTGTCTATTCATCCATCCACCTATCCATCTGTCCAAGAATCGATCCATTCATCCATCGATCCATCCAAGAATGAACTGAAAAGCCCGAATAAGAATATTTTCATTATATATTTTATTTTAACATTCATGTCCATTTTTAGCGACCCCGAAAGGGAAAAGACGCCATTAGTTTTGTGTGGAATGTCTGTCCGTCCCGTTTAGATCTCGTCAACTAGAAAAGATGTTGAAAATCCGACATCATGATATTTTAGATCTTTCAAAGTTCTGATGCAAAGACTAGTTTTTCTTTTCTAAAAGTTAAAATTTAATTTTTAAAATCAGTTTTGCAAACATTAAAAAAAAAAAAATACACCATTTTTTACAACTACTCACTATGAACAGTAGCAAACACAGGAGGCGATTTAGTAAGGGATATAACCATTTACCATATTTCTAACACATTTATGCAAACGGTTTTAGGTTTTTCGTTAAAAAAATTTTTTTTTTTACAAATGTTAAGTCATGTAAGTTCTATCATAATAACTACGACATGAAAAGCAATATCGTTCACTATTTGTTTCAAAGATTAAAAAAAATCCATTTAATATGTATATTAGTGGGAACTAATTTAAAACATCAATCAAATTAATAAGTAGTGTTTCATATCATCGCGCGTGTAGTATTACGGTAGAAAAAGAGGACCACAGCAGCAAATGAGGAAGACACTTGACAAAGAATTTTTCGAAATGTTTTTTTTTATGAGGCTTTGAATAAGAGATTGACCCTATACAAAAACAATGGCATCAATAAGATAATCATTATATGAAATCAGTTACACCCGTTTCACATTTAACTTCACTTTCACCTATCCTTTGGTTTGGGGCACACAAGAGCTGTCAATCTTCTTTATCCATTCTTCTCTACCAATTGCCTTTGATAGAATTTTATTCTGATGTTCTTTCTGAAAATATTGAAACCTGCCTTTTTACCTGCCTGGGTGGACCACGTAGGGGGGCCGATTTTGAGTTTGTGTTTCCACACAAACTGTCTTTGTAACCTTGTTATTACACGATAGCCAAAAATATAGAAAAGTATACGAGATATTTAAATAAGAAATGTTCATACTTACGATAATCACAGTTACCTCCTTTTGGTTCCATTACGTGCGTTTGAAATCCAGTTCTACAGTTAGAGAAAAGAAGAGAAATCGATCTAGAGAAATATAACTTTTATTATATCATAACTTTTTACAAAGCTTATATCAACTCTATATGTCTGTCTGCCTGTTTGGTAAAAAGTTTGAACACGTTCATTCTACCATATATATTCTCAAATCAAGTTGAAACTTTGCACAATTATTTATTGCTAAAGACAAGTCATGAACCAATAAAAACAATTAGCCAATCAATAATTACTGGTAATTAATTATTTGCTTGATACAAACAAGAGAAATAAATCCCTCAGTATTCAAGATATAACTAAATATGTAGGGTTTCGTCCTCTTAGATACATTTCTCACAGACACATTCTCGGATTAGGTTGAAACTTGAAGTAATTATTTATTGTACGTTACAAGACATGCATCAGTTTTAATAAGCAATTAGTCAATTAGTTATTAGTAATACATTATTTTATTTGGTATAGAATAAGGGAAATAAATTCTACATCATTGAGAATATTTTAAAATGAATTTTGTTTTATATATCTTGCTTGTTTGTGACAGAACTCTAAAAAAAATGTATCATATAATTTTAAGGTGACATCCATCTAAATTAAGTCTATTGTAAAGTTTATTTCTCCGTCATCAGGTAGAAAATGTGCTGACCGGCGTTGCAGTGGGTGCAGGGATAGCACTGGGTGCTTTTGCCATCTACGCTTTGTCTAAACTCGCCAATGCCCAAGAAGAAGAAGAAGAAGAAGAAGAAGAGAATTACTGACGTAAAACAGTTTTATTTAAGAACAAGCTAGACTTCTAAATCTGGACACACATATGCACTAAACATTTCTGAATTTGAAACGTTATTGTAGTTATTGTTATTAAAATTTAAAAGTTTTAGCGACCAAACAAAATAAGTCGTTAGTATTTTTGTAACACGATTGATATTTATGAGTGTGTAATTCATCTCTTAATGTCTCCTTACTTAGTCAATGCGAATGTCGTGTTGAGCTTGCAACTTGTGTAGTACAACAGTTATTAGAAAACATCAAGTAACACACTTGTCAGCAGACGATAGATTTATTGAATAAAAAACTTGGCTGAACCAGCCGCAAAAGCAAGGGCACAATGTACACTCAAATAATAATATCACTAATATAGTTACAACTTCTTGTTCAGAATAAAGTCATAGTACTTCACAATATACATACTCCCGCTGGAAATGTAGCCACGTCCAAACTCTACAAGGACCAAGTAACAACTGCTGTTTTCACTTCGTCCAAACTCTACAAGGACCAAGTAACAACTGCTGTTTTCACTTCGTCCAAACTCTACAAGGACCAAGTAACAACTGCTGTTTTCACTTCGTCCAAACTCTACAAGGACCAAGTAACAACTGCTGTTTTCACTTCGTCCAAACTCTACAAGGACCAAGTAACAACTGCTGTTTTCACTTCGTCCAAACTCTACAAGGACCAAGTAACAACTGCTGTTTTCACTTCGTCCAAACTCTACAAGGACCAAGTAACAACTGCTGTTTTCACTTCGTCCAAACTCTACAAGGACCAAATAACAACTGCTGTTTTCACTTCGTGGTCAGTTTCAGACCGAGAGCTTTCCTGTGAAAAGAGCGCGAGATGATCAAGTGACTACAAAGTCACTTCACGTCACAGTGAGTCTTAAACGAGACTGTGACAATTGTGTATGCCTAATAATTATATTGTGTGTTAACTAAATACCATTCATTTGTAACTGTCTCTGTCTCACCTGTCCCTTGACTTTCGTCCCAGGGGTGCTGTGACAGTTCGCGTAACCCAATTCCTTCACTTTTTCCGGGCATCAGCTGTTCTTAACAGGACATCAAGAGAGCGGCCGGTCCATTCTTTTACGCTTTTACAGCTGGATTTTCTTTGGACGACACTTTTTCGCGCCAACTCTGCTGTACATTGAAGGCTGACTTTTGATAGTAAGTCATGTCTTTAAATGCAAACAAGATCAGTATTATCTGGTATCTGATACCCAGCATTTTCCTGAAAAATAAGATGTACTGCTATATAATAAACATTTATATATGAAACCCTTCAAACTCGATGACAAGACTCATTATTTTGTACGCCGGATACACTAAAAAGCTAGCTATTTATAGTTATTCCGCATTTAATGAAAATCTCCAATAACATAGTAAATGTTGATACAACTCGATATTATGGATATTCCCCATGACTGACATCTCTCACAATTGTTGCACACTAAAAAGACAGCTGTGGAATAGACTTTGATCTAGGTCATGATCTAGCTAGAACTAGAAGGAACTAGTAGATGTTCAGTATTTAAGCTGTCCCTAAAGACTTCTTTCTGTTTTGATTTCATGTCCATTTCTAGCACACGAATTTAGACCAGGTGTAGATCTAGGTAAATGAATAGATTTAATTTTAAGAAATGTACGTTTTAGAATTAGATCTAAGTTTGTTCAAAACAGTGTCATGTTCACCTCCAATTGTTACATTCTATTTATTTAAGACAAGTATATATAGATCAGTATTGGACTCAATGGAGATTCCTAAAAAATATAATTTGAAAGGGTAACAAAAAGGTTTAACTCATAAATCTACTTAAATCCAAATTTTCTCCATACATAAAAAAGTGATAAAAAAAATTGTTTTATTTATTTTAGGTCT
Source organism: Biomphalaria pfeifferi (assembly GCA_030265305.1). NCBI lineage: Eukaryota > Metazoa > Mollusca > Gastropoda > Planorbidae > Biomphalaria > Biomphalaria pfeifferi. Next base: position 3,615,102 of record JASAOG010000012.1, read on the forward strand.
GTAAATAGATGACAGAAACATACTCATACAAATATATAAAAACAAATATACTAAGGTCTACCACAAGCCTTTCTGCATATTTAGATCTATTTAACATTGTTTACCGAACCGGAATATCTTTTCGTGTAAAATGCAGACGTTACTTCAAAAAAGATGATTACGTCCTACGTGTGTTCTTAGGTAAATCTAGTCATGCATGTTAACTTAAATTCTGCCAAGTCATTGGTTTTCTTAGCTGACTCAGGCAACCCATTCCTTGCTCTAATAGCGCTAGGGAAGAAGGAGCATTTGTACAATTTGTCCTAGCTTATGGAACGTGGAATGTGCCTTTATCTTTGTGTCTTTCTGAGTATTTTATTAGGTTTTGTATTTGAAGATTATGGTTTAGTGTATTATGTATAATTGCAACTTTACTTTTACTGTGATTACTTGAACTTTGAACCCTAATATGTGGTTCCACGAACGATTGAAGTCATTAATGAGTAGGCTACATGTGCATTAATTCCTAAATAAATGCAGAAAAGAAAATTTGCTCAACAAAAATATCACAATAAACTTCGAATTAATAAATATTCTGACTCCCTAACCCTAAACAAAGATACGAGATCAATCACAAAGTGATGAAATGATTTCTGAAAGAGTTGCCTGGAGAGTTGCCCGGAGAGTTGCCACACTATTTCAAAACAAGCAATGTCTGTTTTACTTTGTTTCCTTTAACCTATTTGTGCGAAGCACGACTCAGTATTGAAACAGGCTTGGCGGGAAACCAATCGTTATAATGGGCCTCAACACTGGCATACGATGTCTACGTCTGTGGGCAGTGAAGACCAATAGCTCGTTGACGCGTCATACATGCCTGTGACGTGGCAACTAGCGATTGGTCTCCAATGCCCATTGGTTGTGACGTTGCAGGTCTGTGTTCAAGCCTTCTCTGACGATTGGTCTCGCTTGCGGCCACACCTGAGATGAACTTGGATTGGGAACAGAGCAGGAAGGACCAGTCCTCCCATAGTTCTCTGGCAAGAAACATGACCATCTGGCATAGTGCCTCGCAGCCCCCATACAAGTCGAGTGACCGCCCAAACATCCACCCCCCCTTAGCTCCAAACTCTTGGAGTTGGGGACATTTGACAGTGTTTCCACGTTTTCTTCCCTGTGAGGGTACCGGCCAAACTTACCAGATGTTAGAAATTAGTTTACCATTATCGTGCTTGATATCAGGCCGGCCTTTCTAGGAGTCAATAGCATGAAATTCATTATATCTTTATATATTTTCATGTCAAAAATGTATACTCTTATACTTGCAAATAAATAAAATGCTAAATTTAGATTATGATTTTCGTATTTAAATATTGAGAAAACAATGCGGTTTAAAAAGATATAAACATTCATCCGTGATACATAGTGTTCCGTTAAATTCTCCTAATGTTCAAAGTTGGTATTTCTGATTCGCTTGTCTTTAAGTAGGTCTTACTGTGATATTTCTAGATTTTTTCTTTTTCTGAAACTTTGTGTAGACAGTAAAAAACACCACAAAGTGGATAGTGAGTGAATCTTATGACTGGAGACTTACGAAGCTGTATATTTCGATGTGTTTTTGCGTGTGTATATTTCGGATGAACCATGATGAGTAATTTTATCGTTGTATCAATGATCTGCGCGTCGATATCGTCACGCACCAGGTGCGCACAGCTCACAACAGTACTGAGACTCAATGCTATGAAACATGGACATTTTCCGTCCACTGGATAGGGCCTTTTCGTTCCACAGGCAAGCGACAATAACAATGACGATATAACTGTATAGAGATAAGGTCGTCGAATAATCTGTAGCAAGGTGAGTGAATAATGGAAGTCGTCCTAAGAGAAGAGATGAACTCCAATTGATGGCAAGGCTGGTAGGATCAGTCCTCCCGTAGAGCCTTGGCGAAAAACTCTGCTGTCAGGCGTAGTGCCTCCTAAGGGGAGAAGAAGACCTTATCTGTGTTACTTAAGTGCAGCAGTGTTATTGCCAGAGTTAAAGTAAGTTGACGCCCAAAGGGGTGTGCGACAAAAAGTTCCTGATACAGTACAGGGTAATTAAATTGTCACGGCGGAGGCGTCTATGTTGTGATCAAGTAACAAGAGCTGCTTAACATGCAGAGAACTGTGTGACAGAGGCAAACCCAGGACTTGTGAACTGTTGTGTGTGAGTTTCCTCCTTATCATCTCGTCAGCATGTTATATTGAGTGAAAAAAAAAGTTGTTTACATTAGCTTTTTTTCTTTGAGTCGCTTGGGTTTATGATAATATTTTCAGTTATATCAATTGAAAAAGGAAGCAGTCGGCAGTAGTTTTTTTTACAAAGGTTACAGGACACACGTCAGAGATATAAAGAAACAAACCCCTGACTGACAACAGCAGTGTTACAGCAATATTGTCAGGTGACAACTGGGTCTGCGTGATCATTTTAAACAGTGCATTTATCAGTTATATTATCTCTAATGATTTAATTACAAGCACATAAGTTTCAAATAGTACTCAAATAGTAGAAGACTGATAGAAGATTGATAGGTGACTGATAGAAGACTGATAGAAGACTGATAGATGACTGACACAACATAGTAAGAACAACATTGCGAAACACGTGAATCGACACCTTCGATATAGGTCACGCGTGAACACACGGAACATCAGAACAAAGGAGACAACACGAAGAAAAAACATAACACACATCTTTAATCATTAATCTTCTCAACTAGAGGACAGCGTATGGTTAGTATTTGATATTGTATCGCATGTGACGGACAGTACAACATGTTTTTATAGTTTGGCTTTCAAAGATGTACCTTTAGCCGAGACAGAGCCTGTGATGTGTAAACAGCACATAAGAGATATAAGATAAGAGATATAAGATAAGAGATATAAGATAAGAGATATAAGAGAAGAGATATAAGAGAAGAGATATAAGAGAAGAGATATACGATAAGTGTCATTTGACATAAGGATTTTTTAAATTCTGCCAAAATTTTACAATAAATAAAGTCAACATCTCTATACATGATGACATATATTTTGAAGCAGATCGTATCTCTAAAGTAGCACCATACCAAGAAATCAGCCCGTATAGAGACAACAACAAAAAGGGAGGGGGGGGGCTGTAGTGTAAAAGATTCTTTTTTTTGTTTGTTTGTTTGTACTCAATGCACTAATGGTGCAAATGGACCTCATTCACCAATCGTAAACAAACAACATTTAGTCACGTGATCATATTGAAAAAGCAACGGGGAAAAAACTGTCACGTGATAGCCATTGTGTATTCAAGTTATATCGTAATTTGTATAGAAGAGATAGAGAATCACGTGGCTAAATGTTGTTTGTTTACGATTGGTGAATGAGGTCTAAACCGAATTTTTTTTTCTCTCTCAACCAGAAAGTAATTTTTTTAAACATGTGCATTATTCAAGGGCAGTATAAACGTAACAGGTTAGCAGACAAATGTATGAAGTGGTTGCAAGAATTAAGACTATCTGTGTGTAGTCGCTGAATGAACTCTTTATGTTGTGTCTGTTCTATTTATGGGTATGTCTCCGTTGTGTTGTCTTTATATGAGAAAGGAGTCATTGTTATCACAACAAATTTCCGTAAGGATCAATAAAGCTTAGTCTTAGTCTTAGTCTTAGTCTAAAATATTACTTTGTGTTAAAATCGTGTTTTGTTTTGTCAGTGGGCGTGATGGTCTAGTTGATTATTCCACCAGTAGTTCGTGAAACACCTAGTCATGTCTCGCGAAACACCAGGGTTCATCGGAACAGAGCTTGGGAAACACTGATTTAGAGTTCTGGAGACCAGGGATAGACCCAAAGGGTTCGTTCTTAGGCTCGTTTAACGTTGGCCATTGAGACCTACAAGCGTTACAAAATGATCGCAAGATTTGAAAAGGGAATTTTTTTTTGTACTTATTTCTATTGTCTAATAGTAGCCTAAATTTTTTTTTTTTTTTTCAGTTCTTGTGTAACATCTGACAGTCTTTGGTGATCATTATGGCATCAGTGGCAAATCATTATGAACACAACACACAAGTTCTCAATACATTAAACGTCGGTGATAGAGTGAAGTTCACAAGGGGAGTGTACAAACACTGGGCCATTTATTTTGGTACAAAGCTTTGTAGAGTTACTTTCTCTTTTTATCTAGCCATAAATAACTCTTCTGGTTCTAGCCATCTAATGTACTCAGATCTTTTTATCTCTACATATTAATCTCTTTATTCGTTCTCTCTCTCTCTCTCTCTTCTCCTCTACCTTCTCGTCTCATTCTCATTTTCTCTTAAAACCGTCTCTCTATCTCTTTATCTTTCTTTTTTTTCTCTCTCTCTTTCTCTCTCTCTCTCTCTCACTCTTACTTTTAACTAAGGTTGTGTTTTAAACTTTCCGTCAGGCATTTCCCTTGACAAACCTCTTGCCGGCTGCAGGGGGTGGTGGTGACAGGGTTTGAACCAGAACAATAGCAGTCCTGGAACACAACTCTCTCTCTCTCTCTCTCTCTCTCTTTTGTCTGTCTGTCTGTCTCTCTATTTTACGCAAGATCTCTACAATCTTTGATATTCTACAATGGTTTTACTTTAATAAACTATTTTCCTTTATAAACTGGCATGCTCCTCTACAAGTTTTATTTATTTCCATGTATTTTCAAGATTTCAATTCTTTTTTTGTGTGTGTATAATTGTTTAATTTTTTCTAATGAAGGCTTCATTTTATTTATCTTGAGTAAGACTTCAGAAGTAGTGGTTGAGGGCTAAAGTGCTTGGCCTTCTAAACGAGAGATCTCAGTTTCGAATCTTAGTGATGACTGTGATTTTTAATTAATTTAAAAGGCCCCTGAGTCCACCCAAACCTAATGGGTACCTGAACGCTGCTGTACTTTGTTTAGGACTGACGACACCCTTGTTAACCATAAGACATAGAAACAGATGACCTTTACATCATCTGCTCTGTAGATCGCATGGGTAACTTTCCTTTTTTATTTACTTTTTTAGTTTTGACAGACTGCTAAAAACTGTGCCATACAAGGAAGCTATAATTTAGAAGAAAAAAATGTGAAAAAGTAAAACTTGACAACTACAAGTTACTGTAGGCATGTTGTTTTTAAAATAACGTTAAACTTTATCTCCCCACCCCAGGCTTTGGTCAGATTGTTCATATGGCAGGCGAAGACAATGATGGTATGGGTTTCACTAGCACACACTTCTTCAGCATCGGAGGTCAACGCTACAACAAAGCGGAAATACGCATCGATGATTTCTGGAAGGTCGCAGGAAACGACAAAGCTGACATAGACAATAGTGCCGATTCAACGTGGAAGTAAGTCTGTTAACTCTTTCTCTCCGAACTGACGATACCAGCGTTGATTCCACCAGGATGTGGTAAATAATTACGGAGAGAAAGAGTTAAGAAAATATATACAAGTGAAGTTGACTAATAAAGCACATAGACATTTTGTTCGTTTCTATAGAACCTATGTGCTAATTATGAAGTTATCCATCTTTACTTTCATGAGGCTATGATATTAACTACTGTTTAAAGTTGTATTAAACTCTACACAAGATTTTATAAAGCGCTACTTTCATGCTTATAGCATGCTCAGAGCGCTTTGGTCCAATCTCGCTTGTGGACCAATGAGGGGAGGGGATATCTAGAAGAATGTTTTTTTTTACTGCCTATGCGCTCAGTAAACAACTCTGCTTGAATCTGGTGACGAGCCCCCAGCCCCCTCCAAAGGTAGCCAAGCCAAACCAAGTTCAAGCGTATTTAGCCACTCGGCCACGGTTTCTCTAAACGCAAACAAAAGTTTATTTACAATTTCTAACACAAAGACAATCATTTAAAATAATTAACAAAAATTTTGATCTATAGGGCAGATAACGCCAATGTCATCTGTTTCAATGTACGGTTCACGAGGGTGTCATGTGGTCAGCACAACATTCTCCAGCTAAACTCAGGTTGGGTTTTAAAATATCCCTCAACAGTCATCACCGACATTTGAACTGGAGACCTCTCGGTTCGGTTGTACACCGGCTATGGTTTGGTCTCACTCTGTATCCAAATTCTAGACATGTTTGCCGTGCTGCAGAAGGGCCCCCATCCTGGAAAAAAATCTTTTATAATCATATTGTTAACTACCAATTTCTTGAGAGGTCCTCTCAGAGAGGACTGTCAGTAAAATAAGACAGCGAGAAACTGTATGGCGGCGTTTTTTTTTTTTGGGGGGGGGGGGCTGGGGCAGTGCCTCTTTTGAATCCCCGCCCCTGAGACAAGAACGTGAAATGCTTAATTTGAAGAGCTTCTTCAGCACGTGTGTCATCTACCTTTCTGCAGGTTCTCTACGTCAGAGTCACTAGAACCGGATCTCTTGTCTTTAACCAGTAGGTCTGTCTAGTTTAGTTGAAACTTATTTTACCTAAACAAAAATGGCTCTTAAGTAAGATTACTGTGTTAGGATTTATATTGCCATTCCTAGTGCCCTCGATCCTAACGTGATAGTGGACAAAGCTACAAGCAGACTTGGACGAATCAAATACAACATCTTCTTTTCCAATTGTGAGCACTTCGCTAACTGGTGCCGATATGGGAAACGTATCAGTGATCAGGTAACTTGGAAACAGAAAAAAAACATTTATATTTAAATAGGTTAAAACTAGAATGAAGAGCTGAGTGACACAGACCACGTGATTACCCAAATAAGGAGGCTTAGGTTCGTGCATGGGGATCGAGTCAGAGCATTCGTGCTATTAGAGCTACACTCGATTATTGTATTACTTAAAGTACAAAGAATACTTGTGCAAAGTTTCAACTTGATCCGGGAATGGGAAGTGGCCTATTTAGTTTACTATATTAAACATTAAGTAAAAATGATTTTTTTAAAGAAAGTATATAACTTGTATAGTATCTAGTCTAAGACGTCGTAGAGACTGAATAGCCAAGCGCGTGGTGTCCGGTGTCTTGGGATCGAATGTCTTGGAAGAACGGAATTTAAACCTTCGTTAGGACGCCACTTAATTCCAACCAACTCAATTGGGTGCCTGAGTTGGGGGAAGTGTATGTGTTGGGTCGTTGTGCTGGCCACATGACATCCTCAATACATTATCTCCCATACATACGGCAAGATCTGAAAAGGGTTCTTTACTTTAAATCCAGTTTAGAACTATGTTAAGCATGAAACGAACCAAACGATGGTCTAACTTAGTTGACAAATATATCAACACATTTTTTTAATTCTTCTATTGAACCAGGTGAACGGGATACTTATTCTAGGGGCGCTGGGCGCCTTCGCCAGCCAGTCGTTCACAGCAGGAGCACTACTAGTTGCTTTCTTCATCTACAACGTCGTCAAGTCTGACGACAAAATGGAGGAATAAAAAAAGACATTAAACATTAATTGATTCTTAATTTGTATTTGCTTTGGCTATGGGTCCATCCAAAAATATATCTGCCTGCATTTTTTTTTAATTAACTGATTTTCTGCATTGTGGGCAGTCTTTTCAATAGACTGGATGGCACAGTAGGTCGTAGGTCGAATATCTGTGTTGTCTGACGTTAAATAGTTTTAAAAATGCTAACACTGATTTTATTGATTATACTGTATACTTTTATTTCTGACTTGAACCAACCATATTGTTATTAAACTGTGCTAATCTGGGCGTAGAAGGGAGATAATGAGCATAATCAATTATATATGTAATGATATACAATGTTGGAATAAACATTGGAACTTAATTGTAAGTTGAAAACGCTTCCATAGCGGCAGAGAGCAGTTCGCCCATAGCCAAACATCTCTGTAGGATGACAGTGGATATAGTAAAACGCAAGACTGCAAACTGACTGTACTAGATACTATACAAGTTATATACTTTCTTAAAAAAAATCATTTTTACTTAATGTTTAATATAGTAAACTAAATAGGCCACTTCCCATTCCCGGATCAAGTTGAAACTTTGCACAAGTATTCATTGTACTTTAAATAATACAATAATAGAGCGTAGCTCTAATGGCACGAATGCTGTGAGTCGATCCCCATGCACGAACCTAAGCCTCCTCAATTGGATAATCACGTGGTCTGTGTCACTTAGCTCTTCATTCAAACATCTCTGTAGGATATAGTAAAACGCGAGACTGCAAGGTGACTGTACATATACAAAGTCAACTGTCACATAGTCCTTACTTCAGGCTGTAAACAAACATAGCTGATGAATGAATTGAAATTTACAATGTAAGGCTATAACAAATTGCTTTTCGAATTTTAATAATAATTTAAAAATGTAACCTGCTACTTAATAACAACATCGAAAATGGAATAATTGTTTCTATTCCATACACATTACTTATTCTTTGTTATCGATATATTGATTTGCGATTATTTGAACTTTGAACAACTGTTTGTGCTTAAAACAAACACGGATATATTTTGGAACCACCCTTTAGGTGAGACCAATAATTTAGTTATGCCCCCTTTCATAGAAAAAAAAACAACTAGTATTCTAATTTTTTTTATATGGGAGGAGGTGAGTAGGGGTAGGGTCTTCAGGTAGACAGAGAAACAAATATTGGAAATGGGGAAGGGGAGGGAAGCGAGAATTCCTTAAACATACGCTATAAAATTTGATTGTATTTCTTTTATTTTATTTTAAAAAATATTATATTTTATGTTTTAATTATTTTAATTTATATTAAAAAAAAAAAACAACAGCAGGTAGTTAATGAAATATTACAGAAAATTGTGTACGCCAAATATTACGATTTAGAGAGCCAGTATTAATTTAAATATTCCATACATTTATAATACAATATGTCCACGACAATACACACTCACACACAGAATGCTGGAGATTCGTAGGATAAACTCAACACTATCAATGACATAAAGCTTTAATGTTGCCAACTAAAATAAAAAGAAATGAGCTCTAATGTTAACGATTTAATTCCTGGCAGTTACTCTTAGAGTCACGTCTGCTTAATCCCCACTTGCTAGATGCCCGTATAGTTTTGAAAGTCATAGAGTGAAACTGTTTTCAGTAAAGTAAGGCGTTCCCATTTGATCTACGGTGCAGATGTTATAACGGTCATCTGTTTCTGTGGCGCACGGTTATCAAAGCTGTCATGTGACCAGCACAACGACAAACCGCCTTTACTTTTCCCAAACTAATGTCAAGTACCCTTTAGAGCTGGGCGATGTCATAGGCACACTAACGATCCCGAAATTAAAGATTCCAGTCTTCACCAGGATTCAAACCCAGGACCTCCTAACCAGCCAGCCACCACGTCTTCTTAAAGTCCAGTGCTTCCTCCTTTTTGAAATTATATTGTGCTACTAAAGGTAGAGGTTTGAAAACTCAATTTTCCAGTTCTAAACAGGTGCCCAAAACATTATTAGATATCTTTTAGCTTTTTAACACGTTCTTCATTTTGTACACCGGATACACCAAAATGCATGCAATTTCTAATTTTTCTACCACGAATTAAAAGGAACCGGAAATTCTATCAGTTCAATAGTTTTCATAGTGCAAGCGTTGGCCGTTGTTTTTTTTTTTAAAGCTTATATTAAGCATAATTGCATCCATTAATTTGGATCATGTAATTACATATGAAATGGCACTAGACATAATAAATCTGTGAGATAGAAATATCTATACCAATTGTTTTTGTTTAGCTTTTGGCTTTCTCAATGCGCTATGATCTTATCATGTGACTGGACCAGTTGTGTAAGTGGAGGGAAGAAGGGGGGTATCTTGGTGAATGTTTACATGATCGTTTTTTTCATGTCTAAAAAGGGTTAGGGATTTCACTCGGGGGCTCAAGAGTCTTCAAGGGGATTAACTCAACTTATACCATCACATCTATGAAGTACGATTTGTTTTCCTTGATCAAGATAACAAACAAAATAATAAATTACCAAATAGTAAATTAACTAATTGACTATTTTTGTTTCAATTGATTCTTGTGTCATCAATTAAAAGAAATAATTGTGCAAAATGTCAGCTTAATGCAAGATTGGCTGTGGAAAAAATAATAATGTACAATCTTTTTACCAGACAGACAGACAGACAGAGTGAGTTGGTATAAGCTTTGTAAAAATACATGACATATTATGTAGGTCGCGACTAGATGAAATCTACACTCATTCTCAATATTTAGCCTCGAAGGAAACGCATCAGCTTCAGCATGAATAAATTTCATGGTGATAATATAATTAGGCTTGTCTTAGAATCGAACATTAATGAGGAATGCAGTATTTCCCATTGCTACGCAGCCCCAACTCCGACCTACATATTTAGCCACATCTTGCGCAGACATAAACCTTTTCCGCTGGAGGTCGATTTACATTTTCTTTTCGCGGTCTTCGACTGTCCTCGGCAGAGGACCTTTTATTGGCCTCAGACGTTTCTTTTTCATAAATAATGTTTAACAACTCTGCAGTGGAAATTCCCCATTTCAGACAGATCCTTCACTGCTTTGTGAGCAGATCAGAAACAATAGTGAAACAGGGTTCACTCTATATTCATTCATATAGTCATGCCATTAGGAGTCTCATTTCATTTGTTCAAATAGTAATACAATTTTAGTCTAGTAGTTAAGACCTCTACATTAGACGATAACATCAGAAAATTACATCAGACAATTACATCAGGTATGTAAACGTGTGCATTTATAACTAAACTGTTATAAAAATCATATCGTTCAGGCCATAGGCATAGCTAAGACATTCATCATTCATCAGATTCATCTTATTAAAAGGACTGAAATACATTCGCATCGTGGCTGAAGGAAACCATATTTACATTATAACAATAATTCATTCTTTTACTTTGAAGAATCTAGAGCTATGATCTCATTCTTATTTCCATTATAGAAAGTCAATGTACTAATGAACTAATCTAACAAAATCTAATAAAATACTCAGACACAAAGATAAAGGCACATTCAACATCCCTTATGCTAGGGCAATTTGTATAAATGCTCCTTCTTTCTTAGTGCTATTGTTGCGTCGTTTTTTTTTGGCTTACCACACCCGCGTTTAAAATGCCACTTCGCTAAATAGTGAGGCAATCATTTGAGCCTATGCTCGAAGTCAAATTTTGGCAAAATAAATCCGGACAGATACTAACAAAAAAATCTTATCTAGATCAATACACCACACTATCTTTCACTATCTTTCACGAATTATCCGTACAGTTGAAAGGTTTGTCTTCGATTCTAAAGATTAAGATGGAGTGCAGGTCAGAACTTCATCAACAGATGCTTAAGAAATACGACAAAGAAGAAAACACCTAACTGTGGGGGCAGAGGTGGAGTGAGAAATATAGAGCTGCTGATCTTAGAGAGAAACTGGAGATCGATTGGTTACACCCTTTGAAAAGAACAAACAACAGAGCTGGACAGTGTAAGTCACCGATCAACATGAATGACTAGATAGACCCCTAAAATGCGTAGGACGTAATTATCTTCTTTTTTGGAAGTAACGACTGTAGTAGTTAAGATGAGAATGGAACCCCCACGGTACAAGACACAGAGGAACGCAAAGAAGAACTTGGCGGCACAGTGAGTAGCTGAAGCCGTGAGGACAGGAAAGAGCTGGGCAGCCATATAAAAAAAAAACTATAAACTATATAGAGACTGTGGAGAGTGCCGTGTTTTTGAGTTTTGAATTTAGTCACATCGGCACAATTTAGGTCATGTCGTGCCCGTAATCCTTTAAGGATCACTCTCCCTTTATATAACAAGACATCCTCATTAATCGTGGGCCACACTAACACATGACATTTTTACATTTTCTCCCCAATAAGTCACTAGGTCTGAAAGGGGAACTTTACTTTTAATGTACCGTACTACTAATTAGAATGGTTACAAATTATGAACAATAAAATATAAATGTAAAGTTTACTACACATAACATCTGACTATGAAGTACAAATTGATTTATTGTTTTTATTACACCCAGACTGAAATGAAAAGATATTTAATAAGACCTGGTTAATGTATTTATCTCACACTTCTGCTTTCTTTCCACAGGTAGACATAGCCAAATGTGTTCTGTTCATACTTCAGGGTACTTTGTTCGTCTTCAGACTACTTCTGTATCTCGACTCTATGGGAGAAGAATACGAGAATGACTTGTCAGCGACTGCGCCACCTATTTAATTGTATTGATTAGAAAACAGCTAAGAAGGTCTAGTCTATGTAATGTTAACTGATCTTGAAAATTTAAATATTTGAGGGAAACGGATTTTAGAATCGAAGGAAAACAATTAGTATCGTAATAATAATTATTTTCAGATTTGTTCCTTTCTAAAAGTTCACCCAATTTTGTTTTAAATTTAAGATTAAATAAATTCAAAGTGCCATAGTATGTACTATGTAGTGTGATTGTGTATTTTCAGCATAGGTTCATTGCATGTTCAGTATTTGTTCATTTTATATGTAGTGTATTGTGTATGTACCTTTTCATTTCTTTAGAACACAAAATAACAGAGATTTTCAAAAGAAAATATCACGTGACATTAAGTTTTATTCTTTGTAATTATAGAGATACCTTCCAAAATGTAGATTTATGTGTTAATATAAACTCAATTTGTTACTTTAGATATACATACGTATATATATATATATATATATATATATATATATATAAGGATCCGTTGTTCATGTCTGGGAGCACTTCTGGGTTTCTTATCTTTTCTAGAACTAGTTGTGCTCCCATCCTTGGATTCCCACTTTCATTTTAGATCTACCACCAGTGAGTCTCTTTGTGCCCAGTAAGCTTTGGAGATCTCTCCCGTGCTAGAAATTTAGCGCCAATCTAAACCTAAATTTATTTGAGATAAAATATATTCATATTCAATCTAGCTTAACTATTTATGATCAATTAAATAATAATTTAAATATTCATACAGTATGATGTAGTACTTATGCACATGTTTATATACTCATCCGTCCTTATATGCTTATACTTTCATATTTTAGAAAAGAAATAAAGGTCTGCTATTATACACATATTGATGTTTTTTTTTATGGAAGTGAATTAAAAATTGTTTGTAACTAAAAAAAAATTGCTGCTTCTTTATCAAATTTGTGTTATAGTTGAATATACAAATTACGATTTTCTCTGCGTTTGTTTTCTTTTATGAAGTTAAACTTGAGTTAAACACAAAATTCAGACAATTGTCTGGTGAAATGTTTTGTTTTATGTTATCGGATGTTCCTTCATGGCGACGGGGGATGGCAGCAGGCAGTGTAGGAGCCCGGGACCATCGGGACGACCGAACGACAGTCCAGCGCGCAAACCGCATGACCAGGCAGCCACCAACATGAATTTCACTTAGAAAATAAGTCCTTATCAGAAGGGAGATAATCATCGAAAGAGTTTATTCTATTATAGTTCAGTAACTCATTTTTACAAAGCAACAAGACATTTTGTGTTCTAGTGATAGTGCTTGTATTAAATGGAATAGAAATGGCATACAAGCCATTAAGTTCTGTTAACACGGGGAGCAGGTAGTCTTAGCGCGTATGTCACAAAATTCGCAGTGCCCCTACAAATGCAGAGTATAGAATGTCCGAAAATGTGCTGTGCAGTATTGAACTTTTAGGTAAGTATTTGCTGTAACTGATAGACACTCCATCTATGTAATAAAATACTGATCTCTTGACTTCATTCAAAAAGGTCAATCTTTATACGTCTACAGGACCTATTTCATGATATAGCAATTTATTCTGGGTCACTATACAGCAACTCTTCAGACACCTAGTATATCCAAAACTAATCTACATGTCTTTTGAACCATCCGAGCTGTACCTTTCTTTTATCGACCATGTTAACGATAATTTAAACATATATTTACCAACAATATTATATTTAAAAAAAACAAAAATTCGAAAAAAATACAAATATATCAAATTCTCTACAGAAATAGGCTTTCTTGTTTCTAGATTAAACAAAAATAATTAATTACACTAACTAATTAATTGGTTATTCTAGTTTTAGATCTAGACTTAGTTCTAGATCTAGGTCTAGTTTTAGATCTAGTTAGATCTAGGTCTAGTTCTAGATCTAGTTAGATCTAGGTCTAGTTCTAGATCTAGTTAGATCTAGATCTAGATCGAGTTTGTATGCCAAATGGCAGGGGAGATATTAATTTTATTTGCGAGTGGAAAAGTGTTACCCAAATCTGTCAAGTCATTTCTAGCTCACTGCCAAAAGTAGGTTAATAATTATTATTTTGAAAAGTGTACACTTAATGAATATAGGAAGGCGCGGTGGCTGACTGGTAAAGCGCTTGTTTTCAAAACTGGGGTCCTGGGTTCGAATCCTGTTGAAGACTGGAATTTTTTACATTCGAGATATTCAGGGCGCCTCTGAGTCCACCCAGCTCTAATGGGTACCTGACAATAGTTAGGGAAAAGTAAAGGGTGTTGGTCGTTATGCTGGCCACATGACACTCTCGTTAACTGTGGGCCATAGAAACAATGACCGTTACTTAATGGATAAAAAAACAATAACTTTTAATTGAAAGTAGACTAGAAATTTTTTTTAATTATTAAGGCAATAGCTTATATTCTGACATCTTAGTGCTGCAGATTTATTTATCAAGTAAACAGCAGTTTCACATTAGAAGTGAATTGGATACATACAGCATAGCTGTTTGATAAAAATTCATTTTGAAAGATTTAAACTTTAAAAGAGAAAGATTAATGTTAATATTAGTATTATTATTATGTTAGAAATGAACGAGTAGTCATTCTCTGGCGCTGCCAGGGTCGAGTTTCGCTAATGAGAAACAAAATTCATCGTAGTCCCTTAACAGTTTCCACTGAGGAATTTTCTGGTGATGTGGCAGGTCGTAGAGGAGGAATACGAGTTAAGTGTAGAAGAAGAGGACAAAGAGGCTTCCTTCCACCCATCGTAACAGGCAATGTTAGGTCTTTACAAAATAAGATGGAAGAATTAACAGGTTGCTGTGAACATCTGTATCAATTTAGAGAGTGTTCCTTAATGTGTTTCACTGAAACCTGGCTCAATGACACGATACCCGACTCTTCTGTTGATCTCGATAAATTTTACGTTTATAAAGCAGACAGAACAATTAATAGTGGGAAGTCAAAAGGAGGAGGACTCGCAATCTATATAAACAGGAAATACTGCAACGCCAATAATGTGAACATCAGGAATAAAATTTGTGATCCTAACATTGAACTTATGTGTGTCACACTTAGGCCTTACTACTTGCCTAGAGAATTCACTCAGGTGTGTGTTGTTGTTGTGTACATACCACCGACGGCTGACACAGCGACTGCGTCGGAAATAATTTTTGATGTGCTTCACAATGTACAATCAAAACACCCGGACTCTGTTTGTATCGTAACTGGAGATTTCAACAACCTAAATATTGACAACACACTGCCAAACTATTGCCAGTATGTCTCCCTCCCCACAAGGCAGGGTAGAACGCTCGACAAATGCTACGTAAACATTAAGCAGGCTTACAAATGTAAAAGTTTGTTCCCACTTGGAGAATCTGACCATATATTGGTCCATCTTATACCAAATTACAAACCTAATCTTAAAACTACAAAGAGAGTTATAAAAACGGTCAAGATGTGGTCTGAAGAGGCTGTAGAAAAACTACGAGGATGCATTGAGAAAACTAACCGGGAAATCTTTATTGAAAACTGTCCAGACATAAACGAACTAACAGAAACTGTTAACTCATATCTATCATTCTGCGAGGAGTTAACAATTCCAACAAAAACAATACAAGTCTATGGAAACAATAAGCCCTGGATGACCAAAAAAATCAAACACCTTATTACTGAAAAGAAAACAAAGTATAAGGCTAGCAACGATGAGTTTATAAATGCTAAACATAAACTGAGAAAAGCAATAATTGAAGGGAAAAAAACATACAAAGAAAAAATTGAGAATTTCTTTGCAAAGAACAACTCAAAACAATGCTGGGAGGGATTAAAGAAAATAACAGGCTGCGCCTCAAAACGAGAACAAATTTCAGTGGCTGATGATGAGAAATTCGCCAACGAACTAAATTATTTTTATTCTCGTTTTGACAAAGAAGATTTTGTTGATCTACACAAAGAACTTTTTAACACTCTGTCCAAAGGAAAACAAGAGCCCTATGTCCATTTTGTAACTGAGGATGAAGTGACCTTGTTATTTAAAAGAGCAGACGTAACAAAAGCTTCTAAACCAGACAAAATTAGTGGCAAGCTGATCAAGCTATGTGCGGAGCAAATCTCTTCTATCTTCTATCATATCTTTAACCAGTCATTGCAAACGTGCGTAATTCCACACATCTGGAAAACTTCAGAGATCATACCATTGCCTAAGAAACCAAAAATAGATTGCTTAAATGATTTCCGCCCAGTAGCACTAACACCTATTGTTATGAAATGTTTTGAAAAATATATGCTAAAACAAACTTGTAGCAAAAGTCAACAACAGCCTAGACCCTCACCAATTTGCATACAAAGCAGCTAGAGGAACTGAGGATGCCATTCTATTGCTTTTGGACCAGCTTTATAAGCATCTCGATATACCCAAAACATACGCACGAGTCCTCTTCGTAGATTTCTCCTCGGCTCATCTAATGATAAACAAACTGAGTAACTTAAATGTAAGCCCTTACTTACAACCATGGGTTCTAAACTTTTTAACCCAACGGCCCCAGTATGTTAAAGTCAACAACACCAAATCGTCAACTCGAGTACTATGTACGGGCGCTCCACAAGGTTGTGTACTTTCTCCTGTGCTATACACTCTTTACACTAATGACTTAAGAAGCATCTATGACTCAGTTAAACTCATTAAATTCGCTGATGATACTGCCATAGTCGGTCTTATTTCAGGAGACGAAACTCAGTATCGAAGCTCGATAGAAGAGTTTACAAACTGGTGCACCGACAACTTTCTAGAACTGAATGTAACAAAAACTAAAGAACTTATAATAGATTTTAGAAAGAAAAAACATACTATACGTGAACTGCAAATAAACACTACATCTATAGAACAAGTAAAGGCATATAAATATCTAGGCATTATCATCAACAACAAGCTTTCATGGGAAGACCACCGTGGAACTCTGACAAAGAAGGCAGCCCAGCGACTCTTTTTTCTATACAAACTCAATAGCTTTAAACTAAGCAAGAAGATCCTTGAGACATTTTACCGCGCGACTATGCAGAGTCTGCTAACATACGGAATAACTTGTTGGCAAGGCAACGCCTCATCTAAGCTGTTGCGACGTCTAGAAAAAATCATTAAAAAAGCATCTAAAATTACACTTACAACATTGCCACATTTAAAGGAGCTTTTTGAACAAAAGTGCCTAAGAAAAATCGAAAAAATCTTGGAAGACAACGGCCACCCGCTCCATCAGAACTACGACAGGTCGTCGCGAAGTGGGCGACTGCTGTCAATCAAAACAAGAACAGAGCGGTACAAAAACTCGTTCGTACCTCACTCGGTCAGACTCTACCATCGCCACTCATTGATCAGGGAACATGAAATGCACCAAGATACCTGTGTGTAGTCGCTGAATGAACTCTTTAAGTTGTCTGTTGTATTTGTGTGTATTTTTCTGTTGTGTTGTCTTTATATGAGAATAGAGTCCTTGTAATCACAACAAATTTCCGTAAGGATCAATAAAGCAGTCTTAGTCTTAGTCTTAGGTCTTAGGTCTTAGGCCGCCCTCTGACAGGCAACGAGGATGTTCCTAGAAATGTTAAGGGCCTTGAAGGTGTCTGTGAGGTCAGTTGTTATTATCCCCTCGGTTGATATAACAATGGGGTATTATTATTATTATTATTATTATTATAGTGCCCGATGAATTAAAAATTTTATTACTTTTAACGATCAACACAAGACTATGTGTTGAATCTAGAGTTTTCCTTATCTATTAGTGAATTCGACGAGGGTCTCCTGAGTTCGTATGATAACAGAAACTCTCTCTGAAATCGTAAAAGATGCTCTTTTGACATTGTGGTGTCAATATTACTACGCATGGGACTTGTCACTATTAATACATACATTGGAATGCTGGGTTCGTGCTTCTTGGAGTCACACGTGACACGTGACAAACATTGATGTTACTGATTGACTTTAGCAGACAAAATATAAAGCTTATTTAATGACAATAATAATACTGCAACTTGTTGGTCGCTACATCAAGATTTCCAATATGAAACATAATTACATCCACATAACCAGGGGCGGACTGGGTATCAAAATCGGCCTGGGCATTACCATATAAACCGCCCACAAATAGCATGTAATATCATGGGCGTAGTTAGGATTTTTCAAATATGGGGAGTGGATTTTTTTCTACCCTAGAATACTCTCTTCCTTTAATTAGTGGAAAGACAATACAAAGCGCCAAGGATAGCTATGGAGCGCTCCACCAGTGGGGTCAGGGTCCAATAATTATTTTCGTTATATTAAGTTTTTTTTTAAAAATGCATATTCTGAGGTATCTACAGTGCAATTACCTTGCTACTCTTCCGCTAAAAAATTAAAAAACCAAATCTGCTATTCATTGCACTTAATTAATGGAGACCAGCAACTGGTAGAAAATGTTAACTATAGTTTTGCTTTAGCTTTTGTATTGGATGGGGAGGTAACCACAAAACCCTATTTTGGTTACGCTTATCAAATTTGGTGACTGTAGTTTTCTTAAGTTGGATGCACTGGAACAGTAAGTAAAGTTTCACTTTCAGACAACGAGGTCTGAGGCAAGTGATGGTTTGAAAATCCCCCCCCCCTTTCCCGGCTACACCCATCAGTCATATTATAGGTGTAAGACTAATTCTTTTCAAAATATATAAAGTTTGAAAACTGGATGTATACGTGTGTAGGATTACATAATGTATTCTATTTATACATGTATGTAGTCTGAAAACTATAAACAATACCATAGCAGCCTTAATGAGTGTGAAACTTTGATATTAGCATAGTTACGTCCAACGCATTTCATGTCTCAATCTAGTCATGCATGTTGATCTGTGACTTAAATTATGCTAAGTCATTGGTTTTCCTGGCTGACTCAGGCAACCCATTCTATTAAAAGATAAGAGAATGCAGCACGTTATAGTACATTCTCAAAAAATGCGAATTATGAATACATAATGACCCATTATTTAAAATATAAATCTCCTTTCATTAAATATAGGATGTGACAGCGCTATATAAATTATCATAATTATTATTAGAATTTCCATCATCAATAACTTCATACTAAGCATAAGTTTGCCATTAATTATAATAGTTACTTTGTGGATTTACATCTAGATTCTTTTTTTTTGTTTATTAAATATTTTTTTAAAGCAACAAAGTAGTATTTTAGATCTATGTTATTAAAAATAAACAAAAAAGAAAGATTACGTTCTATGTACAGAAATTACAGAAAGAAGAGCTCTATATCCATATTAAGCTGTGAATAAGTTGGGTGGTTTGCAATTTCGCGGTCTAATTGTCACCCCAATTTTTATTTCTGCGTTATATCAAAGTTTTCTAACTTAACCTCTCTCATCTCTCTTTTTCGTTAGCTGTCAATGGAACCATTAAAAGACGCGGGATGGAAGGAGCAAAAACAAATGGGAGCGCCATAAAACGTACAGTATATAATGTACATTTTTTGATATTCTTATTGCATTTCAAACAAAATTAATTGTAATAATAATAGTTTTTAAAAAAATGTTCGGTCATGTGTGTCTTCTTTTTTTTTTTTTTTTTTTAAGTTGTCTGCATTGAAAAAAAAATTCTTTGGTCGCCCATTTGCCCCATATAGCCAAAGCAAAGAGAGAAAACTAAAGTCATTCAGTTTGCGACGTCTTCGTAGGATCTTGAAAGTCACATGGAAAGAAAAAGTGTGCAATACTGGTGTTTCCAGCATCTTTACAGACCTCAGACAACGCACTGGCTTGGACATGTTCGCGGGATGGAGGACAAACGCATCTCAAAAGTCATCCTCTAAGGACAACTGGTCGCCCCCACCTCCGTTACATAGATGTCATAAAACGTGACCTCAAATCAGTGAACATCAATACTGACCATTGGGAAGACATAGCTCTAGACCGCAACAGGTGGAGAGAGACAGTGATCAAGAAAGCTATGGACAGCGAAAGAACATGGGCCTCAGCTCAGGAAGAAAAACGGACAATGTGAAAAATGGCCAGCTCCTCTACCACTGAAGCGAAAACTACTTTAACCTGCGATATTTGTGGAAGGGAGTGTCTCTCCAAAATAGGGCTCCACAGCCACATGAGGAAGTGTGCTTGAGATGAACCAGAGTCGTTCTACGACTGAAGGAGGCCAATAATAATAAATATGCAAAATTTCAATTTGATCCGAAAAGGGGAAAAACGTTAAAAGCGAAATAAATACATACACTCATAGGGTGGGTCATAAAATTTATTTTTCTTAAGACATCATGGAAAAGTTGCATAATGTACGAAGTATTCAATAAGTAATTTTCAAAAAAAATTCTGAAATCGTCTACATGCTGCAACTTTTAGTTTTGTCTCACCCTGCTGTGACTGTGTAGTAAAAACGCCTATTTTGTCTATTTCATTATAATTTATGCTTTAAATTGTGACTTACTCATTTTTAAACTTTGCATTTTGGTGTGTTTCAGATCTCTAGTATTCAATAACAGTGAATTTGAGGTAAACAATAACTGGAATTAATTGTAAAGTTACTAATATTGATTCATATCTTGAATTATTCATCGATACTTGTACAACAGGATTGTATTTGAACATTGAACATGGCCACAAGGAGTTCTACTGAACACTCGATATTTGGTAACCCACAGCCAATGCCCAAAAGTCAGTTGCCCACTTCTGCTGACGTTTTTCGTGCGTATGATTATCAGCTGAAATTCGGAGAATGTTCCTCGGTGCATGGAAGATCTTCATTAATTGGCCATGAAGTGAAGAAGATCTACGATACTGCTGGTATACCTACAATTGAAATCAATTGTGTAGTAAAGCGTGTTGAGAGGCTTGTTGCTAAAGTAAAGGAACTCAACAAATACTCTACCTCGAAAAAATCGTCAGCAACTTTTGAAGAAACCTTTCAAAGTTTGCAAAGTGTATTTGATGTATGTTGTTGCAAGTGTTTTGATTCTGGTGCACGAGAAAGATCGGCATGTACTTGTCCTCTGCAAATAAAAATACCAGGGCTAGAATGGAATTTTTTGGCAGATCAAAAAACAATACGATAAATGTATATAGGGAAAATTGACAAAGAAATGACAATGAAGTTGCAGAAGAAAGTTGACAGAAGTAAGAGACAGAAAAGCACACAGACCATGAACGATGTGGAGATGGGTGATGAATTAAATTTGTGTTGTTGTGCTCTGATGTAAACGGCATGCACAATGATAATGATGATGATGATGTTGTACATAGTGATGATAATGATGATATGATGACAAGCAGTGACGAGGAAATGAAAGCAGTACGAAATACTTTACAATATCCTTAATTGTGTAGATCTTTGGACAGGTGTAAAGTTAGTAACAGGGATGCCTGCCTAACTGTCAACTCTTTGCTGAAAGATATATGACTGCAGAATCATGCGTAGATCCAGCAAAACTTCGCAGACAGAGAAAAGTTTGGAGACAGAAATAAATAAATAGACATTCGGATTCGGTAAAATCATGAGTTCCTTAGACTTTGATCCCAAAGATTTACCTCTCACGAATTTCAAAACAGTTCCCGGAAAAGTTGTTGACATTGCCGATGATGTGAAGAAAGATCTTAGTACTGATCAAATTTATCTACTACGAAGTTGCTTAGCAGTTCAGAACGGTATCATTGGAACTGAAAACAAACAATTTCTTCAAAATTGTATGCCAGGAAATCTTAACCATGCAAGATGGTTAACAACGGCAAACCGAATCTTACGGTTTTATATGTCTTCATCCAATTGTACATCATCTTTATACAGAATTGTCAGATTTGTTGTAAACGTTTATGCACCTTCTTGGTTTTATATAAAGCTTCATTCAGAATGTTACGATGGTGCTCAGAATTTTTTCCATCTTATGAAACTATGTTTTGAACTGGGTCCTGATGATTGGGATATCGTGAAGCCAGTTTTACAGAACAATGCTTACTTCGCCCACCCTGAGAACATTCTCCTTGCCGGTATTCTCGATGAAGATCAATCTGTTAGGAAAATCGCACATGGGAAGATAGTTCATGCACAAATACATTCCCAGAATAACATTCGACTTTTTGATAAAAAGTCGATCGATTTGAATCCATCTGCATCGTCATACATGGATATGATTTCTTGGGATACAACAACAGTCACCCCACCACCACTCCTATCAATGGTTTCCAATGACGACCTTGACAACTTCTTTGCTTCATCAGTCCGTGGTATATTATGTCATTCTCAGCCCGTTGAACGAGTTGTGCGAGACGTATCAGCAACCACTTCCAGGGTTATTAGACATACCGCACGTCATGGAATGGTGTTGCAGTGTAAACAATCCAGGAATCAGTTACCTTCTGTTGTATCAAAATTAAGTTTTTTGTGAAACGATAAATATTGCTTGATTTTACGTTATGTTGACTTTTTCTTGTTACTATGGGATTATAAACTTTAAAGTTGCAGGTAGTAGACATTGTTTTTTTGGAAAATTGTTTTTTAACCCTCCATCTGGATGCTATGGGGCATCTTTCTACACATGTCTCACATATGCAACTGAAAATTTTTTTTTTATGACCCACCATATGTCATACAGTCACACCTCTCAATTAAGTAAGGAGTAACGTCCCCTTATCAAACTTACAGGAGCACTTGCAAGTACATTCTCAAAAAACGAGAATTGTATACACTATATCATGAACCATTATTTAAAATATTAATATAAATCGCCTTTCATTAAATATGAATATTACATAAATTATAAATAATTATAATTATTATAAGAATTTCCTTCATTAATGACTTCATGCTATGCCTACTGAGCATAAGTTTGCTATTAATTATATTAGTAAATAAATATTTCAATCTAGATTTTTTTACACCAAACAATCTTTTTTGTAAGCCTTAAGTGTAGTATTTTTAGATCTATGCTATCAAAAATAAACATATAGAAAAATTACTTCTTCTGTACAAATCTCAGAAAGAAAAATCCAAACACCCATATTGAATTGTGAATAAGCTGGGTGGTTTTCAATTTCGCGGCTTAGTGCGTGAAAGTTAATTCCTATTAATTATTGTTAAAGAGATTCTTCTTCCCCATTCTCATTTTTATGCCGGAAAGTTCATATGACTAGACGATACATGAGATGAACTGCGCAGTGGTTTCCAAATCTGGGAGCTCTCCATATAGTTTCCTTTTATTGGGGTGTTTTGGGGCCAGTGTCTTTATTTTATCTTATATAATACAGACGTTACTTCAAAAAAGAAGATGATTACGTCCTATGCGTCATTCATTTAGTCATGCATATTAACCAATGACTTAAATTCTGCCAAGTCACTGGTTTTTCTGGCTAGCTCAGGCAACCCATTCCATGCTCTAATAGCACTAGGGAAGAAGTTGTTATTGTACAAATTTGTCCTAGCATATGGGACGAAGAATGTGCTTTTATTTTTGTGTCTTTCAGAGTATTTTATTAAATTTTGTTTTTGTATTTGAAGATTATGGTTCAGTGTTTTATGTATAATTGCTACTTTACTTTTGAGTCTTCTGTCCTGAAGGCTTTCTAAATTTAGTGATTTTACTAATGGTGTTACTCTAGTCAAATGTGAATTTTCGTTTGTTATGAACCTCACTGCTCTATTTTGTGTTTGTTCCAGTTTCTTAATGTTTTCTTGAGTTGTACGTGCCTCTTGGTAAAGAGAACATTCTGTTGTGTCCGGTCTACTACATAAACTATATATCAAAACAAGTTTCCCATGAAAATTAACTGAACTGTTTTGCGAGCCGCTTTTTTAGAAACACTAGTCGAGATTCTTGTATCCAATTGTAGCAATACATCAGCAAAACCCATATCGGGAAGTTCCAAACTTATTTTGGCCAATGAGCTTTACTTTATTGTAAGCACGGCACAGAACGCCATTTTTCAGACAAAGAAAAACTTCCAAACATGAAATTGTAATACTGTGAAGACTTGTAAGTAGAACCCATAACATGTCTATGGTAGAGCCTTTTTGCATTTATCTGTGCGTCTGTAATCTGTATGCCATACCAACTAGAGTTCAATAGGTTTGGAAGGGTTAAAAATTAATCTAAATATAGACACAATATCCTGATAATTGAAACTTGTACGACTATTACGGCTAGTGCAAAGGTTTTTTTAAAAAGATTGGTGAACATGATGCAACATATAATTTATTTTAACCAAACGATAATCTTGCAGGTAAAAAGATTTTTACTAAAGTTCTTTTTTTTTTAGCGTAAACGTTTAAGGGAAATTAAACACATCAATGGCTGAAAACAATGAAGAAAAAATAGAGCTTTCAAAGTTTGTATTTCAGGGAGGTAAGTTTATGAGTTTATGTGTTTGATATTAATGCTATAAATTGTATTTATACAAAATAATACATTATTTTGTTACTTAAAAAATCAATCAATCAATCAAAGTGTCTTATAATAAATTTAAAAATATATAGCTAATACAAATTTGGACCGCCCCTCTTATCTAAATGTTTGTGGGGAAAGGAGTACATGTAATCCCCACCTACCCACCTACTTGAGTACAACATCTTCATCTCGGCTCTAGACTTGGGCGGAAATCGTTCTCCCTTCACTTCCTAATGTTGACATCCTTTTCAGTCTAGTTTATCCCAGTGCGCACCTTCTAGCTTAGATGGCGGTGCGCATGGCAGAGTTATAACATTGCCCCCTTCTTAGAGCTTTTCGTCCCGAAAAGAAACAATGCAGTAGAGGTTAAACAGTTCAGGTGGAGGTGGGAACCACAGACGGCATGAAACGTGTTCCCCACGAAGCCATCCGCACACTTTTCTTCGGCCTCCGCTTTCTCTTTCTCCAGTTGATCAGGCTGTTGTTGCGACGATGACGTGGCCGTTTGACACACAAAGAGATAGTGTCGAGCCCTGTTTTCTTCAACACAGCCGTGGCTCGGACACGCTGTCTCAACAGACCTTCTCGACAGACGCCTCTCAAGAAAGAAAGTTTGCAGCCAAGCTGCAAGTTCAATGCGCCGCAGTCACCCGCAGCTAACAGTCTCACGTCAAGGAGATAGGTCTCTTCAAGTTCAAGTTGAAGATGTCTTCCTCTTGCCAGCTCAGATTTAGCCTGGGTTGATTGACATTCGTCTATGCCAATGTCGATGATGGTGGCAGTACAAATACTTTGTTGGTGGTTTTCTTGACATCTAAATTCTCTGTGTGGTGCGCCGCACGTACAGTTCATGCTTAACTTCTGGATGCGATTCTCGAGCTTCGAATTTACCTCGTGAGCACCGGCAGATAGGCAGAGGTCCTTAAGGTTCACAGCAACAGGCTAGACGCAGACCTAACGTTGTTTTCATCTGTCCGGCTCATTGAGATACAGGTATCAGGTACAACAGGAACAAACGCTTCAGTTTCTTCATTTGTCTCTTTCCATTCGATTCGGTACATTCCGTTGAGATCGTCGCAGCAATCGTTGTCACTTTTCTCGTCTTGAAAGTCACAACCGCAAGACTTGCCCACAACACAGACACAGACGGCGCTCCAATCTCCAAGGTCTCCGTCACCACTGTTTGTGCAGCCACAGTCTTGACCACCCAACTTCTTTAGAGTCTACTCCTTCTTTCACCTGAGACACCATTTTATCTACCTTGTTCCCCATACTGTTAATTTGTTCACACATTGCATCAACACCTTCATGTATCTTGCCAATGAGCTCATAAATCTCCGGTTCAATTTCAAATAGGTAGGTCTCCGGATTTTCGTCTTCATCGATCAGGGCTTGCCGAAGACGAGCTTTAAGCGCCTCCTTGCTACCCCCAAGCTTCAGGCGTCTGTTAGCTTAGATGGCGGTGCGCATGGCGGAGTTATAACAATATGTAACTAATTCTGTTAACAAATTGTGATTTCAAAAATAAAAAAAAATGTTGTACCCCCCCCCCCCAAACACCACATTGGCCAAAAGAGTAGAAGGGGAGAAAACTGTGAAGATGAGTTTTTCTTCTTTAAAATGCAACCAATGTACGGTATAAGACAACACATATTTTTCTTCATACAATCAGTTTCATGCCTAGAGAAAAAAAAAGCATTTTCCAAAGACCGCAATGGAATGCCCCATTCTTGTTCCCATTTCAACATTTATTTGGTATTTTTTGCTCTAAATAAAAAGAAACATTAATTCGGTTTTATTTATTGTAATAATTCATCGCGCGGTGGCTGAGCGGTAAAGCGCTTGGCTTCCGAACCGGGGGTCCCGGGCTCGAATCTCGGTGAAGACGGGGATTTTTAATTTCGGGATCTATGGGCGCCACTGAGTCTACCTAACTGTAATAGTACCTGACATTAGTTGGGGAAAAATAAAGACATGACACCCTCGTTAACCGTAGGCCCATTTATTTAATTGGTTCAATTAAACAGATGACCTTTACGTTATCTGCCCTGTAGACCACAAGGTCTGAAATGGGAACTTTAGTTTTTAATAGTTTATCTGACCCCTTTCTGAATGACGATCGATCAATTCCATGCTCTCTCTTTGTCTCTAAAAAAAAAAAAAGGCCCTCTATAGCTATCTTATTAATGCTCTTTTAGGATTGGTTTCGTTTAGACCGCGTCTAGAAGCAAGATGATATGTCGTAAGCAGGTTTTAAAAAGTCCACTTATGGGAAAAGGAACAATATACAGACAATAATATTTCCGTGAAAATAAATGCCGAAAATAAATTATAAAGTTTTGATAGAAAGTTGCGGTTTTTCTCAAATCGGGTTCCTAGCAAGTGTCTAGGACAGGGGTTCTCAGCCTGTGGATCGCGACCCCCTTGGGGTCGATTGACGATTTTCCAGGGGTCGCCTAAGACTATCGAAAATTATTTATTTTTAAAAATTGTTATTGTCTATTCTTCTATTGCTGTATGTATGTGGTGTGTGTGTGTGGGGGGGGGGGTAAAAAGGGTGGGGGATTGTAAAAAGGGGTCGCCTAGCATAAAAGGTTGAGAACCGCTGGTCTAGGAGATAAGGGTAACCAGTGTTCGAAATGTCATGCGATATGTATGGCATTTTCAAGAGATTTCATGATTAACGAATCTATCAGTGAGAAGTGTGTTGTATTTTGCGCTTATATTACAGCTATTTGTTTCTATAACACCGCTTTAACATTGGCGTACCAGTGCGCAGTTAGACACAACACATAAACAAGATGAATGGTGACATGTTGAAAAGAAACTGGAGAGTTATGCCTATGACTTCAGTAGAAAGTGTTATAAAGACAGTCATAAATGTATTTGTGATGTGTTGTGAATAATTGCCTCCATCAGATTTTTACAATATATTATTAGCATAAGTAAGGATTTCGTATACCAGGGGTGCGATTTCTCTACTAAAATTCGCCCCCCACTCCCCCCGGATCCGCAAGTGCTAGTAGTGGAAAGAAGAACTTGTAGAATTCAAACGTCTAGACCAGAGATTTATAGTTCTTTCTCGAATTATGGGCAGTCCTGAGTTCATTCCTTACAAGATTTTCATCTGTCTTTTTGTCTAATTTTTAAAAAACTGTTTGTTCTGTTCAACAGCTAGGACCTTCATTGCTTAAGTAATTTTTACATCGATTCTCTGCACCTTTATAAATATATTTCATTATTCTGGTTTTAAAAGACTGTCAGTCTGAACTATTTTTATCGTCCGAATGAAGTAATGTGTACTTGAAATTATTGCATTTTAATTTTTGCTAAAGTTCAGCTTCAGAATATCGAATGCAATATTATATTTTGTATTATTTTTGTTACATTTCAATGATTTGTTATATTATATGTACAATTCTGCAATAAACTTGAAATTGTTCACAGATGGAGAAAAAAAAGTAAATAATTGGAAGAAAATGGAACAAATTGGTAATGGAGGCTACAGTGATGTGTATAGAGCGAAGGCATTCACTACTAATGATGAATGTGAAATTGCAGTCAAGGAATTAACAATGGATAAAAACAAGGTAACTTATTTATAATTGAATAATAAATATATAGTAATATAGGTAGTTTCAGCATATAATAATTATGAAAATAAATTAGAATAATACTGTTATACCAAAAAATGAAACAAGTAATACTTAGATTTTTTTTATTAAAAGACTTTTCCTTTATTACGAAACTGATGACTTTTTGTAAGAGCGATTACTTTTTTTTTAGTAGCTAATGAATGCTGAAAAAATATTTCTTTTACCCCATCCCACCGCCTACCCCATAATATAAATCCTGATTAAGTAAATGTATTAATCCACTAAGAGCAGGGGTGGGCAACTTTTTAAAAAAGTTTTAGGAAAATCAAGCTACATATATATTTAAATATAAAATATGTACTTTATACGCTAGCTAAACGTCTTTTAATTCGCATGCATACTATTTTAAAATTTACTTTTTTTTACACACCAAATTGAGGAATAACAACAAGAGTTGATTTCTGAACTAATTTTACCAATATTTATTTGTATTTTACTGTCTTTTTTACATCACAAAATTTCACCACAAATGTACAGTTGTACTTAATGTGAAGTATGAAACTATTTAAACGCGTGCAAAATGTTCCGGAACTGTGGAACTAGTTGTTACCCTTGAGACTGCTGTCAAATTATATTCAGTTAGATCGACCTGTTCTAACACTTCTTTATTTTAAAAACAAATAACTTGTTTACAGATTATGTGGATTAAAAAAATGTGAAATCTAAGAATCACATTTTTTAAAGCATCAAAATAAAGCTTCTGGCACACATAAAATTCCTACGGAATAATTGATTGGAACTTCTATCCCAGGTCATGATGTTCTTGGAAATATGTCCTCTAGTACTGGATCAATTTCTGCACTAAATAGTGAACTGACGGTATTGAAAATGGTTTCTAGTTCTTAACGTCTTAAAACTGCTTTCAAATTTCACGATGAAAAAATCCAACCATTTCTGTCTTCCACTCTTTCTTAGAAATATTAGAAACAAAGTCACAGTCAATGTCCTTCAAGGAAAATAACAATTTCTTCTTTGCTAAGCCTTTTTAGCGACACCCGAAATGCTAAAAGCCGTTATTAGCAATGTGCGGTCCTTGTCAATCCGTTTGTCCTGTTTAAATCACAGAACCTAGAAAAGATATTCAAAATCCAACATCCTGATATTTTAGACCTTTCAAAGTTTGGATGCAAAGGCTAATTTTTGAAAGTGAATCATTAAATTTTTTAAAGTAAATATGCAAGCAGTTTTTTGTTTCATAAAATTGAACCATCTTTAACCATGGAACTATACTAATGGAACACCAGCTTCGAGTTTTTTTTACAAAGCCAAAGAGAGTCTTTTGTCGCGCATCTTTTGTCGCGCATGGTGCAATGTGGAGAAATCCATGATGATGCCAAAGAAGAAATTTACTCCGTCAGTCCCTAGGATCGACCTGCATTGAGTGTAAAACTTTCGTACGCTCTATTTGATTCGATTTATTCATTTTCTGACTATCTGATATAATAGATAAAATTTTTCCGAATAAGAGATCGTCACAAAAGTTATTTTTTTTTCGATCACCCTATAAAATGCCACTTTTTTTTCAAAAAAAAAAAAAGAATCTAAATTCCGAAAATACAATCTTTCAGTGTTTCTGTGTTTGGTTTATTTACACTAAATCTGGATGAAGACCTGTCTACCGTTCCGCTAAATGCGTATTTGTTATGATATACTAAATTGCAAGAATTAAAAATACAAATAGGAGGCCTAATACAGTTTTGACACTCCAAGCTGCGCATTGCTCATCGTTTTATTATTATTATTATCGCAAGGACTAGGCTCTAGGCATACACGTCTGGTGGGAGACAAACAAAAATTAATCTTGGTAATATTGTAGCCTAAATAAATTTAAAAAAAACAACAAACAAACAAACTATAGCCTAATCTTAAATGAAATAGATCTAGAGCTAGATTTTCTTGGACGAACGATATAAAATAAGTATAAATAATAAGTCTTATGAATCTGACAGATCTAAAACAAATACTGATTAATTAATTATTAGAATTACTTGACTACCAACTGGGTATTTTTATTGCCAAAATACAATGTATTTTATGTGCATTTATTAAAAACAACAACCAAAAATTAAGCGTTCGACGCAACTAGATCTAATATTAATAATATAGATTCTAGTTCTAGATCCAGAAAGCTACTTCTCTAATTCAGTTTTCTAGTTTAATTCTAGTTAGATCTAGATGTCTAGACCAGTAGATCTAAATCTATCAAGGTTTTTGTCATGGAATACGTCTATTATGATATATAAACCTGCAGCCGCCTACTGATCACGATATGACAGATGGCTGAGATACTAACTCTCTCTAAAAGTCTCTACTTCATCTAGATTATTCTAGATCTAGTAGATCACAGTCACTACAGTAAAACTCAAACTCAATGTGTACTTCCGACTTTAGCTCAACAAGTTTACTCCAAAGTATAAGATTCTACTAGTAAAGTCACAAAGTGTAAAGGATCATTATATATTCACATAAAAAATGTATAGGCCTAAATGAATCGAATAATCAGTCACTAATTTGACTAACCTAAATTGTTTTTTTTAAATGGCAAGTGTTATTGATGACTTCAGACTTGACACTTGTACTTGTACAGAGATTCTAGCTTTTATTTTGATGACATGTTACGAGATATCAATGCTATTTAGATAAACGCAAGTACCTAGTGGAACAGAGAGAAGGACCATTTAATATAAGGCAAAGAAGTAAGATTTTTATAATCCATCCAACTCACAGAGGACTTGTGTCATTTGTGACGGCATTTCATGCATTTACAGAAGCTACAAACTATGCTACAAAAATGATCATAGGCTTGTCTTTGATTTCGAAGACTTATGAGGAATGCTATGTTTCCAGTGGCTACTCAGCCCCAGCTGTGACCTACATATTATGCCATACTGAGCACAGGCATAACCATTGTCCACCTGTGGTTTAATGTTGTTTTTTTTCTATTTGCCGTCTACCCTCAGCAATTAATTTTCATTGGTGTATACCACACCTTTGTAAGTGACCTCCAGCTGTCTCGTTATGAAGCTGTATGCAACCAGGTGCTCTCTTATTCTATGTCAGTTAAAGCAAGTTGACGCTTAAGCTTGTCTTTAAAGCATTTCTGTGGGGTACCTCTTTACGTGCATATGACATGTTAGGCAAATAGGTTTTGCCTATCGGAAGGCCATTTCAGAAAGTATAGGTGTTTAAAATGAAACTCCAAATATCTGGACTTCCAGTTACCAAGAAAATAAGCTTAGGTTTCAAAGAGACGACACTTGCATTTCAGCTAAGATGATCAGTAAAATTAATAGCAACTTTAATTGCAGTCCACCAAACAAGATAAAAAGAAACAAGTGTGGCTTCAATAGCATTGATGATATTTAGTTTACTTTTATCTCATTTACTAGTATTACTATTTCATTGACTACGGTGTTTTATTGTCAAATAGGCATAAGTACATGTACTAGTTCCTGCAATTTGATGAAAAATAATAATTAAATTGTGTGTAGTCTATATACAAATGTTTATAAGAGATCACAGCTTAGCTTAATTTACTTAATTTCAAAACTATGATTTTGTGTTCTGACTCTACTCTAAATACATTTTATTTTAAGAATGCAAAGTTGGAAATTCTGTTCTGATGAAAAAAATTATTAAACTAAAGTAGATGTTTATGGTTCCTTTTCAAAATTTATTTTAAATTTTGTATTTATTTTTAAATTATTTATTCTTTCAAAATTAATTGTTCATTAACATTTACTTGAAGTAAAGATGAAAAACACAAATTCAATAAATGATCAGCTCTCAATTCACACAGATCACAGCCCATTACTTAAATGTATTTACTGTCAATTCTACAGACTATTCATTTCAAAATGTTGCTTTAAATTGTTATATGACACTATCAAAGTACTGGTACCTCACATTGATGTAGGCCTAAAGCAGCTGAAATAATGACAAATTTTCATTCACTAACTGTCATTTATTATCAGATGTGTTAAAACTAATGACCTGTATATATAATTGACAAAGCAGAAGCATCAACAAATCTTGAACAATAATAGTCTACACAAAAACTTTATTCTTATCCAAACAATATACATTTACAATGTATTTAAACAATTTAATTTATACAAATCTGTATGGCCTAAAGATTATAGCGTATTTTGAGCATTGTGTGACTACCAAGTTACATTATTTCATGAAAATAGTGTACTCATTTATGAAATATTCTGGGTAATAAAAATTAAAAACTAATATGATACAATAAAATTGAAACATTAGTCAAATAAAAAAAATATTTTCACCCTAGATCTATGTGAACTCTATGCTTGAAAAAAATCATTTTGAAATTAATTTAAAAAAAAAATAAATTATGGTTCTGTAGTCAATAGAATGATAGCAGCAATTATTTAACAATTTCTTGATTATCCATTCATTTCAATATACTTATAACTGAAAAATAATTCACAAGGTTTAGATACAACCATTAGAAATAATGATTATAATTTTTTTCTTAATTTGCTTATTTCAAATATAAACAAGATTTCCTCTGTCAAGAAACTTATGAGGGAACAACATGCATGTTCTTCTCACTAAGTTTTGCAAAGGGGATTAAGAATATTTAATTGATGTTGTTGTTTTTTGCCAACATTTTAAACCTTCGCACCAGGTTTTAGTTTTAAGGAGAATGCACCATATTTTATATGTTTACTTTTGTTAGATTCTTATTTTAATTTTAAAAAAGTAAAATTCCCCTTACATATCTTGCAATCTATGAGGCAGATGATATAAAGTTTATCAGTTTCTGTGCCCCATGGTTAGCGAGGGTGTCATGTACCCAGCACAACAACCAACCACCTTTTGAAAAAAAATCCATTTCAGACCTCACAATCTATAGGGCAGATGATGTTAAGGTCATTTGATTCTTTGGCCAGTGCATCATGTGGCCAGCACAACAACCAACCATCTTTACTTTCCAAAACGAAAGTCAGGTACCCATTAGAGTTGGGTGGACTCAGGGGCACCCAAAAATCTCAAAATTTTAAATCTGAGTCTTCGCAGAGATTCAAACCCATGACTTAACCATTCAGCCATGGATCCCCAAACCGCCTTTACTTATTCCTTACTATTGCCATGTATCCATTAGAGCTTGGTGGACTTAAGGATTCTGAAATTGAAAATCCCAGTCTTAATCAAACCCAGGAACCCTCAAGTTCAGAAGCCAAGTGCTTTACCACTCATCCACTGCGCTCCCTCTGGTTTTAATGGGGCTCAGATTCATAGTTTTCAAGAACAATATCAAACAGATTCAAAGAAATACTAAATCCAAACCTTTTGGCTGAATGACAGGATATATATAAATATGTATAGAGCTTACAGTATAATATAACTTAAAATAAAATAGGTCCAAGACTTTTATTTTGCAACATGATGGGTTTTTCCTTCCTGGTGGTGCTATGCAGTAGTCCAAAAATCTCATCTTTTCTCATAACAGAAAGTTATCTAGTTATAAAAATAAATAAAAAGATTTAAAAAAAAATAAAAAAATATGTGTGACATATGTGTTGACCATGCTAAACGTATATATGTTATTAAGTATAATTATATAAGTTTGCCATTCTAAAAATAGTCCGTACCTAAAAGGAGCTACTGCGTTAATGTGTAGACATGGCCCTGACTTTAATAGTTATGAATTATTACTATAGGTGAAGGCAGATATTCAGTTAATTTGATGCACATTGCACTCATCTAAAAGCAACTATAACATATATTATGATTTACATTTTCATGGAAAACTAGTTTTTCAAAAATACAAGTACTTCAGCTTATGAGAAATGCATAGGGAAAAATTGCAGTATCTTACCTTTAAGAGGTGCAACCAATCATTGAATTTTCAGGAATGCATGCCTTTTTCTTGCATTTCCAAACATAACTGTAATTATATAATTAGGCATATTGGCTAATTTCTTTTGAAAACATTAAAATAATATTATTAAATTGAATACATTGTTGTATCAAACATACAAATTATCAGATATACTTTTGCCTAATTTCATCTAACAGTTTATTGTAAAGGAATGGCCTGCACAACAGCCAAGGTATATTAGGCATTCATGAAAGATGAATTTTCTTAAGAGTGTTATAATAAAAAAAACTAGAGAAAAATGTTAAATTCCATCCCAGATATTTGGATGTTGCTTGACCATGAAAATCACACAATTCATAAAACGTCTATCAGATAACTAAAATAAAAATTGTATAGTAGTACTTACATTAAATATTGAATGGATGTCAATATTATTAATGTCTGCCCAGAGAGTAGAAATAGTATTTAAGTATGATCCTTGAGCCATTCTGGTACATCATCAAAACTGGTTGCCATGGTTCTACTTGTTAATAACTGAAACATTACAAACATTTTTTTTATTTATAATTTATTACAGACTAGAATAGAAATGTTGCCAGGAAAAATACCAATGGTTAGAACACACCTGATGATACTTTTGTAGCCTTATTACAGGTTAACATGCACCAAAACTTCATTCATAAAATCTGTTTAGAAACATATATAGGGCCTATGTATCACACAAGTCCAAGTTGATCAGAGTGTCATAGCAAATAATTAACTAGATATGTGAGTTTTATATTAAAGTACTGAGTTTCCGAGGATAGATCCAACTTGACACCACATCATTTATTATTTCATGAACTCATATGTCTAATGAATTGGGTCTGGGCATGGCATGGAAACTATTATTAAATGTATATGGTGTGTAGGCGAGACATGGATTATAAATTGTCTTGTATAGATTAGATTGGATAAAACTTCCAGTCGAAGGTAACTTTTAATAATAGATCTGGATTAATTATAAATTTATGGGATCTAGGCCTGCATAAATTTTATCTTTGATTTATATATTTTATGTGCATATATATGTCTAGATTCTATAATTATATCTTAATAATAATTTTTGTAGATGTCATATAATATCTAAAATATTAAGTATAGATCAGTAGATTTAGAATTTTAGCTAGTAAATATTTTTATATTCCAAATCTAAACTGGATCTATATATCTATCTAGAATTTAGATCAGTAGATTTAGTATTTTAGCTAGTAAAATATTTGTATATTCTAAATCTAAACTGGATCTAGATCTAGAACTAATTATTCTAGAAGCTTAGATTTAGAAGACTAGTTGTCAAGATATGACTACACTATGGCTAATGCACTAGCTTAGTAGGCCTACTAGATAGATCAAGAAAGAGACAGAGTACTAATAGACTCTTGCCTCGTTGGGCCTCTCAAATCAGCTACAGGCTTTAGAGACAATTTAGGAAGGTGAATTTCGATCCAATTCCA
This sequence comes from Biomphalaria pfeifferi, assembly GCA_030265305.1. NCBI lineage: Eukaryota > Metazoa > Mollusca > Gastropoda > Planorbidae > Biomphalaria > Biomphalaria pfeifferi. The sequence continues at coordinate 3,650,690 of JASAOG010000012.1, forward strand.
AGATCTACATGAAGTACATGTTAGAGTCTAGTAGCAAGCATGTATAGCTAGAGATGCTAGATCTAGTCTAGAAGGCTGATCAATTAAAATCAATCATTTCTAAAGTTTGTAAAATTATATATAGATCTGATCTATGTCTACTTTTTTATATTTAAAATGATATGGCTGATGATATTAATTATTTTAATTGAGACATATACAAGTTACAAAGTAACAAAATAATTAGATCGTTTACTAACTTATAGACTGTACTTATACCGTATTTTATTAAACCTTCGAGTTTACGTTCCACTATTTTGACTTGACTATATTGACTAAAAAGGGCACTGTGACTATGATTATAGATCTAGATTATTATCTATGATGATGATAATTATCAACAGGTAGATCTATAAGTATAATCACTGCTGTCGTTTCATTCACTGTCTGTATCAATAATCGTGTGATGTGAAAGTGATTTAGTGAAGTCTAGATCTACTAGATAGATTATTGACCTACTATTATTAATTATAGATCTACTATTTAAAAGTATTATTATTATAGACTTCTACTACTTCTAGAGTCTAGATCTACAATAGTCTAGTATACTAAGTAGTAAGTATAGTTACAGTATAGTATCTAGGATGATCGATAGATCTAGACTGGATCTATAAATATTCATATTGATCTCAAGTATGGTCTAGAACTAGAGAAAATAGAGTGGATCTCATGACTATATTAGTTCTAGATCTATTGAGTTATTTTTTTAAAAATCTTTAAATAGATCTATCTAGACCTTAGTCTAGGTGTTGTAGATCTAGATTATTCTAGATATAAGACGATAACTGCATGAGTTGGTTTGGAATTGTATTTTGTAAGACTAATTAAAAAAAATATCCTTCAAGAGAATAAACGAAAAAAAGGGTTGTCAGAAGAAAAGCTGGCTGGACTACGTAAATAATGGACCAGCCTCTCTCTCTTGACATCTTGTTAAGAACATTGGTGACCGAGAAAAGTGGAGGATTTGGGACAGATGATAATGATTTCATGTACATAAAAAATCCAGATTTTGTGTAAAATACCCAAATGTGAAAGTACTGAAAACAGCTATTTTAATGGGGTGGCCTTAAAAAAAAATAACTTTTGTGACGATCCCTTATTCAGGAAAATTTTATACATCACAAAACATTGTGAGAAAATGGATGAAGTTTTAAGAGATCTAATAAAATAAAGCCTAGGAAAGTTTTACTCTCATTGAAGGTCAGTCCTAGTGACTGGCGGAGTAAATTTCTTCTTTTGCATCATCCTGAATTTCTCCATATTGCACTATGCGCCAAAAAAGATGCGCGACGGCACTCCCCTAGTAAAAACTAGGAGCTGTTGTTCCATTAGTTTAGTTCCATGCTTTAACCACTATGTAATATTAATATAATTTAAAGAAAACGGGAAACACTATATAAACAAGATGACATTTCTTTTTATAGTTTTAACATACTTATGCAAATGATTTTATTATTTTCTAAAAAAATATTTGTTTTACTAAATCTAGAGTGTTTTGCTCATAGACATAAATAAATATAGACTGGCCTATTAAAGAGTTTTATGAAACGAAAATTTGTGACTTGCAATTTTGTGTACTTTATTATAAAGCATTTATGAGCAGTATAAAAGTTAAGTATTCATATCTATTTCAGCCATAACCTATATAAGTATTACATTATTTTCACTGGTGTTTTTTTTTAAATCTCTAAGAATGAAGATCATGCAATTTTTCATAATTCGAAAATCCGAATACAATAGATATACATGTTTTCAAGTTACATGAAGTTACTTGCTTCGGCCATTTATTTATGTCCATGGTTACATTTTAATGAAATGCTTATTTTTAGTTTTCAAAGTGAAAGAATGTATTTAAATAATATGTATACATGTCGAATATAATAAAAAAAATCATTTACTAAGCAGTGTCCCATATTATGCGCTAGGTGAAAGAGAAAACAAATGAGAGATTTCACTAAAAGTGAACATTTTCTTCCTTGAGGCCTTCAATAAAAGATTAGCTTTTTAGAAAACGATCAATTACATAACTATTCCTTAACATCAGATAAGTCAGGTTGATCTTATCTTCTCAATCATCAGTTAATTAAATACATATTAATGTTAACAATGAATCGCTGTAATATGTACCCTTGTTGTCAGTTGGCCTAACATATAATAATATCGTCAAAACTCTCGATGTACAGGCGTCCTCTTTTTCTATTGTCAAGGATTAGATTAACGTTGTTGATAATTTTAATTTCATAGCTTCTGATATAACATAACATTAAACAACGCTATGGCACCCCTGTAATAATGCAGTGGGTACCGAGTCACATAGGTGTGACTGGCAACACAATTGCAGACTCTTTGGCCCACCAGGGAGGGCAAATTCCACCCGCTGAACAGGCTGTAAGCTTTCATCAAGCCCTGGCTATAATACAAAAAAACAGAAATGGAAAATTGGTTTGAGTGCTGGGACAAGTCCCAAAAAGCCCGTGGAGTCTGGGAGCGCATGAGGCGCCCTGACCGCACTTCCCCGTGGTGGAGGCTGTCCAGGCCTGAGCAAGCTATTATAGCACAGGCCACTGTCCTGTTGGCTCATATTTCTCGCGGCAATGGCCAAATTTTGATTCACGGTGCCCCCGCTGCGGGGAAGAAGAGGAAACCGTGCCTCATATTCTGTTTGACTGACCCAGACTCCGTCTCGACAGGTCTGGGAAACCCAAAATTCTCGACCTGTATGGCGACATTTATGCACTACGCAAGACAGCAGGGTTTCTGTCCAGGGCTTTTGCAAGAGAGTTTGATGATGATGATGATATTCTTGTTTAAATTATTGAAAGTTGACTTTTTACCTGCCTGAGTGGATCACTTTCCACACAATCTTGTAACCTTGTTTACTTATAACATTATAATGAAAGCCTATAAAGTTCAACGCTCCCCCATACATTCCATTTGCCAGCTAATTGGGTCTTGTCTTTTTTACATGCTATCTGACTATTCTTCTGCTTCTTAGGAGGCGCGGTGGCTGAGCGGTAAAGCGCTTGGCTCCCGAACCGGAGTCCCGGGTTCGAATCCTGGTGAAGACTGGGATTTTTATTATCGGGATGCTTAGGCGTCTCTGAGTCCACCCAGCTACCTGACATTAGTTGGGGAAAAGTAAAGGTGGTTGGTCGTTGTGCTGGCCACATGACACCCTCGTAAATCGACAACATTTGCCTGAGCTAGCCAGAAAAACCAGTGACTTGGCAGAATTTAAGTCATTGGTTAATATGCATGACTAAATGCATGACGCGTAGGACGTAATCATCTTCTTTTTTGAAGTAACGTCTGTATTATATAAGATAAGATAAGAACTGAGCGATACAAAAACTCGTTATTAAACTGACTATCTTGTTTTAAAAGTCATGTTTTCGGGCGCAAAACGGAAGAGGGCTGAAGAATGGATACGTATCTTCTCGATTTTATATTTATTTATTACTAATGATTGCATTTGACACTAGCGTCTGTGGGAGGGGGGATATACAGTGTTATGGCACATTACTTACTTACTTACTTAGACTTAGGTCCTCCCGCACCGTTCGGCGCATTAAGCGGCAAGCTGTCTCCATAGAGATCTGTCATTGGCAATGTCTGAAGCCTCCTCCCACCTGGTGTCCACAGTTCTGAGGTCCTCAATGAAAGTGTGGCGCCAAGTTATACGAGGATGTCCCTGTTTGCGCTTTCCTCATAATGGCCTCCATGTAATCGCAACTCATGATATGCGTAGTTCATTTTGTCGTAGGACTTGTCCCGAAAACCTCATGCGACGCTTTGTCACAACTTTACTAAGTGTTCGACTCCCAGTTCGGCATAGGATTTTCTTGTTTGAGATTCGATCTGTGTAACTGACTCCCAAAATCCGTCTCAACCATTTTTGTTGCGCCACATTTAGTTTTTTCTCAATTTCGACAGACGACTTTCATGTCTCACATGCATATGTAGCAGTTGGAATGACGATTGTGTTGAGAGGTGTATTTTTGTCTCGAGTCCAATGGCTTGGCTAGTCCAAATAGGCTGCAGCCTTTGGAATATGCTCCCTGCTTTTCATATTCGGCACGCTACATCATGGTAAGCATCTCCATCGTTTGTTATGATGCTGCCAAGGTACGTGAACTTGTCCAGCTCTTCAAGCTTTGACTCCCCAAGTCTGACGGGGCACCCTATGCCTCAAATCCCAAAATTTTAGTCTTATCCAAGTTTATGCGGAGGTCAATTTTGGGTGCCACTCTATCTAGACTCTCCGTCATTTCTTGTATACCTTTATTTGTAGCCCCCGAGTAGTGCAACGTCATCAGCAAAGTCCAAGTATGTCATTCGGTTTTGTTTACGCCATGGAATACCAATGGCAGTCTGGTTCATTGCTCTCCTCATTATGTAGTCGATGGCTAGGAGGAAAAGGAAGGGAGCTTTGTCTCACACCTGCCTCGATGCTAAAAAACTTGGTTGTTTCTATGGCACGATTAGGAATAAGTTATTTGCTTCAGAAATAGGAGAAGTTGTGAGACAATGACATGATTAGTAAAAACAAGACTAAGTTTTAGGCAGAGCAAAATATCAGCCAATGTCAACAGACTACTTCCAGGACGCCTTAGGATAGGAGGAGGCGCGGTGGCTGAGCGGTAAAACGCTTAGCTTCCGAACCGGGGGCCGGGGTTCGAATCCTGGTGAAGACTGGGATTTTTAATTTCGGGATCTTCGGGCGCCTCTGAGTCCAGCTCAAATGGTTACCTGACATTAATTAGGGAAAAGTAAAGGCGGTTGGTCGTTGTGCTAGCCACATGACATAACCGTAGGCCACAGAGACAGATGACCTTTACATCATCTGCCCTATAGACTACAAGGTCTGAAAGGGGAACTTTACTTACTTATAGATAGGAAGCTTGTTACGAACGTTACGACTGATTCCCTTCATTCCTATTAAACTTCTTGTTCAGCGTCGACTAATTTATAGGTGTTGTGACACGATTACAATGTGAGGTCAACCGTGACACACAGTCAAGTGTTAGGTATCTTGGAGTTAAGGGACTTGAGGGAGGTGATGAGTGTGTTGAAAACAAGGAGAAAGGAAGTCATCTAGTGGAGTTGGTTATCTGTAGATAATGTTAGCCTTGTACATATGTTATGTTTGAATGCTTCACAATAAAAGGCAGTTTATACTTAAAAGGACTTGTTTCTTCACGCCTTTCGCCGTTGTTATTGGATTTTTGTTGAATGTTACCTCCGTTTGGTTAGTTGTATTACTTAGACTCAGAGGCGTCACTAGGGGGATGCGGTCCGCACCGGGTAACACCCGTGTTTTTTGGGAGGGGGCGGGGTGTCACCCTGTGCGGTCGGGTTACGCTAGTGTAGTGACGCCACTGCTTCGACAACACAGAAGCGCCTGTATAACATATACGAGACCTTTTTTTTAAAATACATTATGTAAATTCTACACTAAAATACATCCATATCCAATCTGTAAAGGCCTGTTTGGGAGGGGGGGTTGCATCTATCTCCTAGCCCACGGTCTAAACTGATCTCTTAAGGACTCCAGTAAACTAAAACATTATAATCCATAAGAACTTTACACCGCGACTCAAATGTCATAAATCTTTTTTGTCTACATGTAAAAAAAAATTATGTTCGCACTTGTATTAAAGGGGACCCCAATCAGGATCTCATGAATTAGTGTGTACATTTTTGTGTAAAGGATTGGAGGCGATCTTTTTTAAAACTATTTTTTAGACAGGGAGGTAGGATAACGGCGATTGATAGCTTTGTAATTTTGTCTTTTATTTCATCATGTATTGTTATTTTTTAATTAAAGTACGTCATAATTTTGATGCTCAATTTAAAACTTTGCTCAATATTATTAAAATGTTATAAGAACACCAGGCAAACAAAAATTGTAGCTTAAACGAATCGTGTATAACATTACAATATTTTTATTCTTTTAGAAAAACTTCAAATCATTTGAAACAGAAATCAAAGCACTTGCACAATTGTCTGATGAGAGAATCGTGACATTCTATGGCTGCTGTCAAGAGGATTTTTCTTGTTTTATCTTCATTGAATATATGTCACTAGTAAGCAATTTCTTTTACAGGCTTGGATACATTACCTTATGCATATAAAATATTTATGTTTCATAATTCATTATTGTGAATCTTTGTTTGAAAAAGCTGATATAACATATAAAGTACAAAATAATTATCAAATAATTAAAAAGGGAAATAAAAACAAAATCAGACCATATATCAGTATTATTTATTGAACAAGCTGCATAGGATTAGATAACCGTGCATGACCCAACGACTGAGTTCAATGAGTTTCTACAATTGTCGTGTGTCGAAAGAAAAAAAAACAGCATGTGAATTATTTAGTCACGTGCTTTTCCAGAATGGTCTCGTTTTTTTGTTTCCTGCAATGTTCCTGAACGTTTAGGGTACCTTATAGAAGCCAGAGAGAGAGAGAGAGAACATGTAGGTTCAGTTAACTAGAGCCGATAGATATGTATGCAGTTTTATGTAAGTTGATTAGAGTTGAATGTGACTTGGAACAGTCGAGTTGAACAGAATACTTCTCGATACAGAAAAAAAGTCACAATACTGAGAAGGCTAATGAAATACACATGCCGTACACTCTTCTACGCTACTTGTGTACAGTGATCAATCGCTAGCATTAACTTGATCGGATATCTGAGTTCTATAGTTTCCTTTAATAGCAATGAAAACAAAAATATTGAGTCAATTCAATAATGTACCTTTTTGTCCCACATTTTGTTAGGTGCGAGTCTTTAAAAAAAATTTTATGAATTTTTTTTTCTTTATAATTATCTCCTATGTGTAAGTAAGTCTTCCGATGGGATAAATAGATAACTAGATTTATCTACCTGACTTCAATTTCAAAAGCAATTAAAAATCTTACGTTAGATGTCAACTAAATTTAGATCTATCAATTGACGGTAAAGATGATTTAGTTTACACCTAAATCTAAATTTAAATGTGTCTACTAGTTATTCGATTCACATTAAGATCAAGATTTATATTGCTATTGCTATTCAAACTAATCAGCGCCGGTCAATGTATTTTTTATTTCAGAAAAGTAATACATTACGGCACGGCATTGATAAGTGCAATGTAATTGAAATCTTTCTAAAATGTGTAATTAAATGCATTCTCTAGCTAATGATACTATTGTAATAATCAGTTTAAACTGTTTATGGCTTGCATTAAATGTTCCATGTGAGAATTCACGCGTCCAGGTCGGCCCAGTTATTATTTCATTTATCTTCGTACTAATTCTTTTGAGCACTTGAGCAATCTACACTTTGCTCGATCTTGACTAATTGACTATATACACCAGAAAAAGGGTTTTAGAGACGATTTATCTTTCTTTATACCACATGGGCAAATTATGATAATTTTTTTTTGGCCACGTTGATGGTCAGTCACTCCTAGGGAAATAGAATCTTAAACTTGATCATTTTTCTGTATGCCCAACTACTTTGTGCCGAGATCACCTTTGGATTTCCGCAAAAATGACTTGTTATGCTCTGTCCTATTAACCGTAGTTATTTCTGTTATCCTTTTAAATACAAAAGGTAATTGTTAATTGCTTCAAATTTCTCCAAATAACTCGTAGTGAGTTTGGGTCTATATTGTACTTACTTGACTTAATCCTGTGTACAGCCAGGGGAGCATAGGGCCGCTACCACACCTCTCCACCTAACTCGGTTCTGAGCAGCTTTCTTCATTTGCTCCCATGCCATTCCAGTGCCCTCAGCTTCACTGATGACTGACCTCTTCCAGGTTTGCTTAGGTCTGCCCACTTTCCTCTTTCCTTGTGGGTAATTTCTGTTATCCTTTAAAATACAAAAGGTAATTGTTCATAGCTTCAAATTTCTCCAAATAACTCGTGGTGAGTTTGGGTCTTATATTGTAAGGTCTATGTAAATGTTGCTAAGGGTCTTTATACATTTAATATGTGTATTCCTCATATGCGTAAGTAACAAAACAAAAGCTCACTTTAATTAACGTTATAATTATTATTCACTACTTTAATTGTGTTTTGATACATATAGGAGAGAGGCCAGAATGAATGAACGCAGAGCAAACAAACGGCTGAGAGAAGAAACTGTTTTTTTTTAATGCCATTATTTGACTTTATAGCCATCTTCAAGTTCATAAGAAATTAGAAATGTGCTCATCTACGGCCACGAATGGGGAGCAATTTAAAGCATACATATTTTTTTCTTTAATAACTTTATTTTCAACATGTTAACATTACCATATATTTTACATTGTCTTCTTCGACATCAGCAGATAAAACCAGGTATGTGATACGCCGTCGCAATATTAGTGCATTATATTTTCCAAATTTTGGCCAAACCTTAATTATAGAATAGCCTTATTTCTTGTTACACGTATTGACATAATAATTGGAAAAATGACTCTCAATCACCTCTCGCTCTGTTGTATTTTCATAAATATGTCTTAAAACTAGATCTACATTGTTGTTTAAAGCAGGTCGTGCCAATTAGATGTAAAGGTTACTAAAATTCAGATGTCAAAAGGGCTGGACAGAAAAAGGAAAAAAAAAAAGGCGGCGGGGTACATTACATTAATATTAATTTTAAAAAGGTTTGAACTGAGTGTATTTGGGAGGGCGATTTAAAGCGGGCAGTTCCAATAAATTATAACACATGCAGGAATACAGTGACCAAAAACGAGATGTTGAAATGCAGTTGGATTGAAAAAAATATAAGGGTGGGTGGATAGGGGTCGATAGGGGTAAGGCCTATGTATTATTTGACCTTTTTAGGGTTTAATACGAAAAAAGGGCCAAAAAGTATTATATAACTTATTAGTTACGAATGAGAGTTTGTGGTGGACTGATCCAATTCTGCGCACTAGAGTAAGAATTAGCTAGTTAAAGGAATGTAATTTTATTGTTTTAAGTAAGAGGGGTCCATGTCAAATTTATTAATATTTAGCCTTGGAACAAATCAACGGGCGTAGCTGGTGGGTAATGCTAGTTATTCTATTAATTAACAAATTTTATAATTATGTACATTTATTTTTTAAGGGCTCATTACGTCGTTTCATAGAATTAAAAGAAGTTTTACCTGAAGATTTAGTTCATCAATTTACGAAACAACTTCTAGAAGGTATACAGTATCTTCACAGTAAAAGAATTATACATAGGGACATTAAAAGTAAGTTTTTAAAGAAACACTATTTTTTATTTAGTAACATGTCATTCATTTAGTATTTTTCTTCTTTCTTTATTTGAATTTAGAAATAGTTAAATTTCTATTTTCAAATAAGAACACAATGTATAATTAAATATTAATGTATTACTATATCTTCTCTCAATGGTTTTTAGGTTTTAATATTTTAATGAGTAGTGAAACAAGTGTAAAACTAACAGACTTTGGAATTGCCAAGATCTTTGGGGAATATTCTAGAACATTCACGAAAAAAGTTGGTACTGTTCGATACATGGCTCCTGAGTTGTTATCATCAGAGGAACACACGTACCCTGTAGATATATGGTACGATATAATATAGTTTAAAAAAACTTTTTAGACATATGTTATTTAACACTTAATGTGTCTAGGAATGATCTCTTCCCGAGAAACAGTAACATTCCAGTAGACTTAGCAATGTGTTTGATGTATTGGTAGAGTCTATAGTTGAATAGTCTCATTTAAGAGACAAAATATATGAATATTTAATAAATGATTTTTAATATTCCAATTAAAATACATTAAAAAAAAAGAGAAATTAAAAAAAAATGACGATCCATGCTTATTAAACTAGTTACCTTTAATTAAAAAAATACCAATAAAACGTTCATCTTAAAATAAATTTGGCTTTTACATTTTTCTATTTTTAACACTCTCTTCTTGCGGGAATTACAGTACTCGACACAAAAGTTTCTTTGGATAATTGAAGGCTCAAGGTGAAGTGCATTTGGTGCCCCCAAATGAAATAAAAAGAAACAGCAAAAAAAAAAAAAAACAAACAAAAAAAAAACAACTAAAATTACTCGATTTATTAAAAACGTCTATATCCAATACGACAAATAACTAAAATTCATATTTCGCATTTTCCGTACTAGAGACTAAGACTAGTAAACATAGAGTCAAAATTCATATTTAACTGCTTTCTTGTGAACTAGCTCAATTCAGATGATAATTTCTTTAACAATCCGGTACAAAAAAAGAATACATTTACTTCATAGATCTTTATAGTCTATTAGTACGGAAACTTCTCTTTTTGTTTCCTGTGACCAATACGTTTATGAGGTATTTTTGGACTAATCCTCAGATATCAGTGCATTCTTATAATTCTTATATATTAATGATTTCAACGATGTCCTTTGGATTAGTAGTTAAAAATGTCTTTAATGTTTTCAGTTTGGTATCGCATTCTCAAATTTACAATCCTTGTTTTTAAAGGTAGATTTGCTTGTTTCATATTTTAGTTATTACAGAGGCCAAAATCTCAAGGTTGGTGAGAAAAGTAAAAACTGTATAGATACTATGAATCCTCCTCCTTCATATCTAGTCAAATTTTCATTTGTACTTAGTCTATGTCTCCAGAATTTCTATAAATTTTGGGAATTTCCGTAAAAAAAAAAAGATTTTTTTTTCGGAAATGTTTTTTTTTCTTGAATAAGAAATGGACCCTTTACAAATCAATTATATCAATTAGATAATCATTATTTGACATCTGTTACACCAGGTTTACATCTAATTTCAGGTAAACTTTCAACCATCCCTTGGTCTGCTGGACCGTTGGGGCGCCACACAATATCAGTCATCCTTCTTTCTCCATTCTTCTCTGTCATTTTAATATAATTTCATTCTGATATTCTTTCTGAAAATATTGAAACCTGCTTTTTACCAGCCTGGGTGGATCACTTCGGGGACCGAATTCGTCGAGTTTTTTTTTTAGTGGGGATGGTGGTGGAGGTGGTTGTTAATTTACATTTTTATCTTAATCGCATACAGTGTAGAATCTAGATCAATATGTCATTGAAGTGAGGAATATCATTTTGATATTCTTTCTGAAAATATTAAAACCTGACTTTTCATCTGCCTGAGCGTACCACTTCTGATAGAACTTAATTCTGATTTTATTCTGAAAATATTGAAACCTGCCTTTCTACCTGCATGAGTTGATCACTTCGAGGGCCGATTTCGAGTTTGTGTTTCCACACAAAATGTCTTTGTAACCTTGTTATTATAGTTAAGCTTGTTCTAAAATTATATTTCATATCTTATACAGGGCACTTGGATGTGTGGTAATAGAAATGTTTACTGGTGATTTTCCTTTTCCAAAAAAGGATGAGGGACAAATATATAACGCTGTATGTGTGAACCATGCATCACCATTTAATTTTGTAAATCATAAGTTGCCTGTTCGAGCTGAACAATTTCTGAAAAAGATTTTCAACCATAAGCCTGAATATAGACCTTCAGCGAAGGATCTTTTACTACATGACTATATAACAGGTGAGGTTATACTATGTTACAAACGTATATTCTATTACATATATATTTTTTTTATTTAAAAAGAAAAATTCAACAGGTGTAACGACATTTTTAAAATTTGATTTTCTATTGATATTAGTGAGAATAAAGTTCTTCTCTTTTTGGCTTTCAGGATCTAGGTACCAGCTGTCGGTGGCTAGATTCTTAGGATAATTCTCTCTGGTATTAGTCAAATAATACTAATGATTAAAGCTAATATAAAAAAAAAAAAATAAAGTATGTAACAATAAAAAATAATTAATTAGTGTCACGGTGAAATAATAAGATCTTGAGGGGATCTTTCATAATCTTTTGCCAATGATGATCTTGATGTTAAAGAGCTTGACTATCAGTTTCTCATGTTAGTTGATCTTTGTCTGGGGTGCTGAGATCTTATAACCGTGATGCCGAGGATTCTACTAGATTCTAACTCAAGAGTAATCTACATCTTAACTCTTAGCAGATTTCTTCCACGACTGACGATATAAGATTCCGCTTCTTTGTTCTGCCCTCGTGACCGTCTTCACCTTAAAATTAACATAATTGCCTAACCAATCAAATACTTTTCTATCAAACGTTACATGCGTGATCACTGGATGTTTGCAACGTCATTGGGAAAATCAATAACCTTGGCAGGAGTCTATTTTAATTTAATATTTTAAATTACAACTTGGCCTTGATACGTGACAATTAGTTTATTATAACAGTTAGTTTTATTCTTATTAGAAAATTCTGAATCCATAGATATAATGAACCTTAGTGCTAAAATAACTTAACATAAATATAAAAAAAAAGAGCCAGAGTATTTAGTACAAACTCTTTTCTTTTGGCGACGATTGTTAAGAAATTTTTTTAGAAAGAAATTAAAAAAACCCAGCTTTTATAAAGCATTACTTTCAAGCATGTTCAGAGCGCTATGGTCGAATCTCGTTTGTGGACCAGTGGAAGGGGTATCTGGGAGAAGGTTTGCCGTGCTGTCTTTAGGCGCTCAGTAAACACAACTCTGCTGGAGTCGGGCGTTTAAACTCGAGCCCCTTTCATAGGTAGCTAAGCCGAATTCAAGCGTTTTTAGACTCTCGACCACGCTTCTCACAATATATAGGTCAATATAGGCCAATTTCTTTTTTAAAGTATAATTCGGAACATTTTTTACCGATAAAATGTTTTTTGTGATGTTTAAGCAAGAAAATAAAATCTAAATAAGTTTAAAGTGTGATTTTCAACAAACATTTGTAGTAAATTACATTTTCGATTTAATATCTTGCACAACCTAGTGTCGATATTTTTGTCTAAAAATATTAAATGGTTAGGATTAGGGTTATAGGTAATGAAATATAAGTCAGCATAGAGATTTTCATTTAACGTTTAAATGCTATTTATTTAAAAATACGGATTAACTTATTATTGATCATGAGTCTCTGTTTATTTTTCTCCTAAAGCAAGAAAATGAAATGTAATATAAGTTAGAAGAGCAATATGAAACATTGGTTGACATTGTTTTTCTAAAAATCATCCGGAACAATCTATTATAGATATTCAAAACTATCCAGATGTTTTGGAAGGAACATTAAAGGTTACATCAGATATTAAATAGTTTTTAGTCTTTTTTTTAATCTAAACTTGTCGGACAGAGAGACCGACAGACAAAACGCACAAAAGTAAGTGACTTTTATCCTGTTGAGGGCACCAATAAAAAAATTTAAAAAATCCGATTATTCAATTTGTTTGAGGAAACTAATTAACTACAATGTCTCCCCGTCCGTCACGCTTATGTAGGAAAGTCATGCTACTGTAGGAAAGTCACGCTGCTGAAGGAAAGACGCCACATAAAATGTCGATATTAAAATATGTGCGTGGTATTTACATACAAAGTACATTCTTGACATTTATCAACAAACATAAAGGTTTCATTTTAATTTCAGTAACTGGTACACCTGAAAAAAACATAGTTAACTAATATTTATATCTGTTGTGAACATTTCTTGTACATTTGATATAAATATATTTGACTAAGTGATACTGAAAGTACAAAAAAATATCTTTCTTTCTTAACGTTATGTAAACATAATCTCCCTTACATTTATGTATTGTTTTAGAATTGATGTACTTTTATGAAAAAATCGCTTGCATAAAAATGTTTATAAAATAAATGGTTTGATTTTAGAAAACAAATAGAAGCCGTTGCAAGCCGCATCGCGTGTTCATTTCTCTTCTAGTTTTTAAGATCTGAGTGTGACAGACGCACATTTTGCAGAAATATAAAAGCGGCTTCTACCCTTACAGGGGCCGCTAAAATATATGTAAGTCATAAAATATTTTGATATTGTATAATATTTTTTTCTATCTACAGGAAATTTAGAAAATACTAAACGGAAATTAACTAGTCATTTTCGTCACTGCTATAAAAATGAAGTTCATGGAAAATTTATTCCTATTAAAGAATTTTCACTACAACATTTACCTGAAAATTATCAGGAAAAAAAATTGTCTGAACTGATTACAACTATAGCTGACTTGACTGTATCATTATCTATAAAAATGGTTAGTCCTGACAGACCTAAAGTTTATCCAAACACTGATCAAAAGTACCCTTTATACGGGAAAACAGTAAGAGGGATTAATAGAGGCTCTAGTGGAGAAATATTCGCTCTGTCTCACTTTGTTAATGGTCAGGAGATTGAACGGAATATATGTTTATATTCTCTAAAAATAGACTTTAGTAATACATCTCACGATGCATGTTCATGTGCAAAATGCGTAGAATCTAAGATTCCCAGTCAGGAATGGTATGAAATATTTGTATCAACGACCACTTTTACAGTTTTTGATGAAATTGAGGCCTCGCTAACTACTTGTAGATTGTTCTATGATGATGATTACAGCAGTTCAGGGATGCATCTTTCTAAACCTTTATTGCATAAAGCAGATTTCGATACAGACTTTTGTGCAATCAAATTTGTGACCTGTGACATCGAGTTAGGAGAAAAACTTCAAAAGATTTGTAAACGCAAAAATGTTTTATTGTCAAATATATTAAAACAATACGAGAACTCTGAAGATAGACTTTGTTTTATTGTCTCACATCCGCATACCTGTCCTAAATATGTTAGTATTGGTCAGTGGGTAGAGAACAACAAGGTCTCAGATTACAATGAAGACATGGAGTTTACTAAGCTAAAGTACTCTACAGCAACATGTCCGGGTAGTGCTGGTGCTTCTGTCTATTGTGTTGGATATAAACATACGCATGTTCACTGTGGAAGTGATTATAACCTGAATCAAAGTAACATTGGTTATTATTACAAAAAAAAATAATCTTTTACTAAATAAATCAATACAGATCTACATCCTCAATATTCTCATTATCTCAATATAGATGTGACAATGGACAGTTCTTTAAAAAAAGAATTTTATTACACATGTTGTACACATATTCTTAATCTCCAAAGCATAGACATGTTGTATGCTCTTTTTCACATTTGTATTATCTTTGATTTCTTGCATTAATTAAATGTTTATAATAACTTTTTGAAAAACATAGTGCATAGAAATATCTTTCCAGAAGGTTTGCATTGCTGTATAGCTTTAATGTTTTTATATTAGTTCATTGTTTTGTCTCACATGAATATATGCTATAAGTGCAAAGTAGCACTGACTGACTAAGTAACTAATTGATCAAAAGATCTCAGCAGCTAACACTGCAGAATTAGTCTGCAAATAGAACTATTTTGTTTTCATTGCAATTTGTAACGCATTTCGTGCCTTGTTCTACACCATGTGTTGAATACATTTTTAGTGTTTCTTATAATAGATTATATGTTTATTTAGTAGTTTAAATTGCATATCGCTATTCTGGTTTTCGTCCATGTTGTTGGACTATCCGTATTTAAAAAAATACATGTAAATTAATTAAGGTATTGAATTGCGTGACTGTAGTATACTAGCCCAAATAGGTCTTATATAGAATGTTAACTGCCCATCTTGTAAATGTATTCTTAGAACCAGTGTAGATTTGTTTTATTAAATTGTTATGATTTTATGTCTGGAAAGAAAACGAGCATTACTTTTAAAACAATATATATATATATATATATATATATGTTTGTTTTATGTAAAACAACTACTTTGTCATTAATTTTTACAATGTTTCTGGTGTTAATATCTCTCTTATGTGCTTATAAGAGATGATTTGTTTATACTTTAAAATTTCGTTATTTTTTTCTGAGAAAGGAGGAGGGTTGGGCGTAGGGCTAGTTACCTACCCTGTAGAAAAACCACTATCAACAGAGACACCTAATAGCATGTACAACTTGGTCTAATCATTTAGGCCTGTTATGTTAAACATATACCCATATGTAATTTGAGACTGTATTTAAATTTTTATTTATTTGCCATGTGCAGTTCCTTAGAAAACAATAAAAAGATCTATATTGGCCTAAGAGTTGTCTTCATCGTTTATATTTCTTCTGTGCCAAACCCACCACATGTACATCTTCCATCACATATTATTTGTATATTTGATCTTCATTTAAATGCTTTTTTAAAATCAAATTACTAAGCCTCCAATTAGTGTCTCGAGACTTTCC
Source organism: Biomphalaria pfeifferi (assembly GCA_030265305.1). NCBI lineage: Eukaryota > Metazoa > Mollusca > Gastropoda > Planorbidae > Biomphalaria > Biomphalaria pfeifferi. Next base: position 3,666,857 of record JASAOG010000012.1, read on the forward strand.
CCCTAAAATTGCAAGCCATTCATCCCAATCGGAAAGTGCAAACTGACCAATAGTGATACTGAACTTTTTCTTCTATTGTTTGATTGATATAAATTATTTTATTTATTAGGCTGTAACTAAGAAGAAAAAAAAAACTACCAGCGTAGGTGTCCAAGTCTAAGAAATATTTTCTAAAATCCTTACTAGTTAGACGAAAACGCCAAAAAACGTATCAGAATATTCGCAAATTATTCAAAAGTTGTCCAAACTTTTTGAAATATTTATTATTACTATAAAATTTGTTTTCATTACAAGGTTGTCTCATTTAATGTGGAGTGCAGTTTTGGACGTCGCTACGCAGTCACGGCTTCGACACACCCAGAAACAATAAAAAAAATAATTTATGTATACTTACATATAACGCATATTTTAAAATAAAATGAAAAAGGTCATACAGGCAAGAAAGCACCAAATGAATACATACTTTTCCACATAATCTTTTTTACCTTTTTAAAAACACCATATTAATATTTAAAGCATTCTATAATGTATAGCCCAAAAGTAATCAGTATACTATATTCTATATGGTTGAATCTACTTTCTTAGTGTGAGCTTGCGCTCCTAGATCTAATTTAATTTATATTATTTACATAGGCCAGGGCTATGATGTTTGTTATTTAGTGTCCTTTTTTATTTTTATAGTTCAGTGCTGATTATTTTGTAGTTTCCGCTATTTATAACTTTCTGCTAGTTTTAGTCTTTTTCTGTTATTTGTGTTTTACCCGTAGAGGAAAAGTAGTTTTTAAAATAGTTAACTAGCCTTGGAGCTGTGGATGTTATTTTCTATTTTTTGTCCCTGGTTAGTTTTGCTTATTTTTGTCTTTGGCATTAGTGTTGGATTAGTTGTTATTTTTTTTATATCAGTTTATGTGCAGGTCTGTAAACGGTATAGAGCCCCCATATGAGTTTAGAATAGAAATAACTTTTTATCTTCTTTTTGTATTTTTATAGGATTTAAATTTTAAGATTCTCTTTTTAATGCTGTTTAATTTGGTATATAATGTTTTGTAGTCCGTGTCTTTAGTAATTTGCTAGATTTTATTGTTGTGTAAGGCTAGGTACAAATTAGGGAAATAGGTAGTCCAGTTTAGTTTTAAATAATTAGTGTGACGTCATGCTCTCCGATACGTTCGCGCTGACCAGTTATAGCTGGCTCCGGGACCACGTTGAATTCTTTTTTGTCTCGACCAGTGGTCAGTGCGGACAGTGGTGTTTGTGTAGAGCTAGTTTTGTGTAGTGCTATTTCGGCTGGGACCGCCTGTAAGTTGTGAATTGTTTTTATTTTTGCTTTCTTTTATTGTATTAGTATTGATTGTTTCTGCATCTATTGCTATAGTCTAGATGCAGACTGATTAGTTTAGTGGCGTCACTGGCTAGTTAATTAGCCATGATTGCCTCTGATGGAGCCGGAAGCTCTGTAGACTTGGGTAGTGTCACCCAGTTTCCCCCGCCTTAATGCTTTTGCTTTTCTATACTATGTCTAGGTGTAAATATTTTATTATTTTATGTTTCTTAAATATTTTTATCGTTAGGATATCCCCTCTGTTGATGTTGTCATCTTGTCCTATTTTTTTATGTAAAAGATGGCTGCGGCCTAAGCATCGCTGTCATGGCGGCTTGTTTAGTGTTAATAGTATCATTTAGATCTAGCTTGTGTCTATTGTGGTCTAGCCTGACCTGTGTTGGTTGTGGCTGGTATTGCTTTTATTAGCTACATGAGGTAATTGAAATTACCTCATGCTTGTATGTGCTAGACTAGGACTAGGTCTAGTTCATATTTATTTTTTATATTTATCATTATTGTTTTATGTTTGTTTATTTTGTAATTGCAGGCTATAATTACTGCCAAACTGCTGTATTGTTACTGCCAAACTGCTGTATTGTTACTGCATAGCTGCTACTGCATAGCTGCTACTGCATTGCTGCTGTATTGCTACGGCATTGCTGCTGCTACTGCATTGCTGTCTGCATTGCTGTCTGCCACAGTTATTACTGCATTACTCCCTTACTGTATTACTGCATAGCTGTCTGCTGTAGTTCTCAGTTACAATAGTTTATTGTTTTGTAGGTTATTTTAGTGGTTTATTGTCTTGTAAGGTATCTTGGTGGATTTTGGTGAATCGGGTTAACTAGTGGTTTTATTTGGGTTTGGTTTGTTGGATAGTGATTGTAGTTGTAGTAGTATAGATTAAGTAGAGTTGATTAGTCGTTTAGTTTTTTGTTTATCTAGTTGTTTACGTATATTTTCTTTTGCACATATATTTTTATTGATTTGTTTTTTTTTCCTCGTGTAAATAAAGTGTATATAAGTTCATTTTAATCTTAGTTTGTTTTTTTAGTTAGCTAGTTTAGTTTAGTTTAGTTTGCTTGTGCTGTCTGGTTGCTTAGGCTACTATAGCCCCTTGGTCACCATACCGAGGTGCACAGATTGGGCCCACCCAGTAGAGCTACCATCTGCCTACTGTAAAATGAACAAATGTTGAGCAGCAAGTAACACAAAAAAAGAGGCCTCACTCAGGTAGCGCCACCCTGACCTGCTCACATTAGTAATACCAAATACAAAACAGAAGAACATTCCAATATTGAAGGAGGATATTTTGAGCATCTGAGAGATTAAATTGTTTATGTTTTTGTTAACAAATATAGAGAGCTTCCCGCTGTTGTAGTGTCGAAATTTCAAATAAATAGTTTACGTGATAACTGTAAACCGGCTTGACTAGTCACGCATGATGCTGCCCAGTCTCAAGAAGAAACTAAGACCAGTGGATCATTTGTCCTTGGAAATGCCGAAAGATATCCAGGTCGTAACTTGGCTTGCGTAGTCATGTAAAATACTGCACTCATCATTAATCTTTGGAATCAAAGATCGCTCATCTCCTCAGTTGCTCCATAGTAGGCTATGTTGTACACGCAATTCTTTTCTGGATTACTACTCATCAGCCTATTTAACTCACATAACTAGCATTTTAGATCTAGAGCTATTTTTCTACTTTTGCACACGTCACCATGTCTGTACAAGACCCTTCCGTATGAGCCCCAGGTTTTCACTTTAATTTTTAATACTGCAAGGCAACGGGGATTTGCAGTCAGATTATCCCTCTGTTGTTTCCGCAAGGTTGTCATTGCCGGAAGTGGTAATGGATGTAAGCACTCCACTACCTATAAAATGCTTCCTTTTGGCATGCGTCTCAAATAGCCTCTGACAACCAGTCCAACTCCATTCCTTCACGTGTGACTCAGATATTGAGTCTGGCGAAATTATTTTTAACAAACAGGAGAATGGGCAAAAGAGCGTGTAACTGGTGCATAAACCAGGTGCAGGAAGAGCTCGCTAGCGATGGCTACCCACCTAGGAGAAGGAAAACTCTGAATTCAGCTATACCCAGTCACGGGAAAGGCGTCACGAGTCAACCCTAATGAAAAATCAGGAGCTGGTGACCCTTAGTCAGTTAGCAGAATTTAGTGCTACATCCTGGAAGAGCCTACGACATAGCTGAATCCGGACTGTATCGGCACTTGCAGTTCCTTTGGATACATCAGCTGCGTGAAGAGGGGGAGAAATGATGTGTGGGCGACATCGTTCCGACCTCATTTAGGGCCAGACGTTTGGACTATGATGTAAATAATCTTAAATCTTCAATTGGAAAGTATTTTTGATAGCCTACATAAAAATGTGGTATTGGTGACGAACACGTGGTGGTGGTGTAGCGGGTGTATGCGTATTGGACTGTCGTCCCGAGTTCGAACCGTTCCCCTCCTCCTTTACTGCTTTCCTAGAGGAGATTTGAGAAAATAAAAGGTATAAACTTTGTACCAGATACAAATTTCATTCGTGTAAGATGATATAAGTTTGTAATCCATAATATTGTTGATACAGTGCAAATGTTAAAATAGAAACGAGCGGCACGATGCATTTTACTATTTCTGAGGAACAGAAGTAATTTTTATCATCATTTTCGAGCTAATCAAATGTGAGTTGTAGAAACGTATTTTTGTTAGGCGTAGATCTCAACAGAACGATGGTTAAACACAGGGTAGGAATGGGCCGCGGGATCTACCTTTAGGACCAACAGAAAAATCCACTGCCGAGGACAGACGTAGATGGCGAAAAGAAAATCTAAATCGACCTCCGGCGGACAATGGTTATGTCTGCTCTGGTGCACTGGGTTTGGCAAAATATGTAGGTCGCTACGTAGGAACGGAAAATACTGCATTTCTCATTTTCTTCGAAACCGAAGACAAGCCTTATAATTTTTATTTTCGCATTGAAACAAAATTCCAGCATATAAAAAGGGAAGAGCTATGCATTTATAGTCATTAATATAAAAACTGTAGATTTGTTTCACGTAATCAATATCAAACTAAATTAATTAATTAACTACCATTACTTAATTAATTAAATGGCAAATTTATTTGATTCATATTTTGTTAGAAACAATAAATAATAATAATGCAAACTTTCAACTCGATCCGGATATGTGAAGTGGGTGGAAATAACGTGTCCAAAATTAGTACCAGACAGACAGATAAACAGAATGAATTGATATAAGCTTTGTAAAAATTAGGTCTAAAGCAGGCATTGCTGAAACAAGTTCATCTTTCTGTGTCTGGAGTGCAGTCGGCTTTTGAAAAGGAAAAATGGCCATCTGAAATACAGTTGAAGAAAATAAGATTGTACTCAACTTTGAGCAGAAAGGAAGAGCTATATTTATCACAATAACATTTTTTGTTGTAATAAACAAGGCTTTATCGTGCTAGAGGGTTTAGATTAATAGTCCAGTAGTCCTATAGCCTATCTGAGCAAACTGCACAGTGGTCTCTAGCTCAGGCAGCTAGCTTTCCAGCTTTTCAACTATGGAAATTAATTAAAGTGTTGATTACTGGAAAAAAACACGGGAATTAGTTAAATGTATAATTTTTTGTGTTGTGTACTTACAGGATGCAAAATCGTCATGAAGCTCTTAAAAAATAGACACAATCAGTAGGGGAAAAGTGGCACTAGGTAGATCCAGTGGCGTCACTAGGCAGGTGCGGGGGGTGCGGTCCGCTCCGGGTGACACCCGTCAGGGGGTGACACCCAAGTCGAAAAATGCACTTTTACAAAATTCAACTTTTTAAAAAGAAAATTACTACCTCGAATATCTTTTACAGTTTAGTATCAACATGTCCCAAACCTTCTTAACTTAATGCTGTATACTTGTAATCTTCTTATTATGAGAAAATTAATGCGTTGTAAACGCCAAGTAAAGAGTTTCTGAAGATCACAAATGTAGATAAATAGAATGATTGGCAAACGTAACATTTTATATTGTAATCTATTCAGAAACACGTAGACTTAAGCCCCTCACACGTCATTAAACGTATGTGGCCGCAAGCAAGCTCCATCCACAGAAATGAGTCTAAGGCTGGTGCCCACAGAACTCCTCAAAAAGGTGTGACGCTGTGTTAGACATGGACTCACTGCCTTGTTTTTGCGTTCCTCTTTTCGGCTTTCATATGCAGTCTGACTCTGTTCAACGTGTCTCGTCTTGTATAATGAAATGTCTCACAAATGTCAATCAGCGTTCAGTCGCCACTTTCTATAGACGGCGAATGCCTGTGCGGGAAAAGATTTCTCAATGGATAACATCACCTCGGTATGTTATTCTAATGATCCTACTCAGCCATCACAGGCTCAGCCTTTTCAACCTTCCACGCCTCGAAGCGTAGATGGCCGTTGGGACAAGGATTGTATTGAGTAGGTGGATTTTAATCTCCAGGCTAATTGATGTGTTTGTTCAGATAGGCCGTACTTATTGAAAGACTGCTCTTGATTTCCAATCCGACATGCAACACCATGATATGTATCTCCATCACTCGAGATAACACTGCCAAAATAGGTTAACCTTCCTATTTGTTCAGGATCTGTATAACCAATGTTGATGGGTTAATGGGTAACCTGCAGCCAATATGCATAACTTTGAGGGCATCTTTATCCGTCTTATCGTGTATATATTTAATAACGCTAAATCAAATGATAACGATTCTTAGTATAAAGTCTCTCAGCAAACTGCACCACACATCACTATTTCAGGGCTCCAAAGTAACGTAATAGTTTACTGTACAATTAATCATAGCCAATACTGTACTACTGGCAACACATAACAAAAGACTATTAACTCTAGCTGTATTAGTATTTGTTGCTAATTTACGTTTTACTTCAAATACTGATTTAACTTCACCTTCACCCATTCTTTAGTCTGTTGACAGTTTTTCTCCGCTTTGTGTTTACAGCTATCGTTTTCTTGTATTAAAATTAAAACCAAATTCCTTAAAGGCTATTTAAATAATAAGCTAATAACTTTCGATTATAGATATAACTTAGTTAAGAATTATTGCCACTAATTAATTTAAAATAATAACTATTAGTTTAGGTCATTTAGGACTAGTTTGTCTCACAGTGAGACTCACTAAGTCACTAAGACAAAGTCTAATAATAATTCGTAGGTCAACTGTTACTAACTAATACTAATTATTTATTAACACTTATACTTACTAATACAAGACTACTAATAATAACACTGTAATAGTAATATACAATAGATATAGTTCATGAACGTATCGTAATCCCCCCTGCGGGAGGGGTAGACGGACTTTAATGACTGATTTTTTGCTTTGATTTTGTTTATTTCAGTGAGTTTTAATACTAAACCATCACTTGACCCAGCGCAGCCAATAGGGTTTTGAGTTTAAAACCCTTACCTTACAAAACAAAAATAATGCAAACGACAATCCCCAAATTCCAAGAGCATAGCTAAGGAAGATTTTGATTTTAAAACCCCTTCCGAAATTTACTATAAAACCCCCTCTTCAATATAAAAAAGCAAATTACACACTGAAAATGCTATGAGCGTAGCCAAAGTGGTTTGGAGTTCAAACCCCCCTTCAGCGGGGTTTAAAGCTAAAAAAAATACCTCTTCAATATAAAAAAATAGCAAATTACACACTCCATAATCTATGAGTGTAGCCAAAGGAGGTTTTGAGTTTAACCCCCTTTCCTCCAGTTGGGTTTTAAGCCAAAAAAAAAACAACCTAATCAAAATAAAAAAAAATCAAATTGCACATTCAAAAATCTTTGAGAGTAACCAAAGGGGTTTTAAGTTTAAACCCCCCTTCAGCGAGGTTTGAAGCGAAAAAATACCACTTCTATAAAAAAAGCAAATTACACACTCAAATATATATATATATATATATATATATATATATATATATATCTATATATATATATCTATATCTATATATATATCTATCTATCTATCTATCTATATATATAATATATATATATGATATATATATATATATATAATATCGCATGCAAAAAAGCATACTAGATCTAGATCTGGTAGATTATCGGTACATTAAATAGGTAGACTTATACGTTGATTTTATTTGAAAGATATAGATAGTTTAGCTCGACTTTTATAAACATCTAAATATACTGTCTGCCAATAAGTCTACTTTCAATAAACCTAATAAAAGGCTTTCAATTTTTTTTTTCGTAATCTAGATTTTTAAAAATCTCATAAATACTTTATATAGATTATACATCAATAAAATTTTTACTTTTGAATAAAAGGGGGTCCCCTCTATCCATCGCAAGTTTGTCAACTTCATTTACATTAGGCCTATATTTAGACCTACGTTTTCATTAATTACTGTTGACTGTTCTTATGCAAATATGAATTAAACTAATGAGAGATAGGAATGACATTCTCTATGGATTTCGTTGTTTTTTTTTAAATGTAACGGTATATAAGTAGTCTTACATGTATAAGTAGCGTATAAAAAATTACACAGATCTAGTAGAAAATACCTAACATGAACTTTACTAAACGAACGACAACTTCAAAACAGAAGCATCTATTTAGAGTGAATTTGACGCGAAGGGTGATACAAAAATCATTTGTGATAATCTCTTACTGTAAAAAATTATATCTACCAAAACAGCTTATCTGAAAATGGATAAAGTTTTTATCGATCTGGACTCCTATTCGAGTTAAACATTGTTTTGATAGCTATAGAGAATGTAAGCATCAAAAATACCCTCTGGTTCACGATTTTTAAATTAGTGACGGGAGCTAAACTAAATTTAAAAAGTTAAACTAAACTAAGTTTCCACTAAAAGAAAGTAGTGCTACAAAGTATTTACAATGACTTTCAAAATATTGTTACACTAAAGAAAATTTATTAAAACTATACAAACCTTTTCATAACTTTTTTTTTTTAGGGGGGGGGGATAATATAGATCTAGCTATAATCATCCGAATCTATGCTTAGTGCTTACGGGTCGATCTAATTCTTTTAACATTGTAGAAATATTTTTGTCCATTATAAAATCAGTAATATTTTAGTGTAAAGTGCATGCTTGACTTACCATGCCAATGTATATACTTTCTTTAAAAAAATCATTTTTACTTAATGTTTAATATAGTAAACTAACTAGGCCACTTCCCATTCCCGGATCAAGTTGAAACTTTGCACTAGTATTCATTGTACTTTAAGTAATACAATAATCGAGTGTAGCTCTAATGGCACGAATGCTGTGACTTGATCCCCGTGCACGAACCTAAGCCTCCTCAATTGGGTAAGGGTTAGGTAGTCTGTGTCACTCATCTATTCATTCAAACATCTCTGTAGGATATAGTAAAACGCGAGACTTCAAGGTGACTGTACATATACAAAGTCAACTGTCACATAGTCCTTACTTTAGGATGTAAACAAACATAGCTGATGAATGAATTAAAATTTACAATGTAAAGCTATAACAAATTGCTTTTCGAATTTTAATCATAATTAAAAAATGTAACCTGCTACTTAATAACAACATCGAGAATGGAATAATTGTTTCTATTCCATGCACATTACTTATGTCTTTGTTATCGATATATTGATTTGAGATTATTTGAACTTTGAACAACTGTTTGTTGATATAGTGTGCTTAAAACAAACACAGATACATTTTGGAACTAACGAGGACCCCGTCTAACTGACTTTCCCCTAATTTATACTTTCTTTGATCGTACATTCCAGAATAATGGAACCTTCTCAGATCATTATTTTAGTAACTATGACCTTCTAGAAGCTGATGTGTTCTATTTTTTTTTCCTTAACCTCTTTCTTTGATTGGATATCTAAAATTAACTTGTTTACGGTGGGCATTTGCACTGGTTTGAACTCGCTTCTAGAAACTGATCGAAATAGGTCACAGACTCGACTCGTGACAATATATATATAATGGTAAATGGTAAATTGACCACAGCGACCAAAATCCTAGTCTACAACACCTGTGTTGTGAGCACTCTCCTTTATGGCAGTGAAAGCTGGTCAACATACATGTACCAAGAGCACAGATTGAATAGTTTCCACTTGCGCTGCCTAAGACGCATAATGGGCATCTCTTGGAGGGACCATGTCTCCAATCAGGAAGTTTTGAGATTGGCCAATATGAACAGCATGTATGCTCTCCTGACACAAAGAAGATTACGCTGGCTCGGACATGTCACCCGCATGCCAGATGGTAGAATCCCGAAAGATATCTTATATGCTGAGCTTGTGGAAGGAGTCAGACCCAAGACTAACATATAGAGATGTCTGAAAGCGAGACATGAGAGCCACAGGCATCAACGAAAGTATGTGGGAAAACATAGCCAAAGACCGGAGTGCATGGAGACAGACTGTGCGTGCTGGGACAACCCTTGCTGAGAACAAAAGAATTGAAGCGGCCTTAAGCAAGAGGGAAAAAAGATAGCTGCCCTGTCCGCTAGCCCTAAATCAGAGGTATACACATGTACGAATTGTGGCAAAGTCTGCCGTTCTAGAATTGGCTTGATTAGCCTCACCAGATTCTGCCCCGTCTCAAGATTAAGCTAAAACCAGTGACTCATTTGGGCGCATCCATTGCCCTTCTTTCGAGACCAAAGGAGCCATATATATATATAAATAAATAAATAAATAAATAAATATATATATATATCAGTAGTGGTGTGGGCCCGGGTTCAAGAATATTTTGGTGGGTTTCCCTCCCCCTAAGAGTGAAATTTAGTGTGGGACCAAAAATTTAGTAATCTGAAATGTATCAGTACAGTTGACAAACGACATTCCAATGCAAGTAAAAATGTCATTACGTTTGATTTATTTAGGACTCCATATCAGTCTTGAAGGTCAATGTTTGTGATCTATGGAGTCTTTACAAAATTAAACCACTTAAAGTGTTTTAAACGAAAATGTAAAACTATTAAACTTTAATAAAAAAAACTATCAACTTGTTCTATATCAATTATTTAACAGTAAATAGATCTAGCGTTTACTAACTAAAACTGCATCTGCCTGGCCTTCTAAGAAACAAAGTCAGAAACCAGTGCATCTATTTCTAAACTTTTGGCTGCTTCTCGTTCAATGGAAAGAACATAAAGTGAAGCCAACCTGCTCTGTGTCATACAAATTCTTATGTTTTTTTGGTCAATTTTGAGAATGACCAGCTATCAAGTCTGTCTTCTATGCATTTCGATATTTATTTTTATCACTAGTTAGCGGTAGGCTTTGAACTTTCCGCAAGTATGTGGAAGAAAAAAACTGGATCACACTGCAAGATCGATCTACTTAAAAAGCCTCATTTTTACACTCTCGCAGTCATTCTTTCTAGAGCTTCTGCAGTTGAATAGTTGCTTTATGTTGATCTTGTTGTTCACTTTACAACATTTTTGAAACAACGTTGATTGCTTTTACAATTTATACTTGAAAATATACAAAACTCTAGTATTGAATGGTTCTAATTTTCCCATTAGTGCCTCCATTGCCAGGCATTCGTTTTCTTTCAGGAACACAAAGTAATTTGTCTTAGCATCTTTCTTTTGGTCATCGAAATAACTAAATCTCATTCCTTGATGCCTCATTGTAAGTACAATGTAGTGAGTGTCCTATAAACTATGCTCTCCCAATTGGATTCAAAAGGCGCCCTGTGAGCAAAAAAAAAAAACAACACACACACATACCAAGTCATAGAGATCTGCAATTTCTTGAACACAGCTGACGGAAACATTGAAGACCAAGTTTACTTTGTGGTTAGAACAGTGAACATAATGCAGTCAACATAATGCACAGTCAACATAATGCACAGTCAACATAATGCAGTCAACATAATGTTCAGTGAACAGTGAGCATAATGCGCCTGCGGCTGCTTTTGATAAAGAAATGCCTGATAACCATTGTACTATCCACTCATACTATAAGCACCATTGTGGCCTTAGTTACACAGTTTAAGTAGCTGCATAATTTGCCTAAGCGTAAGGTCGGCCTTATGCCAATAGTTTAATTAGTATGATAATGCAAAGCCAGCATTGTTTGAAATTAAATTAAGCTTTGTGTAAACTTTTCCGTTTTGTGTTTATAATTGGGATATTATTTTTTTTTAATTTTATTAAAAGCCTGTTTTTCTCAGTCAGTGCACGGGCTCCATCAGTTGTTACCCTTGCCATATTATACAAGCTAACCAAACTCTTTCAACACATAGGTGTCCGGGGGCCGCATGAAGCACTTCGGCGGGTCGCATGTGGCCCGCGGGCCGTAATTCGCCCACCCCTGCTATAGAGTATAGTCCTAATTGTTATTGTTACCTTATTTTTCTGTAGAACACATTGATATTTTCTAAACCAAACTCTCTCTCTCTTTCCCATTAAAACGAATACCATCAATGGATTATGAACATATATGGATAAAAAGAATGGGACAATTTAGCAACCATAGTCTCCTTAAACATACAATTAGGGCTAGCCACCGTTACAATAAACCTGATGGAGAACAGTTCCTTACATTACAGTAATCCAAGCCGCTGATATATTAACTCAAAACTTAAAACACGTGTTAATGTTTTAAAACTAATATAAACTTTAGAATATTTTGAGAGAGCTTTTCAGATTCTATGTTAAATAACTTTTTACAAAATGGCAATTACTTTTTTTTCCCCTTTAGTCCCATCCCTATAATAAGTTCTCACGTGGGCCCCAACTGGTCAAGATTACCGAACCCAAGTGCAATCAACCCCGTTGCGCCATTGTTGCTACGCAACAGCCTGTCGGCCCCTAATGGTCGTGGGCCCGCCCTTCGCGCCATGGATGCTACGCCACTGTGTGGTACCGAACATCGAATAGCTTTGTTTCGAAATCTTAAAGTAAGGGCCTACTTCTAGAAACTGCTAGTTGTGAAGACTCCTAGCTCTTATAATTTTAATCACTGAGACTATTAGGTCAATAACACCACCAGAATTTTTGCAAGATCTATAACAATAATAATTTTATTTTTAAAAATTCTGCTAATAAACAAAATGACATTACAAAAACATACACGATGGATAAAAAGACACACTAACCTAAAAAAGTTTTAAAAACGTAGGTCTTAATAATATCATGATATCCATTAATATATGTCAGGGTGGTGTTTATCGGGTCTATGGTATGCCTGAATGTTGGTTATTAACTTTCTGCCGGGGGTTGTAATTTAGCCGTGGCTCGTATGCCTTGGCACCCCTAAAAATTATAAAAAAGTAATTTGTTAAATGCGTATCAGTAGCAACTTCAACAACTAGAAACGTATACTATTGGATAACCAGGTTTCATAGGACAAACAAAGGTTTAATGAATTAGTGATATATGGAGACAAAAAAAAAGGAATAAATATCAATAGTGCATTTACAAGGTTAATATAAATTGTATTCAAAATAACAGCAAACCTTAATATCAGTGTCACAACTAGAAGCTCACAGCCTAAAACCATGGAGGTACAACCCAGCCATCCGACCAATCAAGCTTGACTCCAACAGAGTCCCAAGCCTGTGTCCCTAAATAATAAAAATAAAATATTCCTTGAGATTGCCACCCCCAAGATCATAGGACCAACCAATTTCGAGCTACGACATTCAGAAAGCAGTAATATAAGCTAACTTACCCAATACTGGGGAAGAAAACACCAAAAGAACGCAACTCAGCAAAGTCAGCACTACCCTAACAAAAGCAAATACGTAATGACAACAAAGCGCACCCTTAGGAACAGAAACTCACGAAACCTTATGGTGCTCAAAAGAAAATACCAAGCAAGATGCGCATGACAATATATATATATATATATATATATCTTTTCTAGCTTTCGCGATTTTAACGGGACGGACAGACATAAAATAAAATAAAACTTTTTGCGGCTTTTCCTCTTTTTGAAGCTTTTAAAAATTGAACTTTTAACGATTTATTTTTGTTTCGATATGGCGTATTACTTTTAACAAAATATTAATTTCGGGAATTGCCGATAAGCTTGATAAGGTAAGCAGGGCAGTCTTGGCTTCCATTTCGGAAAAGTAAGATTTTCATTTCTATAACAATTGCAAAATGCAAATAGTAAAAATAAAACTTTGTTAGACATAAGATATATGGAATGGATGTATTTATTGGCAAGATCCTGTTTCAGGTCATTTATTTACATCTCTAGGCAGCCATATTGGTGCAGGCCAGATTTTTATTGCGTTGTCTAGCTGTTGGATCAAGACTAAAAGAAATATTTCTAAGGGGGGATAACCTACTTGATTTTTAATACAGTGAGCTAAAACATGTTAGGAAGAGACAGAAAATAAAACAAATAGAATTAATAGGAATATATGCTATATTGGTTGAAGTATTAAAAAAGGGGGGGTATACATTATTATTCTTAAATGAATGACAGTAATAACACGTGTCACGTATTACGAATTGAATTCTACTTTTAAATGGCTTGCCTAGGGGAACGTGACAATAGAAAAGCAGTTGTGTCACTTATCTTAAGTCTGAATTTAATCAAAGACTTACAATGAATAACCAAAAAGAAAATGACACAAGAAATCGGAAGGTAAAATATCAACTTAATGTTTAATCAAATATAAAGTTACAAGAAAGAAAAACAAACATTTACTCAATACAGAATTGATGGGTTGACCAAAACCCTTTTACAAAAATGGCATGTAAAAATATTACAATACAAGAGTTTGAAAATATAATTACAAATACAAGCAAGGCCTTAAAAAAAATCTTAACCTACACGATCAATTGGTATACCACGCACGGGTCGCGCAATGTCTCCGCTATTCTGTCTCACGGCTGTCTCCGTATGTCTGTCTGTCAACGTTACACGGGCGGTCTTTTATAGTCTACCGCGCGTCGATATCGAGACAAATCTAGTGGTTTCTAGAACCAAATAAGTCATCAATTTCCCAGATCTAGAACGCTCTTCAAAGAGACAGAAGAAAAAAAAACACCCTCCTTTCAACCAGAGGTACACACACAGGTCAAGGACCGGTCACTGTCTGTGTGGCTTGACGAATAAAAAAAAAAAAAACTTATTACACAAGGGGCAGACAACCTACCCGTCAACAAAACAATGCCTAGATACGTAACACACGAAAAAGCGTAAATCTAGGTACCGATTTTTTATGCTATAAAAATTGAATTTAAATAGATATGATGGGATTATTGTATAGATATACACTTTACATTTTAAATGTTTTGGTGTAGATTTAAGGTGCTGACAACTTGTAATATTTTTCAACAAAGTTGCAATAATTGTTGTGTGTTATGAGGCTTGTTGCATAGTATCTAGAACACGCTATAAACAGCTTATGTCCTTATAGAAAAGAATGTCATAAATATTTATTCCTTTAATAGATATATACCAGGTACAATGACTGTCTCTAATCTAAGCTAGACTAGAGTAAAGGAATGTGGTCACTGAAATGGGGGGGGGGGGGAGGATGATGGTGAAACTGCGGGAGCGGGCGGGGGGAGAGAATGGGGTGAAACTGCGTGAGCGGGCGGAGGGGAGAGGATGGGGGTGAAACTGCGGGCGGGGGGAGAGGATGATGGTGAAACCGCGGGAGCGGGCTGGGAGGGGTGTGTAGTAAAGAGCTAAACCCCAGAGTCCCTTACACGGGCTGGGAGAGGCTAAGAGGTGGGTGAGGGTGCAGACATACGCGGACAAACTTGAGATATTCTTTGATAGGGAAACAATAGATTGACCAGAGAATGATTCAGGTGCGAATCAGTCAGTAGCAGGGCAAGATGCATTGCGCAAACAGACAGGAACTCGTGTAGCTGTAGGTCGATGAAGGTCAAGCTTTGAAGTGACCATCAATGCTTGCTTACAGGGAACTTTTTACTGTCAATACAGGGAACTTTTGATGTTCATAGAGAAGTCTTTAGATCTCTGTCAGCATCTTCTTTGCTTGTTCACTAATTACCATAATTGTGTCATTAGTCTTAGAAATTTTAAAGAGATTTCTGACGTGACTTCAAGTTTTTTAGATTTATTTGTAGATCAAATTTATCATTCTGTTGAAAATTTTTGTAATGTGCAGATAATTATAAGACATTTCAACAAAGTTAACGGACAAATTTAATCTTAAGTCTTAAAAAAAATCAGCAACTTCTAAATCCTTAGCAAACGCAAAGTCAAGTTTGAGTGTAGGGTAGTAAATGTTACCACTTCAGTCCCCCTTCCCCCCCCCCCCCCCCCCCCCCACCAACTTCAACTATGAAGCAAAGGATTATGATGATAGACACATACTCGGATGGAAGAGTGTTGGCGATAAAATAGACTAATCGCCTTCTCCCTATCTACCTTAACCCTTCAGATGTGCTTTTGGAAGGGGAGGCGCACTTTTGAAAGGATAGGGGTGGTGCGGTAAAAAGTTGATGATGATCGACATGTAGACCCAATATGTTTGGAAGTAGCCGTCTGTGAAAGGGAGCCTGATTCATTATGTTATGAAGAACTCTGAAAATATTCCTTATTGTAATAACTTGACAGATTTTCCTTTGCTATTATTATTCCCAAATAAATTGATTTATAAATTATATATTTGATACATATAAATTTATAAATTTTAGTATTACATCACAAGTTGAATTTTCTCTTTTAAATGCATAGTAAATTATTTATAATTTGAAACTTTAACTACACTCACATTTTTACTAATAAACCGTGTGAGTTTTTTTTTTTAGTTTAGTAAATTTGTTTCCCCATTGGTTGTGTCCCCCTACTCAGGTACCGCGTAGAAAAGACGGACATCAATGACGCGCAGCTGGCCGAAGGATTTCCCTTAAACCTTCTCACATCTAGATGTCATCCTGGACTTTGTTAGATAACTTTTATTCCTTCCCCTCCCTATTCTTGGGATTGTCTGTTTCTACCACCTATACCCCCATCCCCATTGTTTTTGCCTGATGTATATAATCAAGTGATAACCACTGAATAGGCCCCCATTACCTTGCATTCACAACTGCTCGATATTGGATTTACATTTCTTTGTTTTCAATAGTTTCAACATTGGATTTATTTATTTTTACATTGCTGTCTTGCTGAACTTGCGCCAAATCTTGAGTTTTATTAGTGTTTATCGGACTTAATTGTTACCTACCGGTACCTAATATCTCGATTCACCTGTGCGATATCTGAATTTTATTAGTAGGCTATTTATTGAACTTCAATTTCAATTACCGATTTTGATTCACCTACGCAGCATAATATTTGAGTTTTAATTGTAGTAGTAGACTTTAATTTTACCTCTACTTTAATTTCAATTCACCTGCGTGATATCTGAGTTCATTGGAGTTTTATTTCTATTTATTGACTTCATTGTTTTGTAAACTAATGGCTGGCCGACCTGTTGCTCGTACCCGTATTGTAGGCGCTAATGAACTAATGGACAGAGTGGAGGTGAGGAATGAATTTTGGAATTTATCAGCGTTGTTGCCTCACCTAGAAGCTCATGTAGTATTAGAGTGGTGTGCTAGAAGACGACTTCTAAACAATGAATTTCATTGTGAAAATTGCAATGACCCGTGCTCATTAGTACGCGTCAGACATAGTGCGGATGGTTATCTGTGGAATTGCAATCAATGTCACGTGCGTAAATCGGTGCGACACGGCTCTTTTTATACAGGCAGCCATTTTAGCCTAAAACAAATAATTATTATGACCTATTGTTGGGCTTGTGACATGCCTCAGCAACAAATGTCACGAGAAGCCGGACAAGTGAATAAATCAATCGTTACAGATTGGTGCAATTTCTTGCGCGAGGAATGTGGGCGATGGAATGAAAATCATGGCTTGCAAATCGGTGGTGTGGATGAAAATTTTGAGCCCATTGTGGTTGAGATAGATGAGTCTAAATATTTTCATAGAAGATATCACCGTGGCCAATGGCGAGAGGGACACTGGGTTTTTGGCGGAGTGGAAAGAGAAAGTGGGCGCTGTTTTCTTGTTGAGGTTCCAGACCGCCGTGCAGCAACGTTGGAACAATGCATCGTGGAGCATATATTGCCTGGCAGCCATATAATATCAGATGGCTGGGCAGCGTACGCAAACATTCCACAAATAGGCCAAGGGATTTATTCACATTCAGTTGTTGTTCACCAACAAAATTTTGTGGACCCTTTGGACCCTGAAATTCATACTCAAAACATCGAGAATTTGTGGATGCGCGCGAAACGCAAGTTAAAAGGGCAATTTGGAACAAGTCGTGCATTGTTTCAAAGCTATTTGCAAGAGTTTCAATATCGCAATAGTATGCGCGATGAGGATATGTTCTCTAGTATGCTTGTAACGATTGCTGATAATTACCCATGATTTTTTTTTCTGTCAAATTTAACACATTATCTTCCAGTGGTCATTTTAATTATTGTTTCCTTCTGTATCTGCCTTCCGTGATAGCTTCGAATAGGATACCGATATCAATTGAAAACAGCTCGCCGTTGTTTTTTTAAATAATTTTTTAATAGTTTAATCTAGTCACGAACCTTCAAAAACAAATTATCAGATTGACATTCAACTATTGTGTACAGTAGGCAGTGAGTAGGCCAACACAGTTTTGCGTAAAAGTTAAGAAGACTTCGCTAAGAATAGAATCGTAATCTTGTCAACATTTCATGTCAAACTCTAACACTTTTTTTTCAAACACTTTTACTACGCCATATTATTTACCCATCAAGCCGGGAAAAAAAGTTAATAGCATAGTCTCGTTTATACGTTTGTAGAAAATGGGGAGACATGGGTTATTTAATACAGAAGCTACTATTTTTAATGTGTTAAATATCGCCTATCTCCTCTACCGGCTTCGGTTAAAGATAATATGGAGACAGGTTATTTTATACAGAGGCTACTTTATTGATGTATCAGGCGGCCTTAGCAGTACACGGGACCCGTGGCTAATGTAGTAATGTCATACGCCGTCCCCCGGGCGAGTGTTATACGAGGGCCCGTGAGCCATAAGCGTAGACTATTAATAGTATTTAGACAATATCTCATGAACCAAATGAGCTAGTTCGGCTCTAATGCTATACGCCTTATTTTTGTTACAAAATCCTAAAGCGCTACTTTACGTAGGTATCGTACCATTGGCCGTTAGACTATTAATTACGTACTGTATTGTAACTGTTCTGCATATAAATATTAGCTAGTAAGGTTTTGTCTGCAGTATTCTAATATTGATTTATATGCCTTCAATCGACGCAAATAATGATTCAACAAACTCTATAAAAATATTTCTGGTATCGTGGGGCCGCCCGAGACGCGGCACTGGAAATTTATTTAAGAGTGCCTAATTTTCCGCCTTGTCAAAAAGTGCTTAATTTACCGGTGCCTAAATTTCCCCACTCGCCACCCCCTAAGGCCGCTTCTGGATATATCAACTAGCATCTCTGTCTCCTCTACCGTCGTACCGTACCGTAGTCGTGTCATTAAAAGCCGGTAACTCCACCATTAGTCTGGTCCCAAGTCCAGAATGAGAAAGGAGGAGGGCCGGCATTAATCACGATAGGCTAGGCTAATGGATAATCGGTATGTAAATTTTTTAAAAATATTTTATTTTCAAATACCCGTATTAATTATTAAAAAATGTAAACAAAAAAGTCCACGTATAGGATAATAGGGAAAATCATTGGTGACACACACACGCAATATTAATTGAACCATTAGCAAATTGGAAAAAAAAAGAAGAAACATGAGATGATTTTTTTAAACTGTATTAAATAATTGCCAAAGAAAGACAGAACATAAACATTTTATTAATAACAAACTTGAGCTATAAAACACATAAAAATGTATAGAAATGCTATAGATTCTCGATATATTAAAATGTAGTATATGTTTTGATGAAATAAAATAGGTCTACACTTACTAACCCATATATATTTATTTATCAGGATTATATTTTTTAGTTGGCAGCAAACAAAAAAACTTCTTCCTCAATTTTATTTTTGTTTTATTATTGCATCAGTAACGAAGTCCATCTGGCAAAAAGTGGCCGCCGGTTGCCGTGATAGCAACGGTAAATAAAGGATCTTAATGCGGATCTTACCAAAATTTCTATAAAAAGCTCATTTATGTCCTTAAGGTATTGGTGTTTATGTATGGTTAGTGTTTTCCAATTTATATCAGGCTGGTTGAAATAACCCATAATCCACAAAACTGCTTATTATAAGGAATGTTGAGGTGGTGTTAATTTTACAAAATGCTGATTCTAATTTTTTTTTAGTTAGGTTAGGTAATTTTTTTCTTCTATAAAAGGGTTTTTTATTGCTAAAAGAATTCCTCCATGATTCTCTGTCCTATCTTTTTCTAAATATTTCCTAATCATTATTGAAAATTTCAGCATTATAAATTTCCGGATGTTCCTGTAATTATGTCTGGTTTCTCACATTCTAATAAAATTTCTGTCTGCTGATTTGTTCCTTATGCTTTGAAAATTTATTACTAAGGTTTTCAGGTATTTTGGTATTACTGCATTAGTAGCTTTGTTTAATGATGGTGTTTTATTAGGTTTAGCAAATTTAGCAGGAGTGGTTCTGGCTAGTGGTTGGTGAGTTTGGTTTGGGATGGTGTTTAGGATGTTGTATTGGTTAGAAGTATCTGCTTCAAAGAAATCAAACAGTCCTGATGTAAACTGAGGAAGCCCACAGGTACACATGTATCACATTAAACGGCTTTCTTTTTGATGGTACATTTTTTTAAAAACAAATGTTGCATCTTTCATTAGATCGACTAGGATGTTACAATTTTTTTTCAGAAAATTTTTTTAAGAATCTTGCTGTTTCGCATGTTGTAGATTTGAAAGAGCCTTCTAAATTTATATGAATTATGTATGTTTGATTCCTGGTTGAAAGAAAATAAATTTTCTATGTGCTTGTCCTTATTATAGCAACCAATGGGCTCGATGGGAGGAGATTTAAATGTGTTGAATAAATATGCTTGCCATTTCTTATATATTAATCAACTAGTCCAAAAACATGTTTCAAAGGAAAGTTTATTGTTATTAAAATATCTGAACACTAAGCTGCATATTATATACTCATTAGATCTAAATCTACATCTATTTCAAAATGCGTAACTGCAGAAATAAATCAATGTCAGCCATTTTGACATCATTTCAGTCTAAGTTTTATTTTAACTGCTATAATAATTCAACCTATCAGAAAATTATTTGATGTCACATGACCAATCTGACCAATCACTATTATCTTGGCATGTAAACAAGATGGCTAAAATTACAATGGTTAACAATGTTTGTAAAATGTTTTGTTTTGTAAAATGTTTTACATATTTCGGATGCTCCTTTATAGTTGAAGATAGTTTACTCCTAGTCCAAACCTCCCGCAGGACGACGGGGGATGGGAGCGGGCAGGGTTTGAACCCTCGACCGTCGATAAATCCGAACGACAGTCCAGCGCGCAAACCGCACGACCAGGCAGCCATCCCGACCAGGCAGGACAATGGCCTCCAGCATTAGATTCAACTGCTAAATATTAAAAATCAATAGCATCCAAAGTGCACAGTATTATGTGAAAAGTAAAGCACTGAAATTTAGCCAGAAAAATATATTCTGGGAAGACATGTTCGGGCAACAATCAGTATTACAGACATTCTATTTCCAAATCTCTTTCAAGCTCAGAAATAAAACTGTTTATCTTTAAAAAATAAAATAAATCTAGACGTTGTTTTGAACTGTCCTATGTTATGTCTTATCTCCTTAGCCTTTTGCTAGATTGTTTTGCCTTTGAAGTAATAATCTTCATTAAGAAAATCCGTGCTCTAACTTATAGTTAAAACTTCTTGTTTTGATTGATACTATTGTAACTCTGATGATGACGGGGATAGGGGTAATTGTATGCGTAACCATCTTAAACAGGCAACGCCAGACGACTAGTCAACAACATCACAATTACAAGTCAAAGTCACAATTCACAATCCAGTCAGATACAGTGGGTACAGTGTGAAGTCGGTTAGGAAAAGAGAATCAGTATGACTTTAGAACGATGCGGAGGGAACAATGGAGCTTGGTACACAAGTTAGAGTTGATACTGCAGTATGTTTATGTACGTTACATCCTTTTTACGTGTTGAAATTGGCTATTGTACAGTATTGGCTGTTGATTTTTTTAGACATTAAAGTATCACTTTATTTGGAGCCCTTAGTAGTCAAGCTCTTGAGCTGGTTGTGTCATGTTGAACAGTGTTTAATAAGAGCCTGCACAGAGAAATTCGTTACAATGCATTAAATATTGTTACGATACTGTCACGAAACTCTAGATTTTAGATATAGCAATCCTCCGCGTTTCTTTTACAAAAATATTTTTGACAATTCTAGATCTCGACCTATAAGTAGTTGTTGTCACCATGCTTTAGATTTAGATCTAGATTAAAATCTCTGTTCCATTAAACACAAATTTAATTAGTGTTGGATAGAATTAAAAAAAAAAAATCAATTACGTTCACATACTGGTACTTGTAGGCCTACATGAACATTCAGTTGATTTCTTATTATATATTTTATTGAATACTTGTGAACTCTGTATATTCTTCTTTCAAATATCGTGAACACTTCGGTACCATTGTTATGAGTTAAGAAGTGTCATGCATTCTTTTGTTGTGCTTAAAATGATTATTGCAATTTTTATTGCAGGAATGTCATTTTCAGTAAGAATGGACAAAAGGTCAAACTATTAAGACACATAGAGAAAAAAAAATTGTTAAAATTTGAGGGACAAATTTAATGTGTATTGAAAGGAGAATCTTTTTTAACTGAAACCTATTCTTGTTCTGTCATCAATTAAAATCACATTCTATGAAGTGTATTTAGAAAACTAACGTCAATATGCAACAAGAAATGAACCTTTCAAAGTTTGAATTTGATGGAGGTAAAAGTTATATAGCTATATTAGCTATTTTGATTTGATAGCCTCATTCATACTATTTTAACATTTACACATTCGCTTTATTTATTACATTATTATTTCGTTTAAATGTTTTAAAAACATTTTCAGTGACTATATCGACAGTAATACGCAAATAAAGACCCAAGGGTCGCGGGTAAAATATGTCTAGTATATATATATACATATATATTTAAATGTATAACGCTTTAGAAGATACAATATGGGGGGAATTTACTATTTAAGTGATAGAGAAGTTTTCAAAAACTTTCAATGAAAATATGCTAAAACCATTAAAATTTTCGAATCCAGAGTTTTTTTTTTATAAGGTTTAAGAATTTATAACTCAAAATTACAATTTTATAACATTTTAAAATTTTCTATGATTTAAATATGACACTATGGATAAATGGAAAGTATGAATTCCTATATAATTAGAAATTGTGTTTAGTTGGACAGCTACCATTGATATAAATTGCTTCCCATTTATATCTAGTAGATTTAAGTCCATCATAATCCCAAAAACTGCATCTTTATTTTTTTCCTTTAAGTATAGTTAACTGATTGA
Organism: Biomphalaria pfeifferi; assembly: GCA_030265305.1. NCBI lineage: Eukaryota > Metazoa > Mollusca > Gastropoda > Planorbidae > Biomphalaria > Biomphalaria pfeifferi. The sequence continues at coordinate 3,689,722 of JASAOG010000012.1, forward strand.
AACAGTTCTTGCATATACGCAGAACTAAATATTGCTTATGAGTTTTAATGCCATTACTTCAATATATAAGTAAGAAATTATAACATTATTATTGGTTTTTATTTTACCATTTCCAAGATGATACCAAGACTTGACCGTTAGATTTTAAAATATCGTAAAAATTGTGTTTCTAGTTTAATAAAAATACAGAAAAGCATTTTTATTAGCGAAAGTTTAATTGCTCATTTACAAGAAATTAGTTCTAAACTCTCCTTTTGCAGTATAATTATATTTTTTTTGTTGTTGTTGTCGTAATGAATATATTTGATGACAATAACTATCTTATTCATACAAATTTTCTATTATACGTGTTCACAGATGGCGATAAAAATGTAAAAAATTGGAAGAAAATAAAACAAATCGGCTGTGGACATTTTAGTCATGTTTACCATGCAAAGGCATTCACCCCAGATGCTGAATGGGACGTAGCAGTCAAAGAAATAAATGTGAAATTCGATAAAAAAGAGGTAATCTACTAGAGATTTATTTTGTTGCTCTTAAAAATGGTCATTTCTGAAGTCATGTTTAAAATTAAAGACAACAGTAAATCGTTGACTTATGTTGCAGGCAGTAATGATATAATATGTGATAAAATAAAAAGGGAATGATGGCCTCCATCAGTCGTAGAACGGCTATGGTTCATATCCTAAATAGAGCGAGCTGAAAGCCTGGGCGTTGTTTATGGTCAGAACGATGTCGCCCACATTCCCCCCTCTCCAAGCAGCTGATGGGAATGTCCGATGCAGTTTGGGATCAGTAGCGCCGCAGGCTCTGCCAGACTGTAGCGCAGTATGCCACAATCTGCATAAGGGTCACCAGCTTCTGATTTTTCCTCAGAGATGTCTCCAGAAGCCCCGTGTTTTAATATATCCGCTAGCAGCGGAGGTTTGGGTTCAGAGTTTTGGCTTCTCCTAGATAAGTAGCCAACCAAGGCTAACTAGACCCTCCTGCCCAAAACTTACTGGTTTCGACTCCAGTTTCTCGCGTTATCACCTCTTCTGTCAGTGGTAACGGTTTTGCAAGATTCATTTTCTGAACCACACGTTGGACTGGCTGTGAGAGGCTTTTTGAGACCCTTGCCATTATAAGCATGTTATAGGTAATGATGGGCTTCCGGTGTTAACAACCTAGCGGAACCAAAAAGAGAATATAAAATGTCTATTTAACTTACGATAAAAAAATTTAGACAAAATAAATTGTTTATTCTATTTCAATACTTTCTAAAACTCAATTTTATTTTTTATTTTTTTTTGGTATCACATTTTACTATTACCTTAAGTAAGGCCAAAGAGTCTCAAACTTGTACCTGTGCCACCACCTAAATTTCCCGCTTGCAGAGTGGGACCTTACGGAGCACTGTTGGCTCCCACTCTTGAATGAAAGGAAAAAAACAAACTTAAAGAAATATAATTCTAATTTCACATTGAATATTGAATGCATTGAAAGTTTTACAAAATCATATAAGACCAACCACACTAATGATTGCATTTCGCTTTTACACACAAAAGATCAATTCAGAATTTATCATATCTATCGTATGAGATTGTTGTGACACAGCTACTATGTGTGGTCAACCGTGACACACGGTCAAGTGTTGGGTATCGGAGAGTGAAGGGACTTACGGGAAGTCAAGAGTGTGTTGTAAACAAGAAGAAGGAAGTTATCTAGTGGAGTTGTGCTGTAGATAATGTTAGCCTTGTATATATGTTCTGTTGAAATGCTTCACAATTAAAAAAGCACTTTCAACTTAAACGAACTTGTTTTTCACAGAGATGTTATCGCAAATCAAATTATGCCATTCTAGACAAGTCAATTGAAGACAATGCTTAAAATGTTAGGGGGATCAAACAACCAACGTTTGCAGTCATCTATCCCAGTATCTGAACTCCCTGATTCCTTCAATAGATTCTTCATTGGCAAGATTAAGCAGATCAGAAATGACATGGCATCCCTGTAATCACAGCTTTACCACTCTCCAGTCTTTCAAAATTCTCCTTTTTGCGAGTTTCAGCGTGTATCTGAAGATTATGTTAAAAGTACTATTTTAAAGATGCCAAATAAGTCATGTGACCTTGATCCCATTCCAACTTCCTTGCTCCTTGAATGTTTAGATGAGCTTGTACCTACAATTACTAACATTGTAAACTCTTCACTGACTTCAGGCTTTGTACCACAGCAATTTAAGCATGCACTTGTCAGGCCCTTATTAAAGAAATCCTGTCTTGACCCGGAATGTCTAAAAAAAACTATCGCCCGGTATCAAATCTTCCCTTCCTGTAAAAGCTTCTGGAGCGCATCGTGTTCGCGCAAATTCTTTCTTATCTTGAACATCTTGGAAGAATTTCAATCTGCATATAGGAAGTGCCGTAGCACAGAGACAGCAGTGGTCAGGGTACTAAACGACTTACTTCACAATTCCGACAAAGGCCACATATCAATACTTTCCATGCTGGATTCTCTGCCACTTTTGGTTTAGCAGGAATCGTCCTAAAGTGGCTTGGATCCTACCTGACTGAACGCACCCAAAGTGTCGTTGTCAATGGGAAAGAATCAACAAGCTTACTCTTGAAGTACGGAGTACACCAAGGATCAGTTATAGGACCAGTACTGTTCAATATGTATACACATCCACTCAGCGGTGTCATACGGCCAACCAGCATCTTATACCATTTCTTTGTCGATGACTCACAGTTATACGATTCCTCAGTACCCTTAGAGGTGTCGCATCTGGCAGAGAAAATAAGTGGTACCTTTGCAAGGGTGAGCGATTGTATGGTTGAGAAAAAACTCAAGATGAACGAAGACAGGACAGAAATAATTAAGATTGGCACTCGGAACAATGTCTCAAAAGTTGAAAGCACAGATTCTCTCTTTATCACGAACTGCCAGGTTCTTTTGTCCATGTAGTGCGGAATCTTGGAGTTTTCTTCGACTCAACACTATCTTTCGACCCACACATAAGTCAGCTCTGCAAGGGTCTTTATCTGTAGCTGCGCAGATTAGGCCAGATCCGACCATATTTAACAACGGAGTCAACAAAAACGCTAGCTGTGGCATTCATACTCTTCCGCCTTCACTACTGCAACGCCGTGTTAGCAGGTATAGCCAAGCTGCAACGTGTTCAGAACAATGCCACACGAATAGTCCTTAGAAAAACAAGACAAGATTCTGCTACTACGCTCTTGCGCACGCTCCATTGGCTTCCAGTGAAAGCGAGAATTGATTACAAGGTCGCCACACTTTGTCATCAGCGTATATATAACAATGAGATGCCCTTATATCTTAGCGAACTAATTACTCCATATGTTCCTCAGATGGACTCAACGCTTTTTAGTAGTGCCACGTTTCTCCCTCAAAAGCTACGGTCTGCAGGCTTTTTCAGTGCACAGACCAAAAGTATTGAACACACTCCCCATTGATCTCAGACAGGCAATATGCTACACCACTTAATATTGCAAGGTTTTTGATATTAGGATTTTTTTTTATTATTAATAAGTGAAGTCTTATTAAAGCTTTCGAAAAAAATGTAAGGGCCTTTACAAAAAATTCTGCCCTGGGCCTCCACTTAATTAAACTCTGTCCTGAAAAGTATACTATTTCCTTAATAGATATAATATTTAAGTAATACAATGGAAATTCAAAGTCAATGTTCTGTGCAGTTAGGGTAATAATTAAAAAAATCTTTTGATAAAGAATATCCTATTGGGCACGAATTTTAAAACATCTTTGGTATTTCAATACAAATATTTGCTAGACATTTATTTTTTGTTTTGAAATCTAGTTAATCAGGATGTGTGACGAAAGTGAAACTTTACAATGGAAACAATGTGTTTTAGTAATAAAACATACCTCCAAAGTTTTCTTTTTCCTTTTTCTTTCAGAAAGCTTCCAAAACAGCCACAACAGAAACCAATGCGCTAATAAAGTTGTCTCATGAGAGAATAGTTTCATACTATGGATTCAGCCCACAAGATTTTGCCTGCTTTATCTTCATTGAATACATGCCCTTAGTAAGCAGTTTAGTATATTCGCTAATATTTTTTTAGATTTTTTTTACTCTTAATAACTAATAAATGCTATTCCAATGATAGGTCTGGAAATCAAGAATTAGAAGACTATGCGAATGCAAACATAAACTATTTAATATATGTTCTTGATGCTCGAAAAGTACTAATTAAAGAGAGTGCTTTGCCAGAGGATATTTTAGACGCATACCATTAAGAATTATTTATAAACAATGGGAGCTTATCCCTATTGACATCCCCACCTAGACAGGTCATTTGGGCTAAGAATCACGCCAAGAGTTCAGCCTTACAATAAGTCTCACCAAGACTGAAATTCTGTTAAGATAGATCACACCATTATGGTGATGCAGAATTTTACCTTCCTGGGAACAACTATAGCCAGCAGCCTAAATTTAGACATTGAGATGACAAAAAGAAACTGAAGGCTTCTGCAGTAATATACAAAACTTTTTAAACGTGTGAGGGAAAATACCAAACTAACAACGGTCTAAAATACCAAACTAACAACGGTCTAAAATACCAAACTAACAACGGTCTAAAATACCAAACTAACAACGGTCTAAAATACCAAACTAACAACGGTTTAAAATACCAAACTAACAACAGTCTAAAATACCAAACTAACAACGGTCTAAAATACCAAACTAACAACGGTCTAAAATACCAAACTAACAACGGTCTAAAATACCAAACTAACAACGGTCTAAAATACCAAACTAACAACGGTCTAAAATACCAAACTAACAACGGTCTAAAATACCAAACTAACAACGGTCTAAAAGCTGCTGTACAAGACAGCAAGACAAAACAAAATTAATTAATTTCGACTTAATTTTTTTAAATTGACCTATAAGTTGTCATACACAATGAATAATTAATACACAATTTCAACTTGATCCAAGAAAGGGAATCGAAATAGCCTTTTTTAAGAAGATTTAACACACACAAAGCTTTATAAAATAAGGGAATTTATGATTGATATCTAAAATTTTTTTCCATGTATTCGATTGTGTTAGTCTGAAAGTGAGAGAAATGTTAGTCCTCCAAATAACAGTTAACTGTTTAATTAGCAATGTATTGTATTAAGATAAAGATTCTACTATTGCTCATTTGAAACTCATGATAATAAAGTTTGACAATATATCGCTCGAATTATTTTAGGGCTCTTTATGCGACCACATTCAAATTAAGGAAGTCATGCGTGAAGACAGAGTTCACTTATTTACTAAACAACTTTTGGAAGGCATACAGTATCTACATAGTCAAAGAGTTTTACACAGAGATATTAAAAGTATGTTATAAGAAAGTTTGTTAGTATCTTTGCCTATTTTTACTTGTGCATGTTATACTAATATTTCAATTAAAAAATAAAGTTTTAAAGTGGAAATTAAAATTCATTTGTTTATGGGAGTGTGGTTGCTGAGTGCTTAAACGCTTGACTTCCGAACCTGGGGTCCTGGATTCAAATCTCGATGAAGACTGGGCTTTTGAGATTTGTGATTTTTAGGGCGCCCCTGAGTCCATCATACTGTAATGGTTACCTGTCTTGGGGAAAGTAAAGGCTGTTGGTCGTTGTGCTGATCGCATAACACCCTGCTCGTTAACCATTGACCTAAGAAACATATAATCATCTGCCCTATAGACCGCATGGTCAAAATGGGGACCTTTAATTTTGTGTTTGGGGACATTCCGTAGGACAACTCACAGAGTTTATCCAGAGCGTCTTGTCATCAAAATTTTGATGACCTAATTCTCTGTATTAATTAAGGCGAGGTCATCTGCAAACATACTGCTTTTAATTTTTTTTGGTAGGTTTTGGTTTAGATCTTAAATGAGAATTAACTCAGAAGAGGGCTCCTGCTGGGGGAACGTCACTTTATTTTATACAAACACTGAGACTTCTTAGCATGTATTCCCTGATGACACACACACACACACGTTTACCCCATAGCCAACACACACACACATATACATACATTTCCTTTGCGTTCCTCGTGGAACATAGCGCCTCAGTAAAAAAAACACGCCACCCTCTATTGTCTCTTGCTAGTTTTTTTTTTATGGTTTCCCCTGCATTTTCCTATCTAGTATACTGCGTCGGTTTGGCAGGCAAGTGCTTTACAAGTAAGCAACTTTACCCAACACACACACATACACACACACACACACACACATATATATATATATATATATATTTATATACACATATATTATGTATATGTATTTGTATATACATTTTTCTAATTATTTTTACAGCTGGTAATATCTTGATGAGCAGTAAAAAAGTATAAAATTGACAGATTTTGGACTGAGTAAAATCTTTGAGGAGTTTTCCAAAGCATCCACGACAGGTGTTGGTACTGTTACGTATCTAGGCGTTGTTTTTTTTCTTCTTTTCTTTCTTTGACCTGTTTCGGTCAAGAGACGGGTAGGTTGTCTGCCCCTTGTGTAATAAGTTTTTTTTTCTTTTTTATTCGTCAAGCCACACAGACAGTGACCGGTCCTTGACCTGTGTGTGTACCTCTGGTTGAAAGGAGGGTGTTTTTTTTTTTGTCTCTTTGAAGAGCGTTCTAGATCTGGGAAATTGATGACGTATTTGGTTCTAGAAATCACTGGATTTGTCTTGAGGTCGACGCGCGGTAGATTATATAAAGACCGCCCGCGTGACATTGACAGACAGACATACGGAGACAGCCGTGAGACAGAATAGCGGAGACATTGCGCAAAAGAAGTTTGAGGGCTTTCGTCCCGGATATTTTTCTGAACCTATTTTCATCTTACTTGAGTAATTTTGTAAAGGCGAAGTTGACTTTAACAAAATTTTTTTTTGGTTCAAAGAGTCGGAAGTAAAGTATCAATAGTATTGACCAAACTCTCTTAAGGTTTTTTGTTGTACTGATTTTGTACTGTATATTTACATTGTATACATTTTTTTTTTTGCTTGTAATAGTTGTTAGTTAGTCATGGATATTCAGGTTTTTCTTGCAAATCCCTCTGTGAAAGAGCTTGATGCTTTTACTAGGAAGGAACTGGTCCTTATTTCTAAACATTTAGGGTTAAAAATAAAATCAAATGCCCTTAAACAAGAAATAAGAGATAACATTGTAATCCATTATGTAGACGAGGAAGTATTTTCTGAAGACCTTTTAGAAACCCTTAGACCCAATGAGGGTAAATCAGATTTAGAACTTCAGATAAAATTAAAACAAATAGAATTAGAGCAGAAAGAAATGGAAATGAAATTACAAATAGAGTTAAAAAAATTAGAGTTAGCTGCTAATGTAAGACCAGATTCTTCCCCTGCCAGTCATACTGCTGAAGCAACAAAATTTTTGAAAATAATTCCACGCTTTAATGAAGCCACAATTGACAATTATTTTCCACAATTTGAACTTGCTGTGAAAAATTTTAATGTACCTGAAACTTTGTGGCCCACTTTGCTGCAAACAGTTTTGACTGGTAGAGCTGCAGAGGTATTTTGTTCTTTGACCATTGAACAACAAAAAGATTATAATGTTGTTAAGGCCTTAATTCTTAAGGCATATGAACTTGTTCCGGAAGCTTACCGAAAGCAGTTCAGGGATTGTCGCAAATCGGATGGCCAAACCCATGTAGAATTCCTGCGGGAAAAGGAGCGACGCTTTGAGAAATGGCTCACTTCCAGGGAAATCGGCACCGACTTTGCAAAATTCAAGAACCTAATGCTGATGGAAGAGTTCAAGAGTTGTGTGCGGCTGGACGTCCGTACGCATATAGCTGATCGTGGCGAGGAAGATGTGCACAAGGCTGCAGTGTTGGCAGACGATTATATAATATCACATCAATTTGCCAAGTATACGACGGATGTCAAGCCAAAACAAGTCAAACAGCCTGAGTCCATTGCTAGCAACTCCATCAAGAACAGCAGTACAAACGACAGAAAACCTACTACAAGTAAAGCTACTTGTTCCTACTGCAAACGAGAAGGCCATAAAATTGACGATTGCTGGAAACTGAAGAAGAGAAACGAAAAAGCTCCTTCAAAAGTCAGCGCTTGCACAGTACAGTGGTCGTCGAGGTTTACTCCCTCATCCTCAAGTCATATCAAGAATACCTCGACACCACCTGTTTCAAATGTATTGACTGTACAAGACTCTCCGAAAATGTCTCCACGGTGTTCAAATGACTCAACAGTGAGTTCTTCAAATTCATCTTTACGATGTTCCAATGACTCAAACAAGAGTTTTTCAAATACATCAAGCCGATGTTCCAATGACTCAAACAAGAGTTTTTCAAATACATCACATCGATGTTCCAATGACTCTATCCAGAGTTCCCATAATACATCACCCCGATGTTCCCATGACTCTATCCAGAGTTCCCATAAGACATCACCCCGATGTTCAAATGACTCCATCAAGAGTTCTCCAAATACATCCACAAGATGTTCTACTGACTCAAGAAAGAGTTTCTCCACTGCGTCTCCTAGAGATGTCAATGACTCCAGCGAGAGTTCGACCCAAGTCCAGTCTGCATCAACCAAAATTGATGTTTTATTAGAGGATTTTAAGCCTTTCATTTCGGAAGGATTTGTATCACTACCCGGTGATTCTACAAGTCTACGACCTATCACCATTTTGAGAGACACAGGTGCCTCACAATCGTTACTTTTAGAGGGTATCTTGCCCTTGTCTAAATCATCATCGACTGGGAAGAGCATCCTGTTACGAGGCGTAGAGCTTGGATGTATAGATGTGCCTCTACATCTAATCGACATAAAGTCAAATCTCATTACTGGACCGGTTGTTGTAGGTGTCCGACCAACATTACCATTGGAAGGCATCTCGTTGCTGTTAGGCAATGACTTAGCAGGTGGAAAGGTGATAGCCGAACCCATCGTCACTCAAACACCCGACTTATCTGCCACACCCGAGGAAGACCTAGAGTTATATCCAGCGTGTGCAGTAACAAGGGCAATGAGGTTGAAAGCATCTCAAGAAGAAAACGTCATCAAAGCCAACAGTAACCAAGATGATGTGGACTTGAGCACCACATTCTTTGCTTCTCTTGAAGAAGAACCAACGCCAAATTCTGAAAAGCCGGCATCAACTCGAAAACAGTTGATTGAGGACCAAAAGAAGGATCCAGAGCTCGCCAAACTCCGAGAAACCGCAATGACATCACAAGAGGCAGAGCTAGCATCAACGTGCTACTACATCCAAGATGATATGCTCTTCAGGAAATGGAAACCTCCAGACGCATCCAACGAAGAAGAATGGAGAATATGCCATCAAATCGTGTTACCAGAAAGATACCGAGCGTACATCATGAATCTGGCTCATGACACACCAATGTCAGGTCATCTCGGCATCCACAAGACATACCACAAGATTATGTCCCACTTCTTCTGGCCACGTTTGAAGAAAGATGTCATCCAGTACTGCCGATCTTGTCATGCCTGTCAGATGGTTGGCAAGCCAAATCAAAAGATCCCTGTTGCTCCTCTGAAGCCGATTCCAGCCTTTGAAGAACCTTTCAGCAGAGTACTTATTGACTGTGTTGGTCCTCTCCCAAGGACAAAAGCTGGCAACCAATACCTGTTGACCATTATGTGTGCTTCAACTCGTTTTCCTGAGGCTATTCCTCTAAGGAACATAAAAGCATCAAACATTGTAAAGGCCTTAATCAAGTTCTTTACTCTATTTGGTCTACCAAAGTCCATCCAATCGGACCAAGGAACGAATTTCACGGCCAATCTTTTCAAGCAAATCATGACTCAGTTGGGCATCAAACACTGCATGTCAAGTGCGTATCATGCCGAGTCGCAAGGCGCTCTTGAGCGATTCCATCAGACTCTCAAGAACATGATCCGAACCTATTGCTTTGAGCACGAAAAAGACTGGGACGAAGGAATCCACATGCTGCTGTTTGCAACCCGTGAATCCGTCCAGGAATCGTTGGGATTCAGCCCTTTTGACTTAGTCTTTGGCCATTCGGTGCGCGGTCCTTTGAAATGTATAAAAGAGACTTTGTTGTCACCAACAGCCACTGAAGGACTTTTAGACTATGTAAGTAAGTTTAAAACTAGACTTTATGATGCTTGTGTTCTGGCCAAAAATAACTTACAAAACACCCAATCCAGTATGAAACGCTGGTATGATAGAAAGGCCCGTGTTAGAGAATTTTCTCCCGGGGATAAGGTGCTTGTATTTTTGCCCATACCAGGTCAACCCTTGCAAGCCAGATATTTTGGTCCCTATGAAATTGAGACCAAAATTAGTGACCTCAATTACACAATCAAAACCCCTGACCGTAGGAAAAAGACTCAGTTATGTCATATAAACATGCTGAAGCCTTATGTATCTCGGCCAGATCACTCAGAGAAGAGTAATTGTGTTTTAAATACAGTCAAAAGTTGTTCAAATAGCCATGTTTCTCCTATTGATGATGATATTGTAAAGGAGAAATTTGGACAATACAAAATACCTAATTCTTTTGTATTACAGAATTTGGATGTAAAACTGTCTCATCTGTCTTCGACAGAAAGGCCAGTTATCATGAAACTCATTAATGAATTTAATGACATTTTTTCTGATGTACCAAAACAGACTAATGTTATAATGCATGATGTAGATGTTGGCGAGGCTACTCCAGTCAAGCAGCATCCTTACAGGGTCAACCCTGAAAAACTTGCCATACTTAGGTCAGAAATCAAGTATATGCTTGAAAATGACCTCATTGAACCAAGTTCCAGTAGCTGGAGCTCCCCATGTGTCTTGATACCTAAACAGGACAAGACTTATCGTTTTTGTACAGACTACCGTAAGGTAAATGCTGTAACAAAGACCGATTCGTTTCCTATCCCTAGGATAGACGATCTCATAGATCGTATTGGTGACGCTAAGTACATCACCAAAATAGACCTACTTTCAGGTTATTGGCAGGTTCCCCTAACTGATAGGGCAAAGGAAATCTCCGCCTTTGTCACCCCTGATGGTCTGTACCAATACAAAGTGATGCCATTTGGCATGAAGAATGCTCCTGCCACTTTCCAGAGAATGATAAATGCCCTGCTTGCTGACATGGAGAATTGCCACGCATACATAGACGATGTAGTAATTTTTAGCCAAGATTTTTCTAGCCATTGTAAACAACTGCATTGTCTTTTTACTAAACTTTTACATGCAAAAATTACTGTAAACCTGAGTAAGAGTGATTTTTGCCAGGCTTCCATCCAATACTTAGGCCATATTGTAGGACAAGGCCAGGTGAAACCTGTAATGGCCAAAGTAGAAGCTATCCAAGCTTTCCCTATTCCTGCTGATCGGAAACAACTCCGAAGATTTTTGGGAATGTCTGGATATTATAGAAAATTTTGCGAAAATTTTTCTGTCATTGCCAGTCCTTTAACAAACCTCCTGAGAAAGAACGTCCGATTTACTTGGACGGATGAATGTCAGAAAGCCTTTAACAAGATCAAGCAGATATTATCTAGCTCTCCCATTTTGATGGCTCCTGACTTCGGAAAACCTTTTAGGTTAGCTATTGACGCCAGTGACACAGGTGTTGGGTCAGTCCTTTACCAAGAAGATTATTTCCAAGTAGAGCATCCTATTTGTTTCTTTTCCAAGAAATTTAATAGACATCAAAGAAATTATTCTACTGTGGAAAAAGAATGTCTTGGGTTGATTCTTTCTATACAACACTTTGATTTTTATATCAGTGGGTCCAGATGGCCACTGGTTGTATTTACTGACCACAATCCCCTTACATTTATCCACAAAATGTCTGGCAAGAACCAACGACTTCTCAGGTGGAGTTTATTTTTACAAGAGTACAACCTAGATCTTAAACACATAAAAGGCAGCGAAAATGTTATCGCCGATGCCTTATCTAGATTGTAAAAAGTATTTTGATGTATATTTTTTTATATATATCATGATAAATACATTCTGTAATGTAAATATTTTTGTCATTATTCTAAAAAGATTTCCATTTCGTGGAAATGTAAACTTTTTATTTTTAGGGGGGAGGTGTTACGTATCTAGGCGTTGTTTTTTTTTTCTTTTCTTTCTTTGACCTGTTTCGGTCAAGAGACGGGTAGGTTGTCTGCCCCTTGTGTAATAAGTTTTTTTTTCTTTTTTATTCGTCAAGCCACACAGACAGTGACCGGTCCTTGACCTGTGTGTGTACCTCTGGTTGAAAGGAGGGTGTTTTTTTTTTTGTCTCTTTGAAGAGCGTTCTAGATCTGGGAAATTGATGACGTATTTGGTTCTAGAAATCACTGGATTTGTCTTGAGGTCGACGCGCGGTAGATTATATAAAGACCGCCCGCGTGACATTGACAGACAGACATACGGAGACAGCCGTGAGACAGAATAGCGGAGACATTGCGCGACCCGTGCGTGGTATACCACTTGATCGTGTAAGTTTTTTTTTTTAAAGGCCTTGCTTGTATTTGTAATTACATTTTCAAACTCTTGTATTGTAATATTTTTACATGCCATTTTTGTAAAAGGGTTTTGGTCAACACATCAATTCTGTATTGAGTAAATGTTTATTTTTCTTTCTTGTAACTTTATATTTGATTAAACATTAAGTTGATAGTTTACCTTCCGATTTCTTGTGTCATTTTTTTTTGTTTGTTATTCATTGTAAGTCTTTGATTAAATTCAGACTTCAGATAAGTGACACAACTCCTTTTCTATTGTCACGTTCCCCTAGGCAAGCCATTTAAAAGTAGAATTCAATTCGTAATACGTGACAGTACAATAAGATACATGGCTCCTGAGATGTTTTCTGGTAGTTACAGCTACCCTGTAGACATATGGTATGACAACTAATAAGTGTAGAACTATCGTAGTGTACTTATATTTATAAGCATTGTTTTTAAATTAACATGTTCTCATTATACTGTTTTCATAAGGTTAGTAACCAATAATAGAAACTGAAGTGCAGTCCAAAGCCTGGCAAATCAATTATGTTAGGTAACTTCTTTGTAATTAATGAATTTAGCATCATTGTGTTTAAAACACATATGGTGCACACCAAACAGTTGCCCGCCGTAGGTTCTTTTTATGTTTTGTTGGTCGTCTAAGCAAATCTTAGCTAATAATTTTTGTTTGGTAATAAATGTATGTCGTGCGACGTTTGCGAGAGCTCTTCAAAGCTGGCTCTTTTACAAGAAATAAACAAAATGAGAAATTATACTTCACAGTTGTGAGGAGCAAGTTTATTTTTATTCAATTTATCCCCTTTGAGATAAACTGGCGTTTAGCGAAGAAGTTATTTTAAGTACTATTTTCATCTTTTCTTCTCCCTTCAATCGTCACGCGGACCTCTCCGGGTCTACGTAGCACCCTATTAACACAATTATTTATTAAGTTTATTTACTTTTTGTTTGCTGTTATCAATGTAATAACAAGGTTACAAAGACAGTTTGTGTGGACACACAAAGTCAAAATCGGCCTCCGAAGTGGTCCACCTAGAGTCTTCACCAGGATTTGAACACAGGCCTTCTAGTTCCAAGTGCTTTACCCCTCAGCCAGAGCATCTCCATATATTCATTTAGAGGCAATATATTTACAAGTGTATAGCCCTAATGTGGATGTCTGTAAACTGCGCGGTGTAAAAGTATTTAAAAAAAAAAAATTACCATTAAGACGATGTTCGTATTAACATTCTTTTTAAAAACAACATTTGAATCAGTATTCTATTCCATAAGTTAGTTAATAAATGGAAAATCTATATTTTATAATGGTCCATTGATACTTTTTCAATCGTGACCTTAGATGTACTTTTGTTTTTGTACCAATGCGCGAATCTATAAAAGAAGCCTGATTTATTATTGTAGAAGCTTGTGAACTTTTTAATAAACTTACTTCCTCTAAAGTTTTTTTATTGAAAAGTGGTGTAATTTTTTTAAAAACTCTGCCTGCATATATAATTTAAAAAATTAGATGGTTCACTTTCGGAAAAGAAAAAGTAGCCGTTGCATCAGAACTTTGAATGATCTAAAAAATTATGATGTCCGATTTCATTTTCTCTTCTAGTTTCTGAGATCTAAACGGGATGGCCACACAAAACTAATAGCGTCTTTTCCCCTTTCTGGGGCCGCAAAAAATTGACATAGATTAAAATTAAATTGGTAATGTCATTATTTGTAATCAAACGGCATATCGCAGAACTGGCATCTCTTTTGCAGTATCATTCAAAATCATTTCTATCACAAAAAATAATTTATAATTTCTTAGCTTCTATATGGTACATTATTAAAATCTTTAATAAATATAGTTTAATTGTTCCATTTTCTAAGGAATATTCGAATTAAGTAGGAATGACATTGTTTTGTGAACATTAAAAAAATAAAAAGTTTTTAAAAATGTTGCTTTAGTAACCTATAGAATAGAACATTTTATCAATGAAGCTCTTTGAGAAAGCTAAGTAAGAAAATAAATTAAATTAAACAAGAAACCTAGAAGAGAGCTCCTATAGCCTGCAATAAAGTCTTTAATTTGATCAAATATTTTCTACAGGGCACTTGGATGTGTGTTAGTAGAAATGCTTACTGGAGATTTTCCTTTTTCAAAATTGGAAGGACAGCAAGTAATGTTTGCTTTGTTTAAAGAGAATACTTCACCACTAAAATATGTAGATCAAAAGTTACCAGATCTAGCTGAGCAGTTTCTGAACAAAATCTTCAAATATAAGCCCGAAGAGAGACATTCGGCAGGAGATCTTCTTCAAAATGATCCCTACATAACAAGTCAGTTTATGTTAATTTTATATTTAAATTTTAGATTCGACCCTTTAGTTTTGTGTAATAAGCCAAGAAATTAAAAAAAAATAATTTTAATAGGTGATAATAAAATATCTAATTGTACAATAAACATAAAAAAAATAAACTAGTACTTCTGCTCAATAAAATAATGTTTTAAATTTAACACTACTGTTAAAAGAGATATCTATGAGAGGTGTATAAGGCATGCTTTCTTTACTTACGGTAATAACAATGCATTTAAAGAGTAAGTATGCGACTGACAGTCTTATACTGAGAAATCAGATGACACTATTTGATTCAGTGAATCAAAACAATGTAGACTTTTGGAGGTAATATAATATACTAATTTCGTTGAATGTTTGTAAATGTAAAATGTTTTGATTGTTCCTTCAGCATTGATAATAATCTACTTCCTAGTCCAAACCTCCTGCAGGACGACGGGGATGGCAGCGGGAAGGATAGAAACAAGGGGTCATGGAGATGACCGACCGACAGCCCATCGCGCATACCGCATGACCTGGCAGCCATCAAATAAAAATATAAGACACTCATGAGCTAAAATTTTACCCTTTAAAAAAAATGATTCAGGCTCATTGTGCAAACCTTGGGACGTTGTATTTTGTAAGCGTTGATGGCGATGAAACCACGAAATCACTGCAACCAGAAAAAGACCAAATATAGTAGAAGAAGAAGTTATCAAATGCTAAAGGCCACATGGATGGCTTCGTCGAGCTCAAGCGGCAAGCCCACTGTCGCACCCTCCTTTAATGATAAACTTCACAGCCCAAGTTATGTGGTGTACTCTGTCCAGGACAACCAGATCCAAAGAGGGA
Organism: Biomphalaria pfeifferi; assembly: GCA_030265305.1. Classification (NCBI taxonomy): domain Eukaryota; kingdom Metazoa; phylum Mollusca; class Gastropoda; family Planorbidae; genus Biomphalaria; species Biomphalaria pfeifferi. The sequence continues at coordinate 3,705,378 of JASAOG010000012.1, forward strand.
GAAGTGTTTTGACTCTGGTGGTGGTGCGGATGGGGGCAGTTGTGTGTAAAGTCAGCCAACGTAATTGCGAGGTGCCAGGGCTAGATGAGCGGTCAACCGTGACGAGTTGCGATGGTCGGTCGCAAGGAGTGACAACAGGATGGTTTTTAAAGGATCGGTATTTTGAATAGAACTCAGGCTAGTCGCAAGGGATGTCGTCATGGGATTTACCAGAAGGGTCGAGCGACGTTCTGTCGGTCCCTGGAAGTTCATCAGTCCGGTTGACTACATGACTACAGACAGCTTGGTTCATTGTGATTCAGTGGAGTAGTTCTGTAAGGCGCTTTACGACGGTTCATTGCGGAGTAATGTCAAGGCAACTCTCGAATAAGAGATGACGTCTTGATTTTGATCTGTGATCAAGTCCGACACAAAGAGCCCAGTGTGTGAAGCCAGTCCTGAACAGCTGAACCCAGTGCAAGTCTGGGAGGAGACGGAGAGACCAGTGCAAGAGTTACGGCGGTACGGTTTGTTAACGGAGACATATTTGTACAGTCTTGTGTTACGTGTTCTTTAAGTTGGTGGTGCCGTATGGAGCAGTTTGCAGAGAGCCCAAATAGTGAGACTCGATACAATATATTACATTTAAGTGTTAGACCTGCTTTATCTTACAAGAGCCAGTCTTTATTCGTTTGTCTGGTTTTCTAAATGTCAACAGACATAAACGATACTTTGTTGTCATTGCATGTCTTTTAATCGATTCTTAAAAGCTGGAGAGATCTGCGATCGACTAGGATTATATTCCCTTGTAAACATTCACGTTAACAACCTTAGATTCAGTTTATATATATTGACATGACTTAGGTGGGGCGACTACTCTTATTGTGTCCGTCAAAACTCGCTGGTGGTTAAAGAAATGACTAGAAAGCCAAAAGCCAAAGCATGCTTTATTGTTTTAGCATGTGTGCTGTATTTTAAGCAAGCCTTTAGCAATATTAGAGAAATGACAGAAAGATGTAGGAAAAAAATTTAGGTTAAACTAATCTTGTATGATAGAATTGTGGCTTATTTATATATATATATTGATTTTTTTTTTCAGAACCATATAATAATTTTCAAATGAAATCAAACAGCATGTTACATGTAGGACATTGCAAAAAAAATCCAGGACATAGAGATTTTATACCTGTCAAAGACTTTACATTACAACATTTACCCGAAGGTCTTCGAGATAAGGACTTGTATGAACTGATCCAAGTTGTAGCAATGCTTACTATAAGGGTATCTATAGAAATAGTTAGTGACAACAGACCTCAATTTTTTCCCAACAGTACGAGGCCATACCCTTTTTATAAAATGGCTGGAAATAGAAATCTGAGGACAGGTAGTGGAGAAATATTCGCATTGTTCCACTATGTTAATGGGCATACAAGTGATATCAATCCAAATATTCTTATTCCCCAAATAGACTTCAGATATGAAACTTATAAGACATGTACATGTCATAGTTGTCAACATTCAGATAGCCCAAGCAATGAATGGTATGAAATATTCGCTACCACGAACATAATAAACGTTTTTGACGAGGATGAGGCCCGACACACTTCATGTAAATTGTTTTATGACGTTGACGATAGTCCAGTAGTTTTGTTAAATAAGGTCAGTATTGTTATGGCAGACGTTCAGACAGGCTTTTGTGTAATAAAATGTGTAACCTGTGACAAAGCACTAGGAGAGAAACTTCAAGAGATGTGTGAACATAAAAATGTTTTAATGGAACAAATACTTAAGAAATACAAAAACACTACGGACAAACTGTGTTTTATTGTTTCACATCCCCATGGATGCTCTAAACATGTCACTATTGGTCAGTGGGTGGACAACGTAAAACTTTTAGACTTTAATGAAAATATAGACTTGACAACATTAACTTACACTACAGCTACATGTCCAGGTAGTAGTGGTGCTTCTGTCTATTGTGTTGGCATGAAACATGCACATAATCATAATGGTCAACATGCACAACTTAGACTTAATGAAAGCGGCATTGGTTATTATTACAAAAATTAATTGTTTATTTATTGAAAGTGTTCTTAACTACATTAATACTGTATATCTATATTACATTTTATGCATGAAAGATAGCATTTTATTAATGAGGTTGTTTCTTAATTATTTAGACTAGGGCTATTTAATTATTTTTGAAAATTTTACTAGCAACTTATAAACAGAACCGTATTGTAAAAACAGACAGTTTAAAAATGAACGTATGTACTGTAAATACATTGACAGTCTAAACTAGTTACTTTTTTAATGTTTTATAATCTTTGCTAAAAATACAAAGTGTCATGCCTACTCATAGCAAATAGGAGATTAATTGTAATACTTTTACTGACATATTCAAAATAATCTGACAAAATCTTTTAGCGGCACCCGAAAATGGAGAAGACGCTATTAGTTTTGTGTATCCTGTCTGTCGTGTGTCCGTCCGTCCGTCCCGCTTAGATCTCAGAAACTAGAAGAGAAAACGAAAATCGGACGTCATGATATTTTAGATCATTCAAATTTCTGATGCAACGCAGCCCTTTTCTTTTCCGAAATTGAACCATCTAATTTTATAAATTATATATGCAAGCAGATTTTTCAAAAAATTACACCACTTTTCAATGAAAAACTTCAAGGAAAGTAAGTCTTATTACAACGTTCACAAGCTTCTTCATTAATAAATCAAGCTTCATTCAAAGATTTGAGCATTGGTACAAAAAAAAGTGCATCAATGGATCATTATAAAATAGATTTTTTATTAATAACTATCTCATGGAATAGAATACTGATTCAAATGTTGTTTTTAAAAAGAATTTTAATACGAACTTCATTTCAATAGTAAGTTTTTAAAAAAATATTACTTTTGTACCGCGCTTTTTTCACACAACGTCATTAGGGCTATACACTTGTAAACCATCTTAATTACAATAAATAAAGGCCAGATCTACAAAAAAATCTATATTTTTATATGCGTTGTTCTAGATATATTAGATTCTAAATAAGATTTTATATCTAGATCTAGACTTAGATATATTCCTAGATCTAGGCTTAGTGATCATGAATCTAGATTTAGATCTAAAACTAAGTCTACATCTAGCTAGACCAATGTCTAGTTTGTATGACAAATGACAATGGAGATATTAATTTTTATTTGCGAGGGGAAAGTCTTGTCATCTGTACACAATTGTAGCTTGAAGAAGTAAAATTTTTTTTTTCGTGTTGCCAATTTATCCATTTCGTTAGAAGAATAAATCTTTTTTTAGTTTCTCTGTATTACATGTAACATGTTATTAATTTTGAATGTATGTATAAGGTTAATAATTATTTAAAAAAAAATATAAGTGTACGCTAAATGAATATATGGAGATGCTGTGGCTGAGGGGCAAAGCACTTGGAACTGGAAGTCTCGTGTTCGAATCCTGGTGAAGACTATTTCTTGCAGATTTGAATAAGACAAAGACCCTTTACAAAACAATTAGATCAATTAGATACTCATTATAAGACAACAGTTAAACCAGGTTCACATTCACTTTCACCTATCCTTTGGTCTGCTGGAACGCTGAGGCACCACACAAGATCTGTCAACCTTCTTTCTCCATTCTTCTCTGTCATTTGTCTTTGATAGAATTTCATTCTGATGTTCTTTCTGAAAATTTTTACCTGCCTTAGTGGACCACTTTGGGGGCCGATTTTGAGTTTGTGTTTCCAGAAAAACTGTTTTTATAACTTTGTTTATTTATTTTTTATTTGTTTAAACATCTTTGATTTAAAAATGTTTTAATTGACCAATACTTTTTTTCTTGCTATTAAATTAAGTGCCTCATAAAATTATTATGTTACCATTGTCAGCCTGAGAGAATAAATGCAATTTGCAATTTTTTCTTGTGACAATTAGTTATTCGTTGAATATTTTTAATACCTATTATTTAACCATGTATTTTAATGTTGGATTTTCAACTTTGTTATCAATAATATATTACTCTGATTAGATGACTTCCGATGATATGACTTATTCGAGTACTTTTGCTTATTAAAATGATTTTGAGAATGCTTTAAGTATATGTTACATTTATTAGTAGACCTATTTTATACAATTTCAGTTACAGTTTTATTTGCTGGATACTCATACTTTATGAAATTACTAATTTAAAAATTCTTTATTTATATTTCCTAAAAAAATTGACGTTTTAATCATTATGTATTTAATAGTAACATTATACTTCACTTGCTTTAAAATCCTGTTTTGTTACTTTATATGTTACATGAGAAAGACTGTTTAAAGTAATTTTTTAAATATTTCTTTTTATTTGTTATTTTTTAACGAGCCTTGATGGGTCTGCTCGCCATCAAACCCTGCTATCCTGCTGGATTTTAGGTCTAGGATGTAATTATCTTAAATTTGAAAAGACATCTGATACATGTAAACCAAATTTCACTGTTTATTTTTTTGACTTCACATTCTCTTTCACCCTGCTGGTATCACTTTTCACATAATGAATGAGTTGCTGTATTACTGGAAAAGATTCTGCAATTAGAACCAATTTCAGCTCTCAGTGACTCAGACTATCCACTACCTAAACTTCTTTTGCGGCTTATAGATTTCAGGTGCTAATAATAGCTATTACTTTTAGCAGCTTTAATATTGTAATTTAATATTGTACTGTGCACTGTGGGTGCGACTAGACTTACATCTAGCATCATTACAATGTGAAAACCACACAGAACTAAGTCAATGACTAAACACAGATATAGTAAATTAGGGGAACACAAAATAGCTCCAAGTAAAACTTAGTAAACAAAGTATATTTCCTGTACAGAATTTGTAAACTAAATTATTTCCTGTTTTAAATTTACTGTAGCCAGTGTAAAATCTAAAAGCGTAGAAAGTTTAAGTAATGAAACAAAGTTCAATTAAATTAGAACATTCTAGCATGTTTTCCATAAAAAAAAGAATTATGGATATTAAAATCTAAAACATTAAAAACACAATAATAAACATGTCACAGCTGACATATATATGACATATATGACACAGCTTTTTGTTACTTGTGTAATGGCATTTGGGTTCAGTTTAAAATATTATTTTTTAAAATAAACATGTTTATTATATGCCAATCACGTGTAGCTGAAAGGGTCTATTCGATTGTTATTTTGTTTTTAAGTTTTTTAAATTTTGTTTTTTCCTCATTGTTGCTACCAGATGTTGACTTGTAGCACTGCTGATAGACAACTAAACTGTTGTAGGAGCAATCTATCTTATTTAATAAAACTACAAATAGCTTGAAAAACTTCCTTTTGTTAACAAACTAAATAACAATTTATTTATAATAAAAATCAACTTGTGATAAATGAAGTAGACTTCAGTAATAACACAAAATCTAACTCACTACAATAACAAAACCATTTAGTCTCATGTAGCCTCTCCTAACTTGGACCAAGTGATGACAATGACACCTATGTTGCATCATTCACAACCCATTGCTAACATCTCCTCACATCCACATATAAACACACACGTACATTCCATAACACACATGCCATTAGTGGTTTGCTGTACTTTTTTGTTTATAGAGTTTAAAAAAATATGAACATTTAAAAAGTATTTATGGTTAGTGATGTGCTCTGGTATTGTGTGCAGCATTGTTGCATGCTCATTGTGTCATATGTGAATCTTGAAACTGGTTATTTACCCCATGCATATAACTTTAGGTTTTAAACCTATTTATTTTTAATTAATTATATTCAAATGTCAATATATTTGTGTGTTGTAAGAATGGCCTGGCATTTTCTATTATGCAAAGTGAAGGTTTATGCAAAACTTTGAAATTTTAAAAATAGACTTTTAATTTCAAAATTGTATCAAATATCAAATATTGCTTACAAATCTTTTTGTTTTCATATTTTTTTGTATATTAAACCTAACATCACATTGTGTTGTTTCTTTTATAAAATATTGTTAGTTTAAAAAAAAAAGCTAAGCCAAGTCATTTGATCATATTACTTAGGAGATATTACCGCGCAGGCCAAATGCTTTGAGAATATCTAATGTGTATGTAAAGTCAAATGAATATAACCAGAAAGCTTAGTTGTGACACCGTACCCCTTACAAAACGTTTCATATGATCCAATGTTAACATCAGATAAGTTGGCAACTCCTTGGTATGCCTAAGTTGGCAGCCCATACGTGTGCCATCTTTTATTCACTACTAACTTTCAAAAGAATGTCAACCAACTAGATCTAGAAGGGTTTTTACACAAAAAAATCTTCAATTTAAAACATACATTATCTCCCAGGTGGAAACTTGTATTGTGCTTACAGGAATACAGCTTAGCATAGACGTGTGTATTTCAAGAATACATGTCACTAGGTATTCAATACAAATAGATGAATAGAATGTGACTGACATACACAGCCAACTAGATCTAGAAGGGTTTCTACACAATAAACTCTTCAATTTAAAACGTACATTATCTCCCCTGTGGAAACTTGTATTGTGCTTACAGGAATACAGCTTAGCATAGACGTGTATATTTCAAGAATACATGTCACTAGGTATTCAATACAAATAGATGAATAGAATGTGATTGACATACACAGCCAACTAGATCTAGAAGGGTTTCTACACAATAAACTCTTCAATTTAAACCGTACATTATCTCCCCTGTGGAAACTTGTATTGTGCTTACAGGAATACAGCTTAGCATAGACGTGTGTATTTCAAGAATACATGTCACTAGGTATTCAATACAAATAGATGAATAGAATGTGACTAACATAAACGTAAGAATATTGAAAACATAAATTCAACTTTAATATGATTATATCACGTAAATACAAAGAGTTAACATTGCCCAAGAAATGCGTCACACAGGTTAAGAGTTAAATATAATGTATCATTTCTTTTGTATTACTTTGATCGGAGACGTGCTGTGATCCACTCTCTGGAGTAGACATGGAAGGGGGCGGGGATATATGGGAGATAGTTACTGGTGCTGCTTTAAGACGCCAAACAAACTTGGCTCGAGTCAAATCAATAATTAAGAAATCTGTTTTTCATCGAGATTCGAACTCAGATGGCTCTGCCACTCAGCCTCACATCCCCATTTTAGTGACAATAGGGCAGTTTTTTAAAGTCATGAATATCCGTGCAAGAACAATGTTGTTGCAAAGCTTTTATCAACTCACTCTAGTACAAATTGTGTACAGGTTCTGGCTCCCACTTCCCATTCTCGGATCGGATCAACTTGACACAATTATTCAACGTTCCTTATCAAACCACGAATTAATAATATCAATTAAACTATGAGTGATCATTAACAATTTAGTTGGATATTGAAAAAGTGGAAAAAATTCCTACAATATTGAGATATATGGCTTTCAATGTTGAGTTCTTCCCCTTAGATATTTTTTTTTTCTTTTCTAAATATTTTGCTTGTCTGGCATTGAAATACTTTTGTCTGTCTGCCTAGCTATCTGTAACATACAATGTCACTATGGAATGCCCTACACCCCATAGAGCTTAGATAAACATAAAACAATACAGGGATGAATAAATGTCCTAGAAAACATGATCCAACGTAAACAGTGAATGAGAACAACGAAGGCAGTCGTTGAATGCTCCATGGTCTCCACCAAAACAAAAACGTGATTTGGTAGTACTAGAAGCGCAAACACTACAGAAAGTAGTAAGGGCACCATCCTACCACTGCGAATGTTATTTTCGATAATGACAACCTGATCACAATCGATATTGGTTTTATTACAATAGTTTATTGATTGGAAACCCCATTGGGATATTTGATCCTTTTGATAGACCGAGGTGGTAAGTAGGTCACTACACACCCAGAGCTGTGTTGATGAGTTGTGAAGGCAGTCTCTGTTTGTGGATGCTTGGTTTTTATATTCAGATGGATCTATAAAAACGCCAGTCTGTTTCTTTAAGTCGGTATTTGGCCCAGAGACCAAGTCAACTTTCAAATCCCAAGATTTGGGGTCATAAATTTCCCCAGAAGTACCGTGCGACTTGCTATGCTGAGATATCACAGACAGAGTGAAAATAACAAGGGAGACGGACAGAGCAAGGGCTAGTGGTAAAAACACAGACAGTGTAGTTATAATGAACACCGTTTCTCTACTCATATTATTTTCATAGTCCATCCTCGCCATGACCAGAGGATACACCACAGTAGCACACATCATCCATGGCAGAGTGCTCATCATCACAGCATAAGGACAGCGCCTTCTGGTCACTTTGTTGAGGCGCATCAAAAGCATGTCCAGTCCGATAAAGAAGAGGCCAACGCCGTAAAGGAAATGCACCAAATACAATATACAGGCTTTACAAAACATCATCTCACCAAACGTCCCTGGTCTGGAATTATAGAAAAACCTATTTCTCAAGATGATCACTACAGGAGCGTGTGACTGGACAATGTCTCCAATCGCCAAGGAGATGAACATCATGTCTTTCGGACATTGGTAGAATTTTGGTTTCTCTAAAATCGTACGGATGAGTATTGAATTACAGAAGAGAGTTAGCGTGATCGCTATTATGAAATCTTCCATTTTTGAGATTGTAAATTCATCCATCATACAATTTTCTTATTCTGTATAATAATATATCTCTTGTCGTCTGCTAGCCAAAATTAATTATTGTACAATGTACATTTCTGCGTATATTTTGGTTTTACTTATTCTCCACGTTTATGATGCACAGAACATTCTGACTGCCTTTGTTTTTATATGTAATTACTTAGCGTTGTTCGTCTTCTAGCCAGATTTTTGCTTCTGAGCTGTGCGCTCTTTTGCAGTCAGTGCCAAGGAAAAATAGTGTGCTGTTCTGTTCAGTTGTTCAGCAATGCCGTACAGAGTGCTGGTTATGTTGGGCTGTAGTGGCAGTAGGCGTCTGCCTACACTATTTTGGCTTTTAAGTGGAAATAAGATTCAGAATGTAATTTACATAGACATGTAGATCCAAGTATTCCTTGAGTTGTAGCCCAAAGCTTGATGTGACCTGCCATCCTGTGGCCAAAGACACCTAAACATCTGCAATACAATCATGAATGTGAAAGTATTAACATATTAAAGATAAATCAAGGAGTAGAGCATTACATAAAAGACACATAGGATGATAAACATATAGAATGATTGACACATAGGATGATAAACATATAGAATGATTGACACATAGAATGATTGACACATAGGATGATAAACATATAGAATGATTGACACATAGGATGATAAACATATAGAATGATTGACACATAGGATGATAAACATATAGAATGATTGACACATAGGATGATAAACATATAGAAGATTGACACATAGGATGATAAACATATAGAATGATTGACACATAGGATGATAAACATATAGAATGATTGACACATAGGATGATAAACATATAGAATGATTGACACATAGGATGAACAAGCATATAGAATGATTGACACATAGGATGATAAACATATAGAATGATTGACACATAGGATGATAAACATATAGAAGATTGACACATAGGATGATAAACATATAGAATGATTGACACATAGGATGATAAACAAATAGAAGATTGACACATAGGATGATAAACATATAGAATGATTGACACATAGGATGATAAACATATAGAATGATTGACACATAGGATGATAAACATATAGAATGATTGACACATAGGATGAACAAACATATAGAATGATTGACACATAGGATGATAAACATATAGAATGATTGACACATAGGATGATAGTCAAGGATAAACCTTATCATCAGACTTCATTTAAGTGACGGTTTGAGAGGTTCAAATCCTCTCTTGCTAAAGACAGAAATCCTGTTGTTTTGCGTAGTCCATGTATGTTACCGTACAGGTAGAAAATGTGTGATTTACCGAACCTGTCGAGACGGAGATCAGCAAGTCTGGGGCAGTCTAAAAGAATATGAAAAACGGTGCACCGTGAGTCAAAGTTTGAACATAGCCGTGAGAAATCTGAGCCAACAGGACAGAGGCCTGTCCTCTGATGTGCTATAATAGCTAGCTTTTTATGAATGCACTTACAATGCACTTAATGATAAAAGCAAATCTACAAGCTTGACTGCTTTACAAAGAAAGCATGAGAGCCCTTTTAGATCTTATTTCATTTTTTAAAGCCTATTTAATTAGAAAATGTTACCGTGTTTTGAAAGTCGGCGGCACTTTTATCGTACTGTTATAGATCCGGCCCTTACAGGATATGTTATGTAAATATGTGGGTCAAAATCACTGATAATCGATCTAACTCTCCTTTATATTAATAGCGATAAGGTATTGTTTTTTTAATGTAACTTATTAAAACTTACCAGAGCCATGAATGATTAAAACCTAGTGATGTACGACACAATCTCTTTTTAAGTTTACACGTTTATTTGTAATAGAGTTGTATGTACTAGTCTAGAACTTTGTCGGAGATTTAAAAACATGTTTGTCACCTACCTTAGACTTCTGCTTTGAAATAAAACATACAACATGTGTCAGCGAATGTTACAAAAGTCAATAAAACTTTGGCCCACTTCGTAGTCTTAGCACATTGCATCTTTAAACACCGATTGAGAATAACAATAAAAGAAGAAACTATCCACGTATAATGTGCGATATGTGTTAAGTCTTGTTCGCTTGAAAGAAAGAAAATATTAAAAGGGGAGGATGAATAAGGGAAAGAGAGACAGACAGACAGACAGACATAGAAAGAGAGAGAGAGAGAGAGAGATGTAGCCACATATGGGTAGACACGGGTTTTTACAGAGATTTAATTAAATATAGAAACGTATAAAGCAGCCTATGGACCTCAATCACCAATCGTAAACAAACAACATTTAGCCACGTGATTCTCTATCTCTTCTATACAAATTACGATCTAATTTTAATACACAATGGCTGTCACGTGACTAAATGTTGTTTGTTTACGATTGGTGAACGAGGTCCATTTTTGAGACAGAACGTTATAGAAGGCCTAAACACTGACCTCCAACGTCACAACCTGTGGGCAATTGGACCAATAGCTCGTTGCCACGTCACAGGTCTGTACGACGTGGCAACAAGCTATTGGTCTAAACTGCCTTCAGATTGTGACGTTGCAGGTCGGTGTTGAGGGCTTCTATAACGAATGGTTTCGGTTTAGTTTATAATCACGGTAGGGCTAAATTTAGAGCCTTACTCTACCTCGAGTGGGGAAAGGTCGATCATGGCTATCACGAGGGGTGAGATCCTGGTTATTAGGTCCACTTGAATGTTTGTATGAGGAGTAGGTTCTACAAGCTGTCTAGGATTTTAAGTTAGTTGGTGACTGGGCTCTGTGAGAGTGAAAGTGCGGATATTGTCGGAGACTGGAGTTTGATAGAGTTAGAGTTGATGACTGGAGTTTGGTAGAGTTAGAGTTGATGACTGGAGTTTGATAGAGTCAGAGTTAATGACTGAAGTTTGATAGAGTTAGAGTTGATGACTGAAGTTTGATAGAGTTAGAGTTGATGACTGGAGTTTGGTAGAGTTAGAGTTGATGACTGGAGTTTGATAGAGTTAGAGTTAATGACTGGATTTTGATAGAGTTAAAGTTGATGACAGGAGTTTGATAATGTCAGAGTTGATGACTGGAGTTTGATAGAGTTAGAGTTGATGACTGGAGTTTGATAGAGTTAGAGTTGATGACTGGAGTTTTACAGAGTTAGAGTTGATGACTGGAGTTTGATAGAGTCAGAGTTGATAACTGGAGTTTGATAGAGTTAGAGTTGATGACTGGAGTTTAAGAGAGTTAGAGTTGATGACTGGAGTTTTACAGAGTTAGAGTTGATGACTGGAGTTTGATAGAGTCAGAGTTGATAACTGGAGTTTGATAGAGTTAGAGTTGATGACTGGAGTTTAAGAGAGTTAGAGTTGATGACTGGAGTTTGATAGAGTTAAAGTTGATGACTGGAGTTTGATAATGTCAGTGTTGATGACTGGAGTTTGATAGAGTTAGAGTTGATGACTGGAGTTTGATAGAGTTAGAGTTGATGACTGGAGTTTCAGAGAGTTAGAGTTGATGACTGGAGTTTGATAGAGTCAGAGTTGATAACTGGAGTTTGATAGAGTTAGAGTTGATGACTGGAGTTTAAGAGAGTTAGAGTTGATGACTAGAGTTTGATAGAGTTAGAGTTGATAACTGGAGTTTGATAGAGTTAGTTGATGTCTGGAGTTTGATAAAATTAGTTGAGAGTTGTTAAGAGTGAGAAAGTTTTTCCTATCGGAGATAATCTGTGTCACACGATATCCTCTTTGTTGAATTGATCTGATGACCCACATGACGGATATGTAGATGGGTTAGATACTTGATTAAAGTGTTTATTATGCTAGAAGACCTGCTGTTAGAGGACCCAATGATAAAAGAAATAATCTTTGAAGACCTTTCGTTTGCATAAGTATCATCTTGCATGTCTTCTATCCTCGCTGTATTCTTATTTTTAAATTACTGCCTACTGCTATAAAGATACACATTAGACATTAGCATTGATCATCGTCGAATGGTGTGCATGAACTTCGTATAATAGAGGAGTGCGCCTCGGGCAAACAATAATTCTAAGTATTTGAATGTAGCCCATGACATTACTTAGCATGCGTTCACATTTCATGCGGAGTCTTCATTTGTAGTCTATGCATTTTTTTCCTTCAAGAGCAGGATCTGGTGTTAGTTATTCTGTGTTCTCTTACCTTTTTACCTTTACCTATCCCTTAGTCTATTGGACCGTTGGGGCACCATGCAAGACTCGTCGACCGTCTTTCTCCATTCCTCTGTCTTTTGCCTTAGCTAGAATCTCTTTCAATGGCAGACCCGTCCATTCTTTATGTTGTCCTCCCATAGCTTGATCTGCCGTTTCTCTAGCATTTTCTAAAATGTATATGCTCTCTTTGTCTACAACAGTAAAAAAAAAAAGGGGGGGGGGGGGTCCCCATCACGGATCATCTAATATTAAACATACGAAACGAATACCTAAATGCAGTTTTACTTATTGACTTTTGTAGCAAAAAGTAAACATTTTTGATGACCACGACCACATTGTATAGAAATAGGCAGTTAATTTATTGCTTAAAATATCCTCCTAGTATACGTGTAATATAGGCCTACATAGGTATATTAACTTACACTTTAAAAACAATGAGGTGACTCTCCCCCTTCCTCTTATCTTATCTTGATTAATGACACCCTTTTTTTCTATAGTGTCATAAACCGCCTCTATATAGGAGTTGCTCTGGGTGGTTGTAAAAGTGGTTGTTTAGGGGTTTGGCTCACTGTTCTATGTCCATATTGAATCAAAACATGCTACCAGAATTACAATCTATTGAGTAGTTTTAAAGTTATGGTCTCAATACTTACCCCTATCCCAACCAGTTTCGACAGTTTTATGGTTCCTACACTAAAAAATTCATTAAAAAAAATGTTCTCTCTGATTGTAATAATTGTATATCAATGTGATTGGAATAACATGCTGAAGACACTGTGCAAATTTCATTTGAACTTCTCACAATTATTTATTGGGGTAGAGAATTCAATAATCAATAAAAAAAAAATATTAGTAAATAAGTTACTGGTAAAGGGACGTAATCCTTCATTAAACACGTATGTGGTTAAATATGTAGAGTTTTCTCCCCCACGGCAATTTCACACATTATTTCTCTCACATCCATTTTCGGATCAAGTTGAAATTTTAAACTACTATTTAGTGTACCCAATTAACATGAATCAATCAAAAAAATACCAATTAGTCAATTAAATATTGGTAATTTTTTTGATATCGAATAAGGGAAATAACGTTTAAATTATTGAGACATACAGTTGTGGGGAGTTCTTAGTATATTTTGCTTGTTTTGCTATTCCAGCAGTACATGTCAGACATTTGGTCCCCAGAGAGAAAATACTTTGGCCCAGAGTCCACAAAACTCTAATGGGTACCTGCAATAAGTTGTGGAAAGTAAAGGCGGTTAGTCGTTGGGACATCATCTACTCTATAGATCGCAAGGTATAAAAGGGGAAATATTATTTAAACTGCAGTAAAACGTATTTTCCAGTTTCTTAGAAAAGAAATGGAAGGAGAATTCTTTTCCTGATCTAACCAAATTCCAATAATTTTCCGATTTTGAAAATGCCATTTCTGGTGGCTTTTTTTTTTTTTTCTCAAACTTATTACATCCTTTTATATATATATATATATATATATATACTACAGAAGCAGAAAGAAGGGCGATAATGCAACAACGCCTGATGACTACATATGCCTAACCTGCGACCGCAGCTGTGTATCAAGGATTGGCCTCTTTAGTCACACAAGAAGTTCCAAAGGGAGATTTTACTCTTCCGAAACGTAAAATGACACAGAGATATACATATAACTTATAGACACTTCAGAACATAAGAATTTTAAAAAAAGTAAAGTAGCTTTAATACAAATGACACTAAACCATAATTTACAAAAACTAATGAAATACTCAGAAAGACACAAACATATAGACTCAGCTATTATTCCATACGCTAGAACATATTTTTACAAGTGCTCTTTCTTGTCTAGTGACATTATAAATTGGAATGGGTTGCCTGAATCAGCCAGGAAAACCAACGGCTAAGCAGAGCTTAAGTCATAGATTAACATGTATGAGTAGATTAACACATGAAATGCATTGGATTTACATATATATTTTTTGAAGTAACATCTGTAATATATAAGATAAGATAAAGCAGACATTTCTTGTTACAGTTCTACCTTGATAGGTAGCCTCATATACAAGTTTAACGAAATCGAAGGCCCGTTTCTCGATCTTTCCTTAGTTTTGTTATGTTTTCTACACCATTGCCTTGATTAAGTGTTATATTTTAGTTTGGTTTTAATTAGTAAATATAAATCATGGGAACAAATCAACGGGCGTAACCTTAATGTACTGGAATTACATATTGGTAGATCTAGTACATTATAGATTTACAGATTGTTGAAGTTGTCTGAAAATGTAGCCTATCAATTAAAACAATGACACTCCAGATCTAGATCTAGACTGCATAACTATATAACTATACATAACTATATGGACCTAAGATGGAATTATAAATACCGTTTAAAAAATCAATCCATATTTTTAAGTTAGTCAATGAACGGACATAATTGTTTTAGACTTCACATGTATTTTTCTTTGCTTTTAGTGAGCTAGTCATTCAGTGGGTACAAATGTGTTGATTTGATGCAACACCTCCGTTCAAGTTGGTGCGTACACTTACTGTTTCTTATGACCTCTCAAAATATCGTCTTCTTCTTCTTGGCCTTTTCATGTGGTTGTGGAGCTCTATTTTGGAGAGACATTTTATTTATTTATTTCCCTTGGTTAGACCATGAATAGAATATGCATCGTCCCATATGCTAGGACAAATTTGTACAAATACTCCTTCTTCCCTAGTGCTATTAGAGCATGGAATGGGTTGCCTGAGCCAGCCAGGAAACCAATGGTTTGGCAGAATTGAAGTCATTGGTTACTATGCATGACTATATGCATGACGCGTAGGACGTAATCATCTTCTTTATAAGTGACATTTTGGATTTGCATGCATTTAGAAATCTAACATTTTGTTTCTTTGTGATAAACATTAAAAACTGATCTCGTTCTGAGGTTCTGTATTTGCGACGATTATAATTGATGAGCTGCCGCAGGTATATTACAATGAAAGGGTAAATGATCATGATCTATACACAATATATTGATAACTTTGACTGTTCAACAGTGTTCTATGGTCTGTAGAGAGTTGCTTCATTTGTTGGATACATTAGTAGGCACCTGAATCCGCGTATGTCAGATGATTGTGGATACAATGCACATCTTTTCAAAATTTATCATAATTATTATGAAAGTTTAAGGAACATTGAAATAGTTTCACAGTCAATGGCTTTTGTATTACAACTCTTTTTTTTATTGGCATTACACTCATACCTACAATAACAGACAAGTTAACATCTCCACAAGGTTGACGTGGTAGCCTTTTTCAACAATTAACTTGACTTTTTTTTACAAAATTTATATGAGCTGATTCCGTCTGTCTTTGTGTCTGTCTGTCTGGTAAATTTTGTACACGTTATTTCTCTTACTTATCATTCTGGGATCAAGTTGAAACTTTGCACAATTGTCGCTAGCAAAATATTAATCAATTAAAAAAAAACGTATTAATTAATATATAATATATATAATGGATGGCTGCTTGGTCGTGCGGTTTGCGCGCTGGACTGTCGTGTGAATTTCTTGATGGTCCTGGGTTCAAACCCTGCCCGCTCCCATCCCCCGTCGTCATGCAGGAGGTTCGTACTAGGAAGTAAACTATCTTCAACTATGAAAGAACATTCGAAACATGTAAAACATCTTACAAACAAACATTTAAAAACACAATTAGTTGGAATTAATTTAGTTTGATATAGAAAAAGGGGGAAAACATTACTTTTTTGAGACATATCACTGTAAATATGTAATTCTTCTCCCTATGTTAGCTTTGTTTTTCACACACACAAAAGAAATATTTTTTTTATTTTGCTTGATTGGCTAATGCTTAAGTTATTCTCCTTATTTAGGCAACTTATCGATACAGTTTATAGAAGAATACTATGAAAGATTGCTAGCTTCTTTACTGTATCTTTTCGGCATTCTTTTTAACAATAAAAAAAGTTCATGTCTGATTTCGCTGCAATGTAGTCTCTAATGTTGTCAAGGTAAAAACAGAGCTCTCAACCAAAATCTGAACCACAGACCTATATATATATATCATATCTAGACTGGGCATAGAGATCTTTTAACACTACAAAAAATGTGATTTTTTTTTTTTAAAAAGATGAAACAAAGCGTTGTTTTGTAAAGTAGTTATAAGAAATAAAGTTTTATTTCAACCCTAACCTATGTAACATAGAATGTTTAGATCTAGTAATGAAACATCGAAAATAAGAGCATTGTCTTCTCATTATAATTATTTTGCAATTTTTAGATAAATATAAACAAAATCAATCTATTTAAATGTACATAAGATGAATAAAATCAATAGACGTGAATCATTTGAATCTAGGATTTCGCTATGTTATCTTTATGAAACTTAACAGGAAATTGCTTTATATTATGAATTTGCGTGAATATATAGTTCTGTGATTAATACATATCAATCTATATATATATATATATATATAGGTCGTGGATAAGAATATGTTTCCGTTTTCCAGTCTAGATATAATATATATAGGTCAGCAATCTGAACAATAACACTATTAGACTAAATGTTCAAGATTTTATGAATACGTGAAGCTGGGTAGTTTCTTGAACACATTCTTATCAAAACCTACATTATAGTATGCAGTTAAGTTTATCATGGCTTATTTAAACTTGATGATATCAAAGGAATGACTGAATGCATGACGCGTAGGACGAAATCATCTTCTTTTTTGAAGTAATGTCTGTATTATATAAGAATATTATAGCGGCGTGCGTAATAACTAGATACTATTTTCATAAGACAGTTTTCCCCATTTAAAGTCTAAAAGATTATGTTTGGAAAAAAAATTAATGCCACATTAAATTTCGAGATTGTATAAATGGCTCATTTGGTCTCTGCAAAAGGTCAGTAAAAAAAAAGCTGATTTTTTTTTCAACAACGGCCAATGTTAAAATCAGTCAGTTATCAGGATTTTGGGGTAAATATAGTAGATTTATTGAACAAAAGACACTTTAAAAAATGTATTAACTCTTTCTCTCCTAACTGACGATACCAGCGTTGATTCCATCAGAATGTGGTAAATAATTACGGAGAGAAAGTGTTAAGCAATAACTTTATCACATTTCCTTTATTAACTCTTGCTAGCTCCTCATTTGTTTTCTACTAAGTTATAAGTTAAATATTTAAAGTCGAATGTTTCCCTCATACTGACATTACTTTGTACTTCATACCGACATTACTTTGTACTTCATACTGACATTACTTTGTACTTCATACTGACATTACTTTGTACTTCATACTGACATTACTTTGTACTTCATACTGACATTACTTTGTACTTCATACTGACATTACTTTGTACTTCATACTAACATTACTTTATACTTCCAATTGAAGAGCTTAGAGAATTTCACTCTGTAGTCTAAAAATGTGTGCAAAACGTATCCCACGCATTAAAAAACAACAACGAAGCTTAATTAACAGAACGTCTCTTATTTTGTCCAGGACGCATTAAATAGATAGCTATTTATAGTCACTCCGGGAAATCTTCAACAGTAGGAGATCAAATAACTTCTCTCGTATTCGGTTTTAGTTATGTAATAAAATTGGCTTCTTTATAACAGCTATAAACGGGACGAGCAAAGACGCGAAAACGCAGCTGCTATGCGATCCTTTAATTCAGTGTTTCCCAAGCTGTGTTCCGCGGAATACTAATGTTCCGCCAGGCCTGACTAGATGTTCCACGAAGTGTAGGTAACTGACTTACACGTGAATGAATTTCAAAATTAAAGTTAATGCAGGATACAAAATGTTCTTGGTAACAAAATAAATTATATAACACCGCTGAGAATGTTGAACAGATCTAGACTCTGACTCTAATTTTATAAAGATACAATAACAGATCAACCATTAAATGAATTCTGATCGAGTTTGTCTGAAGACTTCTACAATATTTTAAAACAGGCTGCTCGTTATATAAAGTGATTTTCCTAAAACCTATTTGTACGATCAAAATTTTCTTTTGTTGCATCAAAGTCAAAGTCTGGCTTGACATTATACCAGATAATAAAATACTCAGACACAAAAATAAAAGCACATTCCTCGTCCCATATGCTAGGACAAATTTGTACAAATGCTTCTTCCTTCTTCCCTAGTGCTATTAGAGCATGGAATGGGTTGCCTGAGCAGCCAGAAAAACCAGTGACTTGGCAGAATTTAGGTCATTGATTAACAAACATGACTAGATGTATGACGCGTAGGACGTATTCATCATCTTTTTTTTTTGAAGCAACGTCTTTATTTTATAAGATAAGATAATAAAATTCAGAAATCCAAAATCGTGCCTGATATCAAGAAGTTACGCTCTCCAACGACACTATTCCATCAAAGTCACATGACTTCCGGTATATATAAATAACCTATCTATATATTTTTTTAGTTTCATACTTCAAAAGAAAAAAACAACTGCCTAATTTATATGTTAAATTATTTTTTGAATTCAAATAATAGAAAAAAATGCAACCTAAAACAATAATTAAAGCGCTTCGCTATATACTCCGAATATGCCAAGTGTTCCCTTGATAAATACATCTGGGAACCACTGCTTTAGTTATACGGCTAAAACTATTGCAACTTCAGTGGATTAATTGGCTGAACAGTTGCTATATAAATCACGTAAAGGAGAGAATCAATTAGGTCCCTTGGTCTAGGTTTAGGTCGTCGTCAGGGTAACACGAAACCAAAAAGTCACGTAGCTGGATACTGTTGGTAATAGTTCTTACAGGTTATTTGTCCCACCTGGATGTGTACATCCTGTAGTAACATGTAGGTCTAGGCACATTATTCTCTTGTTTGGTTTTGTTGTTTTAAGCCTTTTATTTTATTTTTACTATAATAAAGAAAACATTTTCTCATTTTCCAGCATTGTGTGGTATATTTATATAAGTTTAATTAAAACAGGTAAATCATATATAAAAATGATATATATTAGCACAATGCTAATCTAAATGTGTGCACATTGAAATATTTGTAGTGTAAATTTACAACATAAAATTTTTAAAAGTACCTATTTTTACCATCAGTTTGTCATATTTAGACAATTTTTACCATCAGTTTGTCATATTTAGACAATTTTTACCATCAGTTTGTTATATTTAGACAATTTTTACCATCAGTTTGTCATATTTAGACAATTTTTACCATCAGTTTATCAGATTTAGACAAAGTTTTACCATCAGAATAACCTCAAGCATTTTTAGCGGAAAAAGCCACTATTAGTCTGTCGGTCTGTCAGACTCGTTTAGATCTCAAAAACTAGAACAATTACGATACAATTATTTTCATATCTTGCAAAGTTCTGAGTTCTTAATTTTCTAAAAGCCAAGCGTTTAAATTATATTTGCAAGCTGTCTTTAAAAAAAAAACAATACACTGTTTTACCACCATTCACTATCAATAGCACAAGAACTGGGAAGACTAATTCAATAAGCGTGGTAATTGTTTGAACATTTTCAATATAATTGTAGAATTAATATAATAAATGAAAAACTTTCATGGAATCCCATATTGATGAAGCTATCAAAAAATCAAACAAAGCATTAGGGTTTATTAAAAGAAATTTATATAAATGAAGAACATAAAACTAAAATGTTATTTAACCTTGGTTAGGCCAATAATAGAATATGCATCCTTTGTTTGGGACCCCTCAACTCAATTAAGAAACTGGAACAGACACAAAATAGAGCAGTGAGATTCATAACAAACGAATATTCACATTTGACTAGAGTAACACCTTTAGTAAAATCACTAAATTTAGAAAGCCTTCAGGACAGAAGACTCAAAAGTAAAGTAGCAATTATACATAAAACACTGAACCATAATCTTCAAATACAAAAACAAAATTTAATAAACTGCTCAGAAAGACACAAAGATAAAGGCACACTCCTCGTCCCACATGATAGGACAAATTTGTACAAATACTCCTTCTTCCCTAGTGCTATTAGAGCATGGAATGGGTTGCCTGAGCTAGCCAGGAAAACCAGTGACTTGGCAGAATTTAGGTGATTGGTTAATGTGCATGACTGAATGCATGACGCGTAGGACGTAATCATCTTCTTTTTTTTAAGGTAACGTCTGTATTAAATTAGAAAAGATAAGAAGCGGGAAGCGTGGTCGAGAGGCTAAGTGCGCTTGAACTTAGCTTGGCTTGGCTACCTAGAAGGGGGCTCGAGGTTCGACACCCGACTCGGCCAGAGTTGTGTTTACTGAGCGCCTAAAGGCGGCACGGAAAACCAACTCCTAGATATCCCCTCCCCCCCACTGGTCCACAAATGAGATTGGACCAAAGCGCTCTGAGCATGCTTTGAGCATGAAAGTAGCGCTATATAAAAGCTATAAATATATAAATATATATAATTGTTGTTGCTGTCTTTTTCCTAAAATAATGTTCTGAAAAACTATCTCTAATACTAAATTAAGTGTATTCTGTTATACTACTAATAATGTAAAGAAAGTCCTTTTAAAGGGAAAAAATCATTTGTTAGTTAAATATATTTTAAAAGAAAGTTTTAGTAAGCAAAGTTAACTTTATTAGACTACAGGTATTATTGTATACAATAGTAATGGTTGATCGTTATCCTATTAAATAAGAGAAAGTCTTCTCCCTTTGACGTATTAACTTCACCTTGACCTATCCCTATCCTCTCTACTTGGATAAAACCTTTTTCAATGACAAGTCCATCCTTTCTTTTATGTTGTATCCCCATCGCTATTTCTGTCTGCCTCTCCTTTTTTCTGGTACTATTCCCTGAAGGAAGGTCTTTGCGAGCTCCCAAGACCTTGTAATTTGGCTTTAGAGTTTTAGCTTGTCTCTAATCTCTTGGTTTGTGATTCGATCATTAATTGTAATAGCTAGGATCCTTCTGTAGCATCTCAATTCTGTTGCAAGGATCCTCCTTGCTAGCTCTGTAGTCAGCGACCAAGACTCGCAAGCATATAAGAATGTGGCCTTGACCAGGGAGCTCATCAGTATGCTCTTACAATACCTTTTTTAGTTATTCATTCATTAACATCCGTTATGCCAGACTGACATTGTACCATATCTTCAAAACAATCAGGTCCATTAAATACATATGAATTTTAACAATGTAATTATAAGTAGCTGGAATGTCTCTGTTTTGCTTTGTAGTTTAGTTATCATATGTATGTAATAGTAACATTAATAAATCTCCGAATCCTATGGTATAATGTCTTCAGTCGGTCTAACAATATACGCACAATATCTATAACACTTTCGAAACGAACCTTTTTGTATTAAAGGAGATAGGATTGTAATTGTTGATAGTTTTCAGTTGTTGGCTTCTGATATTCTTGCTGAAAATATTAAAACCTGCCTTTTTACGTGCATTGAGTGGACCACTTCGTGAGTCAATTACAAGCAGGGCCCGCCTTAGCCCACTGAAACCTATGCGGTAGAAGAGGGCCCATCACTGTCATAGGCCCCGCGCAAATTCTAAGTGTAAAGTATTAATTAAAGTATTATATTTTAACAGGGTTCTCACAATTTTCTAGGAACTCCTGGAAATCTCCTGAAAATGCAAGGAAATTCCTGAAATTATCAAAATCTCCTGAAAACTCATAAAACTCTCCTGAAAAATAGACAAAATTGTCATTTTGGGGTGTCATTCAAAATAGAAAACGCCAATCCTACGCGCGATCAGAAAAAAGGCATTGCCAACTTTCATTTGATAAAAGTGTAATGCAAAGACAATTTAGCTGTCTAGTACAAAATCTTAATTTTCACTTATTATCTTTATCCCTGCACAGACTGGGCACATGGCCCCGCAATAGTTAAGGCCGGCCTGATTACAAATTTGCGTTTCCATACAAACTTTTTAACCTTGTTTGCTTTAAAGATTGAGTAACCTTTTGTATTCTGATTAAATTTCTTTCCCGTGTGTATTTTTTTTACTATTATTATTGTTATTTATTACAGTTTGCTATCCAATATATTTTGTTCGTTTTATTAACAGTAAATGGTTCAAACAACCAAAACTTAGTTGAAAAACCAAAACTTAAAAGTTGAAACAACCAAAACTTAGTTGAAACAACCAAAACTTAGTTGAAACAACCAAAACTTAGTTACACAACCAAACTTAGTTGAAACAACCTAAACTTAGTTGAAACAACTGGTATTCCTTTTAAACAACCAAAACGTAGTTGAAACAACCAAAACTTAATAGTTAAAACAACCAAAACTTAATAGTGAAACAACCAAAATGTAGTTGAAACAACCAAAACTTAATAGTTAAAACAATCAAAACTTAATTGAAACAACCAAAACTTAGTTGAAACAACCACAACTTAGTTGAAATAACCAAAAATTAGTTGAAACAACCAAAACTTAGTTGAAACAACCAAAGTTTAGTTGAAACAACCAAAACGTAGTTGAAACAACCAAAATGTAGTTGAAACAATCAAAACTTAATAGTTGAAACAGCCAAAACTTAGTTGAAACAACCAAAACGTAGTTGAAACAACCAAAACTTAGTTGAAACAATCAAAGCTTAGTTGAAAGAACCAAAGCTTAGTTGAAACAACCAAAGCTTAGTTGGAATAACCAAAACTTAGTTGAAAGAACCAAAGCTTAGTTGAAAAAAAAAAAACTTAGTTGATACAACCAAAACTTAGTTACACAACCAAAACTTAGTTAAAACAACCTAAACTTAGTTGAAACAACTCAAATTTAGTTGAAACAACCAAAACGTAGTTGAAACAACAAAAACTTAATAGTTGAAACAACCAAAACTTAGTTGAAACAACCAAAACTTAGTTGAAACAACCAAAACTTAGTTACACAACCAAAACGTAGTTGAAACAACCAAAACTTAATAGTTGAAACGACCAAATCTTAGTTAAAACAACCAAAACTTAGTTGAAACAACCAAAATGTAGTTGAAACAACCAAGACTTAATATTTAAAACAATCAAAACTTAGTTGAAACAACCAAAACTTAGTTGAAACAACCAAAACTTAGTTGAAACAACCAAAACGTAGTTGAAACAACCAAAAATTAGTTGAAACAACCAAAGCTTAGTTGAAACAACCAAAACTTAGTTGAAACAACCAAAACTTAATAGTTGAAATAACAAAAACTTAATAGTTGAAACAACCAAAACTTAATAGTTGAAACAACCAAAACGTATTTACACAACCAAAACGTAGTCGAAACAACCAAAACGTAATAGTTGAAACGACCAAAACTTAGTTGAAACAACCAAAGAGTAGTTGAAACAACCAAAGCTTAGTTTAAAGAACCAAAGCTTAGTTGAAACAACCAAAGCTTAGTTGGAATAACCAAAACTTAGTTGAAACAACCAAAACTTAGTTGAAACAACCAAAGCTTAGTTGAAACAACCAAAATGTAGTTGAAACAACCAAAACTTAATAGTTAAAACAATCAAAACTTAATTGAAACAACCAAAACTTAGTTGAAACAACCAAACCTTAGTTGAAATAACCAAAAATTAGTTGAAACAACCAAAACTTAGTTGAAACAACCAAAGTTTAGTTGAAACAACCAAAACGTAGTTGAAACAACCAAAACTTAGTTAAAACAACGAAAACTAGGTTGAAACAACCAAAACTTAGTTGAAACAACCAAAATGTAGTTGAAACAACAAAAACTTAATAGTTGAAACAGCCAAAACTTAGTTAAAACAACCAAAACGTAGTTGAAACAACCAAAGCTTAGTTGAAAGAACCAAAGCTTAGTTGAAACAACCAAAGCTTAGTTGGAATAACCATAACTTAGTTGAAACAACCAAAGCTTAGTTGAAAAAAAACAACTTAGTTGAAACAACCAAAACTTAGTTACACAACCAAAACTTAGTTGAAACAACCTAAACTTAGTTGAAACAACTCAAATTTAGTTGAAACAACCAAAACGTAGTTGAAACAACAAAAACTTAATAGTTGAAACAACCAAAACTTAGTTGAAACAACCAAAACTTAGTTACACAACCAAAACGTAGTTGAAACAACCAAAACTTAATAGTTGAAACGACCAAATCTTAGTTAAAACAACCAAAACTTAGTTGAAACAACCAAAATGTAGTTGAAACAACCAAGACTTAATAGTTAAAACAATGAAAACTTAGTTGAAACAACCAAAACTTAGTTGAAACAACCAAAACTTAGTTGAAACAACCAAAACGTAGTTGAAACAACCAAACATTAGTTGAAACAACCAAAGCTTAGTTGAAACAACCAAAACTTAGTTGAAACAACCAAAACTTAATAGTTGAAATAACCAAAATGTAGTTGAAACAACCAAAACTTAATAGTTAAAACAACCAAAACTTAATAGTTGAAACAACCAAAACGTAGTTGAAACAACAAAAACTTAATAGTTTAAACAACCAAAACGTATTTACACAACCAAAACGTAGTTGAAACAACCAAAACGTAATAGTTGAAACGACCAAAACTTAGTTGAAACAACCAAAGAGTAGTTAAAACAACCAAAGCGTAGTTTAAAGAACCAAAGCTTAGTTGAAACAACCAAAGCTTAGTTGGAATAACCAAAACTTAGTTGAAACAACCAAAGCTTAGTTTAAACAACCAAAATGTAGTTGAAACAACCAAAACTTAATAGTTAAAACAATCAAAATTTAATTGAAACAACCAAACCTTAGTTGAAATAACCAAAAATTAGTTGAAACAACCAAAACTTAGTTGAAACAACCAAAGTTTAGTTGAAACAACCAAAACGTAGTTGAAACAACCAAAACTTAGTTAAAACAACGAAAACTAGGTTGAAACAACCAAAACTTAGTTGAAACAACCAAAATATAGTTGAAACAACCAAAACTTAATAGTTGAAACAACCAAAACTTAATAGTTGAAACAACCAAAACGTAGTTGAAACAACCAAAGCTTAGTTGAAAGAACCAAAGCTTAGTTGAAACAACCAAAGCTTAGTTGGAATAACCAAAACTTAGTTGAAACAACCAAAGCTTAGTTGAAAAAAAAAAACTTTGTTGAAACAACCAAAACTTAGTTACACAACCAAAACTTACTTGAAACAACATAAACTTAGTTGAAACAACTCAAATTTAGTTGAAACAACCAAAACGTAGTTGAAACAACAAAAACTTAATAGTTGAAACAATCAAAACTTAGTTACACAACCAAAACGTAGTTGAAACAACAAAAACTTAATAGTTGAAACGACCAAAACCTAGTTGAAACAACCAAAATGTAGTTGAAACAACCAAAATGTAGTTGAAACAATCAAAAGTTAATAGTTAAAACAATCAAAATTAGTTGAAACAACCAAAACTTAGTTGAAACAACCAAAACTTAGTTGAAACAACCAAAACTTAGTTGAAACAACCAAAACTTAGTTGAAACGACCAAAACGTAGTTTAAACAACCAAAACGTAATAGTTGAAACAACCAAACTTTAGCTGAAACAACGAAAACTTAGTTGAAACAACCAAAACTTAGCTGAAACAACCAAAATGTAGTTGAAACAACCAAAACGTAATAGTTAAAACAATCAAAACTTAGTTGAAACAACCAAAACTTAGTTGAAACAACCAAAACTTAGTTGAAACAACCAAAACTTAGTTGAAACAACCAAAGCTTAGTTGAAACAACCAAAACGTAGTTGAAACAACAAAAAATAAATAGTTGAAGCAACCAAAACTTAGTTGAAACAACCAAAACGTAGTTGAAACAACCAAAACTTAATAGTTGAAACAACCAAAACTTAGCTGAAACAACCAAAACTTAGTTGAAACAACCAAAACTTAATAGTTGAAATAACAAAAATGTAGTTGAAACAACCAAAACTTAGTTGAAACAACCAAAGCTTAGTTGAAACAACCAAAACGTAGTTGAAACAAAAAAAAATAAATAGTTGAAACAACCAAAACCTAGCTGAAACAACCAAAACTTAGTTGAAACAACCAAAACGTAGTTCAAACAACCAAAACGTAATAGTTGAAACAACCAATACTTAGCTGAAACAACGAAAACTTAGTTGAAACAACCAAAACTTAGCTGAAACAACCAAAATGTAGTTGAAACAACCAAAACGTAATAGTTAAAACAATCAAAACTTAGTTGAAACAACCAAAACTTAGTTGAAACAACCAAAACTTAGTTGAAACAACCAAAACTTAGTTGAAACAACCAAAACTTAATAGTTGAAACAACCAAAACTTAGCTGAAACAACCAAAACTTAGTTGAAACAACCAAAACTTAGTTGAAACAACCAAAACTTAGTTGAAACAACCAAAACTTAGTTGAAACAACCAAAGCTTAGTTGAAACAACCAAAACGTAGTTGAAACAAAAAAAAATAAATAGTTGAAACAACCAAAACCTAGCTGAAACAACCAAAACTTAGTTGAAACAACGAAAACTAGGTTGAAACAACCAAAACTTAGTTGAAACAACCAAAATGTAGTTGAAACAACCAAAACTTAATAGTTGAAACAGCCAAAACTTAGTTGAAACAACCAAAACTTAGTTGAAACAACCAAAACTTAGTTACACAACCAAAACTTAGTTGAAACAACCTAAACTTAGTTGAAACAACTCAAATTTAGTTGAAACAACCAAAACGTAGTTGAAACAACAAAAACTTAATAGTTGAAACAACCAAAACTTAGTTGAAACAACCAAAACTTAGTTGAAACAATCAAAACTTAATAGTTGAAACAACAAAAACTTAGTTGAAACAACCAAAACTTAATAGTTGAAACAACAAAAACTTAGCTGAAACAACCAAAAACTTAGTTGAAACAACCAAAACTTAATAGTTGAAACAACCAAAACTTAGCTGAAACAACCAAAACGTAATAGTTGAAACAACCAAACTTTAGCTGAAACAACGAAAACTTAGTTGAAACAACCAAAACTTAGCTGAAACAACCAAAATGTAGTTGAAACAACCAAAACGTAATAGTTAAAACAATCAAAACTTAGTTGAAACAACCAAAACTTAGTTGAAACAACCAAAACTTAGTTGAAACAACCAAAACTTAGTTGAAACAACCAAAGCTTAGTTGAAACAACCAAAACGTAGTTGAAACAACAAAAAATAAATAGTTGAAGCAACCAAAACTTAGTTGAAACAACCAAAACGTAGTTGAAACAACCAAAACTTAATAGTTGAAACAACCAAAACTTAATAGTTGAAACAGCCAAAACTTAGTTGAAACAACCAAAACTTAGTTGAAACATCCAAAACTTAGTTGAAACAACCAAAACTTAGTTGAAACATCCAAAGCTTAGTTAAAACAACAAAAACCTAGTTTTAAACAACCAAAACTTAGTTGAAACAACCAAAACTTAGTTGAAACAACCAAAACTTAATAGTTGAAACAACCAAAACTCAATAGTTTAAACAACAAAAACTTAATAGTTGAAACAACCAAAGCTTAGTTGAAACAACCAAAACTTATGGTTAAATATTACAATATTATTTTCTTTTCTTTGTACGAATATGATAGTTTAAATTTCATTACAGTAGGGAGGACTCATAGGTGCTAAAGAAATGTACAAGTCCTTGTCCATAAAATATTTTCTCCGGGCTTTGTTTTTTGGTTCTGTTGGTCCTTTTAGGACAATTGAGGATTACATTCCAAAACAATCAACAACAGTTTTTAGTGTTTTAAAGAATTAAGAGAAATACTAAGATAATCTTTTTTTTTCTTATAAAACTGTAACAGAATTAAATGCACTTTAAAACAAGAGCGACAGTGTAGAACGGAATGGTTCGAAGGCTCGGATGACACAATGTAATCTGTATAACGGAGAGCTATCACTGGAACACATAGACCAGCGGTTCTCAGCCTTTTTTGCTCGGCGACCCCTTATTATAATTCCCCACTCTGCCGCGACCCCCACCCACACAGAAATAGAAGAATAGACAATAACAATCCATATTTTCGATGGTCTTAGGCGACCCCTGGCTAATCGTCAATCGACCTCCAAGAGGGTAGCGACCCACAGGTTGAGAACCCCTGACATAGAGCGAAGGATGGATCTATGTTTAAGATTTGTAAAGACTAAGACTATATAGGTTTTATTGAACAGACAGACAGACAGACAGAACACAATTATATGTTCAATGTATGACTATCGCACAGACGTATTGATCTTTTTGTATGTAAAGCATTTTGTACAATTAACATGCAGAGTTTAGATGGCAGTATATCTTTAAAAAAAACAGCTTCATATTTCTTTTGATTGTTTTATTATAATATTTGGTTTTTGTTATTTCCATATTATTATAATATTTGGTTTTTGTTATTTCCATATTATTAAATCTTCAAAAAAACTGTTCAATCATTTTAGAAATGCGTTTAGCTACGCAATCTATTAACTCTTACAGTCAGTGAGAATTATTTTGATTGAAAAAAAAAGAGTTTTCCTAGACGAAAAATAAAAAACGTACAAGGAGATTAGGGTTAACCACCAGCGCTAGAAAAGTTACTCCCTGAGAGTAACCCCGCACTGAAGGAGTCAAAATGTTGTTTGTTTGTTTTTTTAATTAAAAAAAAAATTGAAAGATAATATGGATGTATAGTTAGCGTTAAATTAAGATTCCTGTATTATTGTAAGGGGCAGTGTCAACTTTATGTAATTTGGTTTGTTTCTGTTGTCAGATATTTTGTAGTTTTAAGTATTTAATAACAATAAATTTAAAGCTTTGCAGAAAAATATACAAATACTTATAATATATTTATTTTGTTTGTTAAGGGTTAATTTCAATAAAAAGATGCTTTTGGCAGTGGCATTTTCGATTATAATTGGTTTGACAGCATACTATAAATTAGATAATCGACGAACTCAAGAGAAACGTAAGTAAATATGATATACACACTATTTTTATGGTACTTAAAAGCAGTTTCTAAAGTATTAACTTTTAACAAAGCTAATATCAACTCACTCTGTCTGTCACCACTTGTAGAAGAATATCTGTACACGTTATTTCTCCCTATAATACAATGTTTTCTAGTCATCTATTGTTAGTTTCAAACTTTTCTCTCTTCAAATTATAAGGGGACTAATTTAAATTATACATCTTCATCAGTCAAGTACAATATCTTTCCCTTGTTCGAGATACAAAACTAAATAATTAATTACCATTGGTTTATTAACTGATTGGTCAACTTTTTAAAAATTGATTCTTGTGTTGTCAGGTAAAAGAAAGAATTGTGCAAAATGTCAGCTTGTTCCGAGGTTAGGTTTGGAAGAAATAACGTTTACAAACTTTTTACCAGGCAGACGACAGGTTAAGTGCTACTAGCTTTGTAAGAATTCCACCCTTCGGGTTTTCCCGAAGCAGATCAGCAGCGTCGAATGTTATGCCAGGCAATGTAGCAATGTGTGCCAAAGTCACGGATTGCACTTTATCCTTTAGTTGACTCCCAAATTCTGTTTTTTCCTTCTGCTAGGCCTACATTAAACATAAGAAAAAATATATAGTTTACAGTGGCGTAGCTAGGGTGGGGGAGGAGGGGGAGAATTTGAAAATCTTCACGGGCTCACTTGAGGGGCCCCCCAAAATGAGTGTCAAAATTGTTGTTTTTTTTACAATAAATATTACATTTTACGCAAAATGCAGGGCAGCCATAGAGGTCAAGCCCTCCGGGCCCCAAAATGATGGAGAATTTATAGCAGACCTAGCTACGCCACTGACAGTTCACCTCATTAAAATAATTAGTGTACGGATGTGTAATTTACAATGATTATAAAAAAAAAATATTTTAAATCTCATAAAGAGCTATACATGCCTCACCCAAAAATTTATCATTTAACGAAACGCTAATTAATTTGTGTTCCCTTTTCAGACCTTGCGATCTATAGGGCAGATGATGAAAATGTCATCTCTGTTTATGTGACCCAAGGTTAACGAGGGTGCCATGTGGCCAGCACAACGACCAACCGATTTTTTTTTCCAACTAATACCAGGAACCCATTAGAGCTGGTTGGACTCGCCCTAGAAATGTCGAATTAAAATCCCAGTCTTACCCCCCCCCCCCCGATTCAGAAGCCAAGCGCTATATCTCAGCCCCCGCCCTCCAATTAAAATATTAAAATAAATTATTTATTTATTCCTAGGTCTAAGAGAGCAAAATGTAAGCGCATGTCTAGAGGAACCAGTGGCCATACATATAACAGCTCCGTCTGCTTTAGACCTGGTGGAAAATTTGACAGCCACACTAGTTCAAATGTTGAATGAGACAACTGACATGTCATCGCACACTGTCACTGCCAACTGTGACGACATCTGGATCGGTAACTTAAAAATTCAAAGTACTATAAACTCTAAATATTTCTTGGAGATAAAAAAAATAATTTGTGCATTGAAGTATGGTTTTATCAAATGGGAATGTTTATTATAAGAAATACTGAAACAGGTGTCTTAACATAATAAAATGTTTTTTGTTTCGTAAATTCAAGGCAAGCATTTTAATTAAAGGTAAAGGGGGTGGGGTGGGGATGTTGATATATATTTACAGGATGAACATAGAAACACAAATATTGCACTTCACAGGCCTAAGTCAAACATATAACTTACTTGTAGGCTAACATAATTGAGAGAAACTAGTAGTGTTTGGTAAACAGTTCTGGTAAGTACAAAAATGCATTTGCAGTTAGTGATTGTTGTATTAGCTCTTGATTTATTTTTTATTATATATATATGGCTCCTTTTTGCCTCGGAAGGCAACGGATGCGCCCGGATGAGTCACTGGTTTTGGTTTCGTCTTAAGACGGGGCAGCATCTGGTGTGGCTAATCAAGCCGATTCTGAAGCGGCAGACTTTGCCACAGTTCGAGCATGTGGACGCCTCTGATTCAGGGCTGGCGGACAGGGCGGCATTCTGTTTATTTTGTCCCTCTTGACCAAGGGCCACTTCGTTTCTTTTGCTCTCAGCGAAGATCGTCCCAGCATGCAACAGTCTGTCTCCATGCACTCCGGTCTTTGGCTAATTCTTCCCACATACTGTGGCTCTCATGCCTCGCTTGGGTCTGACTCCCTCCACAAGCTCAGCAGATAAGATAAAACCACCACCTTGTTATTTGGAGCTCATGTTGTCAAGTTCTTGTGTTGTGTAATGTTGAGCAGTATTTACAGAAGGCCTGGTTGAGAAAATGGGAACAATATGACCAAGACTATGAATATATGACTATTTACAATGACTCTTTTTTAGAAATCCACTCACTTGGTCTGTCTTGATTCTTAATCTTTTTCATGTTTCCTAGTTCACAAGTAGCGTTAATAGTCTGACAGAACAAGGGGCGAACGAGTTTCTGTACCATTTGGTTCTAGCCTAATTTAAATCACTGGTTAATATGCATGACTAAATGCATGACGCGTAGGACGTAATCATCTTCTTTTTTGAAGCAACGTCTGTAGTATGTAAGATAAGAAGATAAGATAGCCTTGATGGACAGAAGCCGCCCACTTAGTTATCTACAGTATACAATTTAGTCCTGAACACTGACTGACAATCACTAATTATCCCACTCGTGTATGATAAAATACAAAAAAATGAACCTGTTATTACCTAACTTAAGCCTAGGACAACTAAATCATTTTCATAATCAAAACCGCAGAGGTTCAATTCACAAAAAAAAATAATTATTTATTCACAACTTCCGCAAACTATGTAATTGAAAGGATGGCGCAGTTAAAGCGCTTGGCTTCCTTACCGGAGGGTCCCGTGCTCAAATCCTTGTGAAGACTGAAATTTTTAATTTCGGGATCTTTAGGGCACCTCTGGTCCACCCAGCTCTAAATGGGTACCTGACAGTTTGGAAAATAAAGGCAGCCGTTGACCTGTGTAATTTGCCCGAGTCACGTGTGACAGCAGGTCGCATACACATTTAACCCTATCATAAACAAACAAGTATTCGTAACAACGAAGTCGCAAAAGTGGTTGGTTATCATTCATGATAAATTAATAATATGTCGGTCTAGACTGCAACGCTATTTCACAGTCACATAATAGGCTTGATTGTCAATTGTGTATTACGTTGGAACAGGCACAGCCGGCCTTGAATAATTGGAGGCCCTAGGTCAGGGGTTCTCAACCTGTGTGTCGCAAACCCCGTGGGGGTCGATTGACCAATTTGCCAGGGGTCGCCTAAGACCATCAAAAATAAGGATTGTTATTGTCTATTCTTCTATTGCTGTGTGTGTCTAGGGGGGGGGGGGGTCGCGGCAGAGTGGGAGATTGTAAAAAGAGGTCGCCGAACTTAAAAGTTTGAGAACCGCTGCTCTAGGTGAACTGAATGCCCTAAATGCAATTTTTTAAAATTAAAAAGAAACAGCGAAAAAATAAAATTATCAGATTTATTCAATGTCTGCCTGTGTCCCCAAATGAAATAAAAAAAAATAAACTTCGAAATGATAAAATTATGCATATTATTAAAAACCTGGTGTTTAACTCTAAATCCTCAAATAAATTAGATTATTATGGCTGATTGTAAACATGGTAAGAACCATTGGACGGCCTAACCAGACATGCTTGCATTCATAATCTACTATATATCTACTGAACTAATTCCTCATGAGCTCATTCTTATGCTGTTTGGCTTCAATCTTGGTGTGATGACAGGTTAACATGTAGATGCCAGTGCAGTTCTGCCATCTTGGGGGGGGGGGGGGGTTCTCCGATGGTGATTTGAAGAAACGGTCAGACTAATAAAGTTCCTTTGGACGTGTATACAATGGCGCCGAACACACGTCTCATCCGCACCTTGATGACAGAGACCAGGAACATTGTATGCATTGATCAGCTTAATTTTAAGTTTACAGTGTTGGACATAACAAAATTAGAACAATGAAAATTCACGCTGATCTGTCAGCTTCTATACGCACCAATAAAAACATTTAGCATTTTATTTCCCGTGATTTTTTTTTTGGCTTCCATGGAAGCTGGAGACGGCTGCCTTCGAAAGAATCTCTGGTTCATCGTGAAGCTTGTGAGGACATGTATGATAGATATGTTCGTACATGTGTCTACAACAGAGAACAATAGCCTCGATGTCTACAGCCAGAAAATAGGACAACCAAATGAACTGTGAATAATTTCTGAGAACTATGAACAATTTCTGGGAAAGCATGATATTACTTGTCGTCAGAGATCTTGAACTTTGTTTTTGACCAAGTAAAACTTTTTGAACTGCTGAATTTAAAAAAATAGTATTCTACTTTGTATGAGATCTGATCCAAGTTTCATATTTTTCTCAAAAACATTTGTTTAACCCTGTGCGAGCCCCCCCCCCCTCCCCTCTAACAACTGAAGGCCCTAGACAGCCCCTCAGTTTGACTATGTCTGATGCCGGCACAGTGACTGTAGACTACTGTTTTATGATTCTTAGCGAAGCGAACATTACGACAGCATTTTATGACACTGTTAAAACGTCAAGACTAAGACATAAAAAATGTGCATGCGATCATGTGTCCTTGTCATGTGTCCTGTCATGTGTCCTTCATTTTTGCAGCGACCATAAATGAAAAAGTCAATGTTAGTCATTGGTTGTCTGTGTAACAGTCATCGATTGGCAGTCCAACTAGAAACTATTAAAATTCCTCATTTCGTGAATCTTATAGCTTACCAAGATTATGAGTTATCTCTACAATCTACTTTAGTGTTTTAAAATAGGACCCATTTGTTTTAAACTCATTTATACAATCAATGTTAACACAAAAATATTATATTCATTAGAATAGCTGTAGGACTAATAAAATATATCAAACATCATTAATATGATCATACTAGCATTACCCTCTGCAGCGCCCGTTGTTGCTAGGCTCTATATTGCTTAATTTACTATGGATGCCTTGCTTTTTTTTTTTTTACTTATAATAATAATAATAATATAATATACATACTTTCGGAGTATATTTTGCGTTGAATTGGACAGGCTCGTAAATTCAAGTATCACTCTTCGCACCCCTCACTCTCCCCCCCCCCCCCCCCCCCCCGTTTTCACAACTTTACGCCTTAACAAACAGTCTTAGTTACACTATGTGACTATTCTTCTGCTTTACAGTTCTTATTCAAACTATTTGATAGGCTCTCTATATTTTTTTAGTCTCAGCCTTCTTTTCTTATTACATGCATAAGGCTGCATAAGGTTAAATAAAACTTTGGCCGTTCTCCCTTTTTTCTCTTTTGTATTTCAACTATCGCCTCTCCCATTTGACCAGTGTATTCTAGTGGGCCTATAGGTTACGATTATGGTAACCGATGCAGTTACGATGAAAGAAATTATCGTCATTATCTTAGGTCCAGGA
The DNA here is from genome assembly GCA_030265305.1 of Biomphalaria pfeifferi. Classification (NCBI taxonomy): domain Eukaryota; kingdom Metazoa; phylum Mollusca; class Gastropoda; family Planorbidae; genus Biomphalaria; species Biomphalaria pfeifferi. The sequence goes on from JASAOG010000012.1 coordinate 3,740,467, forward strand.
TTAGTGATACATTGTATTTTTTTCGTCCACGGATATAAGTTTGAGAAATGCTGCATTGGAAATTAAAATCTCACATTTGAAAAAATGTCTTTACTATTCGAGTGACCTAAATGATAGTCTCTGAAACAAGCCGAAGTTGGCGCTTCTTTTTGCATTTATAATTTGCATTTTTGGATAGGAATAAGTCAGACGGTATTGCTACTGAGCCAGTATTTGTAGAAGCCAGTATTGGTATTGAGCCGGTATTGCTACTGAGACTGTATTTGTATGGAGCCAGTATTGGTATTAAGCCGGTATTGCTATTGAGCCAGTATTGGTATGGAGGCAGTATTGGTATGGAGCCAGTATTGGTATGGAGCCAGTATTGGTATGGAGCCAGTATTGGTATGGAGCCAGTATTGGTATTGAGCCCGTATTGGTATGAAGCCAGTATTGGTATGGAGCCAGTATTGGTATTGAGCCAGTATAGGTATAGAGCCGGTATTGTTACTGAGCCAGTATTGGTATGGAGCCAGTATTGGTATGGAGCAAGTATTGGTATTGAGCCGGTATTGCTACTGAGCAAGTATTGGTATGGAGCCAGTATGAGCCAGTATTGGAATTTAGCCTAAATCAGCCAGCAAAACCAACGACTTAGCAGAGTTACGTCATTGAATAACATGCCTGACAAGATTGACCTGGGGACATGCGTATGACTACATCATCTTCTTTTTTGAAGTAACGTCTGTATTTTGTAAGATAATATCCCGCCCGTCGTCTTCGGACACAAAAAAAGACTTGAATTCAAATGTATTTTCATTAAGATGTGGTTAAGTTCTATTTAAGATCTAGATAAGATATAATTCAAGTTAAGATCTAGTGAAGATCTAGTTTTAGTTAATATTTAGTCAATATATCTAGTTAAGATCTAGTTAAAATATCGTTCTAGTTAAAATCTAGTGAAGATTTCATATTTGTTAAGATCTAGTTAAAATCTAGTTCTAGTAAAGATAGTTAAGATCTGGTTTAGATCTAGTTGACACCTTCAAACTATAGATTGAGATTTTGAAATCTAGTTTTCGTGTGTGTAGAGTTTCTCAAAGTTTTTCTTTCTTTTAGGGGTGGTGGGAGTTAAATTTTATTATTAGGATTTTGAAAATTACAATATTTTAAGTTAGAGACGTTGTTTCATCTCTGCATAAGGACATTTAAAATGTATGCCTCTTTCGGTAGAGAGGTCTAACATAGACAAATTGTACCACACTGTGTCAGAATATTATTTGGAATCATAAAAGTACCAAAGGGACATTACTCAAATTAAATGTTAAGTAATTAGATAACCTCCTGGCCATAGACGTATTTATGTTTAATATCCTCCTGGCTAATTAGTATGTGCATTACGAGGCCTTACAGATATATGAACACGGAGTCTTATTTACTTCAGACGAGAAGTGTATTGCGGGATAGGGACAGTTAATGCTAATCCAGATGATTGAATTACATCTAGTCAATTGTATTATTTCACCTCAAGGAGCAAAAGAAAACAATATACACTTTCTTGTTGTATATAGTAAGTAGAGTTCCCCTTTCAAACCTTGCGATCTACAGGATAGAAGATGTTAAAGTCATCTGTTTCTTTCGCCTACGTTAAAGTCATATGTGTCTTTCGCTTACGTCAAAGTCATCTGATTATTTCGCCTACGTCAAAGTCACCTGTTGCTTTCGCCTACTTTAAAGCCATATGTTTCTTTCGCCTACGTTAAAGTCATCTGTTTCTTTCGCCTACGTTAAAGTCATATGTTTCTTTCGCCTACGTTAACGAGTAAGGTATCATGTGGCCAGCACAACGACCAACCATCTTTACTTTTCCCCAACTAATGTCAGGTACCCATTAGGGTGGACTCAGGGGAGGCCTAAAAATCCCGAAATTGATAATTCCACTTTTCACCCCCGGGATTTGAACCCAAGACCGCAGGTTTGGAAGCTAAGCTCTTAATCACTCAACCACCACCCTCTTATTGTGTTTATATGAGTACATCTCGAGGAATATAAATTTAATTAGATTAAACATTTTTTGTGCATTACTTGCACTAAGACCGCATCACAAACCAAGAGATTAGAGACAGTGTTACTGCAGCGATTGGACTCAATGATGACCTGCTAACTATCGTAAAAAAAAGCAAGCTAAAAATCTGTGGCCATATAACAAGGTCTTCGGGGCTCGCTAAGACCTTACTTCAGGGAACAGTACCAGGAAAAAGAAGAAGAGGCAGACAGAGAAAGCGATGGGAGGACAACATAAAAGAATAAACGGGCATGCCACTGAATGAGGTTCTAACTAAGGCTAAGGACAGAGGGAAAGGGTGCAGGACGGTGGACGAATCTTGCGTGGTGCCCCCACGGTCCAGCAGACTAAAGGATAGGAGGAAAAGGAAATATTTCAAGAGTGGCAGCTACTTTGTGTTGTAACCACAGTGAAACTATGTTGTTACATTGCCTGGTGTCAGAATTAAAGGCTCTACGGGAGGACTAATCCTTCCAGCCTTGCTACCAAATGGAGTTCATCTCAGGTCTCAGAATTAAGATATTTACGCCTGCAAAAGAAGACCTAAGTCTAAAAGAAATAATTCTAGATCTACGCGCCAGGATGGATCTATCTAGTTCAGCGTTTCTCAACCTTTTAAAGCTCGGCGACCCCCTAACACAAGTCCCCACTAGAAGGCGACCCCCAACTTTAAAATGTATTTCGTTCATAGGCCTATGTAAATTTCATTTTGCTAATATTTTATAATCGTAATCAAAATGTAGTTGGACATCCATGATGTATTTTCCTATATACTGAACATAGCAAAAGCTTTATATAAGTAATTGTATTTATTGTATTGTGCTTAAATTAGAAAAACAACAACACTTTATGACTTTCATTCATCGACTTTTCTAGTGCATGTTTATTATGTTAATGCAAACTTAAGTGACAATTTGAAAAGTATGGCTAGGCATGGAAAACGTACATTTGTTAATACAGTGAACTGCATTGCTACAAAAATATTGTTGCGATAGTATTTGTAAATACGCCAACGTCAGTACGAAGATTGAGCTTGGTTCTGTTTCCCTAGATGAGGAACTCTCCTGGTAGTAAGATCATAACGAATGTAACCTTCAGTATCAAGTCTCTTTCTGAACTGAGTCTTAAAAAAGATATGTTGTCAGAAATAGAAGAAAGCGCAAAACAATCTCAGAACGGGATATGACTGTAAACACCTGATACAGAATTGTGTAAATGACATTGAAAAAATATACTTTTTAGCTGCATAGCTATTGTGGCAGTGTCCTCGTTGCTAATGTATGTCCATACATTGAGTTTCGATGACTTTTGGTGACTCATTCAGTACCAAACGTTGAAATCCAGACATACTTGGATCACCATATGTGCGGGCACCACAAATATCTTTCAAAAATGAAACAACTTTGTCAATTAAATAACGTTCTATATAAGCTGTTTCAACAAGTTTCCAAAAAGGAAACTCGTCTTTAATTAAAATCACGTAAACCAGTAATAGAACTTTGGCGACGTCTGTGAAGTCATCAAGTTGGATGCTAAATATTGGAAGAGGAGAAGATATCATTTTCTGAATTACATGATCAATGATATCCGTAGACTTGTCAACTATTTTCCTGTGAACAGTCTCATTAGAGAAGGAATCTGCACTAAATTTGTTAACGCTCCAATCATCACTCAAACTCGAGATACTCAATGTATTTGTCCGCTGGCAATATTCACTTCTTGTCAATGGTGTGAGACTTCAAAGCTATGTCAATTCTAAGAGCCGCCAAATAAGAAGCGTCAGCGGCCAATTTGTTTTGATTATGGTATTTGCCACCTAAGTCTGAATCTATTGACTTCATCAGCTTTAAAACTAAAATACTGGATGTAGTTATAAACAAAACTTGCACGTTTCAGATTGGCTTCATACATTCGGCAGATAGAACTTCATTACATCGGAGTTTTTCAATTCCTGCTTACAATTTTGAAGTAAAACCTAATCGCAAAAGATGTACTTACATTTTCTCATGGAACATCAGGCTCCATGTTCCTGGGATGTTTTGTAATGAATATATAACGATGGCGTATTACTAGTTTCAATTGCTCCACAGCGTGCTAGAGCCTTTACAATCCCACAATGCAGTTAAGCAGCGCATTTGACGGACAGTAATTTCAAAATATTTGTGCTGCGACATAATTAATATACCGGTAATTAACAATGGAAAAAGTTACTTCCCACGTTGACTACACAAAAGGGGTCGCGACCCACAAGTTGAGAAACCCTGATCTAGTTGTTGGAATCTGTTGGTCTGCCATCTCACGACTACTACCACTCAGTCCAGATTCTGGACAATATCTTATCTTATCTTATATAATACAGACGTTACTTTAAAAAAAAGAAGATGATTACGTCCTACGCGTCATGCATTTAGTCACTCATATTAACCAATGGCCTAATTTCTGCCAAGTCACTGGTTTTCCTGGCTAGCTCAGGCAACCCATTCCATGCTCTAATAGCACTAGAGAAGAAGGAGCATTAGTACACATTTGTTCTAGCATATGAAATGAGGAATGTTTAGATCTCGCAAGGTTTCACATTGTTATCTACTTGAAAGAAGTTTCATAAAACACTTTTTTTTCATAAAACACTTTTTTTTTTCATAAAACATTTTTTTTTTCATAAAACACTTTTTTTTCATAAAACACTTTTTTTCATAAAACACTTTTTTTCATAAAACACTTTTTTTCATAAAACACTTTTTCATAAAACACTTTTTTTCATAAAACACTTTTTTTCATAAAACACTTTTTTTCATAAAACACTTTTTTTCATAAAACACTTTTTTTTCTATATGTTCATTTACAAGAAAGATTTCTACGTCATCTCAAAAGCTTTTCGAAAACATTTCCAAGTTTTGATTTTCTCATGGTAGATAGCTCTAAATTTTCCCGATACTTTGAATAGACGACTTTTATTTGACACACACACACACAAAAAAAGATGTCTTACTGAACACAAAGTACGTACATCGCTATGTCGCCAAAATGTACATCGATTGTCGTGGGTGGAATAAAATGGACAAATGCTGCCTCCTTCTTTATAAGACTTCATTTGGTCAACGCTTTTGTCATTTACTATGGTGAATAGCGCTGTTTCACTACAAGAAATTACTGAAATATTGGCCCGTCTAACCCTTTATTAACAACTTTAAAAAAAAAAATTAATTTGCAAGCCCAAACTACACTACCGCGCTCAACGGGGTGTTATGGAATGCGTGTGTGTGTGTTTCTATCTTGACGGTAGGAAGCAGTTGTTTAGGACTAATACTACATAGGTGGCATTGTCGTCTATGGTCTTAGTTAGGGGAGACCACTCCAGAACGTGAGACTGAAAGAATGTGTTATTGTAGTGAGTTTTGTTTACAGATATTATTTATTACTAAAGTCTACTAAATTTACTTCATTTATCATAGGTTGATTTGGTCTACATTTTAAATAGTTATATACAGTAATATTCACAAAAGGAAGCTATGCAAGTTATTTGAAGTTTTATTAGTTAAAATATATTACACCTACAACGGTTTAGTTGTTCACCAGCAGTTTGGTGCTACAAGACAACGGCCGGGTGAGGGGGGGGGGAGCTTATAGTCCTCTTCCAGATCCCCTTTGTGGATGGATGATTTAAGTTTCTGCCCTCTTCAATACACTCTCTATAAAAAAACACATACACATTATCCATGGAGCAAACATTGCACTCTTATCCAGAAGAAATGAAGAAACTAATAGTGAATGAAATAAATGACAAATGGATAAGCTCTCATCCGAATCACAAGAAAGATGATGCCTATTATAAGCTATCCCGACAAGATCAACGTCTTATCTTTCAACTCAGGACCGGACAGCAGAATGAGGCAACATATGTACCGGAAGCTCAATATTTGAAACAATGAAGTCCGGCCCTGCTAATTTTTGACGAATGAATACTACTTCTCCCCCCCCCCCTCTTTTTTTTCGCCTTTAAAATTACGTGGGGTAACTCTAGTCCGTCCGACCTGCAGAAATAAAAGAGTTATCTTTCCATTACTTGGTGTTCAAACTCTTGAGCCATGAAGAGAATTATATATATATATATATTAATTTTCGTATCGAGGGGAAAAGCAACAGCGTTGAAATTTTGAGCAACATTGTAGTATAGGATCTGCGGCATTTTACGTCTCGAGAGACGATCTTTTCCCTTTGCAACTTCTTGTGTGACTAAAGAGGCCAATCCTTGATACACAGCTGCGATCGCAGGTTGGGCATATATAATCACCAGGCGCCGTTGCATTTTCACCCTTCTTTCTGCTTCTGTTGTGTATGACATCTGCAATCTTTGACCCTTCCTTTATGCTCTCTCTCCATGAGGATCTGTCCAGTGCCACCTCTTCCCAGTTGCCAGTGTCGATTTGAAGAGCTTCATGTCACGTTTGCATACATCCGTATAACGTGAAAGTGGGCGACCAGCGGCTCTCCTGCCTTCTATTAGATCGCCATACAGGATGTCCTGTGGAAGTCGACCTACTGGCATTCTACGAACGTGGCCAAGCCAGCCAAGGCGTGTGCTGATGATAACAGAGCGGATGTCCTGGCACCCTGCTCTTTGTAGCACTTCCTCATTGGTTATCTTATCTTGCCACCTTATTTTAAAGATCCGCCTTAGGCATCGGAGGTGGAAAAAATTCAGCTTTTTTTCCTGCCATGAGTAGGTTGACCATGTTTCACTTCCGTACAGCAAGGTGCTCAACACACAGGTCCGGTAGACTAGGGCTTTAGTACTGCTAGTCAGCAATATGTTGTCCCAGACTCTTTTCTGCAGCCGTGACATGGTGGCCATTGCCTTGGCTATCCTGTTGTTTATGTCTTTATCCAGTATAGTGTTGTTGGATATGATGTAGTATAGGATAAACACTTGATATTACAACTTTAACATTGTGTTAGTGTTGTGTGTATTTTAGCAACATCATCTTTCTGTGTTGCCAATAGGCTTTATTTCTTATATCAAATCACTCTGTTTGCCTGTCTGTCTGGCAAAAAGTTTGTACACGGTACTTCTCTTGCACTCAATCTCGGATTAAGCTGAGTTTTTTGCACAACCATCTCTAGTACCTGACAATACAAGAATCAATTTAAAAAAAAACAACAACAATTAGTTATTAAATATTGGTAATTAATTATTTTGTTTGGTATCTTGAACAAGGGAAAGAAATAGTATTGGACAGATGTGGTGGTATAAGTTGAATACGTCCCATTGAGTGATCTTCACCCCTTTAGCAATCATTGTTTATGCATTTAAAAAACGACCATGTAAACATTCATCAAGATATTCTTTTCTTTCCTCCCCCTTTCCTACTGATCCAGACAAGTGATAAGGATCATAGCGCATTAAGAAAGCTAAAAGCTAAACAAAACCAATTGGTAAAACCAATATTTCTAATAGCACAGATTTATAAACTACACGTCGGCTGAAAGTAGAATTACAAGACTGATCCAAACTAATTAAACTTAATATTAGCTGTGTATTTTTATATGTATTTTTTTGTTTGTTGTTTTTCTTGCTTTAGCATGTCGACCAGAGACCTGCTTCCGACCACTGAGCCAAAATCCTAAAGAAAGAATATGGGACATCTTATCCCCAAAGTTGACATTAACAGAACAGAATCGTCAACAAATAGTGGAGCTCTCCTTCTCCATACCAGTCAGTGATGTGATCTTTGTAACAGCCACGTCCGATAACCACTATGACGAGACACAATATTCAGTTCACAATTTACACGCAGTTGTCTACCCTAAAGTTAAAAATATGACTTTTGTTATCTTTGATATTGGACTCACCCTGGCACAAAGAGAAAAGGTAAAATAATAATCAGTATTACAGTTGACATTTATACAGCTAATACTTGCTATTAAAAATGTGATTAAATGTAGAGTATTATAGAGTTTTAACATTGCCTTATTGCCAAAGCTTAGACAACGGGCAGGAGCCACAAGAATAAGATTGTGCTTGAGTGACATATGAGTGCCGTACAATACAAACTCGAGTCGTTGCCAAGGTAACGAAGGCTTGTGTTACTCATCCTGACATAGCGTATGTGTATTTCCGAATTCTTTCTGCCGGATATGCCGGAGACGCAATTTAGAAAGTACACTTCATACCAATATTTATGAATCATTAATTAAGTTTTGTTTGTTTCAGACGATAAAAGCTTGCAGGTGTCACGTGATAGTGTTTCCATTTGAAAAGTTTCCAAGTTTCTTTAAGGAGCGAGGATGTTACACCTGGAAACCACTCATAGTCATGGTAATTGTCAACTAGTTTGTGTGTAAACCACTCATAGTCATGGTAATAGTCAAATAGTTTATGAGGGAACCACTCATAGTCATGGTAATAGTCAACTAGTTTGTCAGGGATCAACTCATAGTCATGGTTTAAGTCAACTAGTTTTTGTGGGAACCACTCATAATCATGGTAATAGTCAACTATTTTGTGTGGGAACCACGCATAATCATGGTAATAGTCAACTAGTTTGTGTGGGAACCACTTAAAGTTATGGCAATAATCAACTAGTTAGAGTTGGAAACACTCATAGTTATGGTAATAGTCAAATTTTTTGTGTAAACCACTCACAGTCATGGTAATAGTCAACTAGTTTGTGTGGGAACCACTTATAGTCATGGCAATAATCAATTAGTTAGAGTTGGAAACACTCAAAGTTATCGTAATAGGCAACTAGTCTGTGTGGAAACCACTCACAGTCATGGTAATAGACAACTAGTTTGTGTGGGAACCATTTATAGTCATGGTAATGGTTTACTAATTTGTGTGGGAACCACTTATAGTCATGGTAATAGTCAACTAGTTTGTCAGGGAACAACTCATAATCATGGTAATAGTCAACTAGTTTGTGTGGGAACCACTCTTCGCTGCGGTAAAAACGAACTATTTGTATACATGTGTTCATACTTCATGTACATCATCATTTTTAAACAATTTTCTCCAGGCTGCCATGATGAAAGCGAACAAGTTTGTCGTCTACCAAGATGCCTCATTATCTTGGAAAGATACAGTCCTTGAGTTACTTGACAGGGGAGATAAACTAGACTTACAGCTATGGGGAGTTAATGGTATGCACAATATCCCAGTAGCAACTTTGAAAAGTGTAAGTTGAGCAATTAACTGTATTATCTATTACTTCTTATCTTATATAATACAGACGTTACTTCAAAAAAGAAGATGATTACATCCTTCTTAAGATGTACTAGTAAAGCTCTCAAGATAATTATATTACTCCTGACATTTAAGTTTTACTTAGCCTCTGTCAACTAGTTCAACTCCTGACATGTAAATTTTACTAAGCCTCTGTCAATTAATTTAACTCCTGACATGTAAGTTTTACTTAGCCTCTGTCCACTAGTTCAACTTGTCACGTATTACGAACTGAATTCTACTTTTAAATGGCTTGCCTAGGGGAACGTGACAATAGAAAAGCAGTTGTGTCACTTGTCTTAAGTCTGAATTTAATCAAAGACTTACAATGAATAATAAAAAAAAATGACACAAGAAATCGGAAGGTAAAATATCAACTTAATGTTTAATCATAATATAACTCAATACAAAATGGAAGGGTTGACCAAAACCCTTTTACAAAAATGGCATGTAAAAATATTACAATACAAGAGTTTGAAAATATAATTACAAATACAAGCAAGGCCTTGAAAAAAGAAAAATCTTAACTTACACGATCAATTGGTATACCACGCACGGGTCACGCAATGTCTCCGCTATTCTGTCTCACGGCTGTCTCCGTATGTCTGTCCGTCAACGTTACGCGAGCGGTCTTTATATAATCTACCGCGCGTCGATATCTAGTAATTTCTAGAACAAAAAGTCATCAACACCCAGATCTAGAACGCTCTTCAAAGAGACAGAAGAAAAAAAAAACCACCCTCCTTTCAACCAGAGGTACACACATAGGTCAAGGACCGGTCACTGTCTGTGTGGCTTGACGAATAAAAAAAAACTTATTACACAAGGGGGCAGACAACCTACAGGTCAAGAAAAAAAAATAGTATCTAGGCATTGTTACCTAGATACGTAACACCTCCCTCCTAAAAATAAAAAGTTTACATTTCCACGAAATGGAAATCTTTTTAGAATAATTACAAAAATGATATTTACATTACAGAATGTATTTATCATGATATATATATAAAAAAATATATACATCAAAATACTTTTTACAATCTAGATAAGGCATCGGCGATAAGATTTTCGCTGCCTTTTATGTGTTTAAGATCTAGGTTGTACTCTTGTAAAAATAAACTCCACCTGAGAAGTCGTTGATTCTTGCCAGACATTTTGTGGATAAATGTAAGGCGATTGTGGTCAGTAAATACAACCAGTGGCCATCTGGACCCACTGATATAAAAATCAAAGTGTTGTATAGAAAGAATCAACCCAAGACATTCTTTTTCCACAGTAGAATAATTTCTTTGATGTCTATTAAACTTCTTGGAAAAGAAACAAATAGGATGCTCTACTTGGAAATTATCTTCTTGGTAAAGGACTGACCCAACACCTGTGTCACTGGCGTCAATAGCTAACCTAAAAGGTTTTCCGAAGTCAGGAGCCATCAAAATAGGGGAGCTAGATAATATCTGCTTAATTTGGTTAAAGGCTTTCTGACATTCATCCGTCCAAGTAAATCGGACGTTCTTTCTCAGGAGGTTTGTTAAAGGACTGGCAATGACAGAAAAATTTTCGCAAAACTTTCTATAATATCCAGACATTCCCAAAAATCTTCGGAGTTGTTTCCGATCAGCAGGAATAGGGAAAGCTTGGATAGCTTTTACTTTGGCCATTACAGGTTTCACCTGGCCTTGTCCTACAATATGGCCTAAGTATTGGATGAAAGCCTGGCAAAAATCACTCTTACTCAGGTTTACAGTAATTTTTGCATGTAAAAGTTTAGTAAAAAGACAATGCAGTTGTTTACAATGGCTAGAAAAATCTTGACTAAAATTTACTACATCGTCTATGTATGCGTGGCAATTCTCCATGTCAGCAAGCAGGGCATTTATCATTCTCTGGAAAGTGGCAGGAGCATTCTTCATGCCAAATGGCATCACTTTGTATTGGTACAGACCATCAGGGGTGACAAAGGCGGAGATTTCCTTTGCCCTATCAGTCAGGGGAACCTGCCAATAACCTGAAAGTAGGTCTATTTTGGTGATGTACTTAGCGTCACCAATACAATCTATGAGATCGTCTATCCTAGGGATAGGAAACGAATCGGTCTTTGTTACAGCATTTACCTTACGGTAGTCTGTACAAAAACGATAAGTCTTGTCCTGTTTAGGTATCAAGACACATGGGGAGCTCCAGCTACTGGAACTTGGTTCAATGAGGTCATTTTCAAGCATATACTTGATTTCTGACCTAAGTATGGCAAGTTCTTCAGGGTTGACCCTGTAAGGATGCTGCTTGACTGGAGTAGCCTCGCCAACATCTACATCATGCATTATAACATTAGTCTGTTTTGGTACATCAGAAAAAATGTCATTAAATTCATTAATGAGTTTCATGATAACTGGCCTTTCTGTCGAAGACAGATGAGACAGTTTTACATCCAAATTCTGTAATACAAAAGAATTAGGTATTTTGTATTGTCCAAATTTCTCCTTTACAATATCATCATCAATAGGAGAAACATGGCTATTTGAACAACTTTTGACTGTATTTAAAACACAATTACTCTTCTCTGAGTGATCTGGCCGAGATACATAAGGCTTCAGCATGTTTATATGACATAGCTGAGTCTTTTTCCTACGGTCAGGAGTTTTGATTGTGTAATTGAGGTCACTAATTTTGGTCTCAATTTCATAGGGACCAAAGTATCTGGCTTGCAAGGGTTGACCTGGTATGGGCAAAAATACAAGCACCTTATCCCCGGGAGAAAATTCTCTAACACGGGCCTTTCTATCATACCAGCGTTTCATGCTGGATTGGGTGTTTTGTAAGTTATTTTTGGCCAGAACACAAGCATCATAAAGTCTAGTTTTAAACTTACTTACATAGTCTAAAAGTCCTTCAGTGGCTGTTGGTGACAACAAAGTCTCTTTTATACATTTCAAGGGACCGCGCACCGAATGGCCAAAGACTAAGTCAAAAGGGCTGAATCCCAACGATTCCTGGACGGATTCACGGGTTGCAAACAGCAGCATGTGGATTCCTTCGTCCCAGTCTTTTTCGTGCTCAAAGCAATAGGTTCGGATCATGTTCTTGAGAGTCTGATGGAATCGCTCAAGAGCGCCTTGCGACTCGGCATGATACGCACTCGACATGCAGTGTTTGATGCCCAACTGAGTCATGACTTGCTTGAAAAGATTGGCCGTGAAATTCGTTCCTTGGTCCGATTGGATGGACTTTGGTAGACCAAATAGAGTAAAGAACTTGATTAAGGCCTTTACAATGTTCGATGCTTTTATGTTCCTTAGAGGAATAGCCTCAGGAAAACGAGTTGAAGCACACATAATGGTCAACAGGTATTGGTTGCCAGCTTTTGTCCTTGGGAGAGGACCAACACAGTCAATAAGTACTCTGCTGAAAGGTTCTTCAAAGGCTGGAATCGGCTTCAGAGGAGCAACAGGGATCTTTTGATTTGGCTTGCCAACCATCTGACAGGCATGAATGGATCGGCAGTACTGGATGACATCTTTCTTCAAACGTGGCCAGAAGAAGTGTGACATAATCTTGTGGTATGTCTTGTGGATGCCGAGATGACCTGACATTGGTGTGTCATGAGCCAGATTCATGATGTACGCTCGGTATCTTTCTGGTAACACGATTTGATGGCATATTCTCCATTCTTCTTCGTTGGATGCGTCTGGAGGTTTCCATTTCCTGAAGAGCATATCATCTTGGATGTAGTAGCACGTTGATGCTAGCTCTGCCTCTTGTGATGTCATTGCGGTTTCTCGGAGTTTGGCGAGCTCTGGATCCTTCTTTTGGTCCTCAATCAACTGTTTTCGAGTTGATGCCGGCTTTTCAGAATTTGGCGTTGGTTCTTCTTCAAGAGAAGCAAAGAATGTGGTGCTCAAGTCCACATCATCGTGGTTACTGTTGGCTTTGATAACGTTCTCTTCTTGAGATGCTTTCAACCTCATTGCCCTTGTTACTGCACACGCTGGATATAACCCTAGGTCTTCCTCGGGTGTGGCAGATAAGTCGGGTTTTTGAGTGACGATGGGTTCGGCTATCACCTTTCCACCTGCTAAGTCATTGCCTAACAGCAACGAGATGCCTTCCAATGGTAATGTTGGTCGGACACCTACAACAACCGGTCCAGTAATGAGATTTGACTTTATGTCGATTAGATGTAGAGGCACATCTATACATCCAAGCTCTACGCCTCGTAACAGGATGCTCTTCCCAGTCGATGATGATTTTGACAAGGGCAAGATACCCTCTAAAAGTAGCGATTGTGAGGCACTTGTGTCTCTCAAAATGGTGATAGGTCGTAGACTTGTAGAATCACCGGGTAGTGATACGAATCCTTCCGAAATGAAAGGCTTAAAATCCTCTAATAAAACATCAATTTTGGTTGATGCAGACTGGACTTGGGTCGAACTCTCGCTGGAGTCATTGACATCTCTAGGAGACGCAGTGGAGAAACTCTTTCTTGAGTCAGTAGAACATCTTTTGGATGTATTTGGAGAACTCTTGATGGAGTCATTGGAACATCGGGGTGATGTCTTATGGGAACTCTGGATAGAGTCATGGGAACATCGGGGTGATGTATTATGGGAACTCTGGATAGAGTCATTGGAACATCGGGGTGATGTATTATGGGAACTCTGGATAGAGTCATTGGAACATCGGGGTGATGTATTATGGGAACTCTGGATAGAGTCATTGGAACATCGGCTTGATGTATTTGAAAAACTCTTGGTTGAGTCATTAAAACATCGGCTTGATGTATTTGAAAAACTCTTGGTTGAGTCATTGGAACATCGGCTTGATGTATTTGAAAAACTCTTGTTTGAGTCATTGGAACATCGTAAAGATGAATTTGAAGAACTCACTGTTGACTCATTTGAACATCGTGGAGACATTTTCGGAGAGTCTTGTACAGTCAATACATTTGAAACAGGTGGTGTCGAGGTATTCTTGATATGACTTGATGATGAGGGAGTAAACCTCGACGACCACTGTACTGTGCAAGCGCTGACTTTCGAAGGAGCTTTTTCGTTTCTCTTCCTCAATTTCCAGCAATCGTCAATTTTATGGCCTTCTCGTTTGCAGTAGGAACAAGTAGCTTTACTTGTAGTAGGTTTTCTGTCATTTGTACTGCTGTTCTTGATGGAGTTGCTAGCAAAAAAATATGTATACAATGTAAATATACAGTACAAAATCAGTACAACAAAAAACCTTAAGAGAGTTTGGTCAATACTATTGATACTTTACTTCCGACTCTTTGACACAAAAAAAAAATTTTTTGTTAAAGTCAACTTCGCCTTTACAAAATTACTCAAGTAAGACGAAAATAGGTTCAGAAAAATATCCGGGACGAAAGCCCTCAAACTTCTTTTGTCACGTATTACGAACTGAATTCTACTTTTAAATGGCTTGCCTAGGGGAACGTGACAATAGAAAAGCAGTTGTGTCACTTGTCTTAAGTCTGAATTTAATCAAAGACTTACAATGAATAATAAAAAAAAATGACACAAGAAATCGGAAGGTAAAATATCAACTTAATGTTTAATCATAATATAACTCAATACAAAATGGAAGGGTTGACCAAAACCCTTTTACAAAAATGGCATGTAAAAATATTACAATACAAGAGTTTGAAAATATAATTACAAATACAAGCAAGGCCTTGAAAAAAGAAAAATCTTAACTTACACGATCAATTGGTATACCACGCACGGGTCACGCAATGTCTCCGCTATTCTGTCTCACGGCTGTCTCCGTATGTCTGTCCGTCAACGTTACGCGAGCGGTCTTTATATAATCTACCGCGCGTCGATATCTAGTAATTTCTAGAACAAAAAGTCATCAACACCCAGATCTAGAACGCTCTTCAAAGAGACAGAAGAAAAAAAAAACCACCCTCCTTTCAACCAGAGGTACACACATAGGTCAAGGACCGGTCACTGTCTGTGTGGCTTGACGAATAAAAAAAAACTTATTACACAAGGGGGCAGACAACCTACAGGTCAAGAAAAAAAATAGTATCTAGGCATTGTTACCTAGATACGTAACAAACTCCTGACATTCAGATATCACTTAGCCTCTGTCCACTAGTTCAACTCCTGACATTCAGATATCACTTAGCCTCTGTCCACTAGTTCAACTCCTGACATTCAGATATCACTTAGCCTCTGTCCACTAGTTCAACTCCTGACATTCAGATATCACTTAGCCTCTGTCCACTAGTTCAACTCCTGACATTCAGATATCACTTAGCCTCTGTCCACTAGTTCAACTCCTGACATTCAGATATCACTTAGCCTCTGTCCACTAGTTCAACTCCTGACATTCAGATATCACTTAGCCTCTGTCCACTAGTTCAACTCCTGACATTCAGATATCACTTAGCCTCTGTCCACTAGTTCAACTCCTGACATTCAGATATCACTTAGCCTCTGTCCACTAGTTCAACTCCTGACATTCAGATATCACTTAGCCTCTGTCCACTAGTTCAACTCCTGACATTCAGATATCACTTAGCCTCTGTCCCCTAGTTCAACTCCTGACATTCAGATATCACTTAGCCTCTGTCCACTAGTTCAACTCCTGACATTCAGATATCACTTAGTCTCTGTCCACTAGTTCAACTCCTGATTATCAGATATCACTTAGCCTCTGTCAACTAGTTCAACTCCTGACATTCAGATATCACTTAGCCTCTGTCCACTTGTTCAACTCCTGACATTCAGATATCACTTAGCCTCTGTCCACTAGTCCTTCTTCATCTTGTTCTTCGTTCGGAGATGAACCACTCAGTGTTTTCCAGTTCAGGTAGTTTTCAGTATAGTTTTTTTTTATATTGTTCAGGCCTCTTGCTATAGTATGTAACTTTGAAAGAAATGGTCAGCATTCTGTAATGCTTTACAAGGGCAGGTTTGGCTAGTCCCGACTTTTAGCTTCCGGAACATTTGTTGTCTCATTCTGTTGTGTCCTGTACTAAGTAAAAACATTATGCGCTGGTCATGTCAGGATAGCTTATAATATAATGTCAGCTAGTCCAACTCCTTCCATTTAAGTCTCACTTAGCCAACTAGAGTTCAATGTTATATACATGATCATTACTTTACTTTCTAGTCGTCTGTTCTGTAGTGTTTCTATACTACTAATTTTATTAATAAAATTATACTACTCAAATTAAGTCAAATGTGAGAGTTCTTCGCTAAAGACTTCACGGATTTATTTTACCTCTGTATCTTTATGTTTCAAGAGTTGAGTGGTCCCAAAGGTTAAATATGCGCCCATATATTTCCAAGGTGTTTTACTTGTGTAATAGTCTTTTTTTTTCCTAGATGTTTCACTAGTGTAATGTTCTATTTCCTAAATGTTTCACTAGTGTAATGTTCTATTTCCTAGATGTTTAACTAGTGTAATTTTCTATTTCCTAAATGTTTCACTAGTGTAATGTTATATTTCCTAAATGTTTCACTAGTGTAATGTTCTATTGCCTAGATGTTTCACTAGTGTGGTGTTCTATTTCCTAGATGTTTCACTAGTGTAATGTTCTATTTCCTAGATGTTTCACTATTGTAATGTTCTATTTCCTAAATGATTCACTAGTGTAATTTTCTATTTCCTAGATGTTTCACTATTGTAATGTTCTATTTCCTAAATGATTCACTAGTGTAATTTTCTATTTCCTAAATGTTTCACTAGTGTAATGTTATATTTCCTAAATGTTTCACTAGTATAATGATCTATTTATTAGACTTTTCACTTGTCCAGGTGTGGGCAACTTTTTTCAACCGAGGGCCGCATTAACAAAATTTTGGGACTGGGCGGGCCGCATATATATATAAATATATATATAAATGAGTTGGCAATTTTTGTAAACTAATTTTACGAATTATTTTTTTTAATTTTGCTATTGTCTATTTACATCTAACATTTCACCACGAATGTATAGTAGTACTTGAAGTATATAACTATTTACTCTCGTGCATAATGTTCCGGAACTATGGAACTAGCGTACTAGTTGTTTTTCTTGTGACTACTGTCAAATTACCTTTAATAAGCATCGACCTATTCTAACACTTGATAATTTTCAAACAAAAAGAAAATCTTGTTCAAAGATGAATGTGGTTCCATAAAATGTGAAAGTATAAATTTCTTAAAGTGTGGATATACTGCTTCTGGCACCCATAAAGTACACGCGAAAGAACTGACTGGAACTTCTATTTCAGGTCATAATTTGCTTTGAGGTATGTCATCTGGAGCTATATCAGCTTCTGCATTAAATGGTGAGCTGAGAACTGGTTTCGAGTTCTTGACGTCTTAAAATTTGCTTTAAAATTCCACAATCAAGGAATCCAAATAGGTCTTGTACTTTTCAACCATTTCCCTAGAAATAGTTTCACCTTTCAGCTAATGTAAAATGATCAAGCCTTAATTTTGATTGCTGGCCTCAAGAAATTTAATATCTTTGTTTATAAATATTTAAGAAGCACATACATTTCATGTGCTTACAACAATTTGCAATGTTTCCGATGATTAACATGAAGTCTGTCTTCAACGCTTCATTAGAAATATTAGTAAAGGGTCACAGTCAATGTCCATCAAGGAACCTAACAATTTCTTCCTTGTTATTCCATATTGATTTGATCATTGGCCAGCGGATACTACTGTGTTACCGAACATCGGGATGTTTTAATTCCAAATCTTCACGTACTTTTCTGAACTGCCAGTTGAGGCCAGCCTTGGATAATTTATAATTGGAGGCCATAGGCGAAGTGTTTTTGGTGGCTTCGAATAAAATTGAAAAATACAAAGTAAGGTGACAAAACTAAAATTATGGAATTAAAAACCTAGTGTACTTGGAACACTAACATGGAGTTTAAGTTTCGCTATTCCTTCTGTATAATATTAAATTGTATATCTTGTGTGAGGCCCCCAACAATCAAGAAACTGGGAAGCTGCATAGTTCGTCTACGGTCCTATGCCTAACATATGTTTGTGTTTAAGTTGCGCTATAACTTGTATGAATTTAATGTAGCTTTGTGTAAACTTTAAAGTTACTAGTTTATGGTTAGGATATTTCTTTATTTTATTGAAAAGGCTGCTTTTCCTAGTCAAAGCTCCATCATTTGTTACCCTTTCCATATTGTACAAGCCAACCCAACACTTTCAACACAATTCTTCAAAGCATTGAATAAATACTGGCCTGGTCTTATCGAAATATTGCTATTAAATAAAATGTTCGTTTACTTTAAACTTTTTTAGAAGGACGTTTAGAGACAATGTTTCTTTAGCCTCTTCATGATAACTGTTAAGAATCAAAAGTTTCAACAATTTCTATTGATATTTACAATTATTTATTTATAATATATTTGCATTTTTATATGTGTAATGTGTGGGCACACATGATTTATTTAGGTTTCCGCGGGCCGCATAAAACACCTCGGCGGGCCGCATGTGGCCCACGGGCCGTAATTTGCCCACCCCTGCACTAGTGTCATGTTTTATTTCCTAGACGTTCAACTAGTGTAATAGTCTGCTACCATTTCCTAGTTTTATTTAAATAGCGCAGTGTTCTCTTACCTTTTTTAATGTTCTCGTGACATTCCCTAAAGGTTTGTCTAGAGTAATGTTTTATGTTCCATTCCATAAAGGTTTGTCTAGTGTAATGTTTTATGTTCCAATCCATAAAGGTTTGTCTAGTGTAATGTTTTATGTTCCAATCCATAAAGGTTTGTCTAGTGTAATGTTTTATGTTCCAATCCATAAAGGTTTGTCTAGTGTAATGTTTTATGTTCCAATCCATAAAGGTTTGTCTAGTGTAATGTTTTATGTTCCAATCCATAAAGGTTTGTCTAGTGTAATGTTTTATGTTCCAATCCATAAAGGTTTGTCTAGTGTAATGTTTTATGTTCCAATCCATAAAGGTTTGTCTAGTGTAATGTTTTATGTTCCAATCCATAAAGGTTTGTCTAGTGTAATGTTTTATGTTCCAATCCATAAAGGTTTGTCTAGTGTAATGTTTTATGTTCTATTCCCTAGATGTTTGTCTAGTGTAATGTTTTATATTCTATTCCCTAGATGTTTGTCTAGTGTAATGTTTTATGTTCCATTCTTTAAAGGTTTGTCTAGTGTAATGTTTTATATTCTATTCCCTAAATGTTTGTCTAGTGTAATGTTTTATGTTCCAATCCATAAAGTTTTGTCTAGTGTAATGTTTTATGTTCCAATCCATAAAGGTTTGTCTAGTGTAATGTTTTATGTTCCAATCCATAAAGGTTTGTCTAGTGTAATGTTTTATGTTCCAATCCATAAAGGTTTGTCTAGTGTAATGTTTTATGTTCCAATCCCTAAAGGTTTGTCTAGTGTAATGTTTTATGTTCCAATCCATAAAGGTTTGTCTAGTGTAATGTTTTTTGTTCCATTCCCTAAAGGTTTGTCTAGTGTAATGTTTTATGTTCCAATCCATAAACGTTTGTCTAGTGTAATGTTTTATGTTCCAATCCATAAAGGTTTGTCTAGTGTGATGTTTTATGTTCTATTCCCTAGATGTTTGTCTAGTGTAATGTTTTATATTCTATTCCCTAGATGTTTGTCTAGTGTAATGTTTTATGTTCCATTCCATAAAGGTTTGTCTAGTGTAATGTTTTATGTTCCAATCCCTAAAGGTTTGTCTAGTGTAATGTTTTATGTTCCAATCCATAAAGGTTTGTCTAGTGTAATGTTTTATGTTCCAATCCCTAAAGGTTTGTCTAGTGTAATGTTTTATGTTCCAATCCATAAAGGTTTGTCTAGTGTAATGTTTTTTGTTCCATTCCTTAAAGGTTTGTCTAGTGTAATGTTTTATTTTCCAATCCATAAAGGTTTCTCTAGTGTAATGTTTTATGTTCCAATCCATAAAGGTTTGTCTAGTGTAATGTTTTATGTTCCAATCCCTAAAGGTTTGTCTAGTGTAATGTTTTTTGTTCCAATCCATAAAGGTTTGTCTAGTGTAATGTTTTATGTTCCAATCCCTAAAGGTTTGTCTAGTGTAATGTTTTATGTTCCAATCCATAAAGGTTTGTCTAGTGTAATGTTTTTTGTTCCATTCCCTAAAGGTTTGTCTAGTGTAATGTTTTATTTTCCAATCCATAAAGGTTTGTCTAGTGTAATGTTTTATGTTCCAATCCATAAAGGTTTGTCTAGTGTGATGTTTTATGTTCTATTCCCTAGATGTTTGTCTAGTGTAATGTTTTATATTCTATTCCCTAGATGTTTGTCTAGTGTAATGTTTTATGTTCCATTCCATAAAGGTTTGTCTAGTGTAATGATTTATATTCTATTCCTTAGATGTTTGTCTAGTGTAATGTTTTATGTTTCATTCCATAAAGGTTTGTCTAGTGTAATGTTTTATGTTCTATTCCCTAGATGTTTGACTACATGGGAGACATGCCTTGTGCTTATCTAAACTACACGCAAATACAAAGTGGAATTATTGTATTTAAACAGACACCGTTTATAGTCAGAGCTGTACTGGAACCGTGGGCCAAGTGTGGCTTTGAGAAAGATTGTTTCTGTCCGCTTACCAAGGAGAACAGCGTGGACTGCTTTACCCCAAAGAAAGAAATTCATATGTGTCATAGGTTGGTATGGCACAAATAGTCATTGTAAATAAAGATCATTACTCATGCATCACACACACATCACACACACATCACACAAAATTATAACTCATATTGCACGTGTATCACAAAATTCTCTACACACATCATTCATAATATATATATGCATCGCGTATATATCTATACCTATCTCTCTCTCTCCATCTCTCTCTCTCTATATATATATATATATATATTTATATATATATATATTGTTAAGCTCTGGACACTACACTTAATAAACAACACCAACGCTCCAGTATCAGATTCATGAGTGAATTCATTTACACACTTTGTAAACACACATGACACATAACATTCCAACATTCACTCCCTTAGTCAAGGGGAATCATTCAAGCTACTGCTATAAACAATGTCAACCTCATTACAATTTCTTTTTTTTCTTTTTCTCACTCATTCTTACTTTCAACTATAAAGGCAAAAATCCAGAATCAGAAAGAAATGTAGGAAAATCAACCGAAATCAACAAGTACATATTATATTAACAAGTATTTATACGTGACAATAGTAGAATGTCAAATAACCCAAAAATCAAAGTAAACAATCTGTTTTAGTCACGTGTGTTTTTTTTTTTTTTTTTTTTTTTTTTTTTTTTTTTAAAGTATGGTGAATAATAAAATGAAATTGTAGGCATATTCACATAACTAGGAAAGGTGATATATTCAAACAAAAAATATGGCAGGGTCATAGGTATATTTACATTACTAGAAATAGAAATAGGGTGAATAAAGAAAAAAAAATTAAATAACAGTGCTGCTTACATATACTCATCCGGGAGTCTTCCTTCTTGCAGTATGGTCAGAAGTAGAAGTCCCGATGCGCCTCGTTTGGTCATCACATTAGCTAGTTGCGCTCTCCCAGGACACCAGCGAATTTCAATTCTTTCAGTCCTGTGCATCTCATTGATGGAAGCAATGTCAATACGCAGCCCTTTGTCTTCCACTAGCTTGGTGGTCTGCAGCGCTTCAATGACACTTTTGTTGTCAATAAAAACTGTGAAGGCAACGACTGTTTCTCAATACCACAGAGTTCTTCTATTACAGTTCTGTAAAAGATGGCAGACTCTAGGCCTTCTTGCAAGCCTAATGCCTCAGCAGCTATGGTAGATATCACTACCCTTTTGATCTTCGAGGCTCGCCAAAAAATTGGACAGCAATGCCCGTCTTGTCTTTAATCCATACAATATGGGCACTTGTACTTCCTGTACCACCACTAAGATTACCCAAGGCGGCATCGCAGAACAGAAGCAGCTCCCAGTCGTCTTCGGGTTTTCCATTTAGACCTCTATACAATTGTATGGGTCTTAAGTATTTTAGCTTTCCGATGACTTTTAATGCTCGCATTAGGTCTGTAACCACAGCTTTGTTTAACTTTGTGCTAAGATCAACTAACTCAAATGCCATATCAGGTCTGGAGCCTTGAACGACCCAATTTAACTGGCCAATGAGTTTTCTATACAAAGACTGTTCTGTATCATTCAACTGCAAATCCTTTTGCAAACATCTTGCTGGGTCTAGCTTTGGGCGATCAAGTTTTTCGATGTACGCTGTGTGGTCCAGGATGATCCCATCTGTGACTTGTCGGATATCGAATCCGATGTAATAAAAATTTCGCTCTTCTATCTTTCCTGCCACAAATCGGTGACGCAATTCACACATAGTCTTCTCAAAAACGTCATTGCCAGCATGAAGAAAATCGTCGACGTGGCAACAAATGATGCCACATACAGCTCCATCAGTCATTAATGTGAACAGTGCTGGATCAAGGCTTGACTGTTTGCAACCAAGTTCAATAAGCTCTTCTTTGACACTTAAATAAAACTGTCTTGCACCATCCTTGAGTCCATATAGCCCATACTTCAGTTTCCAAATAACTTTACTTGGAGTATTGCTCTCTTTTGGAGGTATAATATGTACATCTCTATCCAGGGGTTTTCCTTGTAAGAATGCAGATTTGATATCTGTTGTTTTAATCTGCCACTGTCTACTAGCCACAATTGACAAGAAAATTCTCACGGAACCTTTCGCAACAGTTGGACTATCTTTTGGTATTAAGTCTTGCTCTTCAAATCCTCTTACAACAAGACGTGCTTTTGGTGAACCATTTTTCATTGTTATAACCCAACGTGTAGAAATAGCATTTTGTCCACAGTCTTCAACCTCTTCATATGTTTCAAACTGTTTTAATTTCAATAACTCCAATTGTTTGGCTTCATCTATCTCTTTGCTTGATTCAACCATTGATAAGCATATATTGTCGCTATTGCCTCCCCTTGAATATTTCCACTCAATTCGTTCAAGGTCAATTTCTTAGTCCACATTATTTTCTATGTTATACCAATACTTATACTTTCCTGTGGCTTTGCCTGCTCTTCCGAGAATGGTAGCGTTTGTCCATTGTTCTGATTCGTCTATTCTGTATTCTATTTGTTCATTTGGCTTCAAACAAGTTACAGAATGAATGTCTGTCTTTGTGTTACTTTCATCTCTAATAAGTTCACGATCTCCATCAAATATTTCGCTTACACCACTCTTGACGCCGTCATGAATCGTTTTTGTGTTCTCCTCATTATCTTCTGTACTCTCTTCTATTTGAATCATTTCTGTCTTGTCAATTGGAATGCAATAATGGCCAGAAGATGTTAAGTTTAAGGCAACCTCTTTTCCAAATATAACAGCTGTATCATTTTCCAGATCCATTTTTACTCCTGCTGTTTTCATAGCAGATCTGGAAAGTAACAATGGTATGTCTGTTTCTACAGCATCAGTCAGAAGTTTAACCTTCTTTCCAGCCACTGTGACAGGTAACTCATATTCACCTTTTGATTTTATTATTGTTCCACCACCAAACTTAAACATTCTGTGACCTTCTCTTAACTTCACTTTGTTGCGGTCCTCTTCATCTAAAGAGCTCAAAAATGCCTCCAACCATGTCATTCCACACACTGTACTACTGCATGCGCTGTCCAATACGGCACAGTTAAAAGCTTCGACTCCTAATTGGGAAGTTTCATCTTTGTGATTTCCTGTGAACAAACAGGCTTCTTCTTCCTGGTCAACGATATTGACCCTCTTAGACATGTTTTCCCAACTGTCGGGGCACGTGGACAAAAGATGTCTGTATGATCCACATGATTTACATGTTAAGAGATTTCCGTCGGGACCAACTGGGTTTATATTTTTCGAACTTCGTTGTACTTTTGGGAATCCAAAACCTCGGGTGCCGCCCCTTCCTTGTCCTCCACCTCTTACTTGATGTCCGACTTTAGGCTTATAATTACATTTTGTCTGATCTTCTCGTTTTCCAAAGCTACTGAAGTTTTCACGTCTTTGGTATCCCGCTGCCCATAAAGCTTCTTCATTTTCAGCCAAAAATGTTGGCTCAAGTTTGATACATGCCTCTTGGTCCTTCAGTTTACTTTCTTCTCCCTTAAACTTTTTCAGAGATGACTTAGCTTCTTCGTACAAGGTGTCACAATTGGCGTAATTCATTCCAGTCAAAACAAGCATCTTTTCGTTTCGAGTTATTCTAGCTTGAAGGCCAGTATCTCAGGTAACAGCTTCATCTTTTTCTTCTCTATTCTTCTATATTTTGTATCAAATTCTGCTATGAAATCCTGTATGGACTGGTTTTCCCTCTGTTTAAAATCTTCAAACTCGTCAAATTTGTAAATGCTGTCTGCCAGGTCATCTTTGGTCAAGTTCTTGTCAAGAAACTGCAAAAGTCTCTCAAAGCCTTCCCGACACTTAAGCTCTGATAGGTCTAATTGTTCGAACACTTTCTCTCTGATCCCTGATTCACTGTTTTGTGGTAGTGAAAGGGCAATGGCTATAGCTCTTTTCTTTTTTTTCAGGTCAGTTATTTCATTCCATGCGAGTAACTCTTGTTTATACAACTCGTATGGCTTTTCTTTAATAAATGATGGAATTTCTATCCTAGTAGCCATTAGGATCAACTAAGTAAATATGTTTACTTACGCTCTGCTACCACTTGTTAAGCTCTGGACACTACACTTAATAAACAACACCAACGCTCCAGTATCAGATTCATGAGTGAATTTATTTACACACTTTGTAAACACACATGACACATAACATTCCAACATTCACTCCCTTAGTCAAGGGGAATCATTCAAGCTACTCATATAAACAATGTCAACATATATATGATCTTTTTTAGTCAAAAAAAGACTAGTGGCCATCTCATAGGAATGAGATGAAAGCCTGGGCATTAGTTGTGGTCTCCCACACTGCAGTTTCCCCCTCTCCACGCAGCTGATGTATACAAGACAGTTTGGGATCAGTAACATCGCAGGCTCTGCCAGGGTGAAGCGCTGTATGCCTACTCACATCACACATGTATCAGTTAATTAGCACATAAACCATCATACAATCATAGCACACATCAAGCAATCATCCGAAAATCCCAACCCATCTTACAATCATCACGCAACCATCTCGCCATTTGCACAATCGTCAAAAATACCATGCACAAAATAAGTCATGGCTACACTGTTTTATGTCACAGAATCATCACACAATCATAGCACACATCAAGCAAGCATCCGAAAACCTGCGGTTGATGTTATGTTTGTATCTAAACAAAAAAACTAGAAAGGCTGTTTAAAAATCTACTCTTGCCGTAGTGTGTACTTTCTTAAGTTTAAATATAACGGCTTTTTTTTTCTAACTTCAGGGAGCGAGCCGGGAAAAAAAAACTTTATTTCTCTGTTTCTTTATTTTTTTGTTGGATAATGTAAGCAAACATTTAACAGAAAACTTTCTTTTTTTTATTTGGTTTAAAGAAAATTAAGAGCGTGTATGTACATATATTTACACAAATAAACAAAGTTCATTAGGCAAGGGAGCGTACTGTTTATACAGTTGGGTTGTACAATATTACCCTTATATTAGAAACTCTTGAAATAAGGAATTTTTTTCAGAGGCCAGGCTCTCTGTCTAATGGCCTGTTCTAATGACCCCCCCCCCCCCTGTACTACTAGTTGACAATTTAATCTCATTAATATGTAACAGACTCACACAAAGTCTCCACTATCTCCATCAATTTCTCTTTGTCTACCCATAATGCAATAATGTTGACGACGTCCGTATATAGACAGGTGTCATGAAGGTCCTCGTGCTGTAGGAGATGGCACCCAACAAGTTCGCTTTAGATTTGCATTTCGTACGGATGAAAACATGATTGTGAACTACTGGTAGTTTTCAGTTCATATTTACTGACATAATATTCGTGCTGAAATTTGTAACCCCTACTTTCTACTTCCCTTAAATTTCCATGGGCGGATTCTTTGGGCCAGCCTGAGTTTGTGAGATTGCACAAACTCTCTTTTTAGTCTAGTTTTAATTATATATTACTTTCAATAAAAACAAAGTCTTTGTGGACATTTCGTTTACATAAAACTAGATTAAACAAAACAAAAATTCAACAATACATGAACCAATAAATTTTCCTTTGACAGGTTTGACCAATCGGCACTATCTATGATTGTCACCAAGCTTTTTGTTAATGAACGCTACAGATACCATATGCCAGGTATAGATAATGATAGGTATATTGCTATCAACAGAGGACAAAGAGATCCTACTTACTTTGATGAGGTCTTAAAAAGTTTATAATAATTATTATAAAATATTATTCTTGTAGATCAGACTGGTCAAACCTTGTACCTACTAATGGTTTGATTTGTTAAAAATATTTAAACATTCGTATCAGCTAGCAGAATTATTCTTATCGTATCTTATATAATACAGACGTTACTTCAAAAAAGAAGATGATTACGTCCTATGCGTCATGCATTTAGTCATACATATTAACCAATGACTTAAATTCTGCCAAGTCACTGGTTTTCCTGGCTAGCTCAGGCTACCATTCCATGCTCTAATAGCGCTAGAGAAGAAGGAGTATTTGTACAAATTTGTCCTAGCATATGGATTGCAGTGTGTATGTATATCTTTGTGTCTTTCTGAGTATTTTATTAAATTTTGTTTTTGTATTTGAAGATTATGGTTCAGTGTTTTATGTATAATTGCTACTTTACTTTTAAAGACTTCTGTTCTGAAGGCTTTCTAAATTTAGTGATTTTACTATGCAAATATATTATGAACTATTTTTGAAAATACATTCCTTAAACATACATACCTTGAGGACCAAAACAAAATATAGTTATAAATGTTCATTTTAGTATTTAAAAATATTGCAAAAATGTCAGTATTCATCAACATAAACACCATCTTATCCTACATTACAATGGATGTAAACCTGAGCCAGTTATTATTTTGTGGTATACCGGTAACAGACAATCACGTTTACATTCAGTCGTGGAGACTTACGATCTTGTACAATGTAAAATAGAAAATGTACATCAAGTAAAAGAAGGTAGTAATGCATAAGACTTTAAATCCTATAGTTAAACAAAATGAAACTCTCATTAGAGAATAGAGAAACAAACTGGGAAAAGAATGAAAGAAAGAGTTGGTGGTGTTTTTTTTTTTTTAATTAAATCGTACATAGACAGTGAAAACCTGTGGCGTAGCAAGGTACCCGTGGGCCCGGGTTCAAGAATATGTTCTTGCCCCCAACCCCCTTCCACTTTCCAATAAGACAAATTTAGTAATCAAGTAGTCTGTAAGTGTCGGCACATTGACCAGGTCATACACTCGTTTCGTCTCCGTGCAAAGTAATGGTGGACACCTTCTAACAGTATATAACAGCTGAACTTACTTAGACTGATATCCTACCGCCTTGGGTGGCAAGCTGTCTCCACAAAATCTGTCCCTGGCAATGTCTGAAGCCTCTTTCTACCTGTGTCCCCTGCTCTGAGGTCCTCCATGCAAGTGTGGCGCCAATTATACAAGGGCGCTCCTGTTTTCGCTTTCCTCGTATTGGCCTCTATGTCATCACAACTTTCAATATGCGTATTTCATATTTTCGCCTTGAATTATAGCCCGTAGAAAAGAATGGTACTTTTTTTTTTAAGTTATTGACTTTTATATAACGAAACCTTACAGTACAGATGAAGAATTTCACATATAGAATTTTACCACAGAAATGAAAACGAAATGTCTTGAGTTTTAAGAAACATTTGACAAGTGTAACTATTTTGGTGTAGATCTACGTAAATATGCTTGACAACCATTAAGATGCGTATTGTTCAAACGCCAAAAAAAACAAAACAACAATCCCTAGCGTCTTTGTAAGGGCTCATATTCTGAAACGTCATAACTATCTGTGTAACGTCACTAGTACTAACGTCTCTAACTACAGTAATCAATTTATATTTATAATACTCTTGTCTCTAAGCTTTAACGATATTGGTTTGAGATAATACATGTTGAATTTAATTTTTGAAATTAAAACAAATAAATTTTGCAAAACTTAACTATCGGCTTCATTAGAACCGTGGGAACTTTGATCAAAATTTAAGCGACATTTTGTTTAGAAAATCCGATTATTTTTTTTTACAACCGTAATATCTTTATTTAGTTATATTTATTTATTTATATTTATACATTTTTTAAAAATTCCTTTTAAAATTAACAATAATATATTGTAGCTCAAACCTTCAGTTGGAAGACTAGGTATGGTACCATACAGGGTCTGAACTCGGGATCGTCGTTACGTCTGGAATGCATACTGCACAACCATGTAGCCATCTCGACCAGGTAGATATAAAGACAAAGTAACAATTTCGAATAGGTAGCCATTTTGACCAGGTAGACATTACGACCAGGTAGCAATGTCGGCAGGATAGCCAAGTCTACCAGCTTGTCATGTCAAGCAGGTTGCCATTTTGACCAGGTAGCCATTTCAATTAGGTAGCTATGTCGACCAAGTAACATTTAGTTACGTAGACCAGGTAACCATGTCGACCAGATAGTCTTATCAACTAAGTAGCCATTACAACCAGGTTGCCACGTTCACCAGGTGACAATGTCGATCAGGTAGCCAGGTAAATCAGGTAGCAATGTGGATCAGGTAGCCATGTCGACCACTTAGGTATGTTGACAAGGAAGCCATATTGACCAGGTAGCCATGTCGACCACTTAGGTATGTTGACAAGGTAGCCATATTGACTAGGTAGCTCGTGATGTCGACCACTTCAACATGTTGACCAGGTAGCGATGTCGACCCGGGAGACATCCTTTTATGACATAAAATCACACACACATATAGACAAATACAAATTGCTTACAAACATGTCTTTATTTTTAGAGTCAAAGCATTAATAATACAGATTAAATTACGAATTGGTTATTATAAAAATGTGAAAAAATAAAGTACATAAGAAGTGTGAAATAAATTACATAACAGGTTTAAGATGAAGTGCATATGAATTTCCAGTAATGTTAAACTGCTGAGCTAACCTCATATTTCAATGTATTTTCAATGTATATATATATATATATATATATATATATATATATATATATATATGCGTATCTATTTATTTTTACAAATTGTAAATAAAGATAACAAAATTAGTTAAATTAAATTAATAAATTTAAATTAAATTTAAATGTCAGAAATACAAATTATCTTAATCTTAATGGTTCTCTCACAAAAATAACTTCTCTATCATAGTATTTCTGTTGATATGGTGCCCAAGGGTGCGCTCGTTCAAGATAATAAAGTAGTGTTTTCCACCATGACACTAATGGTAGTTGTTTGCTTGTTACTGGCTGTGGAGCTAGATCCTAATCTTTATTTTTTAAATTTTTGTTATTGTATAAAAAACTGTCAATAAACTAAGCTGTCTAAGTTTAGAGAAACGCGTGGTCGAGAGGCTAAGCACTCTTGAACAGTATTGGTTGATTTCAGCAGTGTATTAATGATGAGAGGTAATCATTAGATAGATAAAGATTTATCGTTTGCAGTAGTAAATAGACAACAAGGCTACGCCTTACAATGGCTGCCAGAAATATCCTTCCTGTACCCGAGATGCTCGAGGTAGAAGGATAACATGGCCGCGAATTGGCAAAAAGTTTCACCGGAGCAATCAAGGGATCAGTTGAAGAAACCGACAAGATTCAAGGACTATGTTTCTTAATGAACTCTTGAATATTTATTTTTAAATCTGACATGTTTCATATGTATTGAAGCGTATAAATGTATATTATATGTTGTTGTTTATGTTAGTTGTGTTTTTTTTTATATTCCCCGAAATGTTGTTTTTTTTTAAAGAAGAGGGGATGTTGATATGGTGCGCAAAGGTGCACTCGTTCAAAATAATAAAGAAGTGTTTTTCCACCATGACAGTAATGGTAGTTGGTTGTTTATTGTTGACTGTGAACTTAGTTTATAGTCTAGTAGTATTTTACTTTTACCTACAAACACGCACGCACGCACGCAGGGTTCTTAATTCACTGGAATCGAATTTCACGTCCAATACAAAAAAACAACAACTTTTCCTTGACAAGTTTAAAATTGATAAGATAATGTTTCAGATGAAATTGTAGACATCTCAATTGTATCGCTTTCTTTTCTGTTTTGTCTGCATTTCAGAAATGGCTCTTTCAGGTAATTCTTGAGCTTAATTATCTTCTCCTTGAAAGTGTCCTTGAACCCTGGGCTCTTCAGAGAATAAACAATAAAATTACTGAAGTGAGAAACTGTGTGAAACAGATGGGCTACACGGGTGATTATATAAAAATCTGAAGACCCGGGACTTTCCGCAATAAATGCGTAAGCTTTCGCACCTGTAAAAGGGGACACTAGTAGCAAATATGAACAACTGACTAGAAAAACAAACATGAAGGAGTTCCACTTTCTAGAATTTAAGTCTTCTATGTTCTTTCTGTAAGTTGAAACATCCGTCACACTTTTGTTCAGTCTGGAAATCTGCTTGTAATGGTTGTATAGCACTACTGTGATATGTGTGTAGATGAAAACGAGAAATATCAAGCAGACGACATGGAAACCCGGAAAGATGTACTTGTGGTGAACGACAAAATACATATGAATGGAATCAAAATTGTCACAATAGCAGAAGGGGCAGCTAACAAAGAAAGAAATCCCCAAAGAGGAGACAATGAAAAAAATAATTTTTTTAGAGGTGATAGATTTGTGATAGAAGGGGTAGATCAAGTATACCCATCTCTCTAAGGAAATGAGGATGATGCACGAGTAGCTTATATAACTGTGTAGGACCCCAGGGAAATTGAAGGGTACAGATTCTGAAAGAGTTTGATCGCAGAGGAAGAGAATGATGGACACCAGAGCAAACAGAGCGTCATTGCAGGACTGGTACATGACGAACGCGCTAGTTTTCCTCAAGTGAGGTGTCGTGAACATGACGTGAATACAAATGCAGTTAACAATGAATGTCGCAAAATAAAAAATGTTTAAAACAGCATCTAATAGTATGTTAACTTCTGTGGACAGATACTTAGTCGTGTTGGCCACGACTTGATCGGAAGGGCATTGATCGTTGATTGTGCTCATTCTAGAATATGTTTTTGTTATCTAGCTCTTAGAAATATTTTATGTGCACTAAATCTAGGAAACCTTTACATGCACTAAATCTAGGAAACGTTTGTGTGCACTAAATCTAGGAAATGTTTAAACGTTTATGTGCACTAAATTGAAGAAATGTGCTTGTGAGCACAAAAGTATATGAATGTGTACGAGGTTTAAGTCTTTTATTAGATGAATATCTCTTTTACGAGTTTTAGTGTTGTAGGTCGCCTAAAAGATGAATGTGTCTTTTACGAACTCTAGCCTTCTAGGTCACTTGAAAGATAAACATCTTTTGTCTGAGTTCTATTTCACTTTAACAGATGAATATCCCTTTGATGAGTTCCAACATTCTAGGTCGCTTGAAAGGGGAACGTCTCTCCTACGAGTTCAAGGTCGCTTGAAAGGTGAACGTCTACGAGCTCTAGATCGCTACAATGCTAATATCTTTTCTCTTAGGTCTAGCTCACTTGGAAGACGAAGGAATCTCTGTATGAGCTCCAGGCTGCTTAGAATACAAATATATTTTGTTTCGAGTCCTTTTTATCTAGTTATTTTTCACAAGCACTTGTTTTAATTTTTAGACTGTCCTTTTAGACAATAGTCTCCAGACTATCTGCATACCAGGATGGAAGCGAACAGGATTTCAGTAACTTACTAGCGGGAGTTCAGGACTCTTCAACCAAATATTTGGTACTGGTTTCAATCTTGTGTCTTTATCAAAGATGTTTTACTTTATTTTGTAGTAATATTGATTCTGCATAGATTGCCTATTCTGGTTGACATACAAATCAAACCTGAAATAAAAAAGAGAAGTAATAATTATAATCAGATAAAATATTTTTTTTTAAATTTAATTTTCTATTATATTTTAATGTTTAATAATGGAGGTATTGTCTTTTACAGAATGTATTTTTAATGTTGTAGTTTTTATTGTTTAATATCTAATTTAGCAGAAATCAAAAGCTCTATCTAGACAATCTGGTTTTGGTATATAGACTAAAACAACTTTATCAAGAAATTAGCAAAAACACTTATACAATTTTGTATTTTTAGAACTTTATTGTTTTTATTCAAGTTTTAATTATTTTTTAACATGCGGCGTGAACCTTAGTATTAAAAAAGAAATTATAATGAATGGTTGAAACTGCGTCGTTGTTTAACAAGGCGGATATGGTTTAAATCCAAATTTGGATCGATCTGTTGCATTTGCCAAACAAACCACGAACACCTTTAGTCAGCTAGCTCCATCAGTCCCAAGAGATTAACACCGTCAGACCACAGAGATTAGCTCCATCAGACCACAGAGACTAGCTCCATCAGACCACAGAGATTAGCTCCATCAAACCACAGAGATTAGCTCCGTCAGACGACAGAAATTAGCTCCATCAGTCCACAGAGATTAACTCCGTCAGACCACAGAGATTAGCTCCATCAGTCCACAAAGATTAGCTCCGTCAGTCTCAAGAGATTAGCTCCATCAGACCACAGAGATTAGCTCCATCAGTCCACAGAGATTAGCTCCGTCAGTCCCAAGAGATTAGCTCCATCAGTCCCCAGAGATTAACTCCGTCAGACCATAGAGATTAGCTCCATCAGTCCACAGAGATTAGCTCCATCAGTCCCCAGAGATTAACTCCGTCAGACCATAGAGATTAGCTCCATCAGTCCACAGAGATTAGCTCCATCAGACCACTTAGATTAGCTCCATCAGACCACAGAGATTAGCTCCATCAGACCACAGAGATTAGCTCCATCAGTCCCCTGAGATTAACTCCGTCAGACCATAGAAATTAGCTCCATCAAACCACAGAGATTAGCTTCGTCAGACCCCATAAGAGATAAGATCAGAGAATTGCTAAACTGCAATTGTTCAATAAATGATGTGTCAACAGAACTCAGATTTGAGAAGATAAAAACATTGTGGTCGTAATGACAATAGGAATAAATTCATCAAAGAACTGTGGCCTGCTGGATGAGTGGTAATTACTTCGCTTCTAAACTGAAGTGTCTCTGGTTCAAATCTTGGTGAAGATTGGAATTTTGATTCTTAGGATTTTTTGGACACCTCTGTATTCAGCAAACGTAAATGGAAGCCTCACTTTAATTTGGGCAATAAATGCTGTCAGTAACTGTGTTGGCCACATGACATCCTCGTTAACCGTCGGCCACCGAAGTGGGTGACCTTAACATCATCTGCCCTTTAAATCACCCTCTTGAATGCTGTATTTTACTTTTTTTTTAAAAAAATGACGAAAGATGTAAGTCTTAACTTTGAAAGAAATAATATCCTTACCAAAGTTATGTACATAATTATATAACTTGAAAGTTATGTGCATATTAAGAAAATGAAAGTATTTTGTAAATTTTAAAGAACTATTTAGATGAAACTCTTTGAAGAGATCAACTTAAATGACAGTCTAATGTAAGTGAACTATTCGATGCCAGGTTTGGGTGGCGAAGTTAAAGTGGCCAGGAGTCATACTGTACGACAGTTTATGATGCTTACTTTCAATCCCTCCTGTAAACTATGAAATGCCTAGTATGATGTTATGTTGTTAGTACTCTGTTTTACTATTTTTAAATAGAAATTATAACATAGTATTATTTACTTTATTTAAGCATTGGCAGTCATGTAATCATAAAAGGCCAGTTTAGTTACGGCCATCTTCTGTATCAAATGGTCTCAAGTCGCTGTAATGCTGAGTACGCTCTGTCAAATTCTTATAGATACTTATTAAAATGTCCTCGCTTTTAAAAGAGCACATGAATTTGTATACAGATAGATAAAGATATAGATAGTTATAAAATATAGATATATATCGATATAGTTTTAGTAATAATAACTCACTGAAAAGATCATGTCCAATGCGTATATCAACTGAAAGGTTGAAGCCCGATGTTTGAGCTCAAACTGGCTGCTGCTAGTCCTGCAAATGTCTTTATAGAAGCCTTTTTTTACCCACTTACACGCATACCCGTTTTCAGGTGTCCATAAGTGTGTGTGTGTCTGGAGTAAAAGAGTATCACCTCTGTGTGTAGGTGTGAAGCGTGTGAGTATCAAGTGTGTGTGTGTGTGAGTGTGATCTAATAGAGTGTATTTGCCACAATGCATGTGTGTGTGTATGTGTGTGTCTCAGAGGGTCATGAATGTTTCTGAAGACAATAGGAGTTGTTTTTAAGTTAACAAATTTTGTATTCTATACGACAGACTTGCAATTCATGTCAATTCGTTCGAATGTCCGGTTTGACTTATATTTCTAGTTAGGTAATAGATAGTAAGTTTATTTTCCTACTAAGTCATAATCAAGTCTACCAATATAACTTTTAAAATCAGGCTAGGTATATATTTTTTGAAAAGATTATATCTATACACAGACATACAAAAGCAATCTGGTAAAAAGAGTTTACACGTTATTTCTCCCACACCCAATCTCCGATCAAACAGAAACTAAGCATTATTATTTTTTTATCCTGACAAAACAAGAATCACAATAAAAAAAAAATTACCAATTAAGATATTAGTAACAACATTTTTGGAAAATTAATAATTAAATAAGATCGTCTTTGTTTCATCTCCTTATCAAGATCTTTCAAAAAGCTCAACTGTAACTGTTATCGACATTTCAATATGTCTTTCAATATGTCTTTTAATATTCTTTTAATATGTCTTTCAATATGGTTTTCAATATGTTTTTCAATATGTCTTTCAATATGTCTTTCAATATGTCTTTCAATATGTCTTTCAATATGTCTTTCAATATGTCTTTTAATGTCTTTTAATATGTCTTTCAATATGTCTTTCAATATGTCTATTAATATGTCTTTCAATATGTCTTTTAATATGTCTTTTAATATGTCTTTCAATATGTCTTTTAATATGTCTTTCAATATGTCTTTCATTATGTCTTTCAATATGTCTTTCAACATGTTTTCACTATGCCTTTCATTATGTCTTTTAATATGTTTTCAATATGTCTTTCATTATGTCTTTTAATATGTCTTTCAATATGTTTTTCATTATGTTTTTCATTATGTCTTTTAATATGTCTTTCAATATGTCTTTCAATATGTCTTTCAATATGTCTTTCAATATGTCTTTTAATATGTCTTTCATTATATCTTTTAATATGTCTTTCAATATGTCTTTCATTTCGTCTTTCAATATGTCTTTTAATACGCCTTTTAATATGTCTTTCAATATGTCTTTCAATATGTCTTTCAATATGTCTTTTAATATGTCTTTTAATATGTCTTTCAATATGTCTTTTAATATGTCTTTCCATATGTCTTTCAATATGTCTTTTAATATGTCTTTCAATATGTCTTTTAATATGTCTTTTAATATGTCTTTTAATATGTTTTTTAATATGTCTTTCAATATGTCTTTCAATATGTCTTTCAATATGTCTTTCATTATGTCTTTTAATATGTCTTTCAATATGTCTTTTAATATGTCTTTCAATGTCTTTTAATATGTCTTTCAATATGTCCTTTAATATGTCTTCTAATATGTCTTTTAACATGTCTTTTAATATGTCTTTCAATATGTCTTTCAATATGTCTTTCAATATGTCTTTCAATATGTCTTTCAATATGTCTTTCAATATGTCTTTTAATATGTCTTTAAATATGTCTTTCAATATGTCTTTGTTGTTGCCATTCTAGAAAGTCCGTTTTTATGACGCCAATAATGATCAAAATCTTACAAGCAAAGACGACGACGACGCGTTGTCATGTTGACATCTTTTGTGTGAACAAAACAGGCTCGCCACAAAACACGAACAAGGTTTTCAGACGATCTACTCATTACAAAATACATTCTAGTGTAGCCTATTATTCACTCTTCAAGAGCGACCGAATGCATTTCTTTTTACAAAGCTCCTATCAACTCTGTCTGTCGGTCTGTCCGTCTGCTAACTAGTGTGTACACTTTACTTCTCCAAACACCCATTCTCGGATTAGCTGATACTTCGCACAACTATTTATTAACATAGGCAAGACATATTCATTTTTTTTGTTTGGTGTAATGCACAAACTGTAAGACAAATTTCCATACGGACAATAGAGATTATTATTATACATATACATATATATATATATATATATATACATATATATTTAACATATATATATATATATATATATATATAAGTATAAGTATAAGTTTCCTCTGTTATAAATACATATATAAGTATAAGTTTCCTTTGTTATATATATATAATATATATATATATATATATAATCTTTATTGTCCGTATGGAAATTAATATATAATATTATATAATTTAATTATTAAGGATGGAGTTTGTCCCCTTTAGAAAAGTTTTTTTTTAAAGGATTTTTGTATATTTTGCTTGTTTAATTGTCACTTCATTAAAACTGCTCTCGTCTTACAAGAAATAGTGCATTAAAGATGACAGCTTTACCATTGTCTAGACCCAGGAGTATTTGATTTTCGTGTAGGGGGTTCACTACAACAAATGTTTGAGAAACACTGCTGGAGAAAAGCTAGTAATGTTTGATAGGTCTACCTGGATTTTACACTTTCAAGGTTGCTTCTGTTATGATCATTAAAAGAGATCTATGTTGTCTATTACCTCCCCCCCCCCCCTTTTTTTTTGACATTTCTGAACCAGACCCTAGGATATATCATTCAATACATACGAATTATTGACCGGGCGAAAAGACGAATGGAGACAACTTTAGAGATTATTTTTTTTACTAATACGAGTCACGTGACTAATTTACATCTTTAAACTTGACTGCTAAAGTTGGTCTATTAACAGTGGTGTACATAGAGCTTGTCTGTACATGTACACAATACATATAGCTCGTGTGTACGTAAATATATATAAATATATAAGGCTTGTCTACGAGTCCGAAGATTAGTGAGGAATGCAGTATTTTTCATGGCTGCGCATCCCCAGCTGTGACCTTCATATTTTGAAAAATAACTAAGGCAATCTTAACCATTGTCCGCATGTGGTCGATTTAGATTCTTCTCTCGCCTTCTGCGAAGGAAGCGGATTTTCTTTTGGTCTCAAATGTGTATCCCGCGGCCTTCGTGAGTGACCTCCAGCTGTCTCTTTCTGAGGCAGCATACAACGAGGTGCTCTTTTCTATGTCAGTTAAGGAAAGTTGACTCAGTTTTTTTTTAATTTATTAGTTGTTGTTTTTTTTTAGTTAGCTAAGAATTAGGGTTATTGAATTCATGCGTTAATTATCTAAAAGGTTGACTGAATGGTCGTGTATAATACCTTCCAAAATCTCTTCATGATAATACAGAGTTCCAACCCTGAGATACAGCAAGAGATTTAGGTTGACGGTAATCCGACATTAAACACGGTACATCCATAACTTTTACACAAAATTAGTACAAAAAGTTTAACTAAAAAGCGGTCTTTGAAAGCTTGAATAAAAAAAAATTATTGTTTTTTATGTGATCAAGTTGAATGTCTTATAGCTAGACTTCCTGGTAGATCTATAAACCTGTCATTCTAGAACTTTCTGTTTGGCCTTCTCCAAGGTAGCTTCTATTTGTTTACTTGTTTCCTTCTGTGACGTTTCGTTCACAGTGACCTCCCCTTTTTTTAGTTTAGGTCGTAAAAAAATTTAACAGATTTTTAAATCCTGGACATAGTTATTTAAATAAATCACTTGGTACTATATCTATATCAGAGACCTTTGATCAAAACTCAAATTAAAATCTACGCAAGCTTAATATGGTTAGTCTTTCGAGTCCGAAGATTAGTGAGGAATGCAGTATTTCCCCTTGCTTCGCAGTCCCAGCTTTGACCTACATATTTTGCCAGAACCAGGGCAAACATAACCATTGTCCGCAGATGGTCGATTTAGATTTTCTGCGTCTGCGTTTGTCCTCGGCAGCAGATTTTCTCATGGTTTCAAATGTGTATCCCGCGGCCTTCTTGAGTGACCTCCAGCTGTCTCGTTTTGAGGCCGCATGCAACCAGGTGCTCTCTTCTATGTCAACCAAGGAAAGTTGACGCCTAAGATGGTCTTTCAAGCGTTTGATATTGAAAAATACATGCATTAAAGCTTTATGTAAGTAACATTCTATAAAGACACTGTTTTATTATTTATTATAATAATGTTCATAAGAGCAGACCATTTTATGAACTT
Source organism: Biomphalaria pfeifferi (assembly GCA_030265305.1). Classification (NCBI taxonomy): domain Eukaryota; kingdom Metazoa; phylum Mollusca; class Gastropoda; family Planorbidae; genus Biomphalaria; species Biomphalaria pfeifferi. The sequence goes on from JASAOG010000012.1 coordinate 3,779,009, forward strand.
AGAAACTGTCCTCGAGCTCTCTCCCATTTGTTTCTCGCTCAAGACATTCATCTTTATGATTTCATTTGAATAGTATTTGTAAAGTGTTTCATGCTCAGGGCGCGATGTTCCAATCTCTTATGTGGACCTGTGGACAAAAGCGGTTCTGGGAGAAGGCTTCAGTGCTGCTCTTAGGCGCTCCGCATTCACAGCTCGAGTCGAGACTCAAAATCGAGCCCATTGATATGTAGCCAAACGATTTCACAACTCAGCCACACATCCCACTATAAATATATATGTATATACTTTTTTGTCAAGTTCTCTTTTGTTTCACTCCTCATCTCTATCTGTCTGTCTGTCTGTCTCTCTCTCTTTTTCTTTGTCTCTCTCTCTGTTTCATTTTCTCTCTCTAAGTCTTTCTATTTCTCTCTCTCTCTCTCTCTCTCTATCTATCATATTAAATTTACTGAGTTAAAGAATGCTTCAATGACATCATCTGTATACGTACTAAATCACTTAGTGTAATTCAATAGCCTTCACTCCAAAGGTTTCTTATTTAAGTAATGCTGTAAAGTCTCAGATGTAATCATTAATTTGAGGGGATGTACTATTTGTGTGCCTTAAGAACAGTACCCACGTCACAGCTAAAATTTCGATGGCCAAGCGTTAAAAAGATATCTTAAGAGCTGCCTTATGGAGTGTGAGACGACATTCACGGCGGGTAAATGCTAACTCTCGACGACATTCACGGCGGGTAAATGCTAGCTCTCGACGACAATCGAGGCGGGTAAATGCTAGCTCTCGACGACATTCACGGCGGGTAAATGCTAGCTCTCGACGACATTCACGGCGGGTAAACGCTAGCTCTCGACGACATTCACGGCGGGTAAATGCTAGCTCTCGACGACATTCACGGCGGGTAAATGCTAGCTCTCGATCTCTCCTCTGGACGTGAAGCACTTAATGTTGGAGTCTCAAGATACGAGGCAAGGAGAGCGCCCAGTCTTTTATCAAGGGTAGACAAGTCTGCTGATCTTCTTCTTGAAACTGTCAGGTAGAGTTGAGCCTTCGGCTCTTGGAACTCTAGGACAGCAAATGTGAACAAGAGCTCTCTTTCACCGGCCTAAATGAGAACAGCGTACACTGTTCTGTCTATCGGGTGGGTCAGACTCGTGGCAAGAGGCCGCGTACACTAAGACCCACGCCATTTTCCTTTTCTATACCAGGCTAACCGTGCGGAACACGCCATTTATGTAACGGCCCCTTGAGAAATAGCGCCTGGATTGTGACATTGTTGTGGGAGCTTTTTTACAACTCCGCAAAGTGCAATGAGGATGCTCTCGCACCCCCTTAGGCACCCCCACGGGAGTCTTGTTTTGCTACCCTTTAGCCTAATCGTTTCCTCCTACGATAGTTTCCACCCGGGCGCCACTATGAGGCAGGGTAGCATTTAAGTCATCGTTTCGGAACACCCAACACAATCATATTTGAGATGCTCAAATTATTTGGATCATAATCTTAAAACGGTGAACTGCTGACCACAGTGAGAAAACTGAAAATGTAGGGCCCTATCACGAGGTCCTAAGTGCTCGCGAAGACCTTCCTGCAGGGAACAGTCCCAGGAAAAAAAAAAGAAGAGGCAGACAGAGAAAGCGATGGACAAACATCAAAGAGTGAAAGAGTTTCTTATCTAGGCAAAAGACATAGAGGAAAAGAGAAGGACAGTCGACAAATGTGTGGTGCTGCCAAGATAGTTGAACGTGAACAATCACAAACTTGAAATCTACGATCAGTTCCCCCTCCCATGCCCTGTACTCCTCCCCCCCTCCCCGTCTCAGATAACCTCTCGTGAATGTCTGGGAGACACTTGTCATATCAGGTCACGACGACCTATCCCAACGTGTCTCACACTATGGGACGCCGCCCAATCAAAATGGCGCGAAATGCTGATATGGATGGTGCGAAGGCGGTTCTTTTTTATTTTTAATCATAATCATGTTGGGTACATGCATCGTCCATCGGTAGTCCTAGAAGTTTCTGACTTAACAAAGAAATGTGTCTTTTTTTTTTTTATACAAAGCTTCTATCAAATCACTTTGTCTGTCTGTCCGTCTGTCTGTCTGTAAGGTAAAAGTTGTGTACACGTTATTTCTCTCACACCCAAACTCGGGAGTAAGCTGACATTTTGTACAATTATTTCTTTTATCTGACAACACAAGAATTAAAAAAAACAAAAAACAATTAGTTAATTAACTATATGTAATTCATTACTTTCTTAGGTATCTTGAACAAGGGAAAGAGAAGCAAGGGAAATAAATCGTATTTGACAGAAGTGGTGGTATAAGTTGAATTAGTCCCCTTGAGGACTCTTTAGCATTCACCTATATTCTCCCTTCTTTCTTACCCTTTCCCAACTGGTCCAGACAAGTGATAGAATCATAGCGCATTGAGAACGCTAAAAGCTTAACAAAAAACAATTGGTAAAAATATTTCTAATCACATATATTTATTTACACTTGATATAGACTTTGTTTTTCAAAAGTATTTTTTTATCTTCTTAATTTACTAAATTACTTTGTATTTCTTTATGTAACTTACTACTAGATACAGTGTTGTTTTTTTTTGTAAACAAATAGGTGCCGGTGTTCTATGCAGGCCTGCGTAGGGTGTGACCCACCCATCTTTGTCAGGCTAGCGGATTATAAGAATCCTCCTGGGGCAGGCATTGATGAACACCTGAATTATTGTCCTGTTGGAAACAATGGTTCTCCAGGTCTCAGCTTCATTAAGTAAATAGACTCTGACACTAAGGACTGAAACAACACATGTTGATACATATAAATTAATTTTTTTTACTACATTACAATTTCTGCAATGAGAGAACAGGCGCCACTGCCTCGAGTGTCTCTCACACGTCAGTATCAGGTCACTATCAGCCCAACCCACCATTTGCATATTTAGTTTGTTATTATTTACTATCCTACTAAATTTCTTTGAAGATGCCACAAGAATGGACCTCATTCACCAATCGTAAACAAACGACATTTAGCTACGTGATAATATTGATAAAACAATGAAAAAAAAAAGTATCACGTGACAGCCTTTATGGATTGCGTAATTTGTATAGAAGAGATAGAGAACCACGTGGCTAAATGTTGTTTGTTTAAGATTGGGGAGTGAGGTCCATTGATTTTTGAAGCCCTGAAATAAAAAAAATCTCGTGGTGCCCGGAAACCACGCCCATAAACTCCTACTGGGGAGCTATCTGCACTTTTCCACCTAAAGAAGACGTGGGTGTATTTTTTTTTTTTTTGCCGGGAGTCAAATCAAAGTTTGAGAACCACTGAATTACCCTAAACATAAGGCTTACCTTGTCTTACTCCTGGTTTATGTTCATGTTACAGATGTAAACAAACAACAATGTTCAGTGTTGGCACATGACGAGATGTCGTTAATATACATTTTTACTCTGAAGTGGCATCTCTCGCTTGTTCCAGGTGATCAATCCTTGCTCCTTATTATTAGCTCTAAATGTTTTTTTTTTATTCATGACTAGAGAGTTAGCACGTTTCAATATTAGTGAGAAAAATTAATCCTTTGCGGTGTATTAGGCAGAAGATGTAAAGCTGATCGGTTTTTATGGCAGAGGGTGTCATGCAGCCGGTATAACCTCCAGCTGCCTTTACTTTCCGAACTAATGTCAGATACCTGTTCATGTGGAATAGTCTGAGGAACCTCTAAAAATCCTTAAGTTCTCAACTCTTTCTTCACAAATGTTTAAATCCACTGAAGTAAAGCAGGATAACTTTTTTGATAACATCAGTTTAGGGCCTATCTAAAAGATGGATTGACCCTCTACTAATTTCTAAAGTAGCTGCTGATCAATTGAAACATTAGATTTAAACCCATGCTGGAACAGATTATACACCAGACGAGCGTGAAAAAATGTCAGCCAGAGCTCACTGCTTATTCTAAACAACTACCAACAAAGCTCGTCAACAGTCAAAGCAGGCAGAGCAGTTTAGCTTTACATCAACATTAACCTTTATTTGGAAAACCTAGGAAGTCAAAGTTACTGAAGTTAAGAGAGAAAGTCGCTTCGAGTTTGGCGTGCACTGTTACACAGCCAACACCATTGCTAGTATGTGTGTTACAGGTATTATTATTGGTGTAGCATTGCTGGCTCGGGGTGACTATTACCAGTGTTGGCTGTTCATTTTTTAAGTTCACAACTGTCCGTCTCAATACTTGAATGCCATTGTCAGTGTTGGCGTTTCATTGCCAGTTTCTGAGAGTCATTATCAGTGTGAGGACCGTTGATGCGCTTGTGGGTCAGTTCATGTTCTTGGACCATTGCCTGTCCGTTACGAAAGTCATGAAGTGCATCTCCGTAATGTTGTCATTGCCGGAAGTGGTAATAGATATAAGCGCCTCACTACCTATAAAATACTTCCTAATGGCACACATCTCAAATGGCCTCTGACAACCATTCCAATTCCTGGCCTACATGTGTGGCTCAAATATTGAGTTCCGCGAAGCTTTTTTCATTAGCAGGAGAGGGGGGAAAGCGAGTAACTGGTGCCTAAGCCAATAAGCTTTGGCCATGGCAGCTTGTTAGCCATGGCTGACTACCCATCTAGGAGTAAGGAAAGTCGGAATTCAAGCCTCTGCTGTCTTTCAGCTACACCCAATCATAGAAGGGGCTGAACCCTGACTAGAAATCAGGATCCGGTGACCCTTAGGCAGCTTGCAGCACACAGTGCCACACCCTGGCAAAGACTGCGACGCCGCTGATCCCAAACTGTATCAGCACTTGCCATTCCTTTGGATACATCAGCTGCGTAGAGAGGGAACTACTGTGTGGGATGCATCGTTCCAACCATCGTTGATGCCCAGGCAGTCACCTCATTTCCATATTTACATTACCGGTTACCCCACTGAAGGAGGCTCAATATACTAGTAAATTAGCATTATTTTAGTTGTATTTCAGGTGTCTAGATCCTTGAATACTTTTTTGATTGTACTTATAACGTAGAAACTATATTTATATATTATTTCTTATTCATCATCATATTAGTATGATTGTGTTAATATCATAGCATTAAAATCATAGTTGTCATTAGAATCATCATCCACTTAGTTTGTCTATATACGACTGTGTTTGAGCAGTTTGTCAGGTGGGCTGAATTATAAGATACATTATTTTAATTATTTTTCGTTAACAATTTTAACATTCTCACAATTATAACACGTCATAATTAATAATATCTAAACATATTCATGTTAATGTGTAATACAAATGTAATTCCTTCATGACGTACATTTCTAAGCCTCCGCAGTGACAAATAAATGTTCTACGTATAAACGATTAAAGTAAAACAGCTCATCTGGCAAAGGCTACAGATCCTTTTAAGGCCTTGTCGTACGGCCTCGTTGTATGGCTTTATTGTAGGGCCTCGTTGTAAGACCTCATTGTAGGGCCTCGTTGTAGGACCTCGTTGTAGGACCTCGTTGTAGGACCTCGTTGTAGGACCTCGTTGTAGGACCTCGTTGTAGGACCTCGTTGTAGGACCTCATTGTACCAGCTCATTCCTGGGCCTCGTTGTAGGACCTCGTTGTAGGACCTCGTTGTAGGACCTCGTTGTAGGACCTCGTTGTAGGACCTCGTTGTAGGACCTCGTTGTCGGACCTTGTTGTCGGACCTCGTTGTAGGACCTCGTTTTCGGACATCATTGTACCAGCTCATTCCAGAACCTCGTTGTAGGACCTCGTTGTAGGACCTCGTTGTCGGACCTTGTTGTAGGACCTCGTTGTCGGACCTCGTTGTAGGACCTCGTTTTCGGACCTCATTGTACCAGCTCATTCCAGGACCTCGTTGTAGGACCTCGTTGTAGGATCTCATTGTAGGACCTCGTTGAGTCGTTGTGGGACCTCGTTGTAGGACCATGTAGGACGTCGTTGTAGGACCTCGTTGTAAGATCTCATTGTAGGACCTCGTTGTAGGCCCTCGTTGTAGGACCATGTAGGACCTCGTTGTAGGACCTCGTTGTAGGATCTCATTGTAGGACCTCGTTGTAGGCCCTCGTTGTAGGACCATGTAGGACCTCGTTGTAGGACGTCGTTGTAGGACCTCGTTGTAGGATCTCATTGTAGGACCTCGTTGTAAGCCCTCGTTGTAGGACCTCGCTCAAGGACCTCGTTGTAGAACGTAATTCTAGCACCTCACTGTGGGACCTTTTGTAAGGTCTCGTTACAAAAACTAACTAAAATTGATCTTTTTTTTTTTTTCATTGCTTCCTGCATGGGGCTGCAAAGGAGAACTATAGTAGCGTAGAAAAGGCCGTAGATTAAATATATATCTTCCTCTCCGTAACTTTAGGGTGTGGTTGAGAGGCCAAGTGCGCTTGAACTTGGCATAGCTTGGCTACCTAGAAGGGACTCGAGGTTCGGCACCCGACTCGGGCAAAGTTGTGTTTACTGAGCGCCTAAAGGCAGCACGGAAACCCCCCCCCCCCCCCCAACTGGTCCACAACTGAGCTTGGACCAAAAGTGCTCTGAACATGCTATAAGCAGGAAAGTAGCGCTATATAAAAGCTATAATAATAATAATCTAAAAATGGGCTCCAATTACGACCGATAAATATAACGTATACTGGCGGCAACATGGTTAAATTAATGACTCTTATCTAGAGTTCAGACACTTAATCGGGAAAAACGATTGCTAAAATATTTCCAATCGCACAGATTTATTATGTCTAAGTGTATCCCATATATAATTGCATGACTGATCCAAACTAATTGATACAATTACACTTAATATAAGCTTTGTTTTTTTTTAAAGTATTTTTTTCTTGTTTATAAAGTAAGTTTGATTGAAAAACATTTGTTATGTAATTATATTTTTTTTTATTCTGGAATGAATTTGTAAGAAACTAAAGCATCGTAGTTACTGAGTAGTAGGCTAAATCACTTGGCTTCCGAACGATGTAGTTCTAATCTCGGTGAAGATTTACTTTTTTAATTTCGGGATTTAGCCAATGAGTTCAGGGAACTTTAATGTGTACCTTAGATTAGTTGGGAAAAGACATGATGGTTGGTCGTTGTTCTTGCAACTGAACTCTCGACCATAGAAACAGATGACCTTTACATCATCGGAACGCAATAACTGAAATGGTTACTATACTTTTTTTTCTTTTTTTTTAATTTAAAATTTTGCCTTCAGTAAATTTTTGTTGGGCGCTCATTTTATTATTACCCTCCCCCCACCCCCGAAAAAAAAACAACAACAAAAGAAGCCTGAGTTTAGGAAAAGCCCGACTAACTTTTCGTATAATGAGGACTTCTACTTTCACATAACCGGATCGTCAAAAGCCCATGAACTTTTCAGAAATCGATTTCAATTTATTCCTGAAAAAAAATCTGTCGATTTGGGAAATTCCCTTAAACAGAAATGTTCAAAGCTAAGTGAAGGATTGACTTAAAGACTAGATTTATACTTTCATTGTATCGTGACTGTGGACCTTACCAAGAAATTCCGTGAACCATAAATTGTCAAAAAGGTACGCTGTTTTATTTAATGACTGCTAGTATTATTTAATTTATTAGTTAAAACCATTTAAATAACACTGATTTACTTAGATATAAGACTTACTAACAAGAAGTTTGTTAAATGAAAGGGTCATTGCATTTCATATCATTACTGAGCATAGTCCAACATCCTGCTGAACACATGGATAAAGAAGTTCAGGTTATGAGCTCGTGTTCTGAGGAACACAAATCCAAGTGAGATGGGAGAAACCCATTCCAGGTAAAAGCCTCGGGAGTTAAGTTGTCCTGGCTGAGGCCTTACCCCTTAGCTTTCTTAATCGTAGAGGGCGCTACGAATCCCCTTAAAGAAAATTTAGCTATGTATAGTTGGTAAGTGGTCTTTCCTTTCGTTACTCATCATAATTAGAAGGGGAAAAAAGAGTAGCTTTAGAGATACAAGCATTGTTTTAACAAATACTTGTATATGTCAAGTTGGCTTCACTGTATCACATAAAACTGTGTTATAGTTAATATTTTACAGTGAAGCACTTTATAAGTAATCAATCGACCGATAGATTATCAATACATCTTCCGCTTTAAAAACAACAACTTTTAGATCTAAATAAATTTGATTTTATTGACTTTCATTTTATATCTGCTACAAAGCTTTTTTAATATTAAATCTGATTGAGGATTGAATATTTTTGTTTTAATTAAAGATCTGCGCATTTTAACATTTTTTAAGCATTTCTTTTTAAAACAAATGTATTATATTAGATAAGAAATGTATGTATTTCCAGTTAAAGAGCAGATTTTTTTAAATTTCGAACAGCCATGTCTCAAGGACGACGCCCAAAGCCCGGAGATCGTATTGAAATTAAACGGGGAGGATATTCTCACTGGGCTATTTATATAGGTCTGTATTGTGTACATTTCTTTCTTGATTGAACTTTCAATTTTGTCTAATTATATCGTAAGTTGCTTACATCTACAGTGTTACGGGAGACGTCATCGGGAGAGAGAGAGAGTACCTAGATATCGTATGTCGGTATCGTAAAACGATTTTATGTCTACGTCTGTGTATGTGTCTTAACAATTACATATGTTAGGTCTATAAGGCGATGCTGAACAACTTACTAGGGGAAACATACACAGCGACTTAAGTGTGTTGCGATTTCCGAATTACTGCATTGGGCTACGAATTTATCGGTCAGACTAAAAAGTGCAGCTAATTTATTGACAAGAATTAAATCTAAACAGGGCCGGATTGAAGGCGGTGCAACAGACTTTTAGAGCCTTCCACAAAAGATATTTTTAATGTCACCCATGATCTTACTCTACACAAACTCCAAAACTACGTTTTTTAAACCAAAATTGCATATTAAGTAATGTACCTTTCTTTCAAAATAATAAAATTTGGTAAAATTTACAAGTACTCTATTTCTCTCTTGTATAACATGGCTTGCTTTTAGATATCAGTATGTTTATTAATGAGTGTTCAAAAGTGGATTTTATTAAAGCTTTCAAAAAAGTGTAAGAGCCTCCACAAACAAATTCTGACCCGCGGCCTCCACCTACTTAAATCCGGCCCTGAACCTGTACAGAAATGGGGATTCCAAGTCAGTCACTGTTTTCTTTCTTTCGTTGCTATTTATTGACAGCATTTTCTGGCAGCCTTTAGATGTTACCTCATTAAGAAAATTATAAAAGTATGGGAATTATAGATTATCGGAAAGCGATTAATTAGCAGTACGCATGGACCTGAGAGGGAGTCATATGCGGGGCTGATAGAATTCATAACTGTTGGATATATATATATAAAATACCACAACATGCAGGAGATTCTCCGCCTCTAACGCTATACCAGCATGCCTTACTATTTGTGTAATCTATTCCTGACCAAAAACTTTTTAAACAGAAAATCAATAAACTAGATAATTATAATTTCTCCAAAACAACTGTGTTCAAGTAGGCTTGCTAGTAAGTTCCCCTTTCAGACAAAGTGGTCTATAGGGCAGATGATGTAAAATGGCATCTGTTTCTGTGGCCTACAACGACCGACCGCCTTACCTTTTCCCCAACTAATGATCAGGTACCCATTAGAGCTGGGTGGACTCAGAGGCTCCCAAAGATCCCAAAATTAAAAATCCCAGTCTTCACCAGGATTCAAACCCGGTTCGGTACATTAAAATGTTTGACTGCAGATTTGTAGGACTATGTTTGAAAATGTTCTGATGGGAATTCAAGCATCTCCTTATCGCTGGGATTCCTTAAGTGTCTTATTGCAAGGCTAGTTTCTGCAATCAATAGATTTTGATCTATACAGAGTTTATACATTTATCTTTGTGTAATAAGGAAACGATTTCGCAAATGTTATTTCAACTCACTCTGTATGGCAAAAAGTTTGTACACGTTATTTCTCCCACACCCAATTTAGATCAATGTCAACCATAACTAATATTCCTTTGAAGTTTTTCTAGTTCCCCAATAAAATAAAAGGAGTTTTGCGAAAATTAGCGATTAGTTAATTAACTATTGGGAATTAATAATATTGTTTGGTATCTTAAACAAAGGGAAAGAATTTGTACTTGACAGATGTGGTGGTGTAAGTTAAAATTAGTCCCCTTGAGGAATTTTGAACCCTGAGTGAACATTTATTATGCTTTTAAAGAAAACAATCAGGTAAACATTCACCAAGATACCCCATTCTTCCCTTCCCCTTTCACAACTGGTCCAGACGATAGGATCATAGCGCATTGAAAAAGTTAAAAGTTAAACAAGAACATTAGGTAAAAATATTTCTAATCGCACAGAACATTTATTATGTCTAAAGCATTTGTACATTGAAATACTAAAGTCTAGTGCTCAAGCCAAATTTACATGTATTTATTTTTTTACTTTTGAAAAAATATAAGTCAAATTAGAGTTTACTGTAGCCAAAGAGCTAGTAATTCTTTTGTCAGTATATATACATCAACCGTTAATTTTCTTGGGAAAATCGTTAAATCCATTTTTGAGATCAGCGTCTAGGCTAGTTCCTGGCTGGTTCCAGGTTCTTAAAGTGGATGGCTGCCTGGTCTTGCGGATTGCGGGCTGGACTGTCGTTGGTACTTATCGGTGGTACCGGGTTCAAACCCTGCCCTCTCCCATCCCACGTCGTCCTGCTGGAGGTTTGGACTAGGAAGTGAATTATCTTCAACTCTGAACATCCGTAGAAACAGATGACCTTAACATCATCTGCCCCATAGATCGCAAGGTCTGAAAGAGAAACTGAACATCCAAAACATGTAAAACATTTTACAAACACTTTGACAAGTTCTGACTTGAATAGAGGTTATGTCAAAAAACACACACACAAAAAAATACCCAGAAAAACACCAAGACGTAAAAACCACAAAGCACGTATGCCAGGATTTTGTCTCCCTTGTTAGTAGTGCATGAAAAGCGTCTCCTCAATCAGCCAGAAAAACCCAATGTCTAATCAGATTTTAAGTCTCTAATCAACTAGATCAGGGGTTATCAACCTGTGGGTCGCGACCCCCTTGGAGGTCGAATGACCAATTGCCAGGGGTCGCCTAAGACCCCAGGAAATTATTTTTTTTGTGTCTATTCATCATTGAAAGTTTTTTATGTCCATTCTAAGTGCTGTAACAAGTAGATCTGAATGTTACTTGGTATTCAAACTAGTTCCTACCCCGTTCTATTTGAGATTGTGTTTTCGCCTTCTTCTTCCATGTCCAAGAACAAATCTTTGCGAACCAAATTTTTCAAGCTTTTAGTTATTAAGTCAAAATTCAGAAGCAGACTTGATGCAGAAGATGATATTCGTTGTGCTACTAGATTCCTGATCTGGTGGAACGGAAACAAGCTGAACCTTCCCACTATCATTGGCGTGTTCGTAAATACTGTCGAAACACTATTTCTGTAAAAATATAGTTTACTGTATCAAAGATTGTTATACATACTTCGCCATATTTGTCAAATCTTCACTTAAGTATGTATATTGTATATAGTGAATAAGCAATAGAAGCTTAAATTAATGCAAGTCTGAATAATAACCTTTTTAAAAATTTTATTATAAGCACAACAAGTTAGGGTTGGGGGTTGCCGCCTAGTAGGAAATTATATTAGGGGGTAGCGGGAAAAAAATGGTTGAGAACCGCTAAACTAAATGAACTCAGAGGAACCCCTTTCAATTATTAGATGACATATCAATTTTAAAGATTTCCTTTATGACATTATACCAAGATAATGTCAGAATGTTTCTGATTCTTTCTTTAGGTGATAACAAGGTAGTTCACCTCACAGGGATTGGTGGTCGAATCCACAGCAATGCTGGACACGTTTTCAGTATTAGTGGTCAAACGTATGACAAGGCAATGGTAGCTGAAGAGTTGATTAAGGAGGTTGTTGGAGAAAGTGAAGCCTACATCAACAACGAACGTGATTCGACATGGAAGTCAGTGAATATTTAGATTATGCTTTTAGAATTCAAATGTTATTGACTGCTTTAGATCAGGGGGTGGGCAATCTTTTTCTATCGAGGGCCGCATTAAAAATTTTTGTTAGAAGTGAGGGCCGCATAGATATATAATATGTATTTACAACCTTGAAAAATACGCTAGCTGTATACTGTATTGAAAGCTAAATTTTTTAAACTACCAATTGAGGAATTACAAGAAAATTTAGCGATTTTTGAAACTAAATTAACAAATATGTTTTTTTTCATATAATTTTGTTACTGTACTTTTACTTCACAACAATTCAGTTGTACTTAATGTGAAGTATTTAACTGTTTACAATCATGCAAAATGTTCCGGAATTGTGGAACTAGCTTACTAGTTCTTATCCTTGTGACTTCTGTCAAATGACAGCCAGTCAGCATCGACCTGTGTTTACACTTATTTTCAAACAAAATTAAAATTCTTGTTCACAGATGTATGTGGATCCAAATAATATAAAAAGTTTAAGCATGGAAATACAGCTTCTAGCACACATAAAACTCCAGCGGAAGAACTGTCTGGAACTTCTTTTTCAGGTCATAATTTGCTTGTAGGTATTGCCTCTGGAGCTCAATCGGCTTCTGTACTAAATGAAAAGTGAGGATATTGAAAACTGGTTTTAATGATCTTGAAGTCTTAAAATTTGATTTCGAATTCCACAAATAATAAAACCTGTTCTCACTTGAAAAGATGCACATTCATTTTATGTGCAAACAACCCATTGCAGTACTGCAGACGTAGAACATTAAGTCTGTCTAACACTCTTGATTAGAAATAATAGTAACAAAGACGCAGTCAATGTCTTCCAAGCAACATAACAATTTCTTCATTGAGATCCAATATTGTCTTTGTAGTGTAACTGAGTTGCTTAGTTTCTGCGTGTGTCCAGCGTATTAAAAGGTTATGTCCAGTGTGTGTGTTTATACTTCTTCAACAATGTGTGACGTGCTTGTATTTGTTCACTGTTTTTTTTTGTAGCATATTTTTTTTTTTGAATAAAGCCAAGATAGTGGTTCTCTAGTATTTGTTATTTCATTACATCATCATCACCCATGACCCCTCTATCTAATGCCCAGGAATGCGCCCCGGAGAGGAAACTCTGGTGCTGCTGCAAAGCGGCTAAAACAACACGGGAGACAACAGCTAAGGGTTATAAGTCCAACTTGATTGGCGTAATGTATGGACGCCACTGGTTGTCTCTGTCGGTGGGAGAGGTCTTCGCGCCTCACTGATCAGCTACCGCCCGCCTCAACCTGGGCAGCCCCCAGTCAGTTAGGTGTTGATCTGCCACAGCCTGCCTGCTCTAATGGGTGCTTAGAGCTTAGTTTAAAACGACAAGTAGGCTGGAAACCTGCACCAAGTAACAAAAGAAGAACATTCCTGTCATGCGACTGGCCACATGGAACGTCAGGACAATGTGTCCTGGTCTTACAGATGACCTACGGCAGGTTGACGAGGCAAGGAAGACGGCAGTCATAAACAACGAGCTGAAAAGACTGCGCATTGACATTGCAGCTCTCCAAGAAACCCGACTAGCCGAAGACGGCATGCTCCGCGAGGCTGATTACACTTTCTTTTGGAAAGGAAAAGTACAGGAACAGACGAGAATGCATGGCGTGGGCTTTGCTGTCAAGAACAGTCTACTTCCCACAAGTCCCTCCACTTGGTGGCTCGGAAAGGCTACTAAGCATAAGTATGATGACTACATCTGGAAAAGTCACTCTTATCAGTGCCTATGCCCCTACACTATGTTCACTCCAAGAGGACAAAGACAAGTTCTACGAAGACCTAAGGGAAGCCATTGAGACTATTCCTCAAAAAGAGCACATGGTTATTCTAGGTGACTTCAATGCAAGAGTAGGAGCAGACCACACTACCTGGCCAGACTGCCTCGGGCTTTTTGTAATCGGCAGGATGAATGCGAACGGACAAAGACTTCTTGAGCTCTGCGCATACCATAAGCTCTGCATTACGAACACATACTTCAAGACAAAACCACAGCATTGTGTCTCATGGTGACATCCTAGGTCTGGACACTGGCACCAGCTGGATATGATACTGACACGGAAAAGGGACATTGGAAACATACTGCTCACACGTAGCTTTCAAAGTGCAGACTGTGATACTGATCACACTTTAGTGCCATGCCGGACAAGACTGCTGCCTACCCAGATCCACTCATCACAGGGAAAAAGAAAAGCACGCCTGAATACTGCAAACACTAACAATGCTGATCTTAGCATCGAATTCACAAAGAAATTAGAGGAAGCTTTCAAAAACTTCTCAGTGACTGAGATAGAAAAAACCTGGACGCTCATACGTGATACTATGTACCAAACATCATCACTGGTCTTTGGTAACAAAACAAAGAAAAATGAAGACTGGTTTGAAGCAAGTCTGCAAGAAATGGAAACTGCCACTAAAAGCAAGAGAGTAGCCATGCTAAACTACAAGAAGGAGCCCACCCCTAGCAACTTACAAGCTCTCAGATCTACTCGAAATGATGCCCAAAGAATAGCAAGACAGTGCGCAAACAAATACTGGCAGGACCTATGTGAAAACATCCAATCTTATGCCGACTGTGGTAACATCATACAAGGGCATGAAAAAAGCCTTTGGACGTCACACCAGCAAGTGTGCCCCACTTAAGTCAAAAGATGACTCAATCATCACTGATCGTGCACTGCAAATGGAACGATGGGTAGAACACTATGCAGAACTTTGCCAGATTGAAAATTCCATCTCGACAACTGCTTTGTCTAACTTCCCACCACTTTCAGTTTTGAGCGAATTAGATGAAACACCTTCTGTAAAGGAACTGAGCACAGCCATTGACATGCTTGCACACGGGAAGGAGATGGTATTCCTGCTGAAGAAATTCAGGCTGGAAAGCATGGCCTAATCAAGCCACTCCATGAACTGCTAAGTCTATGCTGGGAGCAAGGAATAGTCCCCCAAGAATTGAAGGATGCCAACATATTAACGATTTACAAAAATAAGGGTGACAGCACGGATTGTAACAGCTATAGAGGCATTTCACTTCTTAGCATAGTTGGGAAGGCTCATGCCAGAGTAGTACTGAAGCGACTACAGATCTTGGCAGAACGAGTTTACCCAGAATCGCAGTGTGGCTTTAGGGTCGGTAAATCCACAACAGATATGATCTTCTCCCTGCGACAGCTTCAGGAGAAAAGCAGAGAACAAAGGCAGCCCCTTTTTATAGCTTTTATTGACTTGACCAAGGCGTTTGACCTTGTCAGCAGAACCGGCTTGTTTGCCCTATTAGAGAGAATCGGCTGTCCAAACAAGCTACGGAAACTAATGTCAGCTTTTCATGAAAACATGCAGAGCACCGTACAGTTTGACCGCTCCGCCTCTAGGCCATTCTCCATCAAATGCGGAATAAAACAAGGATGTGTTCTGGCACCAACACCATTCGGCATCTTCTTTTCAGTTGTACTCACCAGCGCATTCAAATCCCTGGAAGATGGAATATATATCCACAGTAGATCCGATGCTATTTAATCTGGCACGCCTTAAAGCCAAAACGAAGAGACGGCGTATCTTGATTAGAGAACTGCTGCTCGATGCCGCACTAATATCTCATTCACAAGAAGGATTACAGAGGCTTGTGAGTGCACTGGCAGCTGCTTGTCAAGAGTTTGGCCTCACAATTAGCCTCTCCAAGACTGAAATCATGGCACAAGATGTTGCAGAAATACCAGTGATACACATTGGAAATCACACACTTACGGTGGTGCAGGAATTCACATACTTGGGAGCAACAATAGCCAGCAACCTAAACTTAGACACTGAGTTGACCAAAAGAATAGGGAAGGCTTCTGCAGCAATGGCAAAACTCTCTAAGCGTGTGTGGGAAAATACCAAATTGACCACGGCAACAAAAATCCTTGTCTACAATGCCTGCATTCTGAGCACACTTCTCTATGGCAGTGAGAGCTGGGCAACTTACATGCGTCAAGAGCACAGTTTAAATAGCTTCCACCTACGCTGCCTGCGACGCATACTGTGCATCTTTTGGAGGGATCGTGTCACCAACCAGGAAGTTTTGACACGGGCCAAAATACACAGCATCTATGCTCTCCTTCAACAGAGAAGACTACGCTGGCTCGGTCATGTCACTGGCATGCCAGATGGAAGAATCCCTAAAGACATCATGTACGCTGAGCTAGCAGAGGGAGCCAGACCCAAGGGCCGCCCAAGACTAACTTACAGAGATGTCTGCAAGCGAGACATGAGAGCCATGGGCATCGACCAAAGTATGTGGGAAGATATAGCCCAAGACCGGACAGCATGGAGACAGAGTGTACGTGCTGGTACGAACTTTGCTGAATGCAAAAGAAATGAAGCTGCATCGGTCAAGAGAAAGAAAAAGAAAGCTACCCTGTCAGTGAGCCCTAGGACAGATGAATATAAATGCTCAAACTGTGGCAAACTCTGCCGATCCAGAATTGGCTTGATCAGCCACTCCAGATTCTGCCCCGTCTCAAGACGTAACCAAAGCCAGTGACTCATCTGGGCGCATCCATTCATCATCAGGCCAAGAAATCTAGGAACTATTAGTGAATTCAGAAAAGAAAGGGGGATATCTTTTTTTCAATACAAGTCTATTGATAGCAAAGAGATGTCTAGGGGGATATGTGTAACTCCGGTTCTGTTTTCAAATCCGTAACTTTTTTTTTGGATATATAACTTTCACTTTATGTACTAGTGTTAAATTTTGAGAGAAACATTTCAGAATGAGCTTTTGTCACAAATAAGATTTTAACATAGGAAATAATTTGTCTTTGATATATTTTTGCCATATTTTAATTGTTTCAATTATACGATGATCGTTTTGTTTGTGCTCTAGGATGTCGTCTGCATTGTCTCAGATTTGAATTCTTCCCGCCTTCGTTTCCCGCCGTTCGGGCTGAAATGTAAAAATCTTCAAATAAGAAGAAACATCAGGAAAACGTACAACGAAATAAACAAATATCTTTAAATATCACTATTTTAAAAGCCGCAAATGCTTTTATGTTGTTTATGTGTCCGTCCGTCTGTCTGTCCGTCATAATTAGATCGCAAAAATTAATAAATATTAAAAATCCAATATCTTAATTTTTTTTCTTTCTATTTTTGTTTTCTAAAAGCAAATCGTTAAATTTTTTCAAATTAACTATGCAAGCAGGTTTTTTTTTTCGTGTTTTGTTCTTAGAGTTAGACCCCTTGCAAAAATTTTTTATTGCTTCAGAGTAGATCAGCTTCAAATGTGTGTTGTATTTGTCTTTACTGATTTCTAATTGTAACGAGGTGTCAGTGGCGTAGCTAGGGGTGGGGGAAGGAGGGGGAGACTTTGAAAATATTATATATTACGCAAAATGCATGGGCCCCAACGAAGTCAAGCCCACGCATGCTAAGACAAATTAAAGAATTTTTTTTTTCATTTGAATAATAGGATGAAGTTGTAAAGAATTAATTTAAGGAGCAAATCATATCATTGTGTGTGCGAGTTAATAGATACATGAGATCTATTATCGTTCAACCAAGTTTTAATCTCAAAGTTTCGGGGGGGGGGGGCATATGGACCAGTGGCGTAGCTTGGGAGGGGGAGTAGGGGGAGAATTTTAAAATGCCCCTGGGGCCCCACTAGAGGGGGCCACCAAATGAGTGTTATTTTTCATTAAAATATTAAATATCACCCAAAAAAATGCTGGGACCCCCCAAACAGGCCAAGCCCCCGGGCCCCAAGTGATGGCAAAATTCCTAGCTACGCCCTTTTGGAAACCACTCATGTAAACACATTATATTACGTCTGTTATAGGGCGTTTGATCCGGATGTAATTGTGAAGAGAGCAAAGGAATTAGTAGGCAAGAAACTTGAATACAACATTTTATACGCCAACTGTGAAAACTTCGTAAATTACTGTCGATACGGCAAATATGATAATGACCAGGTAAATAATTATTCACACAAACATAGACCGTTCAATATATTATATTTGTCTTCTACAAAAAAAAAATTAAAAAAAAAATGCAACGGCATACCGTAGAGTGTAATATATATAAAATATAAAGTACAAGTAAAATACCCCTTTCAGTCCAAGGACCGACGGTTAACCAGGGTGTTATGTGACCAACACAATGACTGAGTGCCTTTATTTTTCCCCAACTAAAGTCAAGTAACCATTAGAGTTGGATGAACTCTCAGTGGCGTCCTGAGAATCCCGAAATGAAAAATCCCAGTCTTTACCGAGATTTCAACTCGGTTTGGAAACCAAGCGCTTACCACTCAGCCACCTTTATATAAAAAAAGTAAAAGTTCCCATTTCAGACCTTGTGGTCTATAGGGCAGATGCCCCGTCAGACTTGGCGAGTCAAAGCTTGAAGAGCTGGACAAGTTCACGTACTTTGGCAGCATCATAACAAATGATGGAGATGCTTACCATGATGTAGCGTGCCGAATAGGAAAGGCAGGGAGCAGTTTCCAAAGGCTGCAGCCTATTTGGACTAGCCAAGCCATTGGACTCGAGACAAAAATACACAATCGTCATTCCTACTGCAACATATGCATGTGATACATGGAAGTCATCTGTCAAAATTGAGAAAAGACTTAATGTGCCTAAACTTATTTTGGGAGTCAGTTACACAGATCGGGTCTCAAACATAAAAATCCTAAGCCGAACTGGTAGTTGAACACTTAGTGAGGTTGTGACAGAGCTTCGCTTGAGGTTTGCGGGACATGTTCTCCGCCAATGCAAGTAAAGCGCAAACAGGGATGTCTTGGTATAAGTTGGCGCCACACCTTCATGGAGGACCTCAGAACAATGGACACCGGGTTGGTGGAGGCTTCAGACATTGCCAATGACAGATCTTTGTGGAGACAGCTTGTATCCCAATGTGCCGAACGGCGCTGGATTACCTAAGTCTAAGTAAGTAATTAATTAACCCTTAAAACGGATGTGGTAGTTTAGCCTCTTAACATAGGAATAGTAATTCCATTTACTGTGCGCTTATTATAAAACAGCTCAGCACCTTAAGGGTTAACTAATTGGGATTTTTTTTCCTTGATTTGTGTTTCGTTAAGTGCAAATCAATAATTTATCGGAGAAGACGTGATGAAGAAATAGCATTAAGGGGACAAAACCCAACAAATTAAGCCAAATCTGAGAATACTGAAGGATTAGTTTCCTTGTTGGTATACAAAAGATAATTCATTACCAGTAATTAATGGACTAATTGGTTACTTTTTTTTAAAGATTTAAACCTTGTCTACTCGATTTCCTTTCTCCATCCCAACTGGACTATATAAGTGATAGGATCAAAGCGCATTGAGAAACCTAAAAGCACAAATAGCGCTGAAAAAAACAACAATTGGTAAAGATATTTCTAATGGCACAGATTTATTGTTGTTGGTCTAGATCTATCACAAAATTTAATGACATGACTGATCCAAACTAATTGATACAATTACGCTTCGTATAAGCATTTTGTTTAAGTATTTTTTTTTTAGGTTTTTCTTGCTTCTTAAATGTAATGAAAGAAAAAATTCAAACATTAAAAGTTAAAATTTAAGAGACTAAGACTAAGACTAAGACTAAGACTGCTTTATTGATCCTTACGGAAATTTGTTGTGATTACAAGGATTCGTTTCTCATATAAAGACAACACACATCTAAATATTAAAAGTATTTAATTTTCATTTGTATATTTTAGGCTAGTAATGCAGTTGCCGCTGGATCAGCAGTCGTAGGCGTTGCTGCAGCGACGGTCTTAGTATTTGCATTAATACTGGAGAGATAAATGCAAGGAAAAAAAAACGTACTTGTGGTCCTAACTTTTCAGTGAAGCACATTCCAATACGTAGTCCTACCATTGTAACATGGTATTATAAGTAGTGCATTTATTTTTAGTACAAACATGTGTGTATATTCCTCATCTTATTTTTTTTCGGAGGAGAGAGAGAGAGAGAGAGAGAGAGAGAGAGAGAGAGAGAGAGAAAGTTTTTCATGATAACTATCTTACGAGAAGGTTCTTTGAAAGACTTTTGCAGGCCTATGCTATTTACATATGTTCACATGCTTTTGACTTCGATGAGACTAAATCATTAAGTGTTGTAGACGGTTGTTGATGTGTACCATCAAACTGCTGGCAAACAACTAAACCGCTGCAGGCGTATTATATTTTAACATATAAATGCTTGAAATGACTTGAATAACTTCAGGTGAAATATATTAAATATAACTTTTGTTATAATATAGCCTAATTAAACTTGAGATGAAATAAAATAAATGTAAGAGAGTTAAGTCAACTTGTATAAACTTTATACAATTGTAAACGCTGCTAGTAAGACCATAGGCAACAAACAATATATAACCAACTGCTGCAAATTTCACCTGTAATGTTAAAGAGAAACTGTGGTATAAACATATATCTTGTGTGCTATTGTACAAATGTTTGCTCCAATCATGTATTGTTTCTTGTAATGCACCTTTGTAAAACAATTTTTTCCTCACGGATAATAAAGATTTTTACAATAATTATTATTATTATTATGTTAGAAATGAACGAGTAGTCATTCTCTGGTGCTGCCAGGGTCGAGTTTCGTTAAGGGGAAACAAAATTCATCGTAGTACCTTTAAGAGTTTCCACTGAGGAATTTCCTGGTGATGTGGCAAGTCTGCAGCAGTACCGCCCTCTGACAGGCGACGAGGATGTACCTAGGAATGTTAAGGGCCTTGAAGGTATTAGTGAAGTCAGTTGTTATTATCTCCTCGGTTGATGTAACAATGGGGTATATTGTTATTTGGACAATTTCCATAGACGCTTTATCTCCAAGCCTAGGTTCCCATATTTTCTTTGTTTTTCTATCTCAGTTTAAGTTATGAGACAGTGGTACGGCAATGTCGATAATGGTAGCGGTTTTTTTTTTCTTTTTTATCAACTAACAGAAGATAAGGACGATTGAAATCTACCGTTTTGTTGGTCAGAATAGGCCTATCCCAGTACAGTAGATGATCCGTAGACTCGAGGACCTTTTGTGGCGAGTATTTATAATAAGGAGGAGTGTCCTTACCGATCAAATTGTGTGTGAAAGCCAAGTGTTAGTGTATTAACTTTGCAACTTGGTTATGGTGACCTAGGTAGGCTGATTCTGATAGGGCTGGACATCCTGCCATAATGTGTTCAATCGACTCACCCACATTTCTACATTTTCGGCATTTGTCGACAACATTGAGTAATAAGATAGGCTTCTCGTAATTTTTTGTCCTGATTACTCTGTCCTGCATTGCTGTAACGAGGCCTTCTGTTTCAGGGTAGTGATGGTATTTCGAACAAATATAACTCACAACAAAAAAAAAACAACGTCTTTTCACTGTAACATCCTGGAGTCATCTGGCCTATCCAAGACAACTTACGATAGTGCCGCTTATCTTGCATTATAATGCCTGCATAGCCACCAACCAATCGCTAGCTTCCAATAAACATCACCATTAAAACACACACACATACCCCTTAACATTTAGCGCTTAGCATTAAAATAAACTGAAGCGCTAAACTTGTGATCTGCTAGGGTTACACCTACAAAAAAAAAAAAAACACACCACAAATGGCCATATTCGAAACAGGATCAAAATGAAATGAGGATCTGTCCTCTGTCCAAAAATGAAAACCTACTTCTTAGTTATATCACGAGGCCCAGGACTCGCAAACACATTCCTGCAGGGAACAGAGCCAGGGGAAAGAAAAGGCGTAAGACAAAGAAAGCGTTTTTATTAGCAAAAAAAAAAAGTACAACTTCAATAGTTCTTTATAATGCCTTGCGTTCTTAGGCAAAATAAGAAAAGGCTTCCCCCATTTCCTACTTTGCCTAGGCATTCTTTAGAATGGCATGTACTTTTTTAAGCAAAGAAGAAAATGGGGTTATTTAGAATCATCATCATCCCAGTGGCTCTACAGCCCATGGAGTGCCCAGCCAGGCTTTAATGCATCTCACCATTCTGATATCCTGTGTTTTACGTCTCCGTGCCCGGACTCTGTTGCAGATCTGCGCCTACGTCCATGTCTACGCCCATGTCTACGTCCATGTCGCAAGACAAAAGATATGACCATTTCCAGGCATAGGTCTTTTTTCGTTGTGATAAAACCTGTTTTTCATTTGTGTTTTAGCATTGGTAACAATTTTTTTTTTATATGACTGGTGTAATATTCTAAATCAACTCATAACTTAGAAACAAGGCTTTTTTTCAATAAAACACAACAGATACACAAAATAACACAGTACTGACTGGTCACGATTCACAGACTACGATAACGCAAACACGATTACAAATACTAGCACGATTACAAGCACGGGTCACACAAAAGTTCAGTTAACGATTACTCCAGCTGGATTTCTTTAAATAAAAGAAGCCATATTTAAAAGAGAGACAACATGGTATTAAATTTACAAATAGACTACTCTATTTCTTTCTTTTTAAAATATGTCTTGCTTCTAGATAGGCCTATTAGTATTATTATTAATAATTGGATTTTTATTAAAGCTTTCGAAAAAGTGGAAGGAGCCTAGGTGCCTCCATGAAATCCACGTATTTAAATCTGGCACTGCATGTTAGCACTGGTAGCCTACGGTAGCTATTTATAATTAATTTGTGACGGTTTTGTCAATATTAGGAAGTAAGCCAAGAAACTGTTGAAGATATTTCTTCAGGAATTTCCGAACTGAGTAAGGTTACATGCATACATTAACTCATTGTTTATTAATAGAACAGTATTGCCAGTTGGTAACTTAGCAATCCTATTCTCAAGTCTTCTACTGCGTAGCTTAACCTTTATACTTTTTAATTTAGTGAGTATATTTGTTGTTGTTTTTTTTTCATTTTAATTTTTTAAATCTAGATTTATATAGAATTGAAATTTATGTCTAGATTGTCTAGATTCTAAATCTAAAGGTCCGTAAATCTATACACCAATAGTCCTAGCTGTGTACCTATAGAGATTATGTAGTATCTATACAATCTATTGATTTAGTCTAGCTCCATTCTGAAGATTAAGAGCTAGATCTAGACTAGTTTCAAGATTGCTTCCATTTAAATTAAAAAAGAAAACATATAAATTTTAAAAAATAAGATTATTTATTTTATTTATTGTTTAAAAGATGCACGAATGTTTTACAAGGGAAGCAACAGAGTGAACCCAAACTAAATTGTATTTTTAATTGTTGACAATTCGTAAAAAGAAATATTTACTTTTTTTTTTTTTTTTTTAAAGCCATTATATTTTGATTGCCAGATATTGCGTTTAATAATCGATTATTTTGACCGAATGATGTCATTGTGGCATTGAAACCTATTGATATACTAGACAATGTATATTTGTATATCAAGTTTTAATAACAGCTATAGAGCCTAGATCTACATCAATGTCTAGGCCCACTATAACACAGACAAAGTAATAAAAATCCATGTTCTATTTTCTGCTCTCTACATTCAAACAAGTAAATATACATGGAAATGCCAAACTTTGGACAATATTTTATAGTACAAGACTGTTTTAAAAGATATTTTATTGGTTGTTGTTTTTTTTTTGTTATAAATAAAAATACACTAACTTTGTGCCCAATATTTGTAAACTGGGAGAATGAACTATAATATCGGGAATTCTTCTTTTTCTGTCACCTAAAAATTACCGGCTATGTGGCTAAAGTGAACTAAAACTTTGAAACATTGATACAAACTAGTATCTAGTTCTACGTACCATTACTCAACAGTAAACAGATGGAATATTCTTTACTAACATTTTCTGGCCTTTTATGTAGCTAAGCAAGAAACCAGTGCATCTATTTCTAATTGCGAAAGCGGCCTCTTTTGATGAAACAATACCCGAAGGCCATTCAAGTATTCAGTCATATTGGAAGCACCATCATAGCTTTTGCCTCGTAGTCTGTTTAAGTACAAAAGGGGATTTTTAATTACTTGGAGTATTTGATCAGCCTATTCTGCAGACGTCTGGTTCTCACAAATATGGAAACCTATAAATGACTATCTATTTCTTTGAATGTTCCGTCATCGGAGATCACTAAAAAGTATAAAAAGAGTGTAAAATATATTTATTATTATTATTATTATTATTAGTATCTTATTATTTCCGAGAAAATGATTGGTCGGCATTGGGCTTCCGTCCATATCGACATTAGTTTGAACATAAACAAAACATGGTTGTTTACGTTCCATTGATAATATAGTTTTAGATGTTCTCTCTGTTGACTTATTATTCAACTTCTAAATCTGGATCTAGCATGAAAACTAAAAAGAATAGACCTTAGTCTAGATTCGTCATTCTAGATCTAGACATTATAAGACTATTAGCCGGCAGGCTAGGCTGAGATGAGGCCCTATCGACATCGTTATTATTTATTATTCATATTCCCATCAACTAGATCTAAACAAAAACATCCTTGACCTTACCACATGATAACTGGTGCCTCCCAATCAAGTAGACCTAAAGCCTATCAAAGCTTGCAATACACATGTGATCTAGATTCTAGATCTAGCTGGATTATCAACAGTTTCACTACTACAAGATCTGATCTAGACTTAGACCTAATTTTCTTCTCTACAAGAGTACTAGTTCTAGTCTAGATCTATCATCTTGTTACCACTTTGACATTCACTTTGGAAACAAGACTCAACTGCCCAGGTAAAATAATTTTTATTATTGAAATTGATCTAGATCTAACTATTCTAACTTTCACTATAAATGTTATCACTATTGTAGAAAAAACAAACATAAATGGATCTAATTTTTTTTTTTGTACTGTACATAGGGCTGGGCTAATTGTAGACTATATTATACAATACAATACTTAAATCTCTGGATATAGATAAATAAAAAAAGAAATCACATTGTATTTCTTTGATATTACAAAAACTAACTTTTATTTTTTTTAGAAACTATTTTAAAAAAATAATTCAGTTGACTTTACAATCTTTTTTTTTTTATTTTAAAGGTTCTTCGGCATTGATGCAATCAACTCAAATTTTATGGAAAAGATCAGGGCAGAAGTTTACACAGAGATAAACAACCTTGTCTGATGGAAACACCAGGTTGTTTGTGAGAGTTTTATGAACAGATCTGAGCCCAGTTATTGTCATAAAACAGAACAATTCGTCGACCGTATAGGTTTCGAACTACTTGGTTCTCTCCGCAGCCATGTTTTATTCTGAAGTAAGGATAATATCAGCCTAGGTGAAAATATTGTTTAAATCATTTTAAAAAGACTTGCTTCTAGAATTTTAGGTGTTTTTCTCGATAATCACATTTTTGCTTTGGTCACCTTCTTCAATTTGTATCAACTTTTTTATTTATTGATGGATTCTTATGAAATTTGGAATATATGTTAACAACATAATGTAGTTCCATTCTTTAAAGCCAGTTTTTCAATTTTTGTCTTCATTTTTTAAATTTTCAACATTTTGTCTCCAAAATTGTGATTTTTTATAGAAAAAAACATATTATAAGTTTGAATAAAAATATTTAAAAAGTAAAAAGATTTATTCAATTTCTAAGTCTATAACTTTCTAGATGCATTGTTTAAGTATTGAATTCAAGTTATTTCATTCATTTTCAACAAATACTTTAGGAGTAGAATTAAAGTTACCTAAAAAAATCCAATATGGCGGCGT
Organism: Biomphalaria pfeifferi; assembly: GCA_030265305.1. Lineage (NCBI taxonomy): Eukaryota > Metazoa > Mollusca > Gastropoda > Planorbidae > Biomphalaria > Biomphalaria pfeifferi. Next base: position 3,804,702 of record JASAOG010000012.1, read on the forward strand.
TTCCATGGCAACCAAAATTTTTTTAAAGATTTTTTTTTACATTATATATGTATACCAATATGAAGGCATTTGGAAAAAAAATAAAAAAAAATTGCCTCAGGTGGTCCTCCTCCACTTAATTCTAATGATTCCTATGTAACACCCTGTTACTTTGGCTTACTAAATATTTAATGCTATTTTAATTTTTTTTTGTTTAGATTGCACCTTCTTCTATTTTATTAATTAATATTAACCATGTATATCAATTAAATAAAAGTTGATTTTACATATTTTAAATACAAAATAAATAAAAAAATAAATTCGCTTAGAGAAAATTGAATAATTAGCAGCTGTATCTACATTTTAATTCCTGACTATCAAGACAATCCCAATAGACCTAATTGTTATATTTACATTCTCCCCCTTTTTTATCCTGTACAGCACAGAAATATTTTCTTCCTCAAACTCTCCCCATACCCCCTCCCCTCCATACGTGTAATACAATGTTTTTATGAACATACAGGGGAAAAAAAAAGAATGTGACACTATGGAAACGGTTGTCTACTCAAACGCACCATTAGGGTTAGCCACCATTACAATTCACAATGAACCTGACGGAAAGCACTGGTGAATGTTTTAAAGTTAATATACCTATACAACGTTCAGGATATTTTGAGGGAGCTTTTTAAATTCTATTTCTAATACTTTTGTACCAAAGTGCATGTATGCCTATTGTTTCCCTTTGGTGTCATCGCCAAGTGTTCATGATGGCCGCAGCTGTTCATGACTCATGACACATAAGCAATGAGCCCCTTTTCGCCACTGTTGCTGCGCTTCAGGCTGTGGGACCGTAATGGTCGTGGGCCCGGGTTCATTGAACCCCTTCGCGCCATTGATTTGTAGCACACACACACACACACGTGACATTACAGAGGTTGCCTTTGTTCTGTACATTAATAGTTGAGGATTAACACGCAGTAATTTTTAAATCTTGTTTTTTTAAAGGTTTATACGTATGTGCATATAATAAGTATTGTTTCTGATACTATGTGTAGTGTGTTCTTTGAAAACAAACAGCTGCATTTATAAATTCTAACTTCATGTTATTTTTATGACATTCATTTGTATGCATTTTTTAAAATACTTTTTTTCTCGTTTTTATTTAAATCTGCAAATCATTGGCATGCTAAATGTTATAATTGGTAGAACGATTAGGGATTTAAGGGGAGAAAAAAGACAGCAAAAGGTCGATTTTGTAATACCCACCGAAACCCACGTGACTTTTAAAACCCAAGTGTTCATACGTGAGCTTACATTTACATTTTGATAGCACTGAATCCACTGCTGAATCCCTCTGTTTCATTGATTATTTCTTTCCTCTGTCTCTCTACAGTTTGTAAGGAGCTAGGAATGTTAACCATAATTAAGATTTAAGACTCAGTAATGTAAATTAAAGGTCAGTTCCATTGTTCAACGCTGTTGAATTCATCTAATTGATTTTGTAGGTCTCACCATAAGTTTATTGTCTCAAACAATGAAATAAATAAATAAATTATAGCTTTGATGTAGCGCTACTTTCATGCTGATAGCATGCTCAGAGCGCTATGGTTCAATCTCATTTGTGGACCAGTGCAGTGGGGGGGGGGGGGGTCCATGCTGCCTTTAGGCGCTCGTAAACACAACTCTGCTCGAGTCGGGTGTCGAACCTCGAGACCCCCTCATAGGTAGCCAAGCCAAGTTAAGACAAGTTCAAGCTTACTTAGCCTCTCGACCACGATTCCCACAATGCTTCGAATTATTTTTTTAAAAATTGTTTACTATATTGAAATATTGTATTTGACGAGCGACTTTTTTTCCCTAGACACTGCTTATTACAATAATTAAGTGAAATACCCCTTTCGTGCCTAGCAATCTATAGGACCGATTATGTAAGGGTCGTATGTTTCGATAGCCGACGATTAACGAGGGTGTTAAGTTGGCATCCCAATGACCAAAGTCCTTCACTTTCCCCAATTAAGTCAAGTACCCATTAGAGTTAGATGGACTCAGGGGCGCCCTTAATGTCCCGAAATACAAAGTCTCAGTCTTCGCCGAGATTTGAACCCGTTACCACTAAGTCACCAGCCACTACCACTTACAATATCAAAATTTAAATGTATTAACATTAAAATATATTTCATATATTATTATGGCACATAAGTGCATTAACAACATAATTCGTGCGTTGTAGTATAGGATATAAACGAGAGAAATAGTTTGTTATTGGCTGAAGTTAATTTATTGAACATACTGTGTAATATTTGTTATAAGACTATGTTCATAATTGAATTAATTGTATTCTAATTTCAGTAACACAGCAGTAGTCACATTAATAAACAAAAATGTCAACAAGTCCTGATCTTCCTTGTGGTAAGTACGTTGGTTTAAAAAGGCCTTTACATTTATGACACAGAGAAGTGTTATAGGATGAATAGTGTTAACAGAATAAAAAATTAAAACTCTATTTCTGTAATATTTTTTTTTTACCCAAGCCTTTTTAAAGGGATGGCTTATAGCCTTTCACTAAGATTGTAGATGAATATTTATTAAGATTTTTAGGTGTATAACCACGTAGTAGTCTTTGTAGCTAGAACTATCTTCAAAAATTGATCGCATCTCGAAATATTGTAGAAATTATTTCCCTTTTCGAAATTAAAAAAAAAATAATTTCAACTAGTCGACCGGCGGCATAGCATACGCCGCTATTTTGCAGGGCTGGTCTTAGGCCACTGCAACCTATGTGACAGAAGGATCCGCACTTTCATGGAAACCGCGCTAATTCAAGGTGTATAAATTATTAAATTAAACCATTTTATAACTTAAAACAGATTTCCCGCGCATTCCTGTCGATTTACCAGAAGCTCCTGGAAATCTCCCGAAATTGCAAAATATACGAAAAAGTCCTTAAAATATACGGAAATACATAGAAAATAATTGTCATTTTTGGGGTGTCATTCAATATGGAAAACGTCAATCCTGCGCGCAATTAATAAAAAACGGAATATGCATTAGCCGTAATAGTGTAATCAGGTGAAAGAAGCTTCTTGCGCCTCAAACTAATTTTGAATTACTTGATGTCAACAATTCTCAAAGATAGATTGAAACATTTGGTAATTCTTGCTATTGAGCGGGATCTAAGTGGGAAACAGAATTATTATGATATACTGTATGACTTTGCTACACGCAAGGCTCGTAAAGTAATTCTGTACGTAGTAAAGAATGAATAAAATGCATAGACGAATTTATTTTCTAATACAATCTCTTAAATTTGATTTATTGTCCGCTTCCCTACCCAAACTTGGCCCCGCGAAATCCGTTTCGAATGGGGCCCCATAATGCTTAAGTCCGGCCCTGCTGTTTAGTGTTTGTAAAATGTTTCACATGTTTCGGATGTTCCTTCAGAGTTGACGATAGTTTACTTCCTAGTCCAAACCTCCCGCATTGGATGGGAGCGGGCAGGGTTTGACAGTCCAGCGCGCAGCCATCCGTAGCGAGCTGTGAAAACGTGTTCTCCCTCCCCCCCCCCCCCCTTTGTTTTGTTTTTTTCGTGGGGTGACTATCCGCAGAAATAAGAGAGAGATCTTTGCTTTACTTCTTGTTTGACCTGATTAGGGAAGAAGCGAATCATATATATAGAAGATGGGTGTTGGGGAAATAACGTGTACAATTATCTAAGGGGACTAACCTAACAATATCACGCAAAATTAATTAATTAATTTGTATTTTTTAATTGAATTGTGTATTGTTTAAGCCTATGAATAATTGTGCAAAGTTCCAACTTGATCCAAGAATGCACGTGGAAGAAAAAGCGTGTTCAAACTTTTAACAGGCAGACAAACAGACTTGCAGACAGAATGAGTTGATGCAAGCTTTATAAAAAGAGTATAAACAATCACATTGTTTTTTGCTATTTGAAAGAATAACTTTCTAAGACTAAGACTGCTTTATTGATCCTTACGGAAATTTTGTTGTGATTACAAGTCATTTAAAAATTACAACATGCCCTGGCAGTGTGAAAAAATTTCTACCAAAAAAATTATTATCTCTAAGTAGTCTTCTTTTCGATGTATGTACACTTAACTTATAAATTACAGACGTTATTTCAAAATAGAACGTAATTACGTCCTACGCTTTTTATGTATAACTCTAGTCTTAAGTGTTAATCAATGACTTAAACGCTGCTGATTGAGTGATTTTCCTGCCTGATTCGGGCATCCCATTCCATGCTCTTATGACATTAGGAAAGAAGTATAGTTATGAAATACGAACCTTTGTGTCTTACTTGATATTTTTTATTAGGTTTTTTTTTCGTATTAGTAAATTATGGTTCAGTGTTTTATGAATTATTGCTACTTTACTGTTTAATCTTCTTTAAGCTTTAGCTTCTCTAAATTTAGTGTTTTTACTAAAAGTTTTACTCTGGAGAAATGTGATTATTCTTTGTTATAAATCTCATGGCTCAATTTGAATCAGTTCTTCTATGAAGAGCAGAGACAAAACAGAAAAAGAGTGTATGCAATCATAGATAAATTTAGCCACTTAATTAAGCCTAGAACCAAACTAGATGTTCGAAGCGAAAATTGGATTTCCATAAAAATCCTTATGCGCAAATAGAAACAAATAAATTTCTATCACGAAGAAGTTATTAAGGATAGTTGATCTAAAAATGTGTAACAACCATACGACATAGTCTGCAGTTCTATTATATGTTCGTGCGGTTTGGGACTATACTGTCGTTCGGTCGACTCGATGGTCCTGGGTTCATACCCAGCCCGCTGCCATCCCCTGTCGTCCTGTGGGAGGTTTGAACTAGGAAGTAGATTATCTTCAACTCTGAAGGAACATCCGAAACATGTAAAACATTTTTTAGAGACATTTTACAATCCATCCCAGTGGCTCTACAGCCCAATAGAGGGCCCTGGCCTCCTTAAGCACATCTCTCCATTCGAATCTATCCAGTACTTTACGTCTCCATGCCGGGACTTTGAGCTGTTGTAGATCTGCCTCTACGTCATCAAGCCACCGTACTCGTGCCTCGTGGTCTGCCTTTTGGACCAGAGGCGTAGTAAGCAAAACGTGCGGCTGGAGCAAGGTACTTTATTGGCGCCTCCTCCCCCATTTACCATGAACACCTATAGGCGCCTCTGTGTGCGATGCCACCTGATGGTATCACTCGGGGCATCTTCCCCCTTGTCCCCCTCACTACGCCTCTGTTTTGGACGTCCGCCTTTTGTTTTTTACCGGTGAACAGTCTTTGCTCCACTGTTCTCTGACATTCATTCGATGTGATCTGCCCGACATAATCTAAACATTTTACAAACATTATAAAAAAAATATCAGTATTGTTTATAAAAAGAATTCTTCTAAAAAATAAATGTAATTTATTAAAGTTCTACTGATTCCTTCTCTTTCATTTACAGGGTACTATGAGCCCTGTGTATTGGAAGATTTAGAAATGGATCTTAAAACTATGGATAAAGTTTGCTCTAAGAATCCAGGACATAAAGATTTTAAATCCTTAGAAGCGTTCAGCATAGATGATTTGCCCGAAAGCCTTCGTGACGAAGATGTCTTGAAGTTGATCAAGGCAGTTGGAGATCTAACAGTGAGATTAGCTGTGAATGAAGTCAGTCCACTTAGACCAGAACTCAGGCCTGGCCCCGATATCAAATATTCTTCATATAGTGACGGCGTTTGGAAAAAGAGAAGGGGTGGAACTGGTGAGATGTTCATCTATAAACATGAAAACGGACAGGAAATTGATGCAAGCGGCCGAGGCTACAAAAGTCTTCTTGGGCGCACAGCTGACACCACTGCCGTTCTTTGTCATTGTGAGAAATGTAAAAATTCTGAAACTGCGAGTAACGAGTGGTGGGAAATCTTTATTGACACTGCATCTCATCTGGTTCGAGATGACCATGAGGCTAGTGCAACTTCATGTCGATTATTTTACGATAACAAAGATAGCGAGGTGGTCAGTCTAAGTAACTTTAGTGTAGATTTTGTGAATGTTGAAAGAGATGTTTGCGTTCTGAGATGTGTGACGTGCGATGATCTCGGAAAACGTCTGTACAAGGCTCAACTTGAGTGGAGAAAAGTCTGGAATAGCGTGAAGGATAAATTTCAGAGTAAAGTTGGAGACAGAATAGCGTTCATTGTGTCCCATCCACATGGGTGCCCTAAACAGGTCAGCGTGGGTCAGTGGCTAGAAAACACCAAAGTTTGTGAGGTGGATAGAGAGTATGATTTCACAAGGCTGAGCTATGACACCTGCACGTGCCCAGGAAGTAGCGGCGCTTCTGTGTATTGTTTAGGGTTTGGTGGGGGCCACGTTCACTCAGGCACTATGGGCACAGGAACTAACGTAAACTTCAGCAGTGTTAGTTATTATAGGAAACAATAACTTAATAATGCCGAGGATTTACGTAAACGGCGGAAAGAGAACCTAGATTGACCAGCAGCAAACAACTGTTATGTCTTCTTAAAACAGATAATTTTTAACACTTTTTATTAAATCTTGTGTTGTCAGGTAAAAGAATTAAAAGTGCTCAATTTCAGCTTGATCCGAGATTGGGTGCGGAAGAAATCACGTGTACACACTTTTTACTAGACAGACCGACAGACAGACAGTTTGTCAAAAGTTTGACTAACGACTCGTCAGTCTACTAATTAAAGAACAAATATTGCCAACGAGGATAGCTGTGTAATGTGGGTTCGTGATAAGCGTAATGCGAACGTCTATTTACACAAGTTTTAAGTGTACAATCAAAGTCTTTCTAGTTACACCATCTCTTACTTCCGACTTTACACACTGACTTCCGATCCTAGCCCCTACAGGCTACCTGTCAACAAACACACCCACGTGACGAACTGTCCAGTACGGGACAGGTACACTATATAATCTCTTGGCCGTGTGTCACGGTCCTCACCCATATCGTACCACAATACAAGCGCTACAAAGACACCCCCAAGAGCTCATTGAAGGAGTGAAGTGCATTCACGGTTGGGAAGCACTATTTTTATTATTTTAATTTTAAAATTAGATTTACTAGATGTCAAATATTTATATTTTAATGACATTTTATTTTATTCTTTATAAATGTTTGACGCTTTTTGTTAAGAAAAATAAAAAAAAAAATTTGAAATTCTTCTCATTTCACAATATATTGCTTATCATATGTTTTATGTGCAAATATATCAGCGCATTGAAAAACCGGGATTTAAATAGGGATTAAATGGCATAGGATTACATTACCTTGAGATTAAGTGGCCAGGTGATATAATGATCCAGGAAAGTATAGGTTTTTAAGTAACCTGGGACGAAGTGACAGTGAGTTACTTAAAAGAATAAACGAACAAATAGATGAAATTAAATTGAACTGACATTTTTAGGCTGTGAATTGAAGTGTAACTGATCGATAAAAAAAATTCTACACAAAATTACAGGAAGTTGGAATAAAAAAAAGACATCGAGAAACATTGACACATAAAGGCACAGTCACAGAAAGAAACAGAGTAACACAAAGAGACACATAGTGACACGGAGAGACACAAAGGAATACAGAGAGGCACAAAAAAGACACAGAGTCATGGGCATAGCCAGTGAGGGGAGGTTGGGGTCAACCCCCCCCCCCCCCCCCCATCAGAAATGAAAAAATTCCCCCCACCCTGCGGGGAGAGATCAGAATTTAGTGACTGATTTTTTGCTTTGATTCTATTTATTTTAAGCGAGATTTTAATACTAAACTATCACTTGTACCAGCGCAGCCAACCCTTCCTCCCAAATGATTTTGACGATAAAACTTCCCTTTTTGATATAAAATCTAAAGCAAACTACAGTTACCTAATTCCAAGAGCGTAGCCAAAATTTCTTCCAGTGGCTGGACTCCATTAATAAAGTGCAGTGAATAGTCATCTGCCGAAATTGAAAAAGTCTAATTGTGGCTCAACAAAGATGGCTAATACGGATTTTAGGAGTCATTTATAGAGATCGGGTCTCTATTAAGGAAATCCTATGCCGAAGTGGGAGTCGAACCCTTAATAAGGTTGTGACAGAGCGTCGCATGAGGTTTGCGGGACATGTTCTCCGACAAAATGAATTACGCCTATTAAGAGTTGCGATAACATGGAGGCCATTTCGAGGTAAGCGCAAACAGGGACATCCTAGTACAACTTGCCGCCTCACTTTCATGGAGGTCCTCAGAGCAGGTGGGAAGAGGTTTCAGACATTGCCAGTGACAGATTTTTTTGTGCCGCCTAGTGCGCCGAACGACGCGGGAGGATCTAATTCATTAAGAATAGCACATAAGGTTTTTGAAATAAAACTTTTTAATAGCAGGATAATGCACTGTAGGTACCTCAATATATGCATTTTGTTGGCTTTTAATACCGGAAATAGTGCTTGACGGCGGGGCTTCGGCCCGCGCATGGGGAGCTCAAAGCGCTCCCCCAGACCTTCTTGCTGACAATGGCGGGGAGTCTACAATTTCTCCACTAACTTCAGGAAAAACCTATTATAGGGTACAATTAATGTCTTCCGAAAGAATGAAGGGATTAATTATGTACACACACACACCCACGCACACATAATTTATTTGCTGGAGGGGGGGGGAGAAAAAAATATGTGCACAGAGGGAAACACAAAGACACAGAGAGACATATAATGGCACTGAATTACACACAGAGACATAGAGTGAAACATAATTGACACAGAAAGTGACACTATGAAATATAGCGCATATGAATGGTTGAGTATGTATTTATGTTGAGCTTAAGATGATTTACTTTAAATTAAGTACACACAGCAAAAAATCCATACCATTATTTTCTAGTTGAAAAAAATGTTTAATAACTACATTTAATTAAAAAAAAACAATCTATTATCTATACACATTTATAAAAACACAATAATATTAATGAGAATGTCTTAGATTCCGAAGATAAAGGATGAGCATTTGAGCATATTTTTTTCGTATCACAGTAATTAAAAACAACAACAACAAAAAACAACAACGAGTCAGCTTTAAATCAACATAAATCTATAATTGTATTGTTGTATATTTAGAAAAAGAAATATTAATATCAATTTACAACGATTTTAGTACACAAATGTTAGAAAAAAATTTGCATATATTTATGATAAGGGCAATATTATAAATTACATTGAACAAAAAAGTACACCTTTTTATCACAAACAAAATTACATATTAATAAATAATCTAATTTTAGAACAAAAGTCACATTACACTACTGTAATTTTCTTTAAAAAAAACAGCAAAAGTTTTTTTTAATAATTAAAATGCATAGTACACTTTGTAAGGCACACAAATGAAACTCGTGTAAAATAATATCATCCTATACTTTGCGATCTTTTACATTTATGATTTATAATTTACATTTATGATTATGCTAAACTATAAGTATTGTTATTGCAAAGTTCTATAAAATAATTATTAAGAAACAAAATAACATAAGCAGTTTATTAAATATGTCAATTAGCTGCTATGAAGAAATTTTTGCGAGTATCATCTTATCACATGATCTGAGTTATAAAACACTTAGTAAGATCTATGTTTCATAATAAAATTTGAGTAATGTTGAAATATGACATAAAAAGCTTATCGAATCATTGCAAAGGTCGTACGAAATGTCAAGATATGATAAAACTGATGTGATTAAATAATTATTTAAGTAATGGTTATACAAAGAGACTGTTGAGTAACCCATCGCTTATTCATGGCCTTTGGAAGTCGAACGGACAGACAAGCTTTGCTAGATTAATAGTGGTTTTGTGCTTTCGTACATCATCATATATCAATAATAATAATTAATTTATATACATAGCCGGGATTATCTATAGTATAGGAATGTAGATATAGAATTGTAAATTATATAATCTGGATGTAAAAGCATTTACCAATACTACCTACGTCGACACATTTCTTAATCTATCAAAACTATACCAAATAACAGTGGCATTCCTTAAGTTCTATATCTCTAGAGTTAGAAAAATATAATGAAAACACCTTTCAAAAAAAATTCTGATGAATGTTTCGAAAGAACACATACTTTACTCTTAATAAAGAATAATAGATTTAAACAAAAATGGATCAAGTTTTACCACAGCCCATAAAATATGAGTATCACTTCTTCACCCCCAACTCTCCTTCGTAACAGAAAGAGCTTTGCTTAATGACTACTCTTCTGCTTTTCAGTTTGTATTCAAAATATTTATCTTTTTTGTCTTCGCCTTTTTTTTTCCTATTACATCCTAATAATGCTCACTTAATACTCTGGCCGTACCCCTACACTCTTATTTTCCTTTTTAGCACGTTCAATAAAACTGCACGCATTTCAACTGCATGTTACGTTGATTGAATGGCCCACTGCAAATCGCCCTCCCAAGAACATTTTTCTCCCTTTTTTTTCATTTCACAACGCCCCTCAAAACAATAAAATTAAAGTATATGTTGCATATAAATGGTACCCCTATCAATCACACTATTCCTTAGAAAATAGTCCTGCATTCGATCAGGGGCGCCCGCAGGATTTTTTTGCAAGGGGGGGGGGGAGTTGCAAGTTGCCACCTATCGCTCAAAGTCGAAATAAAATAGAAAATGTAGTCGTTAATCAATGTATACCTACTAGTAAAATAAATCTCATTCTAGTGTCAATATGTAGTATATGTGAATAACGCCAACCGTTTGTTTTTAGTATATTTGTCTAACAGCAAGTTTATATATAATGTTGTTAAAACGCTATAAACTGCAGAAATTGAATTTTTTTTTGTGACAAATTACTTGTTCCTAGTATTGTAATAAATGTAAAAAAATACACTTTCTTTCCAGCTATTTCCTATAGATGATTAATCATTTTATATCAAGGTTGAGATCAAGGTTCTGTCGTACTTTAACGCTCGACGAGTCTATTACTAAGTTAGATGTAATCGGGATCGCAGAATGTTTAAATGATTTATTGTTACTTAACACGAAACCCTCAGATAACATAGGTATCAAAACTAAATTACTAAAAGTTTGTTCTACTGTATGCAATACGATGTCAATAAGAACATTGAAGCTTATCGTAACATTCTCAGGCATTCGAAAGGTTTCAGTATTAAGATAACTTAATAGTTGTGTTTTTAAAGCGTTTTGGCATTTATCGCTTTCCTGAATCGGAATTTCCATTTGTTTATATTTGACTAGAAGTTGAATTATTTCCTCGTGATTTCTTTGTTTCGCAATCAATAACGCCGTACATTTTACATTATTCTGTTCACTAACATTAGCACCAGATCTTAAAAGTATTTCCACTGTTTTAGTATGGCCATGGTAGGATGAGAGCATTAGAGGAGTCCATCCTTGAAGATCTTTATCATTTGCTATGGCCCCTGATTGTAAAAGAAAATGGACAATATTGGAATGTCCTTTTACTGAAGCAAACATCAATGCGCTTACCCCATTTATATTTTTTTCATTTACTGTTGCATTGAATTCAACAAGTAAACGGACTATTTCCATATGTCCTTGTAAAGATGACATCATTAGTGCTGTCAAACCGTCTAAGCGTTTTTCATTGACATTGGCTGATGAGTTTAGTAACAAACTCACCATTTCAGTATTTCCACGACCTGAAGCTATTAGAAGCGGTGTGCACATCTTTTTCGGTCCATTTAAGTCATTTGATAAAGGAAAATAATCCAAAATGAGTCTAGCTGTCTCTATGTGTCCTTCGTGTATACTTAACATTAAGGCTGTCCAACCAAAGTTATCTTCCAGATTAGCGTCGGCACCAGAGTCTAAAAGTAATTTGACGATACTTACAAATCCATTATAAGATGCTAACATTAAGGCAGTCCTACCGCAAAGATTTTTTTTATTTGCAGACTCTGCAGATTGTGCAATTAACTTTTCTGTATTCATGCCTTGTTTCGTAATATTAATTTCCACTTTTGTATTAAACTCTAAAAGAAGCATTACAATTTCGGGATTTCTAGATTGAGAAGCTATCATCAATGCAGTCGAACCTTGTTTATTAGTTTCATCCACTGAAGCACCAGATTGAAGTAATAATTTTACAGTTTCGGCGTCTCCTTTGCCACATGCTAACATCAATGCAGTCGACCCATCTTTTACTTTTTCATTTATGTCAGCGTCGTACTGTAATAACAGCTTGACTATTTCCGTGTATCCATTATGAGCCGATATTAAAAAAGGAGTGAAATCGTCATGAATCATGTAATGAATGTTCGCACCTGATTTCAATAAACATTCGACTACTTTGGTTTGGCCAAATTGAGATGCAACTATCAGCGCATTTTCTCCATTATTAGAGTAAATATTTACTTGTGCCTTATATTGTAGTAATGACTGCACTACATCAATAAACCCTTTAGCCGCTGCTAACATGATGGCAGTCCAGTCATCATAAGATTTCAATTTTACGTTTGCATTATTCTTCAGAAGAATATTAACGATGTCCGCATGTCCATTTCCAGCTGCAAGCATTAGAGCTGTCCGTCCATCTTTATCTTTGTCATTCACTGATGCACCCTTTTTTTTAGTAAGTACTCAACAATATCTCTGTGTCCGAACTCGGAAGTTATCATTAACGGTGTCACATTGTGCTCATCTTTTTTATTTACTAAATTCTGAACTTCTTTTAAAAGGCTTACAACCACACATCTAAATGACCATGAATCAAAGCGATATGAAAAGACTTCCATTCAGTTCGATTATTAGTTTGTAAAGCTCCAGCTTCTAGTAAACGTTTAACAGTTTCAACTTTTCTATTATATGATGCCAACATTAATGGTGAAAAGCCATCTTCACGTACTACACTTACTGATGCCCCATATTTTAACAAGGTATTAATTACTTCGACATTCCCAAATTGAGAGGCGATCATCAGTGCCGTAGAGCCATTATTGTCCACAGCATCAACCAATGCACCCGAGTCCAATAAAATGGTTGTTATTTCCACATTACCGTTTTCTGATGACGTCATTAAAGCTGTCTCTCCAAGTCTAGATTTACAATTAACTGAAGCATTGAACTCTATTAATACTTTAACTATTTCCGTATGTCCAAAGTAAGAGGCAATAACTAGTGCTGTGAAACCTCCTTTAGATTGAACGTCCGCTGCGATATTAGCTTTTAATAAAGTCCTAACAACTTCCACATGACCGTTGTGTGAAGCGATCATCAACGCTGTGAAACCTTCTATGTTCGTCTCATTAACTAACGCTCCATAATTCAATAATGATTTGACCACATCAATGTGGCCATTTTGTGATGCCATCATTAGAGCTGTCCATTTATCGTTATTTCTATCATTTACGGATGCGCCATTTTGTACTAAAAAATTAAGAATTGTTTGATTTCCATTTAAAGATGCACACATCACTGCAGTAAAACCATCATATGTGTCATTCACCGAGAAACCCATTTTTACAAAGTATTTTACAATTTCATAATGGTTATTTTCAGTTGCTGCCAATACCACTGGCATCGTTTTGTTTGGGTTTATCCCGTTCTCTAATAAATACTCCACCATGTCTAAGTTTCCATGTAAAATCGACCTAACAAGTGCTACATCGCCATTAATGTAGCCTCTATAAAGTGAACATCCAAGCTCTAACACTAACATTGTTATATTAATTGCATCATGATCTGGATGAAAAACATTTAATCCACGTATATTTATTCCATCTACTGAGGCACCAAAATTTAAAAGACTTTTAACGATTTCATTCTTTGATGCCATGAGTAATGCAATCTCTCCAGTGAGTGTTTTCTCATTAACTGTTGCTCCAGAAGCTAATAGTATTTCAACAATTTGAGTATTTCCTTTGTACGAGGCCAACATAAGTGCGGTCCTTTCTACAATGTCTTTTTCATTAACTGATGCACCCGATGATAAAAGCATTTGAACTATTTGAGCATGTTCTCTGTAAGAGGCAAACATAAGTGCAGACCAGCCTTTAATACATTTTTCATTTACAGATGCATTTGCTTTTATGAGAATCTTGACAATGTCCTCATGCCCATTATACGAGGCTAACATCAAAGCAGTCCAATTATCTCCATCTTTTCTATTTACATCGGCACCTAGTTTTATAAGAGTATTAACAGAATCTGTTTGACCGGAAACACAAGCTATTTGCAAATAGCTCCAACCATTGAAGCCTATATGATTCACATTTTGCTGCGCATTTAAAAGAAGCGTTAAAATCTCTATTTGCCCGAAATACGATGCTATAGAAACTGCATTATTATTGTATATATTTCTGTGGTGTATATTGGCACCATTATTCAAAAGAAAGTTAACAATCTCAATGTGTCCATATTGAGAGGCTATCATCAGAGCTGACCACCCAGCAACATTTCCATCATTTACATTTGCTTGAAACTCTACTAAAATGTGAACTAGATCCGAATGTCCAAAATAAGAGGCTAACATTAATGCAGTGATCCCTTGAGTATCTTTTTCATTAACTGAAGCGTTAGACTTTAAAAGAAGACTGACCACATCGACATGTCTGTTTTTAACTGCTAACATTAATGCTGTCCAGCCTTGACTATCTTTATCACTTATTGGCGCTCCTCTTGCTATACAGAGTTGAACAGTTTTTAAATACCCTCTCTCAGATGCCAACAAGAATGTTGTATGATAGTCTTGGTTATTTAAAACTTGTCCATTATGGAATGGCACATGCCAATTATCAAATATAGAGGATTTTTTAAATAAATATGTATCCACGGTGGTCCATTCTGAATCAATCTTTTCAATATTCTGTTTAAAAAAAATACAAAATTAGTAAATTTTTCCAGTACTTACAAAATCATGCAAATAATATTTGAAAGGAAAAATTATTAAAATATTGACAAAATATCTATAGAGCATAAATACTTACGTTTAAAATTACTAGAAACAATAAAACAGATGTAATCTAAAGAAAAATAAGAAAAACATTTTTAAAATGCTTTTCTTAAAAAGATAACACCTCATAAAACAGAGGGAAAAAAATATTGAAACAAAATAAATTTTTTTTGGTGCAGCCGGGTATTGAACTCAAACTTTGTCACCGTCAGCTTGATGTACCTACAACGCTACCCATTAAATCCAAAGCTTTACATGTGTAACCGTATAATTATTTATCGGTACTTTCATTATATAGACATCTAGATTTATCTAAACTTCTGATTTAGAACTTTTAAGATCTAGCCTAGTTGTAATCTAAATTAGATTTACGTAAAACTATAAGCAAAGTTTAGATAATTTATCAAAATACTGAATGCAACTTTAAATTTAATAAACAGCTCAGCTATCGGTACACTACGACTGACTACGCCATGTTTTTATAGCCACTTTTAAATTATTTTATTTTTATTTTTTTTTAAATTATATCAATTTAGAGTTTTCCCAGTGTAGCCAACGAGATAGTAATTCTTTTTTACAGCAATATACATCGACTGCTTCATTTGTAGGAAAATCATAGGAGACGTGTTTTTTTTTTGATCACTCCAGGTTCCACCCTCGACCCTCTGCTTCTCGATGTTCTGAAGGAATAGATGTTTTGTAATAACAAACAATAGCATGGTTATGTCTTGTGTTGAAATACGTTTAGCAGTTATTGAATTTTTTTTTTCAAAGCTTATATTAATTAGCTCACTTTATTGGGTACAATTTTTGAACACTTTTTTTTCCCACACCTGTTGTCGGATCCAGTTACAACCTTACACAATTATTTTTTTCACTCATGACACATGAATCAATCAAACAATTAACCAATATATAAAGCAGTTAGTGGAAATTAATTAATTTTGTTTCATGCAGAAAAAGAGTACTTATTCTTGCAGAATTGAGATATCTGACAGTAATTTTTTGGCTCTATCCCTAAGATAATTTTTTTTTTGTTTTTTAAAGAGATTTTTTTTTGTTTTTTAGCGGCCCCAGTAAGAGGAAAAAGCCGCTATTAGGTTTGTGCAAAATGTCCGTCTGTCCGTCTGTCCGTCTGTTCGTCTGTCACTCTCAGATCTCGAAAACTAGAAGAGATATGAAAAATATTATTTCCCCATTAAATGCGGCTTGAAAAATTTAGGTGTAACGGCTACTTTCGGTTTTCTAAAAGCAAACCGTTTAATTGATAAAATTAATTATGCAAGCGATTTTTTCATAAAAATACACCAGTTCTAAAACAATTACGTAAATGTAAGGGAGGCAATGTTACAATATGCTAACAAAGATGGTAGCTTTTGTGTATTTTCAGTATCACTAAGTCAAATATATTTATAAAATGTACAGGAAATGTTTACAACAGATATAAATAATAGTTAAAGGTGTTTTTTCTGGTCAACTAGCTGCTAACATTAAAAGAAAACATTTCTGGTTGTTTATAAAGGCTAATAATGCACTTTGTATGTAAATATCACGCACATTTTTTAAAATGGACTTTTTATGCAGCGACTTTCGTGCAGTAGCGTAACGTCGCAATATGAATAGTGCTAGACCAATTCCTTAAACTTTTTTAAAAAATCAGATTTTATTTATTTTTTGTTTAGTGCCCCCATCCGAAAAAAAGAAGCTTATTTTTTTGCGTTTTGTCTGTTGGTAGGTCTGTCCATCACGATTAGATTAACAAATAACACTAAAGGCTTGTAATAAGAAATAAAGTAACACTGAAGAGTACCTAAAACAAGGCTTTATTAAACTAGAACGACACATGAACTGACGAAAGAGACTTGGACAGTAGCACACTAAATCAATGTTGTAAACACATTCTCACCACGTTACACAAACATAAACAAATAGAAACTATTTCACCACATTCACCCCGCCTAGAATTAAAATATCAAGTATAGTAATGTAGTAGGCCAAAGCATAAATAAAAAGAGAATGCCAGTGCCTGTAATACAATCGATCAATAAATAGTGTCGGGGTATTAGTTTCTCTTGTAAACAATAGTGAGGAGTGATACAAAGAAACCTAAAAACCAGTATCTGTAGTATGGCTTATAAACAATTACTAGTTTCTGTTTTAAGCAATAACAAATAGTGTAGTAAGTAAACATGTACGTAAGTAAGTGAAAAGCAAACTCTAGTATCAGTAGCAAGGGATAAACAATGCCAGTTTATGTAGTGTAAGTAGTGCAATAGAGAAACAACTCTAGACTCTATAGTTCGGTCTGGTTCTTCTCTCTCTTAAGTTGTAACGGGGTTGACTATCATGTTCTACAGTTTGGGAGTCACTAATGAGTTCCTGAGCGTCAAGAGGGGTATGATGGTTCTGTGTATTTTTAAGAGGAAGCGCTCGGAGATCCTCAGAGCCTTCCAGGGGTTCTTTCCTTTCTTGTATCACCGTAGGGGTGTTGACTGGTACTTCCATGTTTTAGCTTCTGGAGGATATTCATTATCCTCATCCTGAGCGAAGAACGAAGGTTCACTTGTTGTTGTAGATGGGGAGGGGGTGGGAGCCAAGCGTCTCAGACAGACCGTCTCCTCTTTACCGCTGGGCAATCGTACCATGGCATATTGGGGATTACACATCAGTAATTCGACTTCTTCCGTGAGAGGATCATACTTTGAAGATCTGTTCTCTCTTCTCAGCAACACTCGACCTGGGCTGGATAGCCAAGTGGGGATAGATATCCCGAAGGAGGATATCCGGTTGAACCGGAAAACTCTCTCATGTGGAGTTTCGTTTGTTGCCGTAGATAGTAATGATCTAATCGAGTATAGGGACTGATTCAAGACAAGTTCTCATCTTGAGATCGGGAGATCGAGGTCTTTCAGTGCTAAAGTAACAGCGTTCCATAGAGTTTTGTTTAGTCGTTCAATTTGCCCGTTGCCTGAAGGATTAAAAGCGGTTGATTTACTTGTAGCTATTCCCCTCTCGTGCAGAAAAGATTGCACCTCCTTCGACATAAAGGACGTACCTCTGTCGGAATGGACGTTCTCTGGCATCTCAACTAAGGAAAACAGCTGATTTAAACACTTTATGACAGTAGATGAGGACATATCGGGACATGGGTAGGCAAATGGGAAGCGTGAGTACTCATTCACCATTGTTAATAAATATTTATTGTGAGTAGCAGATGGGAGTGGCCCCTTGAAATCGATGCTTACTCTCTGAAATGGTTGGGTAGCCTTGATGAGGGTGCATGAAAACTGTTTGAAGAATCTAGGCTTCAATTCAGCGCAAGTTTTACATTGGTTTACCACTTTGCGGACGTCCTCGCAGGAAAAAGGTAAGTTCTTAGTCCGATCGAAATGGAGGAGTCTCGTGACCCCTGGGTGACAGAGGTTGTTGTGTAACAGTTTGAGGTCTCCTCCAGTCATTGCTGAAGCAAAGTGGTTTCTTGAAAAGGTATCCGCCGCAGCGTTTTGTTTCCCGGGTCGATATACGACGTCATATTGGAAACAACTAAGCTCCAGTCGCCATCTTTGTATCTTTTCGTTTTTGATCTTGCCCTTGTTTTGCTGGTCAAACATAAAGGACACTGAGCGTTGATCTGTAAACAATGTGAAGGGTCTACTGATAAGGTAATGTTGCCATTTTCTCAGGGCTTCTACGATAGCGTATGCTTCCTTTTCAACTGCTGATTGTCTGCGTTCACTATTAGTGAGTGTTCTTGAAAATAAGGCGACAGGACGGCCGTCTTGATTAAGAGTGGCGGCGATCGCGATGTCAGAGGCATCTGTTTCGACTGATAGTGGTCTATTATAATCTATCGTCGACACAGCAGCGTTTTCAAGTTCATGTTTTAGCTGTTTTAAAGCCTTCTGTACTTGTTCAGGGGGAGGAAAGGTTTTGTTGTTCACCAATAAATGGATCTTGTTGGAGAAATCTGGGATCCATTGAGAATAATAGGACAGTAGTCCAATCACCCGCTTTTGTGATTTCATGTCTTGTGGTGGAGGTAGATTTCTCAACGCTTAAAATCTTTCGGGGTCTGGTCTTAATAGCCCTTGTGAGATTTCGTAGCCTAGGAGGCATACTTTATTAGTCGCAATAGCACTTTTATCATCATTGAAGGTGATACCGTACTTTTTAGCGGCGTTGAGAAATCTCTGTAGATTCTGGTCGTGGCTACTGGAGTCACGTCCGCAGATGGTAACGTTATCCACGTAAGCGAACGTATCATTTAGCCCTTCCTCCTCAATTATTGTGTTGATAGTCCTTTGAAATGCAGCAACTCCGTTTGTCACTCCAAAAGGAATGCGGCAAAACTGATAAAGCTTTCCGCAAGCCTCGAACGCCGTTTACTGCTTTTCATCATCCCTGATAGGTATCTGGTGGTAAGCGCTTTTGAGGTCAAATGTACTGTATATTGAGAATTTAGATATTTCCTGCACCAGTTCATCAACTTTTGGCACGGGGTACGCGTCGAGGTAAGTGAATCGATTGATGGTTTGACTGTAGTCGATAACCATTCTCTTTTTGTGCCTTTCATTCGTTGTTACAATTATTTGGGCTCGCCACGTGGACGTGGAAGGCTCAATAATTTTGTGAGATAGAAGTCTCTTGATTTCAGTTTGAATGAATTTGGAGTCAGGCATAGAATATTTTCTAGATTTAGTGGCTATGGGGTGGCAGTTAGGAGCAAGATTAGCGAAGAGGTGAGGGGCTTCAACTCGTGCAGCTTCCAGCGTACAGACCTGAAGAGTGCTTCGTTTTCCCTCAAATGGGATTGTCACGTACACAGTATCTATATTTAGCTCGTCAACAAAGACCTCGGGAAATTCCTCACGCGGAGATATGTTAATTATTGTAAATTGGGCTGCATTTATTGGTTGTCATTGCAACGAGTTGCGTTAGACACGTGACAACGCTACACCCGGGAAAAGGGGCTAGTCAGTCTTGTATGAAACATGGAAGTGATAACATGTACTAAAGTTTTGTATTAGAACTCAATTATATTATTGTGTAGATCTATCATTCTATTCAAGTACATTTAACCATTGTAATTATTTGTGAATAGCTTTTTCAAGTTCTGAATTAAAGTAATTGTTTTAGACGAAGAGAAGTTTCTTCATTGAATATAGTAACATACTTAGATTGACTTAGCGATTGATAATTTCTAGATGATCAACTGGCAACATTCTGAATGATCGTATTATCAACTAAATCTATCTACTTCTATACGATCATCTTGTTAAAAGACGATTTCAAGATCCTCGGCAATCACGATCATTGATAGTGTGATATAGATCAAGATAATCTTCAACGTGACATCTATCTTAGCATCTTCATAGATCTTGACATCTGACATACACTATTAATTGATGATTGTGATTGGGATCATCAGTTTTTCGTGCTGGCTGATGAAATCTAGTCCTAAGATTACATCAGATACTAGTCCGTCTAGTAGTGAGAGCTTCACACTTTCGTATTTTCGTATATTTAATCTGGAATTCTTATTTTCTCTCACTATAAATATATAAACATCCGGAGCAATCTACTATAGAAACTTAAAACTAATGCGATGTTTCGGAAGGGAAATTAAATTTTAATAAGATTTTCAATAGCTTTTAATCTTTTTTTCTCGCTATTAACATGACGGACAGACGGACTGACAGACAAAACAAAAAAAAAACGTCTTTAATCCTTATATATATATATACATACATATTTAGTCTAACTAGCCCATCAAATGAAATGCTAAAAGAACTCACTAGGGCACCAATGTTTATGAACCCTCGACAAGCTGCTCGTATAGAAGACATTTTTAGTCTAACTAGGACGTGTGAGGTAATGGACTTTTTTTCCTTTGACGCATATGGAGTTAATTCTTTAAATGAAATGCCAAAAGAAATCACTCGGTGCACCAATGTCTATGAACCCTCAACAAGCTGCTAGTATAGATATTTTTTAGTCTAACTAGGCCGTGTGACATAGTGGATTTTTTTCCTTTGACGTCATATGGAATAAATTCTTTAAATGAAATGCCAAAAGAAATCACTCGGTGCACCAATGTCTATGAACCCTCAACAAGCTGCTAGTATAGATGATATTTTTAAAATCTAACTAGGCCGTGTGACGTAGTGGATTTTTTTCCTTTGACGTCATATGGAATAAATTCTTTAAATGAAATGCTAAAACAACTCGGTATAGTAATGTTTATTAACCTCGTAATGTGACTCGCATTTTAAACATAATAGCTAGATTTAGATCTAATCTAGATTTTTTAATCTAGAGCTAGATTTTTAAAATTGGATTTAGATTTAAGCTCTAATTAAAATTATTGTAGAATCTAGATCTAGAATTTCTTGGTCTAGTTTAGAATGTTTGTTTTACATGTTTCGGGTGTTCCTTCAGAGTTGTAGTCCAAACCTCCCGCAGGACGACGGGGGATGGGAGCGGGCAGGGTTTGAACTTGGGACCATCGATGAATCCAAACGACAGTCCAGCGCGCAAACCGCACTACCAGACAGCCATGATTTAGACTAGATCAAGATTTATAATTTCAATTTCTAGACAAAGTGTAGATTTTTATTTCTAAAGTCAAGATTGTCAATATGTCAATATTGCAATGTTATAAAACACTAAAATTAATCTACTATTCTAAAATTTAATTAGTCTATTAATTGATTATCTAGTGTTTTTTATATATATAAATCTTACCTAATTTACATCTACATTATCCCAAATATATATTTTAGATCTAGATCTAGTAGATATAGATATTGAGAGTGCTAAATTAGAAGTTTAATTTAGGTAGATCTACATCCTCATTCTAGTTCCATTTAAATGAAAATGCTCAATATCAAAAGATTATCTAAAATCGCTCTTCTGACATATTGTACATATCCGGTAGTTGTCATTCCGTAATGTGTAGGTATATTATCAATAATAAGCTATTAGTTTGTAACCAGTTTGTCATTAGATTAAGAGCAATGCCTGGTCGTGTGGGTAGCGCGCAGGACTGATTATCTCTACGGTCTCGGTTTCATACCCTGCTCGATGCCATCCTCCGTCGACCAGCGAATATGCGGATCCGACAGGGATCCGTTCTCCCACGGGGGCCGCCTCTGAGTTTGTGTGGCAACACAAACTCTCTTTGTAATCTTGTTTTTTTTTTTTTTTTTTTTTTTTTTTTTTTGGTTTGTTCTCGGTTTTATTTATTGCAATCACAAGCTCAGCTCGTATAATTATTAGGCCTACACATTTTTGCTATAATTTTTTGTCTCATTTCAGTTCATCTATTCTGTAGTGCATGTTGCAGTGAGTAGGGTTTCTCTGTCCATATTATTTCATCTAATAAAATTATCCTTTAGACTGGAGGCGTTAAATGAATAGATAGTTTGTTTTCTTATGTTCGTTTGTATTCGTTTGTTGATCAATTCTTTATTTCTAAGATGTCCTTAAAAGTTTTTATGTTCAAGCCAATAGAAGTCTTTACTGTTAGGAAATTAATTAATAATATTTTATTTTATTCACAGACCTCGTCATCAAGCTCCGTTTCATTGAGTGTTTGAGACGACGTTCAAATCCTCTCTGGATAGAAACGCTGCTGTATTGTGTAGTGCTTGTATGTTATCATATAGGTCGAAAGCTTGTAGTTTCCCATACCTGTCTAGATGGGGAGAATAAGTAGCAATGGTCTTAACCATTATCGTATTTGATGAGTTTGTAAAACTAATGGTTTATAGACAATCAAAATTTAAAATATCCTTTAAAAAATTATCTAAACGGAAAGAACTCCGTCCTTAAAACTATATCTTCTAATAATGTATAAGCTATCTCTCTTATCCGATACCAAACAAAATAATTAATTACCAATAATTCATTAACTAATTTGGCACTTTATGTTTATTGATTTATTATTTGTTAGGTACAATTATTTAAAGGAGCTAAACCCAACACTTTAGCCATATCTGTGAATACTGAAGTATTAGTTTCCCTTGTTGCTATTAACAAAATAATGAGTTACCAGTAAATAATTGTCTAATTCGCTTCTTTTTTTTCAAAATTGATTAATGTCTTGTGTAGGTCAATGAATAATTATGCGAAGTGTCAGCTCTATCCGAGAATGGGTGTGGAAGAAATAATGTGTACACATTTTTTTACCTGACAGACAGACAAAGTGACTTCATATAAGGTTTGTAAAAAAAAAAGAAAGCGGTGCTGTAAAACTGTCATGTGATACATATTTTTAATTGTTTTATCAATATTATGACTAGGTAAATGTGTCTATTTACGATTGGTGAAAGAGGTCCATTATCAAGAGTTTCTATAATGTATATTACAGTCATTACAATTATTTTTGTAATCAAACATATTTACTCTCAAATGCTTATGAAGCCTCTTGCAAAGTAAACTTTCTAAAGTAGTTTTGTCCTATGGTTAGTGCCTAGGAACAGACGTAACTCAAAGATGTCTCTTGTCAACCCCCCTCCCCGAGATTTTTTTTTTTACGGACATCGTATTAGGCCAAATGTTTATATTTTCCTATTTTGAGAACTTTCATTTCCAAATTTTTCTTTCCTGGATAATAGGATTGCTATGACCATTATTATTTGTATTATTATTATTAAGATATTAATTTAAGCTAGTACTCTTACTCTGCATTTACCAGTATTGACATTGACAAAATTACTGTAGTGCCGTACATGTATATTCTAATTCGCTAGTACTGTAAGAGGTGATGTTAACTCTCTTTATTACATTATTGTTATAATAATCATTTTGAAAATTCTTTTAACAGGTATTATTTTAGTGTTATACTTATATGCTTACCATAAACAGCAGTAGTGCAAATAAAAACAAATCAAATAATTTTCGTTGTTTTTCATTCACTGCATTGTCTCTATTGAGAAATACAAAATATATTAAATTATTATTGAATTTTATCTTTCGATATTAATTTATTATATAAGTTTATGTGTGTAAGAGAGAGAGAGCGAGAGAGAGAGAGAGAGAGAGAGAGTGTGACTGTGTCAAGAAAAATTTCTTTGACAAACTACAAAAAAAAATTCGATTCCGACATTGACTCATACCTCGATGATAAGACTTTCTCCCCGTGATGCTCAGAGTTTTCATCTGCATCTGTTGTACATGAACCTGTACCTAAATTGAATGTTATAAATTAGTTTTTTTTTTATTTGAATAAAAGTAAAAAAATTGACATGTAACCGCCTGGTCATCCGTTTGCGAGTTAGTCTGTCGTTTGAATTTCTTGATGATCCCGGGTTCTAACTTTGCTCGATGCCATCCCACTCGTCCTGTGGGAGGTTTGGACTAGGAAGTAGATTACCTTCTGCTCTAAAGTAACATGCGAAACATGTAGAACATTTTACAAACATTTATTTTAAACAAAAAAAAAAAAAAAGTCGCAGTTCTTGATGTCAACTGTTCCAATTGTTCCTTTAATCAATCCTTCTTTTGCACTAAGCGAAACTTTAAAATAATTATGTTATCTTATTTTTTTATTTTTGTTATTTTTTTGGACAATTTTTAGTCTTTAATAATGGATACTGTAAACCCAAGAAGAAGCTGCAAAAATTAAATATTTTAATAGATTAATGACTCCATTATAGATTGTCAAAGTAGTAATCTATTATATAATTGTAGAATACAACTGAAAACTCTTAAATTGTCGTCCGAATTCATATGAACTTTAGTACGCAGGTTTCTTTTACCCCTCAGACGCTCACTAAGAACCTGTTTTAATTGATTTGAAACCAGACTACTGCTATTGGCGAAAAACCTCAAGCTTTCTATCAAATCTTTGTATTTTTGTTTTCGGTATTTCCCCAAATGGCGGCAGTTTACTTTTAAAGCATTAATAAAAAAAAAACCACAAATTCCATATATTTTTTCCATTAGTCTTGTTATTTTAACGCGTCTTTCTTTATTTCCGCTTGCTTTCTTCTAGACGCGGTCTAAGTAAAGAACTAAATACGAAGATAAATGTAGAAAGGAGAACAAGAATGTGTTTATGTAGGATTGACTTTTGTTGTTTGCGGGAGGTGGGTGGATAAGTAAAACTGCTACTAAAATAAACGGGCCCAAAATATGAGAGGTTATGGTCTATCAAAATCAAGTCAAAAGTCTATGTGGGAGAAATTAAGATGGGCATGTGAAAAAAAAACAACAAATGGAAGTTCCATAGACCAAAAAGGAGAGATACAGAGAGTAGGAAAGAGAGAGAGCTACAACAATTTACGGGCTAAAAATTTTTTGCGAGGTTGATCGTTCAAATGTAAGCCATTTATTTAAAAAAAACGTTGGTGTTCCTGCCATAATAAACAATTTAAAGCATGGTAACAATTCAACAGGCCTAGCCGGTGTGTACTACTAGTTTAGATATAATTTCAGCTAATTTTAAGTGATAGCTTAAACAACTTCTCACTATGCAAATTTAAAGAATAGCTGCATGAAAAGATCACTTGGATGGAACAAATACAACGTTTTTATTAAACGTTTTCCATGTGACCCAAAATAAGGTGACTAGATATTTGGGGAACCAAAGCGGAACACATTTCCATCATAGGACAAAAAAAAACAGACTTACTTTTCTCAAGCAATATGTCCACAACTTTAAAGTAAATACATCACAATGTACACACAGACAAAAATTTACACAATGTACACACATACACAAATTTTACACAATGTACACAGACAATACTTTAAATAATTGCAGCTTTTTGAAACGTTTTCAAAGTTTAAGATTTTCTTTGCTACATCCTTTTTTTCTAACCAACTCGAGTAATCCATGCATAATTCAATGAGAAGGAACCTTTTTATAGCTTCATACTTCGTTTCATGCATTTCTGAACCAATTCGTTAAGAAGATTAAGAAGAAGATACTTCAAGAGCACTAACATTCTGTCTCTCGATAAATAGAACTTCTGAATGGAAAAAATGTATGATGAGCAAAAGTAACTTTAACGACAGCGAATTGATTAATCTTACCAATATTTAAATGTTGAAGTAAGCTTTCTCAATGAAAAGTAAGGATGCTGCAAAGTTAAAGCACTACTCATGTCTCAAAACAGGAGTTTGCTAAGCAGAACAAGAAAACGCCAAAAAAGTGGTAACTTTAAAGTTATTTTTGAAAAGAGTGAGAAGGATTTTAAAATGAAAGCGTAACATGATCCACTTGTTATTCGTCCCGCCCTGACATTTTATGAAACGCGTGACAGATGGTCCAAAGCGGGACTGTCCCGCCTATGTCGGGATGTTTTGTTACCTTACCCAAATTAATACGTCCTCTTGTATTACAATCATTTATCTATATTTAAATTGCAAAAATGTCTTTGTAATTATCACCATTTACCTTTGTTATCCTTAGCATTTTCTTCAGCGGACTTGGTATTATGAATCAAAGTCTAGAAAATATAAACAATATTATGAATCTAACCCTACAATAAATTATTGATTTGTTATTGATTATAATATTTCTTTTGTATATATGTAGATGTGGCTATGTGGTTCTTTCATTAATTTAAAAACACATCTACTTATAGATATTACTGTCATAGAAAAGGTGTAAAATAGCTCAGCTGTCTGGATATTACACATTTTAAACACATTCTTTCTCACTCTTCCCATTTTTTGGGGTCAAGTTAAAACTGAGCACAATTATTTATTATCCTTAGAAAAACATGAATCAATAATTATTTTAAAAAAAAGATCAATTTTTTAAATAATTACTATTAATGAATAAATTGTGTGATATAGAAAATGGGAAAGAAACAAAAAAGTATTGAGATATAGATATGTAAATGTGCAGTTCTTCCCCTTATAAAAGCTTTTCGGTTTGTATGTTTATATGTATATTGCATGTTCCTCTACTCAGGCAACTCGATATCACAACAATGGTAAAGGCAGCATGTCTAGCCTATCTAGATTATTTGACAAGCTAATTGATCTGATGGTAAGTTATATTTTTTTTAAAAATGGTCAAAGCCTGTGAATTTCTAAGTATTAATAATCCTTAAATTCCAACAAATATATTTTTATTAAAATGTTCATCTGTCTCAAGAATAGGTTCTGCCTGGAGGTAGTGAAAAACTTGTAGACTCTTCGCCCTTGCAAGGGGTCTTGGGGAGCGCTAAGAGCTCCCCTAACGCCGGGCGGAGCCCCGCCGCCAAGCACTATTTCTGGTTTTGAAAGCCAACAAAATGATATTTTGAGGTATCTACAGTGCATTATCCTGCTATTTAAAAGTTTTTTTCAAAAACCTTATATGCTATTTTTACTGACTTAGACCCTCCTTCGCCGTTTGGCGCATTTGCTGGCCAGCTGTTTCCACAAAAATCTGTCACTGGCAATGTCTGAAGCCTCTTCCCACCTGCTCTGAAGACCTCCGTGAAAGTGTGGCGCCAAGTTGTACTAGGATGTCATCGTGACTCTAATGTTTAATTCATTTTTTCGGAGAACATGTCCAGCAAACCTCATGCGACGCTCTGTCATAATCTTACTAAACGATCGACTCCCAGTTTGACATAGGATTTTTCTGATTTAGACCCGATCTCTATAACTGACTCGTAAAATCCGTCGTAGCCATCTTTGTAGTGCCACATTTAGTGCTTTTCAATTTCATTGCACTTTATTAATGGAGCCCATACACTGGTAGACATGTGTAGCTTCTCTTGACTACGATCTTGGAATTAAGTGACTATTTTGCTTTAGATGTTATATTGAAAGGGGAAGTTTTATCGTCAAAATCATCTGTTGAGGGGAGGGGGGGGGGGGGTTAAGCTAAAATACATATGGAGTTGTTTTGTTTTTTTTCAAAACCACAATTAGCTACGGTAATAGAATTTGGTGACTGTAGTTTGCTTTAGAAATAATATTGAAGAGAGAGGCTTTCAACCTTAAAACGCTCTGTAGGGGGATTTTAAACTTAAAACTATCTTGAGGGGTTTTAAATTTTTAAAAAAGCCATCTCGAGAAGAAGGGTTGAAACTCAAAACCCCCTATTGGCTTGGCTACGCTCAAAGTATTTTAGTGTGCAATTTGCTTTTTATATTGAAGAGGTATTTTTTAGCATCAAACCCCTCTGAAGGGAAATTTAAACTCAAAACACCCAATAGGCTTGGCTAAGCTCATTGTATTTTGATTGCGAATGTTTTTTTTTTATTTTGAAAATTTATTTTTTAGCTTCAAACCCCGCTCATAGAGGGTTTTAACTAAAAACCCCTTTGGCTATGCTCATAGCATATTGAGTGCGTAATTTGCTTTTTTTATGTTGAAGAGGTATTTTTAGCTTCAAACTCATCTGAAGAGGGGTTTAAACTCAAAACTCCTTTGACTTTGCTCATACATTTTTGAGTTTGTAATTTGCTTTTTTATATTGAAGAGGGGTTTATCGTAAATTTTGGAGAAGGGTCTAAAACAAAATCTTACTTAGATGTGCTCTTGGAATTTTGGGATTGTCGTTTGCATTTTTTTTGTTTTTTAGAAGAGGGGATTTAAATGCAAGACCCCATGGTAAAGGGTTTTGAACTCAAAACCCCTTGGTAGTGGGTTTCAAACTAAAAACCCTCTGGTAGGGGGTTTTAAACTCAAAACTCCCTTAGCTATGCAAAGTCAAGTGATGGTTTAATATTAATATTACACTTAAAATAAACAAAATTAAAGCAAAAGATCAGTCACTAAATTCCGACCCCCCCCCCCCTCAATGGCTGTTGGCATTATCAGGATACGTGTGCAAAAATGGAGGGGCTCATATTTCATCTTTTCTTTTGTCTTACCACAGGCACGGTGTTTTGAAATAATCGGAATTACGTTAATAATTTTTACGAGATGAATTAGCATTTAACAACGGGATCACATTGCAAAATTTAGCAAAACAGAAAGTATCATCGAAATATATGACTTAATGTTAAGAATAAAACTGTCCATACTTTAGCATAAATTTAATCCCCACAAAAACTTGCATAACTTGCATCTAGTCTTACACATTTCCCTTTCACTAGAGCCGCACACGTCTTACATCGTCTGTATCGACTGTAACGGCTCACTCACGGCTCACTCACGACTGACTTTCACATTAACTCTCTGGCTTATATAGAGTCCCTAATCGCTTGTCCATTGTTGCAAAAACACTTCTAGTATCTTCTGGAACAACACGGGAGGAAACATCACATCCTGTCGTTGTTTAAACATGTCGATTCCAGAGAACACCTGCTGCAGTGTCATCTCGCCGATGTCACTACGTAGTGACCTCTAACAGTCACTGTTAGTTTCTAACACTGCCCCCTTTTTTAAATCAGTACGTCCTCTGGAACAACACGTGAGTGCACGTCACATCCTGTCTTAATTTATACGCGTAGGTTCCAGAGAACACTCGATGATGTATCATCTCGCTGGGGCCACACGTTGACCTCTACTTGTCACTGTTTATTTGTAATAATATACTCAAATGAAACAAATAAAAAAACATACAAATTATAACGAAATATCCCATTAAATTTACTTCATCGTCTAAATGTAAAATACTTTTTAATGTAAGACAATGGACTTATCCATACAATAAAGACATATTAAAGCTAATTAGAGAAAATCGAACACATACCTGATATATATTAGTTTTACTTTCATTGAGGCAGTATAGTGCAAAATCTTTGCTGTTAAGTGATGTATTATGTTTAACTTCTGTAATTGCAGGCTCAACAACTGTTTCAGTATCTGCAGATCTCCTAAGTAGACGTATATATATGCATATATATATAGATATAGTTATAGTTAGAGAGAGAGAGAGAGAGAGAGACAAACTACTAATAAAAATTCGATTCAGACATTGACTCATACCTCAATGATAACACGTTCCCCCAGGTGTCTTCTAAATGTTCATCTGCATCTGTTGTACGTGTACCTGTATCTAAATTGAAAGCTATAAATTAGGTTTTTTTTATTTGCATAAAAGTAAAAAAAAATGATATGTAACCGCCTGGTCATCCGTTTGCGAGTTAGTCTGTCGTTTGAATTTCTTGATGATCCCGGGTTCTGACTTTGCCCGATGCCATCCCACTCGTCCAGTGGGAGGTTTGGACTAGAAAGTAAATTACTTTCTGCTCTGAAGTAACATGCGAAACATGTAAAACATTTTACAAACATTTATTTTTACAAAAAAAAAAAGTCGCAGTTCTTGATGTCAACTGTTCCAATTATTCCTATAGTCAATAATTTTATTTCCCACTCAGCGACAATTTAAAATAATTATTATTATCTTATTTTTTTATTTTTGTTATTTTTTTGGACAATTTTTAGTCTTTAATAATGAATACTACAAACCTAAGAAGAAGCTGCAAAAATAAAACATTTTAATAGATTAATGACTCCATTATAGATTGTAAAAGTAGTAATCTATTATATATTTGTAGAATACAACTGAAAACTCTTAAATTGTCGTCCGAATTCATATGAACTTTAGTACGCAGGTTTCTTTTACCTCTCAGACGCTCACTAAGAACCTGTTTTGATCGATTTGAAACCAGACTATTGCTATTGGCGAGAAACCGCAAGCTTTCTATCAAATCTTTGTATTTTATTTTCGGTATTTCCCCAAATGGCGGCAGTCTACTTTTAAAGCATTAACAAAAAAAAATAACACAAATTCCATATATTTTTTCAACTAGTCTTGTTATTTTAACGCGTCTTTCTTTATTTCCGCTTGCTTTCTTTTAGACGCGGTCTAAAGAAAGAACTAAATACGAAGATAAATGTAGAAAGGAGAACAAGAATGTGTTTATGTAGGATTGACTTTTTGTTGATTGAGGGGGGTGGGTGGATAAGTAAAACTGCAACTAAAATTAACGGGCCCAAAATATGAGAGGTTATGGTAAATCAAAATCGAGTCAAAAGTCTATGTGGGAAAAATTAAGATGGGCAGGTGAAAAAAAAACAACAAATGGAGGTTCCAAAGACCAAAAACGAGAGATAGAGAGAGAAGGAAAGAGAGAGAGAGCTATAACAATTCACGGGCTAAAAAATGTTTGCAAGGTTAATCGTTCAAATGTGAGCCATTTATTTAAAAAAAAAAGTTGGTGTTCCTGCCATAATAAACAATTTAAAGCATGGTAACAATTCAACAGGCCTAGTCGGTGTGTACTACTAGTTTAGATATAATTTCAACTAATTTTAAGTGATGGCTTAAACAACTTCTCACTATGCAAATTTAAAGAATAGCTGCATGAAAAGATCACTTGGATGGAACAAATAAAACGTTTTAATTAAACGTTTTCCATGTGACCCAAAATAAGGTGACTAGATATTTGGGGAACCAAAGCGGAACACATTTCCATCATAAGACAAACAAAAAACAGACTTACTTTTCTTAAGCAATATGTCCACAACTTAGAAGTAAATACATCACAATGTATACACATACACAAAATTTACACAATGTACACAGACAATACTTTAAATAATTGCAGCTGTCTAAAACGTTTTCAAAGTTTAAGATTTTCACTGCTACATCATTTTTTCTAACCAACTCGAGTCATCCATGCATAATTCAATGAGAAGGAACCTTTTTATAGCTTCATACTTCGTTTCATGCATTTCTGAACCAATTCGTTAAGAAGATTAAGAAGAAGATACTTCAAGAGCACTAACATTCTGTCTCTCGATAAATAGAACTTCTGAATGGAAAAAATGTATGATGAGCAAAAGTAACTTTAACGACAGCGAATAGATTAATCTTACCAATATTTAAATGTCGAAGTAACCTTTCTCAATGAAAGCTTACTGGGAGCTATCAAATGCAAGTTACGATCTGTATTCAAATGTTTGTTTTTTCCGATACAAAACTTGTGAACAACATTTCTAGCTTCTTGCACCACTGTAGTTATTGATTTTTCATGCTCTCTTTAGAAACGGGAATGATGTTTCACCCTGTCATTGACATGAAAAGAAAGCCCAGCCAAGGAAAACTGTATGCTGGGATTGACTCACAGAATCAGCGAGAAACATGCAGAACGACAACACGCCAAAAGTCGAAAGAAAACGTGCTGACAACAATCTCTGAAAAATCAGGATGCTGCAAAGTTAAAGCACTACTCATGTCTCAAAACAGATGTTTGCTAAGCAGAACAAGAAAACGCCAAAAAGTGGTAACTTTTAAGTTATTTTTGAAAAGAGTGAGAAGGATTTTAAAATGAAAGCGTAACATAATCCACTTGTTATTCGTCCCGCCCTGACATTTTATGAAAAGCGTGACAGATGGTCCAAAGCGGAACTGTCCCGCCTATGTCGGGATGTTTTGTTACCTTACCCAAATTAATACGTCCTCTTGTATTATAATCATTTATCTATATTTAAAATGCAAAAATGTCTTTGTAATTATCACCATTTACCTTTGTTATCATTAGCATTTTCTTCAGCGGACTTGGTATTATAAATCAAAGTCTAGAAAATATAAAAAATATTATGAATCTAACGCTACAATAAATTATTGATTTGTTATTGATTATAATATTTCTTTTGTATATATGAAGATTTGGCAATGTGGTTCTTTCATTATTTTAAAAAACACATTTACTTATAGATATTACTGTCATAGAAAAGGTGTAAAATAGCTCAGCTGTCTGGCTATTACACATTTTAAACACATTCTTTCTCACTCTTCAAATTTTTTGGGGTCAAGTTAAAACTTAGCACAAATATTTATTATCCTTAAGAAAACATGAATCAATAATTATTTTTTAAAAAAAGATCAATTTTTTAAATAATTACTATTAATGAATAAATTGTGTGATATAGAAAATGGGAAAGAAATATAAAAGTATTGAGATATAGATATGTAAATGTGCAGTTCTTCCCCTTATAAAAGCTTTTGCGGTTTGTATGTTTATATGTATATTGCATGTTCCTCTACTCAGGCAACTCGATATCACAACATTGGTAAAGGCAGCATGTCTAGCCTATCTAGATTATTTGACAAGCTAATTGTTCTGAAGGTAAGTTATATTTTTTTTAAATGGTCAAAGCCTGTGAATTTCTAGTTATTAATAATCCTTAAATTCCAACAAATATATTTATATCAAAATGTTAATCTGTCTCAAGACGTTTATTCTGCCCAAGAATAGGTTCTGCTTTTAGTTAGTGATAAACTTCTAGACTCTTCGCCCTTGCAAGGGGTCTGGGGGATCGTTGAGAGCTCCCCCAACGCCGGGCGGAGCCCCGCCGCCAAGCACTATTTCTGGTTTTGAAAGCAAACAAAATGATATTTTGAGGTATCTACAGTGCATTATCCTGCTATTTAAAAGTTTTATTTCAAAACCTTATGTGCTATTCTTACTGACTTAGACCCTCATTGGGCGTTCGGCGCATTTGCTGGCGAGCTGTTTCCACAAAAATCTGTCACTGGCAATGTCTGAAGCCTCTTCCCACCTGCTCTGAAGACCTCCGTGAAAGTGTGGCGCCAAGTTGGGTGTTCAGCAGCTCGTTAATCTTGATTCTAGTTTGATCTTCTATTGTATCTGTTTGTTCTTCTGTCTTGTTGGGCGTGGTAGCTATTAGTTTATTCTCATTCACGGCTTACATCGATTGTATCGACTGTAACGGCTCAAGTCCACTGTAGTTCGCTGTATAGACCTAAACGACAGTATTCCAATCCAGTTAACTCCACCCTAGTTAACTTGCATCGAGTCGTACACATTTCTCTTCCACTAGAGCCGCACACGTCTTACATCGTCTGTATCGACTGTACCGCCTCACTCACGACTGACGTTCACATTAACTTTCTGGCTTATATAGAGTCCCTAATCGCTTGTCCATTTTCCAAAAAATATTTCTAGTATCCTCTGGAACAACACGAGAGGAAACATCACATCCTTTCTTTGTTTAAACATGTCGATTCCAGAGAACACCTGCTGCAGTGTCATCTCGCTGTAACTGTTTATTTCTAACACTGCCCCTTCGTAAATCAGTACGTCCTCTGGAAAAACACGTGAGTGCACGTCACATCCTGTCTTAATTTATACGCTTAGGTTCCAGAGAACACTCGATGATGTGTCATCTCGCTGGGGTCACACGTTGACCTCTACTTCTCACTCTTTATTTGTAACAATATATTCAAATAAAACAAATAAAAAACATACAAATTATAACGAAATATCCCATTAAATTTACTTTATCGTCTAAATGTAAAATACTTTTTAATGTAAGACAATAGACTCATCCATACAATAAAGACATATTAAAGCTAATTAGAGAAAATAGAACACATACCTGATATATATTAGTATTACTTTCGTTGCTGCAGTATAGTGCAAAATCTTTGCTGTCAAGTGATGTAATATTTAACTTCTGTAATTGCACGCTCAACAACTGTTTCAGTATCTGCAGATCTCCTAAGTAGACTGATATATATGCATATAAATACATTTAAGATGTTCATTTGCATCTGTTGTACGTGTACCTGTATCTAAATTGAATCTTATAAATTAGTTTTTTTTTATTTGAATAAAAGTAAAAAAAATGATATGTAACCGCCTGCGAGTTAAGCTGTCGTTTGAACTTCTTGATGATCCCGGGTTCTGACTTTGCCCGATGCCATCCCACTCGTCCTGTGGGAGGTTTGGACTAGGAAGAAGATTACCTTATGCTCTAAGGTTACATGGGAAAAATGTAAAACATTTTACAAAATTTATTTTTTCAAAAAAAAAAAAAAGTCGCAGTTCTTGATGTCAACTGTTCCAATTGTTCCTATAGTCAATCCTTTTATTTCGCACTTAGCGACATTTTAAAAAAATTATGTTATCTTAAAGTTTTTTGTTTTTTTTTAATAATGGATACTGCAAACCTAAGAAGAAGCTGCAAAAATTAAATATTTTAATAGATTAATGACTCTATTATAGATTGTAAAAGTAGTAATCTATTATATATTTGTAGAATACAACTGAAAACTCTTAAATTATCGTCCGAATTCATATGAACTTTAGTACGCAGGTTTCTTTTACCTCTCAGACGCTCACTAAGAACCTATTTTAATTGATTTGAAACCAGACTACTGCTATTGGCGAAAAACCTCAAGCTTTCTATCAAATCTTTGTATTTTTTTTTTCGGTATTTCCCCAAATGGCGGCAGTTTACTTTTAAAGCATTAATAAAAAAAATAACACAGATTCCATATATTTTTTCCATTAGTTTTGTTATTTTAACGCGTCTTTCTTTATTTCCGCTTGCTTTCTTTTAGACTAAATAAAGAACTAAATACGAAGATAAATGTAGAAAGGAGAACAAGAATGTGTTTATGTAGGATTGACTTTTTGTTGATTGAGGGGGGTGGGTGGATAAGTAAAACTGCAACTAAAATTAACGGGCCCAAAATATGAGAGGTTATGGTAAATCAAAATCAAGTTAAAAGTCTATGTGGGAGAAATTAAAATGGGAAGGTGAAAAAAAACAGCAAATGGAGGTTCCATAGAACTAAAAGGAGAGATAGAGAGAGATTGAAAGAGAAAGAGAGCTATAACAATTCACGGGCTAAAAAATGTTTGCAAGGTTGATCGTTCAAATGTGAGCCATTTATTTAAAAAAAAAAGTTGGTGTTCCTGCCATAATAAACAATTTAAAGCATGGTAACAATTCAACAGGCCTAGTCGGTGTGTACTACTAGTTTAGATATAATTTCAGCTAATTTTAAGTGATGGCTTAAACAACTTCTCACTATGCGAGTTTAAAGAATAGCTGCATGAAAAGATCACTTGGATGGAACAAATAAAACGTTTTAATTAAACGTTTTCCATGTGACCCAAAATAAGGTGACTAGATATTTGGGGAACCAAAGCGGAACACATTTCCATCATAGGACAAACAAAAAACAGACTTACTTTTCTTAAGCAATATGTCCACAACTTAGAAGTAAATATATCACAATGTACACACATACACAAAATTTACACAATGTACACAGACAATACTTTAAATAATTGCAGCTGTCTGAAACGTTTTCAAAGTTTAAGATTTTCACTGCTACATCATTTTTTCTAACCAACTCGAGTCATCCATGCATAATTCAATGAGAAGGAACCTTTTTATAGCTTCATACTTCGTTTCATGCATTTCTGAACCAATTCGTTAAGAAGATTAAGAAGAAGATACTTCAAGAGCACTAACATTCTGTCTCTCGATAAATAGAACTTCTGAATGGAAAAAATGTATGATGAGCAAAAGTAACTTTAACGACAGCGAATTGATTAATCTTACCAATATTTAAATATTTAAGTAAGCTTTCTCAATGAAAGCTTACTGGGAGCTATGAAATGCAAGTTACGATCTGTATTCGAATGTTTGTTTTTTCCGATAGAAAACTTGTGAACAACATTTCTAGCTTCTTGCATTACTGTAGTTTTTTATTTTTCATGCTCTCTTTAGAAACGGGAATGATGTTTCACCCTGTCATTTACATGAAAAGAAAGCCCAGCCAAGGAATACTGTATGCTGGGATTGACTCACAGAATCAGCGAGAAACATGCAGAACGACAACACGCCAAAAGTCGAAAGAAAACGTGCTGACAACAATCTCTGAAAAGTCAGGATGCTGCAAAGTTAAAGCACTACTCATGTCTCAAAACAGGAGTTTGCTAAGCAGTACTAGAAAACGCCAAAAAGTGGTAACTTTTAAGTTTCTTTTTGAAAAGAGTAAGAAGGATTTTAAAATGAAAGCGTAACATGATCCACTTGTTATTCGTTCCGCCCTGACATCTTATGAAAAGCGTGACAGATGGTCCAAAGCGGGACTGTCCAGCCTAAGTCGGGATGTTTTGTTACCTTACTCAAATTAATACGTCCTCTTGTATTATAATCATTTATCTATATTTAAAATGCAAAAATGTCTTTGTAACTATCACCATTTACCTTTGTTATCATTAGCATTTTCTTCAGCGGACTTGGTATTATGAATCAAAGTCTAGAAAATATAAACAATATTATGAATCTAACGCTACAATAAATTATTGATTTGTTATTGATTATAATATTTCTTTTGTATATATGTAGTTTTTGGCAATGTGGTTCTTTTATTAATTTAAAAAACACATCTACTTATAGATATTACTGTCATAGAAAAGGTGTAAAATAGCTCAGCTGTCTGGCTATTACACATTTTAAACACATTCTTTCTCACTCTTCAGATTTTTTGGGGTCAAGTTAAAACTTAGCACAATTATTTATTATCCTTAAGAAAACATGAATCAATAATTATTTTTTAAAAAAGATCAATTTTTTTAATAATTACTATTAATGAATAAATTGTGTGATATAGAAAATGGAAAAGAAATATAAAAGTAATGAGATATAGATATGTAAATGTGCAGTTCTTCCCCTTATAAAAGCTTTTCGGTTTGTATGTTTATATGTATACTGCATGTTCCTCTACTCAGGCAACTCGATATCACAACAATGGTAAAGGCAGTATGTCTAGCCTATCTAGATTATTTGACAAGCTAATTGTTCTGAGGGTAAGTTATATTTTTTTTAAATGGTCAAAGTCTGTAAATTTCTAGTTATTAATAATCGTTAAATTCCAAAAAATAAATTTATATCAAAATGTTAATCTGTTTCAAGACGTTTATTCTGCCCTAAAATAGGTTTTGCCTGGAGTTAGTGAAAAACTTGTAGACTCTTCGCCCTTGCTATTTAAAAGTTTTTTTTCAAAAACCTTATGTGCTATTTTTACTGACTTCGACCCTCATTCGCCGTTTGGCGCATTTGCTGGCCAGCTGTTTCCACAAAAATCTGTCACTGGCAATGTCTGAAGCCTCTTCCCACCTGCTCTGAAGACCTCCGTGAAAGTTTGGCGCCAAGTTGTACTAGGATGTCATCGTGACTCTAATGCTTAATTCATTTTTTCGGAGAACATGTCCAGCAAACCTCATGCGACGCTCTGTCACAATCTTACTAAGGGATCGACTCCCAGTTCGACATAGGATTTTCTTGATTTAGACCCGATCTCTATAACTGACTCCTAAAATCCGTCGTAGCCATCTTTGTAGTGCCACATTTAGTGCTTTTCAATTTCATTGCACTTTATTAATGGAGCCCATACACTGGTAGACATGTGTAACTTCTTGTGACTACGATCTTGAAATTAAGTGACTATTTTGCTTTAGATGTTATATTGAAAAGGGAAGTTTTAACGTCAAAATCATCTGTTGAGGGGGGGGGGGGGGGGTTAAGCTAAAATACATCTGTAGTTTTTTTTTAAAATTCGAAACCACATTAAGCTACGGTAATAGAATTTGGTGACTGTAGTTTGCTTTAGAAATTATATTGAAGAGAGAGGCTTTCAACCTTAAAACGCTCTGTAGGGGGATTTTAAACTCAAAACTATCTTGAGGGGTTTTAAATTTTTTAAAAAGCCATCTCGAGGAGAAGGGTTGAAACTCAAAACCACTCATTGGCTTGGCTACGCTCAAAGTATTTTAGTGTGCAATTTGCTTTTTTTTATATTAAAGAGTTATTTTTTAGCATCAAACCCCTCTGAAGGGAAATTCAAATTCAAAACACCCAATAGGCTTGGCAAAGCTCATTTTTGATTACGAATGTTTTTTTTTTTTATTTTGATGATTTATTTTTTAGCTTCAAACCCCGCTCGTAGAGGTTTTAACTAAAAAACCCTTTAACTATGCTCATAGCATATTGAGTGCGTATATTGCTTTTTTTTATGTTAAAGAGGTATTTTTAGCTTTAAACTCATCTGAAGAGGGGTTTAAACTCAAAACCCCTTTGACTTTGCACATACAATTTTGAGTTTGTAATTTGCTGTTTTAAATTGAAGAGAATTTTATCGTAAATTTTGGAGAGGGGTTTAAAACCAAAATCTTACTTAGAGGTGCTATTAAAATTTTCGGATTGTCGTTTGCATTTTTTTTGTTTTATAGAAGAGGGGGTTTTAAACTCACCCCTTGGTAGTAGGTTTCAAACTCAAAACACTCTGGTAGGGGTTTTTAAACTCAAAACCACTGGAAGGGGGGTTTAAACTCAAAACCGCCTGGTATGGGGTTTCAAACACAAAATCCCTTGGTAGGTATTTTTTTTTTAATTCAAAACCCCCCTTAGCTATGCAAAGTCAAGTGATGGTTTAATATTGAAATTTCATTTAAAATAAACAAAATTAAAGCAAAAGATCAGTCACTAAATTCCGACCCCCCCTCCCCCCATGGCTGTTGGAATTATCAGGATACGTGTGCAAAAATGGAGGGGCTCATAATTCATCTTTTCTTTGTCTTACCACAGGCACGGTGTTTTGGAATAATCGGAATTACGTTAATAATTTTTACGAGATGAATTAACATTTAACAACGGGATCACATTGCAAAATTTAGCAAAACAGAAAGAATCATCGAAATATATGACTTAATGTTAAGAATAAAACTGTCCATACTTTAGCATAAATTTAATCCACACAAAAACTTGCATAACTTGCATCTAGTCGTACACATTTCCCTTCCACTAGAGCCGCACACGTCTTACATTGTCTGTATCGACTGTAACGGCTCACTCACGGCTCACTCACAACTGACTTTCACATTAACTCTCTGGTTTATATAGAGTCCCTAATCGCTTGTCCATTGTTGCAAAAACACTTCTAGTATCCTCTGGAACAACACGGGAGGAAACATCACATCCTGTCGTTGTTTATACATGTCGATTTCAGAGAACATCTGCTGCAGTGTCATCTCGCCGAGATCACACGTAGTGACCTCTAACTGTCACTGTTCATTTGTAACACTGCCCACTTCGTAAATCAGTACGTCCTCTGAACAACACGTGAGGGCACGTCACATCCTGTCTTTGTTTGTACGCGTAGATTCCAGAGAACACTCGGTGATGGGTCATCTCGCTGGGGCCACACGTTGACCTCTTCTTATCACTGTTCATTTGTAACACTGCCCCTATCTTAGATCTGTTCGTCCCGAACAGATTCCACTTCACCACGATACTGAAGAAACCGATCGACGATTAAGAAGGAAGCTTTGGTGGTTCTCCCTTCTCAGAGATGTTCTTTTAATCTGTCCTTTGTCCATCTTCTTTCCATAGAAGAATGGGAGCCAAATCCTCATTTTGTAGCAGTTCCTCACAAATGTTTTTAGCAAACTTTGTATGGAAACATCGACCTTCAGATGACGACATTGGGCACTCTTGTTGAAAAAATTCATCACCATTCTAACGAGTTCGTGCTTCACTGGCTGAATTTTACATTTTTAAGCATCTTTTTACAGAGCTTCTTCAGCGATACACAGGTTCATCACCATACAGCAATATTCACATGTTCTTCTTACAACAGTAACTGACTTTGGGTTTGTACGATGCCTGTTGGGTTGATCTTCTCGTACAGTTTTATTTGTACAGTTCTATCTCAGATGGTTACTCACTTCACAGTTCTGGAATCTTACACTAGTTCTGTCCTTCTTGCTTCTGACTTGATTATCGTTCTTCTAAAACTTTTGTTATACTTCATCAAACCTATTCTCATGAGGAATGTTATTAAATTATTCTTTAGTGGCTTCACACTTTCAACTGATTCGTATGACTTTCTTCTTTGGTTTATGGTCCCGGAAAGAATTTTTCTAAAAAAATGGGCTGTCAAGTTTCTTTAATGCACTTGTGGGTTTATCAGTGGGAGAAGTGGTGGGCTTGTTTTCTAACAACATGGGCTATGGATTTTTATAAATGCAGGTGGGGGTCTATCAGTGGGAGAAGGGGTGGGTTTGTATCTTGATCTTCTTGGAGACATCCACGTTGCATTCTGCATGTGTCGCTTTCTCCACCTCCTCCATTTGATATTTCTTTGGTTGCGTTGATGTCGTTGTCGTTGTTTTGTTTTCTTGTCGATCAATGATGATGGCAGCCACTTAGCACATAGGAAGGCATTGCATTTCATAGCTGTAGTCATTAAGACTGTTGATCTAACAAGTTGCTTCAGCATTATTCGTCGATGGATGCTTTGCGAATGAGCTGCAAGTCCACTTGAAGGCAAGTTGTCAAACACGTCAGCACCTTCATCCGAGTCTGGATGACTCGACTGTGTGGCAGGTTGATAACATTGAACGTGCAAAGGTCCATCAACTTCGGCATCAGACTCTTTTGTGTTTCCTTGACTTTCAACAGGGCTTCTCGCGCTGATCTTGACAGCTGGACAAGCTTCTGTCAAGTCTAGAGCTTCTTGGTGTGTTTCTTGGCATTTACAGTCTTCTTGCAAAGCTACGTACGTACAGTTCTTTTCAAACGCATTGTTACAATAATCAAGATTCGAGTTCCTCTCGTAGACACTGACAGATAGACAGAAGTCTTTAAGGCCCACAGCAACAGGCTTGGATGCTACATAAAGTTGTCTTGATCTGTTAGGCTGGTTGAGGTACTCATATCAGGTATATCTGTAGCTAAAGCTTCGGTCAAACTAAAGGTCTCTTCTATTGTTTCTTCAGCGGTCTCATTCTGCTTTTCGTTGAAATAGTAACAGCTACCGTCTCTTTTCATTTCTTGTGGGCCACATTCGTTTGGTTTGCTATCACAGTCACAGACAGCACAACCATCACCAGCATCCCTAACGTAATTGTCTGTATCGCCACATTTTTGGTTGGACAATTGTTCGCTGTTCATCAATGGTGTAGCTCTTTCATCTGTCGACTCAATCTGATACTGTTGGGTGTTCAGCAGCTCGTTAATCATGATTCTAGTTTGATCTTCTATTGTATCTGTTTGTTCTTCTGTCTTGTTGGGCGTGGTAGCTTATAGTTCTTTCTCATTCATGGCTATGATCAACTGGTTAAATGAAGAAAATCTGGTGTTGATTTCTGATTCTATCTTCTTAATGCTATCTTTCACCGAGTTTATTTTGTATTGCAAAGTTCTCGGGATCTTAGTCATATCAGGTTTGATTTCAAATTGGCAAGTGTCCGGATTCTCATCTTCCTCCAACAGGGCTTGTCTGAGACGTGCTGTTAGCGTTTCCTTTTTCCGTTGAGCTGTAGACCTCTTTCTCGAAGCTAAGTTCTTTCATGTCAAGTCCAATAAGAAGTTTGATGGAACACATTCTAGCCAGAAAGATCCCACATCTGACAACAATTGTTACGTATTTCTGAATCTTCTGGCTAAATGTATTAGTAGACACACAAAAAAAAAACACTGCAAAGAACTTGACGACTCAACTTCAGTTTCAATTTATTTAATGACTATTAACTCTAACAATTTGTCACTGTAACATGTAGCGAGGAAGACTGTAAAATATCTGTCAGTTAACAGTTTGCTATACTTTGTTGTAATCCATCTCTTTACCTCGTTGCAATTCATCTCTTCTCAACTTGCATCGAGCCGTATTCCACAGAACAGACCAACAACACACTTTCCAGTGTCGCTCCAGGTCTCCCAAAGGTGAACCAAGTCGTACTCAAGTCTACCGAATCAGAGCCGCACACGTTTTACATCGATTGTATCGACTGTAACGGCTCAAGTCCACTGTAGTTCACTAAATAGACTTTAACGACAGTATTCCACTCCAGTTAACTCCACCCTAGTTATATTGCACCGACTTGTACACATTTCTCTTCCTTTAGAGCCGCACACGTCTTAAATCGTCTGTATCGACTGCACCGGCTGACTCACGACTGACTTTCACATTAACTCTCTGGCTTTATTTCTAACACTGCCACCATTATAAATCAGTACGTCCTCTAGGACAACACGTGAGGGCACGTCACATACTGTCTTAATTTATACGAGTAGGTTATAGAGAACACTCGATGATGTGTCATCTCGCTGGGGCCACACGTTGACCTCTACTTGTCACTGTTCATTTGTAACAATATACTCAAATGAAACAGATAAAAAAACATACAAATTATAACGAAATATCCCATTAAATTTACGTTATCGTCAAAATGTAAAATACTTTTTAATGTGAGACAATAGACTCATCCATACAATAAAGACATATTAAAGCTAATTAGTGAAAATTGGAACACATACCTGATATATATTAGTATTACTTTCATTGAGGCAGTATAGTGCAACATCTTTGCTGTCAAGTGATGTAATATTCAACTTCTGTAATTGCACGCTCAACAACTGTATCTGTATCTGCAGATCTCCTAAGTAGACTGATATATAAGCATATAAATACATATATTATATGCATACATTTACATATATATATATATATATATTTAAATATTAATATAGTTATAGTTATTTATATATATATATATATATATATATATGGAGAGAGAGAGAGAGAGAGAGAAAAAATACAAAAGAAAAATTCGATTCAGACATTGACTCATACCTCGATGATAGGACTTTCTCCGGATACCTTGTGATTGTTCATCTGCATCTGTTGTACGTGTACCTGTATCTAAATTGAATGTTTTAAATTAGTTTTTTTTTATTTGCATAAAAGTAAAAAAATTGATATGTAACCGCCTGCGAGTTAAGCTGTCGTTTGAACTTCTTGATGATCCCGGGTTCTGACTTTGCCCGATGCCATCCCACTCGTCATGTGGGAGGTTTGGACTAGGAAGTAGATAACCTTCTGCTCTGAGGTAACATGCGAAACATGTAAAACATTTTACAAACATTTATTTTTACACAAAAAAAAAGTCGCAGTTCTTGATGTCAACTGTTCCAATTGTTCCTATAGTCAATCCTTTTATTTCGCACTTAGCGACAATTTAAAATAATTATGTTATCTTAACGTTTCATTTTTTTTTTTTTTGGACACTTTTTAGTCTTTAATAATAGATACTGCAAACCTAAGAAAAAGCTGCAAAAATAAAATATTTTAATAGATTAATGACTCCATTATAGATTGTCAAAGTAGTAATCTATTATATATTTGTAGAATACAACTGAAAACTCTTAAATTGTCGTCCGAATTCATATGAACTTTCGTACGCAGGTTTCTTTTACCTCTCAGACGCTCACTAAGAACCTGTTTTGATTGATTTGAAACCAGACTACTGCTGTTGGCGAAAAACCGCAAGCTTTCTATCAAATCTTTGTATTTTGTTTTCGGTATTTCCCCAAATGGCGGCAGTCTACTTTTAAAGCATTAATATAAAAAATAACACAAATTCCATATAATTTTTCCATTAGTTTTGTTATTTTAACGCGTCTTTCTTTATTTCCGCTTGCTTTCTTCTAGACTAAATAAAGAACTAAATACGAAGATAAATGTAGAAAGGAGAACAAGAATGTGTTTATGTAGGATTGACTTTTTGTTGTTTGCGGGGGGTGGGTGGATAAGTAAAACTGCTACTAAAATAAACGGGCCCAAAATATGAGAGGTTATGGTCTATCTAGAGAGAGAGTGGTAACTTTTAAGTTATTTTTGAAAAGAGTAAGAAGGATTTTAAAATGAAAGCGTAACATGATCCACTTGTTATTCGTCCCGCCCTGACATTTTATGAAAAGTGTGACAGATGGTCCAAAGCGGGACTGTCCCGCCTAAATCGGGATGTATTGTTACCTTACCCAAATTAATACGTCCACTTGTATTATAATCATTTATCTATATTTAAAATGCAAAAATGTCTTTGTAATTATTACCATTTACCTTTATTATCCTTAGCATTTTCTTCAGCGGACTTGGTATTATGAATCAAAGTCTAGAAAAAATAAACAATATTATGAATCTAACGCTACAATAAATTATTGATTTGTTATTGATTATAATATTTCTTTTGTATATATGTAGATGTGGTAATGTGGTTCTTTTATTAATTTAAAAAA
The DNA here is from genome assembly GCA_030265305.1 of Biomphalaria pfeifferi. Lineage (NCBI taxonomy): Eukaryota > Metazoa > Mollusca > Gastropoda > Planorbidae > Biomphalaria > Biomphalaria pfeifferi. The sequence continues at coordinate 3,849,411 of JASAOG010000012.1, forward strand.
TACATCTACTTATAGATATTACTGTCATAGAAAAGGTGTAAAATAGCTCAGCTGTCTGGCTATTACACATTTTAAACACATTCTTTCTCACTCTTCCCATTTTTTGGGGTCAAGTTAAAACTTAGCACAATTATTTATTATCCTTAAGAAAACATAAATCAATAATTATTTTAAAAAAAAAGATATTTTTTTAAAATAATTAATATTAATGAATAAACTATGTGTGATATAGAAAATGGGAAAGAAATATAAAAGTATTGAGATATGGATATGTAAATGTGCAGTTCTTCCCCTTATAAAAGGTTTGCTGTTTGTATGTTTATATGTATATTGCTTGTTCCTCTACTCAGGCAACTCGATATCACAACAATGGTAAAGGCAGCATGTCTAGCCTATCTAGATTATTTGACAAGCTAATTGTTCTGAGGGTAAGTTATATTGTTTCAAAAGTCAAAGCCTGTGAATTTCTAGTTATTAATAATCCTTAAATTCCAACAAATAGATTTATATCAAAATGTTAATCTGTCTCAAGACGTTTATTCTACCCTAGAATAGGTTCTGCCTGGATTTAGTGAAAAACTTGTAGACTATTCGCCCTTGCAAGGTGTCTGGGGAAGTGCTAAGAGCTCCCTCAACGCCGGGCGGAGCCCCGCCGCCAAGCACTATTTCTGGTTTTGAAAGCCAACAAAAAGATATTCTGAGCTATCTACCGTGAATTATCCTGCTATTTAAACATTTTTTCAAAAACCTTATGTGCTATTTTTACTGACTTAGACCCTCCTTCGCCGTTTGGCGCATTTGCTGGCCAGCTGTTTCCACAAAAATCTGTTACTGGCAATGTCTGAAGCCTCTTCCCACCTGCTCTGAAGACCTCCGTGAAAGTGTGGCGCCCAGTTGCACTAGGATGTCATCGTGACTCTAATGCTTAATTCATTTTGTCGGAGAACATGTCCAGCAAACCTCATGTGACGCTCTGTCACAATCTTACTAAGGGGTCGACTCCCAGTTCGACATAGGATTTTCTTGATTTAGACCAGATCTCTATAACTGACACCTAAAATCCGTCGTAGCCATCTTTGTAGAGCCCCATTTAGTGCTTTTCAATTTCATTGCACTTTATTAATGGAGCCTATACACTGGTAGACATGTGTAACTTCTCTTGACTACGATCTTGGAATTATGTGTCTATTTTGCTTTATATGTTGTATTGAAAAAGGAAGTTATATCGTCAAAATCATCTGTTGAGGGGGGGGAGGTTTAAGCTAAAATACATCTGGAGTTAATTTTTTAAAATTCAAAACCACATTTAGCTACGGTAATAGAATTTGGTGACTGTAGTTTGCTTAAGAAATTATATCAAAGAGAGAGGCTTTCAACCTTAAAACGCTCTGTAGGGGGATTTTAAATTCAAAACTATTCTTGAGGGGATTTAAATTTTTAAAAAAGCCATCTCGAGGAGAAGGATTGAAACTCAAAACCCCCATTGGCTTGGCTACGCTCAAAGTATTTTAGTGTGCAATTTTGTTTTTTTCTTATATTAAAGAGGTATTTTTTAGCATCAAACCCCTCTGAAGGGAAATTTAAACTCAAAACACCCAATAGGCTTGGCTAAGCTCATAGCATTTTGATTACGAATGTTTTTTTTTATATTGAAGATTTATATTTTGGCTTCAAACCCCGCTCGTAGGGGGTTTTAACTAAAAACCCCTATGGCTATGCTCATAGCATATTAACTGCGTAATTTACTTTTTTTTATGTTGAAGAGGTATTTTTAGCTTTAAACTCATCTGATAAGGGGTTAAAACTCAAAACCACTTTGACTTTGCTCATACAATTTTGAGTTTGTAATTTGCTTTTTTATATTGAAGAGGGGTTTATCGTAAATTTTGGAGAGGGGTTTAAAACCAAAATCTTACTTAGATGAGCTCTTGGAATTTTGAGATTGTCGTTTGCATTTTTTTTGTTTTATAGAAGAGGGGGATTTAAATGCAAGACCCCATGGTAGGGGGTTTTAAACTGAAAACCCCTTGGTAGTGGGTTTCAAACTAAAAAAACCCTCTGGTAGGGGTTTTTAAACTCAAAACCACTGGTAGGGGTGTTTAAACTCAAAACCCCCTTAGCTATGCAAAGTCAAGTGATGGTTTAATATTAAAATTTCACTTAAAATAAATAAAATTAAAGCAAAAGATCAGTCACTAAATTCCGAACCCCCCCCCCCCCCAATGGCTGTTGGCTTTATCAGGATAAGTGTGCAAAAAAGGAAGGGCTCATAATTCATCAGTTCTTTTGTCTTACCACAGGAACGGTGTTTTGGAATAATCGGAAAGACGTTAATAATTTTTACGAGATGAATTAGCATTTAACAACGGGATCACATTTCAAAATTTAGCAAAACAGAAAGTATCATCGAAATAGATGACTTAATGTTAAGAATAAAACTGTCCATACTTTTGCATAAATTTAATCCCCACAAAAAACTTGCATAACTTGCATCTAGTCGTACACATTTCCCTTCCACTAGAGCCGCACACGTCTTACATCGTCTGTATTGACTGTAACGGCTCACTCACGGCTCACTCACGACTGACTTTCACATTAACTCTCTGGCTTGTATAGAGTCCCTAATTGCTTGTCCATTGTTGCAAAAACACTTCTAGTATCCTGTGGAACAACACGGGAGGAAACATCACATCCTGTCGTTGTTTATAAATGTCGAATCCAGAGAACACCTGCTGCAGTGTCATCTCGCCGAGGTCACTACGTAGTGACCTCTAACTGTCACTATTTATTTCTAACACTGCCCCCTTCGTAAATCAGTACGTCCTCTGGAACAACACATGAGGGCACGTCACATCCTGTCTTTGTTTGTATGCGTAGATTCCAGAGAACACTCGGTGATGTGTCATCTCGCTGGGGCCACACGTTGACCTCTACTTGTCACTGTTCATTTGTAACCCTGCCCCCTTCATAGATCTGTTAGTCCCGAACAGATTCCAATTCACCACGATACTGAAGAAATCGATCGACGATCAAGAAGGAAGCTTTGGTGGTTCCCACTTCTCAGAGATGTTCTTTCAATCTGGCTGTTGTCCATCTTTTTTCCATAGAAGAATGGGAGCCAAATTCTCATTTTGTAGTAGTTCCTCACAAATGTTTTCAGCAACCTTGGTATGGAAACATCGACCTTCAGATGACGACATTGGGCACTCTTGTTGAGAAAATTCATCACCATTCTAACGGGTTCGTGCTTCACTGGCTGAATTTTACATTTTCAAGCATCATTTTACAGAGCTTCTTCAGAGATACACAGGTTCATCACAGTACAGCAATATTCACATGTTCTTCTTACAACAGCAACTGACTTTGGGTTTGTACGATGGCTGTTGGGTTGATCTTCTCGTACAGTTTTATTTGTACAGTTCTATCTCAGATGGTTTCTCAATTCACAGTTCTGGCATCTTACACTAGTTCTGTCCTTCTTGCTTCTGACTTGATTATCGTTCTTCTAAAACCTCTGTTATACTTCATCAAACCTTTTCTCATGAGGAATGTTATTAAATTATTCTTTAGTGGCTTCACACTTTCAACTGATTCGTAAGACTTCTTCTATGGTTTATGGTCCCGGAAAGAATCTTTCTAAAAACATGGGCTGTCAAGTTTCTTTAGTGCAGGTGTGGGTTTATCAGTGGGAGAAGTGGTGGGCTTGTTTTCTAACAACATGGGCTGTGGAGTTTCATAAATGCAGGTGGGGTTCTATCATTGGGTAAAGATTGGGTTTGTGTCTTGATCTTGTTGGAGACATCCACGTTGCACTCTGCATGTTTCTCTTTCTCCGCCTCCTCCATTTAATATTTCTTTGGTTGCGTTGATGTCGTTGTCGTTGTTTTGCTTTTTGTCGATCAATGATGATGGCAGCCGCTTAGCACATACAAAAGCATTGCATTTCATAGCTGTAGTCATCAAGACTGTTGATCTAACAAGTTGCTACAGCATTATTTTTCGATGGATGCTTTGCGAATGAGCTGCAAGTCCACTTGAAGGCAAGTTGTCGAACACGTCAGCACCTTCATCCGATTCTGGATGACTCGACTGTGTGGCAGGTTGATAACATTCAACGTGCAAAGGCCCATCAACTTCGGCATCAGATTCTATTGTGTTTTCTTGATTTTCACCATGGTTTCTCGCGCTGATCTTGACAGCTGGACAAGCTTCTGTCAAGTCTAGATCTTCTTGGTGTGTTTAATGGCATTCACAGTCATCTTTCAAAGCTACGTACGAACAGTTCTTTTTAAACGCATGGTTGCAATAATCAAGTTTCGAGTTCCTCTCGTAGACACTGACAGATAGACAGAAGTCTTTAAGGCCCACAGCAACAGGCTTGGACGCAGACCCAACGTTGTCTTGATCTGTTTGGCTGGTTGAGGTACTCATATCAGGTATATCTGTATAACATGTATCGTGGAAGACTGTACAATATCTGTCAGTTTACAGTTTGCTATACTTCATTGTAATCCATCTCTTTACTTCGTTGCAATTCATCTCTTCTCAACTTGCATCGAGCCGTATTCCACAGAACAGACTAACGACACACTTCCCAGTGTCGCTCCAGGTCTCCAAAAGCTAAACAAAGTCGTACTCAAGTCTTAAGAATCAGAGCCGCAATAATCTTACATCGAATGTATCGACTGTAATGGCTCAAGTCCACTGTAGTTCGCTGTATAGACTTTAACGACAGTATTCCACTCCAGTTAACTCCACCCTAGTTAACTTGCATCGAGTCGTACACATTTTTCTTCCACTAGAGCCGCACACGTCTTACATCGTCTGTATCGACTGTACCCGCTGACTCACAACTGCCGTTCACATTAACTCTATTGCTTATATAGAATCCCTAATCGCTTGTCCATTGTTGCAAAAACACTTCTAGTATCCTCTGGAACAACACGGGAGGAAACATCTCATCCTGTCTTTATTTAAACATGTCGATTCCAGAGAACACCTGCTGCAGTGTCATCTCGCCGAGGTCACACGTAGTAACCTCTTACTGTCACTGTTTATTTCTAACACTGCCCCCTTCGTAAATCAGGACGTCCTCTGGAACAACACGTGAGGGCACGTCACATCCTGCTATAATTTATACGCGTGGGTTCCAGAAAACACTCTATGATGTGTCTTCTCGCTGGGGCCACACGTTGACCTCTACTTGTCAATGTTCATTTGTAACAATATACTCAAATGAAACAAATAAAAAAACATACAAATTATAACGAAATATCCAATTAAATTTACTTTATCGTCTAAATGTAAAATACTTTTTAATGTGAGACAATAGACTCATCCATACAATAGAGACATATTAAAGCTAATTAGAGAAAATAGAACACATACCTGATATAATTTAGTATTACTTCCATTTTGGCAGTATAGTGCAAAATGTCCAACTTCTGTAATTGCACGCTCAAGAACTGTTACAGTATCTGCAGATCTCCTAAGTAGACTGATATATATGTATATAAATACATATATTATATGCATACATTTACATATATATATATATATGTATATATATATGTATATATATATATATGAAAAGATAGTTATAGTTATAGTTATATAAGAGAGAGAGAGAGAGAGACACACAAACTACAAAGAAAAATTCGATTCAGACATTGACTCATACCTCGATGATAAGACTTTGCCCGATGCCATCCCACTCGTTTTGCAGGAGGTTTGGACTAGGAAGTAGATTACCTTCTGCTCTGAAGTAACACGCAAAACATGTAAAACATTTTACAAACATTTATTTTTACAAAAAAAAAAAAAAAAGTCGCGGTTCTTGATGTCAACTGTTTCAATTGTTCCTATAGTCAATCCTTTTATTTCGCACTTAGCGACAATTTAAAATAATTATGTTATCTTAACGTTTCATTTTTGTTATTTTTTTGACACTTTTTAGTCTTTAATAATAGATACTGCAAACCTAAGAAGAAGCTGCAAAAATAAAATATTTTAATAGATTAATGACTCCATTATAGATTGTCAAAGTAGTAATCTATTATATATTTGTAGAATACAACTGAAAACTCTTAAATTGTCGTCTGAATTCATATGAACTTTCGTACGCAGGTTTCAAAAACCTCTCAGACGCTCACTAAGAACATGCTTTGATTGATTTGAAACCAGACTACTGCTGTTGGCGAAAAACCGCAAGCTTTCTATCAAATCTTTGTATTTTATTTTCGGTATTTCCCCAAATGGCGGCAGTCTACTTTTAAAGCATTAATATAAAAAATAACACAAATTCCATATAATTTTTCCATTAGTCTTGTTATTTTAACGCGTCTTTCTTTATTTCCGCTTGCTTTCTTCTAGACTAAATAAAGAACTAAATACGAAGATAAATGTAGAAAGGAGAACAAGAATGTGTTTATGTAGGATTGACTTTTTGTTGTTTGCGGGGGGTGGGTGGATAAGTAAAACTGCTACTAAAATTAACGGGCCCAAAATATGAGAGGTTATGGTCTAACAAAATCGAGTCAAAAGTCTATGTGGGAGAAATTAAGATGGGCAAGTAAAAAAAAAACAAATGGAGGTTCCATAGACCAAAAAGGAGAGAGAGAGAGAATGAAAGAGAGAGAGCTACAACAATTTACGGGCTAAAAAATGTTTGCAAGGTTGATCGTTCAAATGTGAGCCATTTATTTAAAAAAAAACGTTGGTGTTCCTGCCATAATAAACAATTTAAAGCATGGTAACAATTCATCAGGCCTAGCCGGTGTGTACTACTAGTTTAGATATAATTTCAGCTAATTTTAAGTGATGGCTTAAACAACTTCTCACTATGCGAGTTTAAAGAATAGCTGCATGAAAAGATCACTTGGATGGAACAAACAAAATGTTTTAATTAAACATTTTCCATGTGACCCAAAATAAGGTGACTAGATATTTGGGGAATCAAAGCGGGACACATTTCCATCATAGGACAAACAAAAAACAGACATACTTTTCTCAAGCAATATGTCCAGAACTTAGAAGTAAATACATCACAATGTACACACCGACAAAAACCTACACAATGTACACACATACACAAAATTGATACAATGTACACAGACAATACTTTAGAAAACTTGTGATCAATATTTCTAGCTTCTTGCACCACTGTAGTTATTGATTTTTCTTGCTCTCTTTAGAAACGGGAATGATGTTTTACCCTATCATTGACATGAAAAGAAAGCCCAGCCAAGGAATACTGTATACTGTATGCTGGGATTGACTAACAGAATCAGCGAGAAACATGCAGAACGAGAACACGCCAAAAGTAGAAAGAAAACGTGCTGACAACAATCTCTGAAAAGTCAGGATGCTGCAAAGTTAAAGCACTACTCATGTCTCAAAACAGGAGTTTGCTAAGCAGAACAAGAAAACGCCAAAAAGTGGTAACTTTTAAGTTTTTTTTTTAAAGAGTAAGAAGGATTTTAAAATGAAAGCGTAACATAATCCACTTGTTATTCGTCCCGCCGTGACATTTTATGAAAAGCGTGACAGATGGTCCAAAGCGGGACTGTCCCGCCTAAATCGGGATGTTTTGTTACCTTAACCAAATTAATACGTCCTCTTGTATTATAATCATTTATCTATATTTAAAATGCAAAGATGTCTTTGTAATAATCACCATTTACCTTTGTTATCCTTAGCATTTTCTTCAGCGGACTTGGTATTATGAATCAAAGTCTAGAAAATATAAACAATATTATGAATCTAACGCTACAACAAATTATTGATTTGTTATTGATTATAATATTTCTTTTGTATATATGTAGATGTGGCAATGTGGTTCTTTAATTAATTTAAAAAATACATCTACTTATAGATATTACTGTCATAGAAAAGGTGTAAAATAGCTCAGCTGTCTGGCTATTACACATTTTAAACACATTCTTTCTCACTTTTTCCATTTTTTTGGGGTCAAGTTAAAACTTAGCACAATTATTTATTATCCTTAAGAAAACATGAATCAATAATTATTTTTTAAAAAAGATCAATTTTTTAAATAATTACTATTAATGAATAAATTGTGTGATATAGAAAATGGGAAAGAAATATAAAAGTATTGAGATATAGATATGTAAATGTGCAGTTCTTTCTCTTATAAAAGCTTTGCGGTTGGTAAGTTTATATGTATATTACTTGTTCCTCTACTCAGGCAACTCGATATCATAACAATGGTAAAGGCAGCATGTCTTGCCTATCTAGATTATTTGACAAGCTAATTGTTCTGAGGGTAAGTTATATTTTTTTCAAATGATCAAAGCCTGTGAATTTCTAGTTATTAATAATCCTTAAATTCCAACAAATAGATTTATATCAAAATGTTAATCTGTCTCAATTTTTTTGATAAAGATATGCTAAGATATGTGTTATATATATATATATATATATATATATATATATATATACTAGCAAAATACCCGCGCTTTGCAGCGGGAGGATTATTGCATTAACATTTCAAATTTGCTTTGACTAATAGGCCAACATGTAACAACAAAACATTCTAATTTGTGCCAGGAGTGTTACCGCAGGGAATGTAGCGCATGTATTTTTGGAAAACCGGAACAAAGCAGTTTTTGTGTGGCTTTTTGCAATGTTAGTCCGATAAGTAAAAATAATGTGTCATATGTACTGCCTTAAATATTTCATTACTAAGAAGAAAAGTAAACCTATTGAAATAGAGAAGAAACATATATGTACCAATACACAGTTATTTGTTGAGGATCTCTTTGTACACCACGTTGTCAGTTCGGCCCTCCGGCTGCAGTATGACCAATCCCTGCGCCGAGCTTACTCTTGAGCATGCGACGTACAGTTGCCCATGTGAGAAGCAGTCCTGTCTCAAGTCAATGCCAACCTTTTGTAGTGTCTGTCCCTGAGACTTGTTGATTGTGATGGCGAAGCAGAGCCTTACTGGGAATTGGAGGCGTTTGAATTGAAATGGGAGGTCAGAGGGGATGACGGGGATGCGAGGAATCAAAACTGTCTCTCCTGAGCCACTGCCAGTGAAAATAGTTGCCTCAATGAGGTTCTTCTGCAGAGACGTGACTTGAAGTCTGGTGCCGTTGCACAGTTTAGGTGGCTGCAAGTTCCTCAGCAACATTATCGGTGCCCCAACCTTCAAAATGAGACGATGCTCAGGAGTGCCTGAAGGATTCAGAGAGTTGAGAATCTCTACCGGATAGTGCACCGCGTCTTCCATTTCCACAACTGAATCCACAGACTGGTATGTTTTAGATTGTGAGGGGAGTTCTTGGAGTAAAACGTGGTTTATGGCCGTGGTCATGTCGTTTCGTGGTGTTAGGATAGCTCTCTCCCTCAACCATGACACGTCTATATGCTGGAGAGTTCTTAGATTGGGATAAACATTGTAAAGAAGGTTTTGCAAGGTCTTCACCAGGAGACAGAGATTTGAGGGAATTGCTATTTTAGAATTTTCTTGACTGAAGCTGCCATCACCAATACTCATCAGAAGATCAGAGAACTCTCCGGCTCTTGTGTCGCCATTCAGATGAACCCTCATGTTTATTCTTAAAGTGACGACAGTGATTTGACGCCACAGGTACGAAGACTTCAGACAGGCTTTCACTTTATCGGCGCGTGTTCCTCTGGGCACGACTGGTAGGGTTTGCCGAAAGTCTCCAGCCAGCAACACTGTCAAGCCTCCCATACGTGTGGTGGTGTTTCGGATGTCTTGGAGGGTCCTGTCCAAAGCCTCGACACCCCCTCTGTGTGCCATGGTGGACTCATCCCAGACAATCAGCTTGCACTGTCTTAGCACTTCAGCCATGTTGCTCTGCTTTGATATGTTGCACGTGGAGGGCGAATCAGTGGTGTGGCTGAGGTTGAGAGGTAGCTTGAAAGCTGAATGAGCAGTTCTCCCACCCTGAAGAAGAGTTGCTGCAATGCCAGAAGAAGCCACAGCTACAGCAATGTCACCTTCCGCTCGGACTTTCGCAAGCAGAAGGTTTATGAGGAATGTCTTGCCAGTTCCTCCTGGAGCATCAAGAAAAAACACCGTGCCAGTGCCCGAGACAACGCTCCTCATGACTTGCTCGTAAACTCTCTTTTGGTCACCATTCAGCAAAGGCTCGTTGTTTGAGACTACATTGGCCAACTCCGAGGTGTCGTAAGAGGTTTCCCTCTAGTACTCGGGATTCAACGTAACCTCTGCCAGTTCTCTCGAAGGCGTACCAAGTTTCGTGAAGATGGCTCCATAAATACGAAAGTTCAACATGGCGGACGTTGTCGACCGTTACGACCGTTAAATAAGTACGTACATCGGTTTCGGTTAGCGCAGGGAAGCCGCGTACCAAGTTTCGTGAAGATGGCTCCATAAATACGAACGTTCAACATGGCGGACGTTGTCGACCGTTACGACCGTTACGCGTACGATTGGGAAACGAAACCTGCTGCACTTTTGTAAGTAAGCTGTAGGGAATCCGCCTGCCAAATTTCACCCTTGTACCTACACGGGAAGTTGCAGAATTAGTGATGAGTCAGTGAGTCAGGGCTTTGCCTTTTATTAGTATAGAAGATATATATATATATGTTTGTATGGATGGATGCGTGTGTGTACATAATTAATCTCTATTACATTCTGACCCTTCATTCTTTTGGAAGACGTTTATTCTGCCCTAGAATAGGTTCTGCCTGGAGGTAGTGAAAAACTTGTAGACTCTTCGCCCTTGCAAGGGGTCTTGAGGAGCGCTGAGAGTTCCCCCAGAGCCGGGCGGAGCCCCGCCGCCAAGCACTATTTCTGGTTTTGAAAGCCAACAAAATGATATTTTGAGGTATCTACAGTGCATTATCCTGCCATTTAAAAGTTTTATTTCAAAAACCTTATGTGCTTTTCTTACTGACTTAGACCCTCATTCGCCGTTCGGCGCATTTGCTGGCAAGCTGTCTCCACAAAAATCTGTCACCGGCAATGTCTGAAGCCTTTTCCCACCTGCTCTGAAGTCCTCAGTGAAAGTGTGGCGCCAAATTGTACTAGGATGTCACCGTGACTCTAATGCTTAATTCATTTTGTCGGAGAACATGTCCAGCAAACCTCATGCGACGCTCTGTCACAATCTTACTAAGGGATCGACTCCCAGTTCGACATAGGATTTTCTTGATTTAGACCCGATCTCTATAACTGACTCCTAAAATCCGTCGTAGCCATCTTTGTAGTGCCACATTTAGTGCTTTTCAATTTCATTGCACTTTATTAATGGAGCCCATACACTGGTAGACATGTGTAACTTCTTGTGACTACGATCTTGAAATTAAGTGACTATTTTGCTTTAGATGTTATATTGAAAAGGGAAGTTTTGACGTCAAAATCATCTGTTGAGGGGGGGGGGGGGTTAAGCTAAAATACATCTGTAGTTTTTTTTTAAAATTCGAAACCACATTAAGCTACGGTAATAGAATTTGGTGACTGTAGTTTGCTTTAGAAATTATATTGAAGAGAGAGGCTTTCAACCTTAAAACGCTCTGTAGGGGGATTTTAAACTCAAAACTATCTTGAGGGGTTTTAAATTTTTTAAAAAGCCATCTCGAGGAGAAGGGTTGAAACTCAAAACCACTCATTGGCTTGGCTACGCTCAAAGTATTTTAGTGTGCAATTTGCTTTTTTTTATATTAAAGAGGTATTTTTTAGCATCAAACCCCTCTGAAGGGAAATTCAAATTCAAAACACCCAATAGGCTTGGCAAAGCTCATTTTTGATTACGAATGTTGTTTTTTTTTATTTTGATGATTTATTTTTTAGCTTCAAACCCCGCTCGTAGAGGTTTTAACTAAAAAACCCTTTAACTAAGGGGTCGACTCTCGGTTCGACATAGGATTTTCTTGATTTAGACCCGATCTCTATAACTGACTCCTAAAATCCGTCGTAGCCATCTTTGTAGAGCCACATTTAGTGCTTTTCAATTTCATTGCACTTTTTGACTACGATCTTGGAATTAAGTGACTATTTTGCTTTCGATGTTATATTGAAAAGGGAAGTTTTATCGTCAAAATCATCTGTTGAGGGGAGGGGGGGTATAAGCTAAAATACATATGGAGTTTTTTTTTTTTTTTTCAAAACCACATTTAGCTACGGTAATAGAATTTGGTGACTGTAGTTTGCTTTAGAAATAATATTGGAGAGAGAGGCTTTCAAACCTTAAAACGCTCTGTAGGGGGATTTTAAACTCAAACTATCTTGAGGGGTTTTAAATTTTAAAAAAAACCATCTGGAGGAGAAGGGTTGAAACTCAAAACCCCCATTGGCTTGGCTACGCACAAAGTATTTTAGTGTGCAATTTGCTTTTTTTTTATATTGAAGAGGTATTTTTTAGCATCAAACCCCTCTGAAGGAAAATTTAAACTCAAAACACCCAATAGGCTTGGCTAAGCTCATAGCATTTTGATTGCGAATGTTTTTTTTAATTTTGAAGTTTTATTTTTTAGCTTCAAACCCCGCTCGTAGGGGGTTTTAACTAAAAACCTCTTTGGCTATGCTCATAGCATATTGAGTGCGTAATTTGCTTTTTTTCATGTTGAAGAGGTTTTTTAGCTTTAAACTCATCTGAAGAGGGGTTTAAACTCAAAACGCATTTGACTTTGCTCATACAATTTTTAAGTTTGGGGTTTTAAATAAAAACCCTATTGGCTATGCTCATAGCATATTAAGTGCGTAATTTGCTTTTTTTTATGTTGAAGAGGTATTTATAGCTTCAAACTCATCTGAAGAGGGGTTTAAATTTAAAACCCCTTTGACTTTGCTCATACAATTTTGAGTTTGTAATTTGCTTTTTTATATTGAAGAGGGGTTTATCGTAAATTTTGGAGAGGGGTTTAAAACCAAAAATCTTGCCTAGATGTGCTCTTGGAATTTTGGGATTGTCGTTTGCATTTTTTTTGTTTTATAGAAGAGGGGGATTTAAATGCAAGACCCCATGGTAGGGGGTTTTAAACTCAAAACCCCTTGGTAGTGGGTTTCAAACTCAAAACCCTCTAGTAGGGTTTTCAAACTCAAAACGACTGGTAGGGGGTTTTAAACTTAAAACCGCCTGGTATGGGGTTTCAAACTCAAAACTCCTGTGTAGGGGTTTTTAAACTCAAAACCCCCTTAGCTATGCAAAGGCAAGTGATGGTTTAATATTAAAATTTCACTTAAAATAAACAAAATTAAAGCAAACGATCAGTCACTATATTTCGAACCCCCCTCCCCCCCCCCCCCAATGGCTGTTGGCATTATCAGGATAAGTGTGCAAAAATGGAGGGGCTCAAAATTCATCTTTTCTTTTGTCTTACAAAAGGCACGGTGTTTTGGAATAATCGGAATTACGTTAAGAACTTTTACGAGATGAATTAGCATTAAACAACAGAGTCAAATTGCAAAATTTAGCGAAACAGAAAGTATCATCGAAATAGATGACATTAATGTTAAGAATAAAACTGTCCATACTTTGCATAAATTTAATCCCCACAAAAACCCTCCACCCTAGTTAACTTGCATCTAGTCGTACACATTTCCCTTCCACTAGAGCCGCACACGTCTTAACTCGTCTGTATCGACTGTAACGGCTCTTTCACGGCTCACTCACGGCTGACTTTCACATTAACTCTCTGGCTTATATAGAGTCCCTAATCGCTTGTCCATTGTTGCAAAAACACTTCTTGTATCCTCTGGAACAACACGGGAGGAAACATCACATCCTGTCGTTGTTTATACATGTCGATTCCAGAGAACACCTTCTGCAGTGTCATCTCGCCGAGGTCACACGAAGTGACCTCTAACTGTCACTGTTCATTTGTAACACTGCCCCCTTCGTAGATCAGTACGTCCTCTGGAACAACACGTGAAAGCACGTCACATCCTGTCTTTGTACGCGTAGATTCCAGAGAACACTCGGTGATGGGTCATCTCGCTGGGGCCACACGTTGACCTCTACTTGTCACTGTTCATTTGTAACACTGCCTTTTCTTAGATCTGTTAGTTTCGAACAGATTTCACTTCACCACGATACTGAAGAAACCGATCGACGATCAAGAAGAAAGCTTTGGTGGTTCCCCTTTCTCAGAGATGTTCTTTTAATCTGGCTTTTGTCCATCTTCTTTCCATAGAAGAATTTGAGCCAAATACTCATTTTTCAGCAGTTCCTCACAAATGTTTTCAGCAAACTTGGTATGGAAACATCGACCTTCAGATGACGACATTGGGCACTCTTGTTGAGAAAATTCATCACCATTCTAACGAGTTAGTGCTTCACTGGCTGAATTTTACATTTTCAAGCATCATTTTACAGAGCTTCCTCAGAGATACACAGGTTCATCACAGTACAGCAATATTCACATGTTCTTCTTACAACAGCAACTGACTTTGGGTTTGTACGATGGCTGTTGGGTTGATCTTCTCGTACAGTTTTATTTGTACAGTTCTATCTCAGATGGTTTCTCAATTCACAGTTCTGGCATCTTACACTAGTTCTGTCCTTCTTGCTTCTGACTTGATTATCGTTCTTCTAAAACCTCTGTTATACTTCATCAAACCTATTCTCATGAGGAATGTTATTAAATTACTCTTTAGTGGCTTCACACTTTCAACTGATTCGTAAGACTTTCTTCTTTGGTTTATGGTCCCGGAAACAACCTTTCTAAAAACATGGGCTGTCAAGTTTCTTTAGTGCAGATGTGGGTTTATCAGTGGGAGAAGTGGTGGGCTTGTTTTCTAACAACATGGGCTATGGAGTTTCATAAATGCAAGTGGGGTCTATCAGTGAGAGAAGGGGTGGGTTTGTATCTTGATATTGTTGGAGACATCCACGTTGCACTCTGCATGTATCGCTTTCTCCGCCTCCTTCATTTGATATTTCTTTGGTTGCGTTGATGTCGTTGTCGTTGTTTTGCTTTCTTGTCGATCAATGATGATGGCAGCCACTTAGCACATAGGAAAGCATTGCATTTCATAGCTGTAGTCATCAAGACTGTTGATCTAACAAATTGCTTCAGCATTATTTTTCGATGGATGCTTTGCGAATGAGCTGCAAGTCCACTTGAAGGCAAGTTGTCAAACACGTCATCCGAGTCTGGATGACTCGACTGTGGGGCAGGTTGATAACATTCAACGTGCAAAGGTCCATCAACTTCGGCATCAGATTCTATTGTGTTTCCTTGACCTTCACCACGGCTTCTCGAGCTGATCTTGACAGCTGGACAAGCTTCTGTCAAGTCTAGAGCTTTTTGGTGTGTTTCTTGGCATTCACAGTCTTCTTGCAAAGCTACGTACGTACAGTTCTTTTCAAACGCATGGTTGCAATAATCAAGTTTCGAGTTCCTCTCGTAGACACTGACAGATAGACAGAAGTCTTTAAGACCCACAGCAACAGGCTTGGACGCAGACCCAACGTTGTCTTGATCTGTTTGGCTGGTTGAGGTACTCATATCAGGTATATCTGTAGATAAAGCTTCGGTCAAACTAAAGGTCTCTTCTATTGTTTTTTCAGCGGTCTCATTCTACTTTTCGTTGAAATAGTAACAGCTACCGTCTCTTTTCATTTCTTGTGGGCCGCATTTGTTTGGTTTGCTATCACACTCACAGACAGCACAACCATCATCAGCATCCCTATCGTAATTGTCTGTATCGCCACATTCTGGGTTGGACAATTGTTCGCTGTTCATCAATGGTGTAGCTCTTTCATCTTTCGACTCAATCTGATACTGTTGGGTGTTCAGCAGCTCGTTAATCATGATTCTAGTTTGATCTTCTATTGTATCTGTTTGTTCTTCTGTCTTGTTGGGCGTTGTAGCTATTAGTTCATTCTCATTCATGGCTATGATCAACTGGTTAAATGAAGAAAATCTGGTGTTGATTTCTGATTCTATCTTCTTAATGCTCTCTTTCACCGAGTTCATTTTGTATTGCAAAGTTCTCAGGAGCTCAGTCATATCAGGTTTGATTTAAAACTGGCAAGTGTCAAGATTCTCATCTTCCTCCAACAGGGCTTGTCTGAGACGAGCTGTTAGCGTTTTCTTTTTTCCGTTAACCTGTAGACCTCTTTCTGGAAGCTTTTGTCTAATTTCTTTCATGTCAAGTCCAATAAGAAGTTTGATGGAATACATTCTAGCCAGAAAGATCCCACTTCTGACACCAATTGTTACGTATTTCTGAATCTTCTGGCTAAATGTATTAGTAGAGACACAAATAAAAACACTGCAAAGAACTTGACGACTCAACTTTCAGTTTCAATAACTTTAATGACTATTAACTCTAACAATTTGTCACTGTAACATGTAACGTGGAAGACTGTACAATATCTGTCAGTTTACAGTTTGCTATACTTCGTTGTAATCCATCTCTTTACTTCGTTGCAATTCATCTCTTCTCAACTTGCATCGAGCCGTATTCCACAGAACAGACCAACGACACACTTCCCAGTGTCGCTCCAGGTCTCCCAAAGCTGAACCAAGTCGTACTTAAGTCTACCGAATCAGAGCCGCACACGTGTTACATCGATTGTATCGACTGTAACGGCTCAAGTCCACTGTAGTTCGCTGTATAGACTTTAACGACAGTATTCCACTCCAGTTAACTCCACCCTAGTTGACTTGCATCGAGTCGTACACATTTTTCTTCCACTAGAGCCGCACACGTCTTACATCGTCTGTATCGACTGTAACGGCTCACTCACGACTGACGTTTACATTAACTTTCTGGCTATATAGAGTCCCTAATCGCTTGTTCATTGTTGCAAAAACACTTCTAGTATCATCTGAAACAACACAGGAGGAAACATCACATCCTTTCTTTGTTTAAACATGTCGATTCCAGAGAACACCTGCTGCAGTGTCATCTCGCCGAGGTCACTACGTAGTGACCTCTAACTGTCACTGTTTATTTCTAACACTGCCCCCTTCGTAAATCAGTACGTCCTCTGGAACAACACGTGAGGGCACGTCACATCCTGTCTTAATTTATACGTGTAGGTTCCAGAGAACACTCGATGATGTGTCATCTCGCTGGGGCCACACGTTGACCTCTACTTGTCACTGTTCATTTATAACAATTTACTCAAATGAAACAAATAAAAAAACATACAAATTATAACGAAATATCCCATTAAATTTACTTTATCGTCTAAATGTAAAATACTTTTTAATGTGAGACAATAGACTCATCCATACAATAAAGACATATTAAAGCTAATTAGAGAAAATCGAACACATACCTGATATATATTAGTATTACTTTCGTTGCGGCAGAATAGTGCTAAATATTTGATTAAGTGATGTATTATGTTCAACTTCTGTAAATGCAGGCTCAACAACTGTTTCAGTATCTGCAGATCTCCTAAGTAGACGTATATATATGCATATAAATACATATATTATATGCATACATTTACATATATATATATTTACATATATATATATTTATATAAATATATATATATATATAAATATATATATATATATAAATATATATATATATATGTATTCATATATATATAACTATAACTATATATATATACGTTCCCCCCGGTGGTGGATAAATGTTCATCTGCATCTGTTGTACGTGTAACTGTATCTAAATTGAATCTTATAAATTAGGTTTTTTTTATTTGCATAAAAGTTAAAAAAATGATCTGTAACCGCCTAGTCATCCGTTTGCGAGTTAGTCTGTCGTTTGAACTTCTTGATGATCCCGGGTTCTGACTTTGCCCGATGCCATCCCACTTGTCCTGTGGGAGGTTTGGACTAGGAAGTAGATTACCTTCTGCTCTGAAGTAACATGCGAAACATGTAAAACATTTTACAAACATTTTTTACAAAAAAAAAAAAAAGTCGCAGTTCTTGATGTCAACTGTTCCAATTGTTCCTATAGTCAATCCTTTTATTTCGCACTTAGCGACAATTTAAAATAATTATGTTATCTTAACGGTTTTTTTTTTTGTTATTTTTTTGGACACTTTTTAGTCTTTAATAATGAATACTGCAAACCTAAGAAGAAGCTGCAAAAATAAAATATTTTAATAGATTAATGACTCCATTATAGATTGTCAAAGTAGTAATCTATTATATATTTATAGAATACAACTGAAAACTATTAAATTGTCGTCCGAGTTCATATGAACTTTAGTACGCAATTTTCTTTTACCTCTCAGACGCTCACTAATAACCTGCTTTGATTGATTTGAAACCAGACTACTGCTATTGGCGAAAAACCGCAAGCTTTCTATCAAATCTTTGTATTTTATTTTCGGTATTTCCCAAAAGGCGACAGTCTACTTTTAAAGCATTAATAAAAAAAATAACACAAATTCCATATAATTTTTTCCATTAGTTTTGTTATTTTAACGCGTCTTTCTTTATTTCCGCTTGCTTTCTTCTAGCCGCGGTCTAAATAAAGAACTAAATACGAAGATAAATGTAGAAAGGAGAACAAGAATGTGTTTATGTAGGATTGACTTTTTGTTGATTGCGGGGGTGGGTGGATAAGTAAAACTGCTACTAAAATTAAAGGGCCCAAAATATGAGAGGTTATGGTCTATCAAAATCGAGTCAAAAGTCTATGTGGGAGAAATTAAGATGAGCAGGTGAAAAAAAACAACAACAATGGAGGTTCCATAGACCAAAAAGAAGAGAGAGAGAGAATGAAAGAGAGAGAGCTACAACATATCACGGGCTAAAAAATGTTTGCAAGGTTGATAGTTCAAATGTGAGCCATTTATTTAAAAAAAAACGTTGGTGTTCCTGCCATAATAAACAATTTAAAGCATGGTAACAATTCAACAGGCCTAGCCGGTGTGTACTACTAGTTTAGATATAATTTCAGCTAATTTTAAGTGATGGCTTAAACAACTTCTCACTATGCGAGTTTAAAGAATAGCTGCATGAAAAGATCACTTGGATGGAACAAATAAAATGTTTTAATTAAACATTTTCCATGTGACCCAAAATAAGGTGACTAGATATTTGGGGAACCAAAGCGGGACACATTTCCATCATAGGACAAACAAAAAACAGACTTACTTTTCTCAAGCAATATGTCCACAACTTAGAAGTAAATACATCACAATGTACACACAGACAAAAATTTACACAATGTACACACATACACAAAATTGATACAATGTACACAGACAATACTTTAGAAAACTTGTGATCAACATTTCTGGCTTCTTGCACCACTGTAGTTATTGATTTTTCTTGCTCTCTTTAGAAACGGGAATGATGTTTTACCCTATCATTGACATGAAAAGAAAGACCAGCCAAGGAATACTGTATACTGTATGCTGGGATTGACTCACAGAATCAGCGAGAAACATGCAGAACGACAACACGCCAAAAGTAGAAAGAAAACGTGCTGACAACAATCTCTGAAAAGTCAGGATGCTGCAAAGTTAAAGCACTACTCATGTCTCAAAACAGGAGTTTGCTAAGCAGAACAAGAAAACGCCAAAAAGTGGTAACTTTTAAGTTTTTTTTTAAAGAGTAAGAAGGATTTTCAAATGAAAGCGTAACATGATTCACTTGTTATTCGTCCCGCCCTGACATTTTATGAAAAGCGTGACAGATGGTCCAAAGCGGGACTGTCCCGCCTAAATCGGGATGTTTTGTTACCTTACCCAAATTAATACGTCCTCTTGTATTATAATCATTTATCTATATTTAAAATGCAAAAATGTCTTTGTAATTATCACCATTTACCTTTGTTATCCTTAGCATTTTCTTCAGCGGACTTGGTATTATGAATCAAAGTCAAGAAAAAATAAAAAAATATTATGAATCTAACGCTACAATAAATTATTGATTTGTTATTAATTATCATATTTCTTTTGTATATATGTAGATGTAGTTCTGTGGTTCTTTCATTCATTTAAAAAACACATCTACTTATAGATATTACTGTTATAGAAAAGGTGTATAATAGCTCAGCTGTCTGGCTTTTACACATTTTAAACACATTCTTTCTCACTCTTCCCATTCTTTGGGGTCAAGTTAAAACTGAGCACAATTTTTTTATTATCCTTAAGAAAAACATGAATCAATAATTATTTTTAAAAAAAAGATCAATTTTTTAAATAATTACTATTAATGAATAAATTATGTGTGATATAGAAAATGGGAAAGAATTATAAAAGTATTGAGATGTGCAGTTCTTCCTCTTATAAAAGCTTTGCGGTTTGTATGTTTATATGTATATTGCTTGTTCCTCTACTCAGGCAACTCGATATCACAACAATGGTAAAGGCAGCATGTCTAGCCTATCTAGATTATTTGACAAGCTAATTGTTCTGAGGGTAAGTTATATTTTTTTCAAATGGTCAAAGCCTGTGAATTTCTAGTTTTTAATAATCCTTAAATTCCAACAAATTGATTTATATTAAAATGTTCATCTGTCTCAAGACGTTTATTCTGCCCTAGAATAGGTTCTGCCTGGAGTAAGTGAAAAACTTGTAGACTCTTCGCCCTTGCAAGGGATCTGGGGGAGCGCTAAGAGCTCCCCCAACGCCGGGCGGAGCCCCGCCGCCAAGCACTATTTCTGGTTTTGAAAGCCAACAAAATGATATTCTGAGGTATCTACAGTGCATTATCCTGCTATTTAAAAGTTTTTTTCAAAAACCTTATGTGCTGATTTTACTGACTTAGACCCTCCTTCGTTGTTTGGCGCATTTGCTGGCAAGCTGTCTCCACAAAAATCTGTCACTGGCAATGTCTGAAGCCTCTTCCCACCTGCTTGAAGACCTCCGTGAAAGTGTGGCGCCCAGTTGCACTAGGATGTCATCGTGACTCTAATGCTTAATTCATTTTGTCGGAGAACATGTCCAGCAAATCTCATGCGACGCTCTGTCACAATCTTACTAAGAGATCGACTCCCAGTTCGACATAGGATTTTCTTGATTTAGACCCGATCTCTATAACTGACTCCTAAAATCCGTCGTAGCCATCTTTGTAGAGCCACATTTAGTGCTTTTTTAATTTCATTGCACTTTATTAATGGAGCCCATACACTGGTAGACATGTGTAACATCTCTTGACTACGATTTCGAATTAAGTGATTATTTTGCTTTCGATGTTATATTGAAAAGGGAAGTTTTATCGTCAAAAGCATCTGTTGAGGGGAGGGGGGGGGGTATAAGCTAAAATACATATGGAGTTTGTTTTTTTTTTATTCAAAACCACATTTAGCTACGGTAATAGAATTTGGTGACTGTAGTTTGCTTAAGAAATTATATCGGAGAGAGAGGCTTTCAACCTAAAAACGCTCTGTAGGGGATTTTAAATTCAAAACTATCTTGAGGGGATTTAAATTTTTAAAAAAGCCATCTGGAGGAGAAGGGTTGAAACTCAAAACCCCCCATTGGCTTGGCTACGGTCAAGATATTTTAGTGTGCAATTTGCTTTTTTTTTATATTGAAGAGGTATTTTTTAGCATCAAACCCCTCTTAAGGGAAATTTAAACTCAAAACACCCAAAAGGGTTGGCTAAGCTCATAGCATTTTGATTGCGAATGGTTTTTTTTATTTTGAAGATTTATTTTTTAGCTTCAAACCCCGCTCGTAGGGGGTTTTAACTAAAAACCCCTTTGGCTATGCTCATAGCATATTGAGTGCGTAATTTGCTTTTTTTTATGTTGAAGAGGTATTTTTAGCTTTAAACTCATCTGAAGAGGGGTTTAAACTCAAAACCCCTTTGACTTTGCTCATACAATTTTGAGTTTGGGGTTTTAACTAAAAACCCATTTGGCTATGCTCATAGCATATTAAGTGCGTAATTTGCTTTTTTTTTTATGTTCAATAGGTATTTTTAGCTTCAAACTCATCTGAAGAGGGGTTTAAACTTAAAACCTCTTTGTAATTTGCTTTTTTATTTTGAAGAGGGGTTTATCGTAAATTTTGGAGAGGGGTTTAAAACCAAAATATTACTTAGATGTGCTCTTGGAATTTTAGGATTGTCGTTTGCATTTTTTTTGTTTTATAGAAGAGGAGGATTTAAATGCAAGACCCCATGGTAGGGGGTTTTAAACTCAAAACCCCTTGGTAGTGGGTTTCAAACTCAAAACCCTCTGGTAGGGGTTTTCAAACTCAAAACCACTGGTAGGGCGTTTTTAGCTCAAAACCGCCTGGTATGGGGTTTCAAACTCAAAACCCCTTGGTAGGGGTTTTTAAACTCAAAACCCCCTTAGCTATGCAACGGAAAGTGATGGTTTAATATTAAAATTTCACTTAAAATAAACAAAATTAAAGCAAAAGATCAGTCACTAAATTCCGAACCCCCCTCCCACCCCCCATGGCTGTTGGCATTATCAGGACCAGAGTGCAAAAATGGAGGGGCTCATAATTCATCTTTTATTTTGACTTACCACAAGTACGGTGATTTGGAATAATCGGAATTACGTTAATAATTTTTACGAGATGAATTAGCATATAACAACGGGATCACATTGCAAAATTTATCAAAACAGAAAGTATCATCGAAATAGATGACTTAACGTTAAGAATAAAACTGTCCATACTTTGCATAAATTTAATCCCCACAAAAACTTGCTTAACTTGCGTCTAGTCGTACACATTTCCCTTCCACTAGAGCCGCACACGTCTTAACTCGTCTGTATCGACTGTAACGGCTCTTTCACGGCTCACTCACGACTGACTTTCACATTAACTCTCTGGCTTTTATAGAGTCCCTAATCGCTTCTCCATTGTTGCAAAAACACTTCTAGTATCCTCTGAAACAACACGGGAGGAAACATCACATCCTTTTTTTGTTTAAACATGTCGATTCCAGAGAACACCTGCTGCAGTGTCATCTCGCCGAGGTCACTACGTAGTGACCTCTAACTGTCACTGTTTATTTCTAACACTGCCCCCTTCGTAAATCAGTACGTCCTCTGGAACAACACGTGAGGGCACGTCATATCCTGTCTTAATTTATACGCGAAGGTTCCAGAGAAAGCTCGATGATGTGTCATCTAGCTGGGGCCACACGTTGACCTCTACTTGTCACTGTTCATTTATAACAATATACTCAAATGAAACAAATAAAAAAACATACAAATTATAACGAAATATCCCATTAAATTTACTTTATCGTCTAAATGTAAAATACTTTTTAATGTGAGACAATAGACTCATCCATACAATAAAGACATATTAAAGCTAATTAGAGAAAATCGAACACATACCTGATATATATTAGTATTACTTTCGTTGCGGCAGAATAGTGCAAAATCTTTGCTGTCAAGTGATGTATTATGTTCAACTTCTGTAATTGCAGGCTCAACAACTGTTTCAGTACCTGCAGATCTCCTAAGTAGACGTTTATATATGCATATAAATACATATATTATATGCATACATTTACATATATATATATTTATATAAATATATATATATATATACATATATATAACTATATATATATATATATATATATGGAGAGAGAGAGAGAGACAAACAACAGAGAAAAATTCGATTCAGACATTGACTCATACCTCGATGATAGGACGTTCAATTCGGTGTCGGTCAAATGTTTATCTGCATCTGTTGTACGTGTACCTGTATCTAAATTGAATCTTATAAATTAGGTTTTTTTTATTTGCATAAAAGTTAAAAAAATGATATCTAACCGCCTAGTCATCCGTTTGCGAGTTAGTCTGTCGTTTGAACTTCTTGATGATCCCGGGTTCTGACTTTGCCCGATGCCATCCCACTTGTCCTGTGGGAGGTTTGGACTAGGAAGTAGATTACCTTCTGCTCTGAAGTAACATGCGATACCTGTAAAACATTTTACAAACATTTTTTACAAACAAAAAAAAAGTCGCAGTTCTTGATGTCAACTGTTTCAATTGTTCCTATAGCCAATCCTTTTATTTCTCACTTAGCGACAATTTAAAATAATTATGTTATCTTAACGGTTTTTTTTTTTGTTATTTTTTTGGACACTTTTTAGTCTTTAATAATGAATACTGCAAACCTAAGAAGAAGCTTCAAAAAAATATATTTTAATAGACTAATGACTCCATTATAGATTGTCAAAGTAGTAATCTATTATATATTTGTAGAATACAACTGAAAACTCTTAAATTGTCGTCTGAATTCATATGAACTTTCGTACGCAGGTTTCAAAAACCTCTCAGACGCTCACTAAGAACATGCTTTGATTGATTTGAAACCAGACTACTGCTATTGGCGAAAAACCGCAAGCTTTCTATCAAATCTTTGTATTTTATTTTCGGTATTTCCCCAAATGGAGGCAGTCTACTTTTAAAGCATTAATAAAAAAAATAACACAAATTCCATATAATTTTTTCCATTAGTTTTGTTATTTTAACGCGTCTTTCTTTATTTCCGCTTGCTTTCTTCTAGACTAAATAAAGAACTAAATACGAAGATAAATGTAGAAAGGAGAACAAGAATGTGTTTATGTAGGATTGACTTTTTGTTGATTGCGGGGGGTGGGTGGATAAGTAAAACTGCTACTAAAATTAACGGGCCCAAAATATGAGATGTTATGATCTATCGAAATCGAGTCAAAAGTCTATGTGGGAAAAATTAAGATGGGCAGGTGAAAAAAAACAACAAATGGAGGTTCCATAGACCAAAAAGGAGAGACAGAGAGAGAAGGAAACAGAGAGAGCTACAACAATTCACGGGCTAAAAAATGTTTGCAAGGTTGATCGTTCAAATGTGAGCCATTTATTTAAAAAAAAACGTTGGTGTTCCTGCCATAATAAACAATTTAAAGCATGGTAACAATTCAACAGGCCTAGCCGGTGTATACTGCTAGTTTAGATATAATTTCAGCTAATTTTAAGTGATGGCTTAAACAACTTCTCACTATGCGAGTTTAAAGAATAGCTGCATGAAAAGATCACTTGGATGGAACAAATAAAACGTTTTAATTAAACGTTTTCCATGTGACCCAAAATAAGGTGACTAGATATTTGGGGAACCAAAGCGGGACACATTTCCATCATAGGACAAACAAAAAACAGACTTACTTTTCTCAAGCAATATGTCCACAACTTAGACGTAAATACATCACAATGTACACACAGACAAAAATTTACACATTGTACACACATACACACAATTTACACAATGTACACAGACAATACTTTAGAAAACTTGTGATCAACATTTCTGGCTTCTTGCACCACTGTAGTTATTGATTTTTCTTGCTCTCTTTAGAAACGGGAATAATGTTTTACCCTATCATTGACATGAAAAGAAAGCCCAGCCAAGGAATACTGTATACTGTATGCTGGGATTGACTCACAGAATCAGCGAGAAACATGCAGAACGACAACACGCCAAAAGTAGAAAGAAAACGTGCTGACAACAATCTCTGAAAAGTCAGGATGCTGCAAAGTTAAAGCACTAGTCATGTCTCAAAACAGGAGTTTGCTAAGCAGAACAAGAAAACGCCAAAAAGTGGTAACTTTTAAGTTTTTTTTTAAAGAGTAAGAAGGATTTTCAAATGAAAGCGTAACATGATTCACTTGTTATTCGTCCCGCCCTTACCTTTTATGAAAAGCGTGACAGATGGTCCAAAGCGGGACTGTCCCGCCTAAATCGGGATGTTTTGTTACCTTACCCAAATTAATACGTCCTCTTGTATTATAATCATTTATCTATATTTAAAATGCAAAAATGTCTTTGTAATTATCACCATTTACCTTTGTTATCCTTAGCATTTTCTTCAGCGGACTTGGTATTATGAATCAAAGTAAAGAAAAAATAAAAAAATATTATGAATCTAACGCTACAATAAATTATTGATTTGTTATTAATTATCATATTTCTTTTGTATATATGTAGATGTAGTTCTGTGGTTCTTTCATTCATTTAAAAAACACATCTACTTATAGATATTACTGTTATAGAAAAGGTGTATAATAGCTCAGCTGTCTGGCTTTTACACATTTTAAACACATTCTTTCTCACTCTTCCCATTCTTTGGGGTCAAGTTAAAACTGAGCACAATTTTTTTATTATCCTTAAGAAAAACATGAATCAATAATTATTTAAAAAAAAAAGATCAATTTTTTAAATAATTACTATTAATGAATAAATTATGTGTGATATAGAAAATGGGAAAGAATTATAAAAGTATTGAGATGTGCAGTTCTTCCTCTTATAAAAGCTTTGCGGTTTGTATGTTTGTATGTATATTGCTTGTTCCTCTACTCAGGCAACTCGATATCACAACAATGGTAAAGGCAGCATGTCTAGACTATCTAGATTATTTGACAAGCTAATTGTTTTGAGAGTTTTTTCAAATGGTCAAAGCCTGTGAATTTCTAGTTATTAATAATCCTTGATTTCCATTAAATAGATTTATATCAAAATGTTAATCTGTCTCAAGACAACTATTCTGCCCTAGAATAGTTTCTGCCTGGAGTTAGTGAAAAACTTGTAGACTCTTTGCCCTTGCAAGCTCTCAGCGTTCCACCAGCGCCGGGCGGAGCCCCGCCGCCAAGCACTATTTCTGGTTTTGAAAGCCAACAAAATGATATTCTGAGGTATCTACAGTGCATTATCCTGCTATTTAAAAGTTTTATTTCAAAAACCTTATGCGCTATTCTTACTGACTTAGACCCTCCTTCGCTGTTTGGCGCATTTGCTGGCCAGCTGTTTCCACAAAAATCTGTCACTGGCAATGTCTGAAGCCTCTTCCCACCTGCTCTGAAGACCTCCGTGAAAGTGTGGCGCCAAGTTGTACTAGGATGTCATCGTGACTCTAATGCTTTATTCATTTTGTCGGAGAACATGTCTAGCAAACCTCATGCGACGCTCTGTCACAATCTTACTAAGGGGTTCGACTCCCAGTTCGACATAGGAATTCCTTGATTTAGACCCGATCTCTATAACTGACTCCTAAAATCCGTCGTAGCCATCTTTGTAGAGCCACATTTAGTGCTTTTCAATTTCATTGCACTTTATTAATGGAGCCCATACACTGGTAGAGACCTGTAACTTCTCTCGACTACGATCTTGGAATTAAGTGACTATTTTGCTTTCGATGTTATATTGAAAAGGGAAGTTTTATCGTCAAAATCATCTCTTGAGGGGAGGGGGGGGGGGTATGAGCTAAAATACATTTGGAGTTGTTTTTTTTTTATTCAAAACCACATTTAGCTACGGTAATAGAATTTGGTGACTGTAGTTTGCTTTAGAAATTATATTGAAGAGAGAGGCTTTCAACCTTAAAACGCTCTGTAGGGGATTTTAAACTCAAAACTATCTTGAGGGGTTTTAAATTTTTAAAAAAGCCATAACGAGGAGAAGGATTGAAACTCAAAACCCCCATTGGCTTGGCTACGCAGAAAGTATTTTAGTGTGCAATTTGCTTTTTTTATATTAAAGAGGTATTTTTTAGCATCAAACCCCTCTGAAGGTAAATTTAAATTCAAAACACCCAATAGGCTTGGCTAAGCTCATAGCTTTTTGATTACGAATGTTTTTTTTTATTTTGAAGATTTATTTTTTAGCTTCAAACCCCGCTCGTAGGGGGTTTTAACTAAAAACCACTTTGGCTATGCTCATAGCATATTGAGTGCGTAATTTGCTTTTTTTTATGTTGAAGAGGTCTTTTTAGCTTCAAACTCATCTAAAGATCGGTTTAAACTCAAAACCCCTTTGACTTTGTTCATACAATTTTGAGTTTGTAATTTGCATTTTTATGTTAAAGAGGGGTTTATCGTAATTTTTGGAGAGGAGTTTAAAACCAAAATCTTACTTAGATGTGCTCTTGGAATTCTGGGATTGTCGTTTGCATTTTTTTTGTTTTATAGAAGAGGAGGATTTAAATGCAAGACCCCATGGTAGGGGGTTTTAAACTCAAAACCCCTTGGTAGTGAGTTTCAAACTCAAAACCCTCTGGTAGGAGTTTTTAAACTCAAAAACACTGGTAGGGGGGTTTAAACTAAAAACCGCCTGGTATGGGGTTTCAAACTCAAATTCCCTTGGTAGGGGTTTTTAAACTCAAAACCCCCTTAGCTATGCAAATGAAAGTGATGGTTTAATATTAAAATTTCACTTAAAATAAACAAAATTAAAGCAAAAGATCAGTCACTAAATTCCGAACCCCCCCCCCCCCCCCCCCCATGGCTGTTGGCATTATCAGGACCAGTGTGCAAAAATGGAGGGGCTCATAATTCATCTTTTCTTTTGACTTACCACAGGTACGGTGATTTGGAATAATCGGAATTACGTTAATAATTTTTACGAGATGAATTAGCATTTAACAACGGGATCACATTGCAAAATTTATCAAAACAAAAAGTATCATCGAAATAGATGACTTAATGTTAAGAATAAAACTGTCCATACTTTGCATAAATTTAATCCCCACAAAAACTTGCATAACTTGCGTCTAGTCGTACACATTTCCCTTCCACTAGAGCCGCACACGTCTTAACTCGTCTGTATCGACTGTAACGGCTCTTTCACGGCTCACTCACGACTGACTTTCACATTAACTCTCTGGCTTATATAGAGTCCCTAATCGCTTGTCCATTATTGCAGAAACACTTCTTGTATCCTCTGGAACAACACGGGAGGAAACATCACATCCTGTCGTTGTTTATACATGTCGATTCCAGAGAACACCTGCTGCAGTGTCATCTCGCCGAGGTCACACGAAGTGACCTCTGTCACTGTTCATTTGTAACACTGCCCCCTTCGTAGATCAGTACGTCCTCTGGAACAACACGTGAGGGCACGTCACATCCTGTCTTTGTTTGTACGCGTAGATTCCAGAGAACACTCGGTGATGGGTCATCTCGCTGGGGCCACACGTTGACCTCTACTTGTCACTGTTCATTTGTAACACTGCCTCCTTCTTAGATCTGTTAGTCCCGAACAGATTCCACTTCACCACGATAGTAAAGAAACCGATCGACGATCAAGAAGGAAGCTTTGGTGGTTCCTCCTTCTCAGAGATGTTCTTTTAATCTGGCTTTTGTCCATCTTCTTTCCATAGAAGAATTTGAGCTAAATCATCATTTTTCAGCAGTTCCTCACAAATGTTTTCAGCAAACTTGGTATGGAAACATCGACCTTCAGATGACGACATTGGGCACTTATGTTGAGAAAATTCATTCCCAATCTAACGAGTTAGTGCTTCACTGGTTGAATTTTACATTTTTAAGCATCTTTTTACAGAGCTTCTTCAGAGATACACAGGTTCATCACAGTACAGCAATATTCAATATTCTTACAACAGCAACTGACTTTGGGTTTGTACGATGCCTGTTGGGTTGATCTTCTCGTACAGTTTTATTTGTACAGTTCTATCTCAGATGGTTACTCACTTCACAGTTCTGGCATCTTATACTAGTTCTGTCCTTCTTGCTTCTGACTTGATTATCGTTCTTCTAAAACCTCTGTTATACTTCATCAAACCTATTCTCATGAGGAATGTTATTAAATTATTCTTTAGTGGCTTCACACTTTCAACTGATTCGTAAGACTTTCTTCTTTGGTTTATGGTCCCGGAAACAATCTTTCTAAAAACATGGGCTGTCAAGTTTCTTTAGTGCAGGTGGGGGTTTATCAGTGGGAGAAGTGGTGGGCTTGTTTTCTAACAACATGGGCTATGGAGTTTCATAAATGCAGGTGGGGTCTATCAGTGAGAGAAGGGAGGGTTTGTATCTTGATCTTGTTGGAGACATCCACGTTGCACTCTGCATGTGTCGCTTTCTCCGCCTCCTTCATTTGATATTTCTTTGGTTGCGTTGATGTCGTTGTCGTTGTTTTGCTTTCTTGTCGATCAATGATGATGGCAGCCACTTAGCACATAGGAAAGCATTGCATTTCATAGCTGTAGTCATCAAGACTGTTGATCTAACAAGTTGCTTCAGCATTATTTTTCGATGGATGCTTTGCGAATGACCTACAAGTCCACTTGAAGGCAAGTTGTCAAACACGTCATCCGAGTCTTGATGACTCGACTGTGGGGCAGGTTGATAACATTCAACGTGCAAAGGTCCATCAACTTCGGCATCAGATTCTTTTGTGTTTCCTTGACTTTAACCAGGGCTTCTCGAGCTGATCTTGAAAGCTGGACAAGCTTCTGTCAAGTCTAGAGCTTCTTGGTGTGTTTCTTGGCATTCACAGTCTTCTTACAAAGCTACGTACATAAAGTTCTTTTCAAACGCATGGTTGCAATAATCAAGTTTCGAGTTCCTCTCGTAGACACTGACAGATAGACAGAAGTCTTTAAGGCCCACAGCAACAGACTTGGACGCAGACCCAACGTTGTCTTGATCTGTTTGGCTGGTTGAGGTACTCATATCAGGTATATCTGTAGCTAAAGCGTCGGTCAAACTAAAGGTCTCTTCTATTGTTGCTTCAGCGGTCTCATTCTACTTTTCGTTGAAATAGTAACAGCTACAGTCTCTTTTTATTTCTTGTGGGCCGCATTCGTTTGGTTTGCTATCAGTCACAGACAGCACAACCATCATCAGCATCCCTATCGTAATTGTCTGTATCGCCACATTCTGGGTTGGACAATTGTTCGCTGTTCATCAATGGTGTAGCTCTTTCATCTTTCGACTCAATCTGATACTGTTGGGTGTTCAGCAGCTCGTTAATCATGATTCTAGTTTGATCTTCTATTGTATCTGTTTGTTCTTCTGTCTTGTTGGGCGTTGTAGCTATTAGTTCATTCTCATTCATGGCTATGATCAACTGGTTAAATGAAGAAAATCGGGTGTTGATTTCTGATTCTATCTTCTCAATGCTCTCTTTCACCGAGTTCATTTTGTATTGCAAAGTTCTCGGGAGCTCAGTCATATCAGGTTTGATTTCAAATTGGCAAGTTTCCGGATTCTCATCTTCCTCCAACAGTGCTTGTCTGAGACGTGCTGTTAGCGTTTCCTTATTTCCGTTAATTTGTAGACCTCTTTCTCGAAGCTTTTGTCTAAGTTCTTTCATGTCAGGTCCAATAAGAAGTTTGATGGAATACATTCTAGCCAGAAAGATCCCACTTCTGACACCAATTGTTACGTATTTCTGAATCTTCTGGCTAAATGTATTAGTAGAGACACAAATAAAAACACTGCAAAGAACTTGACGACTCAACTTTCAGTTTCAATAACTTTAATGACTTTTAACTCTAACAATTTGTCACTGTAACATGTAGCGTGGAAGACTGTACAATATCTGTCAGTTTACAGTTTGCTATACTTCGTTGTAATCCATCTCTTTACTTCGTTGCAATTCATCTCTTCTCAACTTGCATCGAGCCGTATTCCACAGAACAGACCAACGACACACTTCCCAGTGTCGCTCCAGGTCTCCCAAAGCTGAATAAAGTCGTACTCAAGTCTACCGAATCAGAGCCGCACAGGTCTTACATCGATTGTATCGACTGTAACGGCTCAAGTCCACTGTAGTTCGCTGTATAGACTTTAACGACAGTATTCCACTCCAGTTAACTCCACCCTAGTTAACTTGCATCGAGTCGTACACATTTCTCTTCCTCTAGAGCCGCACACGACTTACATCGTCTGTATCGACTGTACCGGCTCACTTACGACTGACGTTCACATTAACTCTCTGGCTTATATAGAGTCCCTAATCGCTTCTCCATTATTGCAAAAACACTTCTAGTATCCTCTGAAACAACACGGGAGGAAACATCACATCCTTTCTTTGTTTAAACATGTCGATTCCAGAGAACACCTGCTGCAGTGTCATCTCGCCGAGGTCACTACGTAGTGACCTCTAACTGTCACTGTTTATTTCTAACACTGCCCCCTTCGTAAATCAGGACGTCCTCTGGAACAACACGTGAGGGCACGTAACATCCTGTCTTAATTTATACGCGTAGGTTCCAGAGAACACTCGATGATGTGTCATCTCGCTGGGGCCACACGTTGACCTCTACTTGTCAATGTTCATTTGTAACAATATACTCAAATGAAACAAATAAAAAAACACAAATTATAACGAAATATCACATTAAATTTACTATATCGTCTAAATGTAAAATACTTTTTAATGTGAGACAATAGACTCATCCATACAATAAAGACATATTAAAGAGAAAATCGAACACATACCTGATATATATTAGTATTACTTTCAATGAGGCAGTATAGTGCAATATCTTTGCCGTTAAGTGATGTATTATATTCAACTTCTTTAATTGCAGGCTGAACAACTGTTTCAGTATCTGCAAATCTTTTAAGTAGACGTATATATATACATATAAATACATATATTATATGCATACATTTACATATATATATATATATATATTTATATATATATATATAGTAAGAGTTATAGTTATAGTTATATATGTGTATATATATATGATCTCTATAACTGACTCCTAAAATCCGTCGTAGCCATCTTTTTAGAGCCACATTTAGTGCTTTTCAATTTCATTGCACTTTATTAATGGAGCCCATACACTGGTAGACATGTGTAACTTCTCTTGACTACGATCTTGGAATTAAGTGACTATTTTGCTTTAGATGTTATATTGAAAAGAGAAATTTTATCGTCAAAATCATCTGTTGAGGGGGGGGGGTTAAGCTAAAATACATCTGGAGTTATTTTTTTTAATTCGAAACAACATTTAGCTACGGTAATAGAATTTGGTGACTGTAGTTTGCTTTAGAAATTATATTGAAGAGAGAGGCTTTCAACCATAAAACGCTCTGTAGGGGGATTTTAAATTCAAAACAATCTTGAGGGGTTTTAAATTTTTAAAAAAGCCATCTCGAGGAGAAGGATTGAAACTCAAAACCCCCATTGGCTTGGCTACGCTCAAAGTATTTTAGTGTGCAATTTGCTTTTTTTTTATATTAAAGAGGTATTTTTAGCATCAAACCCCTCTGAAGGGAAATTTAAACTCAAAACACCCAATAGGCTTGGCTAAGCTGATAGCATTTTGATTACGAAAGTTTTTTTTTTATTTTGAAGATTTATTTTTTAGCTTCAAACCCCGCTCGTAGGGGGTTTTAACTAAAGACCCCTTTGGCTATGCTCATAGCATATTGAGTGCGTAATTTGCTTTTTTTTATGTTGAAGAGGTATTTTTAGCTTTAAACTCATCTGAAGAGGGGTTTAAACTCAAAACCCCTTTGACTTTGCTCATACAATTTTGAGTTTGTAATTTGCTTTTTTATATTGAAGAGGGGTTTATCGTAAATTTTGGAATGGGGTTTAAAACCAAAATCTTACTTTAGATGTGCTCTTGGAATTTTGGGATTGTCGTTTGCATTTTTTTTTGTTTTATAGAAGAGGGGGATTTAAATGAAAGACCCCATGGTAGGGGGTTTTAAACTCAAAAACCCTTGGTAGTGGGTTTCAAACTTAAAAACCCTCAGGTAGGGGTTTTTAAACTCAAAACCACTGGTAGGGGGGTTTAAACTCAAAACCGCCTGGTATGGGGTTTCAAACTCAAAACCCCTTGGTAGGGGTTTTTAAACTCAAAACCCTCTGGTAGGAGGTTTTAAACTCAAAACCCCCTTAGCTATGCAAAGTCAAGTGATGGTTTAATATTAAAATTTCACTTAAAATAAACAAAATTAAAGCAAAAGATAAGTCATTAAATTCCGAACCCCCCCCCCCCCCAATGGCTGTTGGCATTATCAGGATAAGTGTGCAAAAATGGAGGGGCTCATAATTCATCATTTCTTTTGTCTTACCACAGGCACAGTGTTTTGGAATAATCGGAATTACGTTAATAATTTTTACGAGATGAATTAGTATTTAACAACGGGATCACATTGCAAAATTTATCAAAACAGAAAGTATCATTGAAATAGATGACTTAATGTTAAGAATAAAACTGTCCATACTTTTGCATAAAATTTAATCACCACAAAAACTTGCATAACTTGCATCTAGTCGTACACATTTCCCTTCCACTAGAGCCGCACACGTCTTGCATCGTCTGTATCGACTGTAATGGTTCACTTACGGCTCACTCACGACTGACTTTCACATTAACTCTCTGGCTTATCTAGAGTCCCTAATTGCTTGTCCATTGTTGCAAAAACACTTCTACTATCATCTGGAACAACACGGGAGGAAACATCACATCCTGTCGTTGTTTATTCATGTCGATTCCAGAGAACACCTGCTGCAGTGTCATCTCGCCAAGGTCACACATAGTGACCTCTAACTGTCACTGTTCATTTGTAACACTGCCCCCTTCGTAGATCAGCACGTCCTCTGGAACAACATGTGAGGGCACGTCACATCCTGTCTTTGTTTGTACGCGTAGATTCCAGAGAACACTCGGTGATGGGTCCTCTCGCTGGGGCCACACGTTGACCTCTACTTGTCACTGTTCATTTGTAACACTGCCCCCTTCTTAGATCTGTTAGTCCCGAACAGATTCCACTTCACCACGATACTGAAGAAACCGATCGACGATCAAAAAGGAAGCTTTGGTGGTTCCCACTTCTCAGAGATGTTCTTTTAATCTGGCCTTTGTCCATCTTCTTTCCATAGAAGAATTTGAGCTAAATCATCATTTTTCAGCAGTTCCTCACAAATGTTTTAAGCAAACTTGGTATGGAAACATCAACCTTCAGATGACGACATTGGGCACTCTTGTTGAGAAAATTCATCACCATTCTAACGAGTTCGTGCTTCACTGGCTGAATTTTACATTTTCATGCATCTTTTTACAGAGCTTCTTCAGAGATACAAAGTTCATCACAGTAAAGCAATATTCACATGTTCTTCTTACAACAACAACTGACTTTGGGTTTGTACGATGCCTGTTGGGTTGATCTTCTCGTACAGTTTTATTTGTACAGTTCTATCTCAGATGGTTACTTACTTCACAGTTCTGGCATCTTACACTAGTTCTGTGCTTCTTGCTTCTGACTTGATTATCGTTCTTCTAAAACCTCCGTTATACTTCATCAAACCTAATCTCATGAGGAATGTTTCTAAATTATTCTTTTGTGGCTTCACACTTTCAACTGATTCGTAAGACTTTCTTCTTTGGTTTATGGTCCCGGAAAGAATCTTTCTAAAAACATGGGCTGTCAAGTTTCTTTAGTGCAGGTGTGGGTTTATCAGTGGGAGAAGTGGTGGGCATGTTTTCTAACAACATGGGCTATGGAGTTTCATAAATGCAGGTGGGGGTCTATCGGTGGGAGAAGGGGTGGGTTTGTATCTTGATCTTGTTGGAGACATCCACGTTTTACTCTTCATGTGTCGCTTTCTTCGCCTCCTCCATTTGATGTTTCTTTGGTTGCGTTGATGTCGTTGTCGTTGTTTTGCTTTCTTGTCGATCAATGATGATGGCAGCCACTTAGCACATAGGAAGGCATTGCATTTCATAGCTGTAGTCATTAAGACTGTTGATCTAACAAGTTGCTTCAGCATTATTCTTCGTTGGATGCTTTGAGAATGAGCTGCAAGTCCACTTAAAGGCAAGTTGTCAAACACGTCAGCACCTTCATCCGAGTCTGGATGACTCGACTGTGGGGCAGGTTGATAACATTCAACGTGCAAAGGTCCATCAACCTCGGCATCAGATTCTTTTGTGTTTCCTTGACTTTCACCAGGGCTTCTTGCGCTGATCTTGACAGCTGGACAAGCTTCTGTCAAGTCTAGAGTTTCTTGGTGTGTTTCTTGGCATTCACATTCTTCTTGCAAAGCTACGTACGTACAGTTCTTTTCAAACGCATGGTTGCAATAGTTGCAAAAGTTTCGAGTTCCTCTCGTAGACACTGACAGATAGACAGAAGTCTTTAAGGCCCACAGCAACAGGCTTGGACGCAGACCCAACGTTGTCTTGATCTGTTTGGCTGGTTGAGGTACTCATATCAGGTATAACTGTAGCTAAAGCTTCGGTCAAACTAAAGGTCTCTTCTATCGTTTCTTCAGAGGTCTCATTCTACTTTTCGTTGAAATAGTAACAGCTACCGTCTCTTTTCATTTCTTGTGGGCCGCATTCGTTTGGTTTGCTATCAGTCACAGACAGCACAACCATCATCAGCATCCCTATCGTAATTGTCTGTATCGCCACATTCTTGGTTAGACAATTGTTTGCTATTCATCAATGGTGTAGCTCTTTCTTCTGTCGACTCAATCCGAAACTGTTGGGTGTTCAGCAGCTCGTTAATCATGATTCTAGTTTGATCTTCTATTGTATCTGTTTGTTCTTCTGTCTTGTTGGGCGTGGTAGCTATTAGTTCATTCTCATTCATGGCTATGATCAACTGGTTAAATGAAGAAAATCTGGTGTTGATTTCTGATTCTATCTTCTTAATGCTCTCTTTCACCGAGTTCATTTTGTATTGCAAAGTTCTCGGGAGCTCAGTCATATCAGGTTTGATTTCAAATTGGCAAGTGTCCGAATTCTCATCTTCCTCCAACAGGGCTTGTCTAAGACATGCTGTTAGCAATTCTTTATTTCCGTTAAGCTGTAGACCTCTTTCTGGAAGCTTTTGTCTAAGTTTTTTCATGTCAAGTCCAATAAGAAGTTTGATGTTTGAGGGAACACATTCTAGCCAGAAAGATCCCACTTCTGACACCAATTGTTACGTATTTCTGAATCTTCTGGCTAAATGTATTAGTAGACATACAAATAAAAACACTGCAAAGAACTTGACGACTCAACTTTCAGTTTCAATAACTTAATAACTATTAACTCTCACAATTCGTCACTGTAACATGTAGCGTGGAAGACTGTACAATATCTGTCAGTTTACAGTTTGCTATACTTCGTTGTAATCCATCTCTTTACTTCGTTGCAATTCATCTCTTCTCAACTTGCATCGAGCCGTATTCCACAGAACAGACCAACGACACACTTCCCAGTGTCGCTCCAGGTCTCCCAAAGCAGAATAAAGTCGTATTCAAGTCTACCGAATCAGAGCCGCACAGGTCTTACATCGATTGTATCGACTGTAACGGCTCAAGTCCACTGTAGTTCGCTGTATAGACTTTAACGACAGTATTCCACTCCAGTTAACTCCACCCTAGTTAACTTGCATCGAGTCGTACACATTTCTCTTCCTCTAGAGCCGCACACGTCTTACATCGTCTGTATCGACTGTACCGGCTCACTCACGACTGACGTTCACATTGACTTTCTGGCTTATATAGAGTCCCTAATCGCTTGTCCATTGTTGCAAAAACACTTCTAGTATCCTCTGGAACAACACGGGAGGAAACATCACATCCTTTCTTTGTTTAAACATGTCGATTCCAGAGAACACCTGCTGCAGTGTCATCTCGACGAGGTCACTACGTAGTGACCTCTAACTGTCACTGTTTATTTCTAACACTGCCCCCTTCGTAAATCAGGACGTCCTCTGGAACAACACGTGAGGGCACGTCACATCCTGTCTTAATTTATACGCGTAGGTTCCAGAGAACACTCGATGATGTGTCATCTCGCTGGGGCCACACGTTGACCTCTACTTGTCAATGTTCATTTGTAACAATATACTCAAATGAAACAAATAAAAAAACATACAAATTATAACGAAATATCCCATTAAATTTACTATATCGTCTAAATGTAAAATACTTTTTAATGTGAGACAATAGACTCATCCATACAATAAAGACATATTAAAGAGAAAATCGAACACATACCTGATATATATTGGTATTACTTTCATTGAGGCAGTATAGTGCAAAATCTTTGCCATCAAGTGATGTATTATGTTCTTCATTAACTTCTTTAATTGCAGGCTGAACAACTGTTTCAGTATCTGCAGAACTCCTAAGTAGACGTATATATATGCATATAAATACATATATTATATGCATACATTTACATATATATATATATATATTTATATATATATATAGTAACAGTTATAGTTATATGTGTGTGTATATATATGATCTCTATAACTGACTCCTAAAATCCGTCGTAGCCATCTTTGTAGAGCCACATTTAGTGCTTTTTTAATTTCATTGCACTTTATTAATGGAGCCCATACACTGGTAGACATGTGTAACTTCTCTTGACTACGATCTTGGAATTAAGTGACTATTTTGCTTTAGATGTTATATTGAAAAGGGAAGTTTTATCGTCAAAATCATCTGTTGAGGGGAGGGGGGTATAAGCTAAAATACATATGGAGTTTTTGTTTTTTTTATTCAAAACCACATTTAGCTACGGTAATAGAATTTGGTGACTGTAGTTTGCTTTAGAAATAATATTGGAGAGAGAGGCTTTCAAACCATAAAACGCTTTGTAGGGGGATTTTAAACTCAAAACTATCTTGAGGGGTTTTAAATTTTTAAAAAAGCCATCTGGAGGAGAAGGGTTGAAACTCAAAACCCCCCATTGGCTTGGCTACGCTCAAAGTATTTTGATTGCGAATGGTTTTTTTTATTTTGAAGATTTATTTTTAACTAAACACCCCTTTGGCTATGCTCATAGCATATTGAGTGCGTAATTTGCTTTTTTTTATGTTGAAGAGGTATTTTTAGCTTTAAACTCATCTGAAGAGGGGTTTAAACTCAAAATCCCTTTGACTTTGCTCATACAATTTTGAGTTTGTAATTTGCTTTTTTTATATTGAAGAGGGGTTTATCGTAAATTTTGGAGAGGGGTTTAAAACCAAAATCTTACTTAGATGTGCTCTTGGAATTTTGGGATTGTGGTTTGCATTTTTTTTGTTTTATAGAAGAGGGGGATTTAAATGCAAGACCCCATGGTAGGGGGTTTTAAACTCAAAACCCCTTGGTAGTGGGTTTCAAACTCAAAACCCTCTGGTAGGGGTTTTCAAACTCAAAACCACTGGTAGGGGGTTTTAAACTCAAAACCGCCTGGTATGGGGTTTCAAACTCAAAACCCCTTGGTAGGGGTTTTTAAACTCAAAACCCCCTTAGCTATGCAAAGGCAAGTGATGGTTTAATATTAAAATTTCACTTAAAATAAACAAAATTAAAGCAAAAGATCAGTCACTAAATTCCGAACCCGCCTCCCCCCCCCCCCCCCCCCGCAATGGCTGTTGGCATTATCAGGATAAGTGTGTAAAAATGGAGGGGCTCATAATTCATCTTTTCTTTTGTCTTACCACAGGCACGGTGTTTTGGAATAATCGGAATTACGTTTAGAATTTTTACGAGATGAATTCGCATTTAACAACAGATATGTGTTGGGGAATTTTTCAAAACAGAAAGTATCATCGAAATAGATGACATTAATGTTAAGAATAAAACTGTCCATACTTTTGCATAAATTTAATCCCCACAAAAAAATAGAAACAATAGACTGGCTTATATGCATGTTGTCTG
This sequence comes from Biomphalaria pfeifferi, assembly GCA_030265305.1. Classification (NCBI taxonomy): domain Eukaryota; kingdom Metazoa; phylum Mollusca; class Gastropoda; family Planorbidae; genus Biomphalaria; species Biomphalaria pfeifferi. Next base: position 3,888,692 of record JASAOG010000012.1, read on the forward strand.
TGTAGGAGTACTTTGAGTAGCCTTTATTATGGTTTATCAATCATGTTCAATAGAGCTCAAAGAGGTATATTTTATTTGAAAGAAATAAATAGAAAATATATAAATCAAATACAAACCTCTCTCATACTTTCTTTTTTTTTTGCAGGACGATGTTTCTTCATTATTATGGTATATTATTAGCACCCATATAACTAGACATATAATCAGGGGGATATAAAATAGAGCCAATATTATTAAATGATACTCCTGGACGAAAAATAATACTGCATCTTGTGTTTCTTGTCGACAGATAAGAGTTGCTAGTATTGCTATTGTTAGACTGAGCTGTAAATAGAACAGAAAAAGAAATATGAAAACCTGCTAACTCAAACCAATTTAATTTTATATAACAAATGTTTTGCCATACGATCGCGCTTGAAAAATAATTTACTGCATTGTAAGTTTTTTTTTTTTTTCAGAAGATTTGTATCTTTTCGGTTTTGTGATATTCAAACCTAGAAAAAACACTACAATTATTTCGCTATTTAGAAAAAAATGGGTTGAAGTTTTCTTTGCATGTGGAGAAACGTTCAGGATAAGAATTGTTCAAAAGAAAGATATGCGAAAGGGAGGGAATAAATGATTTATCTTAGAGGCTTTCTAAGTGCCAAAACTTCTAACACTTGATGGTTGCACTGTGTGGCACTGACAGTCAACAGGTTACTTAATATTCCTAAGTTGTAAAGAGAATTAGTAATAAGGAAAGCAGGGCAGGCTTTGGATAATTGGAGGCTCTAGGCAAAGTGAATTTGGTGCAGCCACCTAAAAACAAAATTAAAAAGAGAGCGAAAAAAGAAATTACGCAATTGAGTAAAAATGCTTAAAATAACCGACAAATAAGTGAAATTCATATATTGCTATTTCTGTATTAGAGACAGAGTTAGACAGGTAACTAAACAGTCATAGTGCTCTGCCATGTTTAAGATCAGATCCAACTTTTGCTATTTTTCTCTAATTTTTTTCCTGTGGGAGGCCTTCAACAATTTGAAGACCTAGGCGGCTTCCTAGTTTGTCTGTGCATAAGGCTGACACTGAGGAAAGCTATAGACAGAAAATAAAAAGGCAACGACCACTGCTCTGTATGAGAAACTGTCCAAAAGAAAGGTGACTGGCTACTCCACCAACTCTACCATTAAATGACACATTTATCTTCTTTCTTTATAGACAGAAATGTCTCTTAAGGCTCAACACGAAAATTGTTATACGAGACAAACCATAGTCGTTTCACAACGGAAGAAATCTAAACTAAGGTTTATAACAAATTCAAAGACAAAGGTATAGTTATAATTACATAATTATGTGAGCAGGTCAGGCAGGCGGGAGTGGGAGATACCTATTCTCTTCTGCTCAACATTAAATTATTTAACAGTAGGCAGATGTTAGCGCTACTGGGTGGGCTCAATCTGTGCACCTCGGTATGGTGACCAAGGGGCTAGAGTCGCCTAAGTAACCAGACAACTAACTATAACTAAATGAAAACAAGATAACGAAACTTTATTTACATAAAAATAAATGAATCAATAATAAAATATATACACTAACTTGACTAACCACTACTACTGAACCCATCAACTAGCTAAAACCCTCTAAATCTACACCACTGCAAACTAACCAAGCCTGGTCGTGCGGTTTGCGCGCTGGACTGTCGTTCAGATTTATCGATGGTCCAGGGTTCAAACCCTGCCCGCTCCCATCCCACGTCGTCCTGCGGGAGGTTTGGACTAGGAAGTAATTATCGTCAACTCCGAAGGAGCATCCGAAACATGTAAAACAAACAAGCAAACAAACACTACAATAAACTAGTCTAGATTTACAATATTCTACTACTATAAACAACTCATAACTAAAACCAAAACAAGAACACCTTAGCCTTAGTACCTTACTATTAGTATTCACTAAGTACAGAAACAGACTATAAGTATAACTAAGTTTACTAATAGAACTCTAAGGCAACACTACACTAGTCACTACAGAAACAAAATATATCTACAGCAACAGCTTAAAACAGCAGTTAAAAACAGCAGTGTAATTCCAAGAGATTAATATTCAATAGCAGCAACTAAAAGCAGTAACAATAGCCTGCAATACATAAAATCATATATTCTATTAGGTCTAGAAAACTCAAAGCAGGACTGATGGACGCCGCCATCTTTAAATTAACATGCTCAAAACATAAACTGCCAACTAGAAAATAAAACTAAATTAAAATATATCTAGCATATTTACACACAATGTGACATAGATCTAGTAAAAGAAAATATAAAATAGTTACAAACTTACAGGCCGTTCCAAGTACAGAAATATCAAATAATTACACGACAGACCACAAAGATCTTTGGCTGTCAAACAGACATACTATACTGACCACTGGTCAACTGTACACTGAACTGTTTAAGACAGCATGTATTACATCACTTTTTAAACACCCCACCCTAACCTACACAAAAAGCGGCAGTACAAATAATAAATTTGGCACTAGCCTATAAAAAATAGAATACATAAAAATATAGCTCTGGGAGCGCAAGCTCACAATTAAAATATTGTTACGTATTTCTGAATCTTCTGGCTAAATGTATTAGTAGACACACAAATAAAAACACTGCAAAGAACTTGACGACTCAACTTTCAGTTTCAATAACTTAATAACTATTAACTCTCACAATTCGTCACTGTAACATGTAGCGTAGAAGACTGTACAATATCTGTCTGTTTACAGTTAGCTATACTTCGTTACAATTCATCTCTTCTCAACTTGCATCGAGCCGTATTCCACATAACAGACCAACGACACACTTCCCAGTGTCGCTTCAGGTCTCCCAAAGCTGAACCAAGTCGTTCTCAAGTCTACCGAATCAGAGCCGCACAAGTCTTACATCGATTGTATCGACTGTAACGGCTCGAGTCCACTGTATTTCGCTCTTCCACTAGAGCCGCACACGTCTTACATCGTCTGCATCGACTGTACCGGCTCACTCACAGCTCACTCACGACTGACTTTTACATTAACTCTCTGGCTTATATAGAGTCCCTAATCGCTTGTCCATTGTTGCAAAAACACTTCTAGTATCCTCTGGAACAACACGGGAGGAAACATCACATCCTGTCGTTGTTTAAACATGTCGATTCCAGAGAACACCTGCTGCAGTGTCATCTCGCCGAGGTCACCTCTAACTGTCACTGTTCATTTGTAACACTGCCCCCTTCGTAGATCAGTACGTCCTCTGGAACAACACGTGAGGGCACGTCACATCCTGTCTTTGTTTGTACGCGTAGATTCCAGAGAACACTCGGTGATGTGTCATCTCGCTGGGGCCACACGTTGACCTCTACTTGTCACTGTTCATTTGTAACACTGCCCCCCACTGATTATTCTTTAGTGGCTTCACACTTTCAACTGATTCGTAAGGCTTTCTTCTTTGGTTTATGGTCCCGGAAAAAATCTTTCTTAAAACATGGGCTGTGGAGTTTCTTTAGTGCAGGTGTGGGTTTATCAGTGGGAGAAGTGGTGGGCTTGTTTTCTAACAACATGGGCTATGGAGTTTCATAAATGCAAGTGGGGATATATCAATGTGAGAATGGCTGGGTTTGTATCTTGATCTTGTTGGAGCCATTCACGTTGCACTCTTCATGTGTCGCTTTCTCCGCCTCCTCCATTTTATGTTTCTTTGGTTGCGTTGATGTTGTTGTCGTTGGCTTGCTTTCTTGTCTATCAATGCTGATGGCAGCCTCTTAGCACATAGGAAGGTATGGCATTTCATAGCTGTAGTCATCAAGACTGTTGATCTAACAAGTTGTTTCAGCATTATTCTTCGATGGATGCTTTGCGAATGAGCTGCAAGTCCACTTGAAGGCAAGTTGTCAAACACGTCAGCACCTTCATCCGAGTCTGAATGACTCGATTGTGGGACAGGTTGATAACATTCAACGTGCAAAGGTCCATCAATTTCGGCATCAGATTCTATTGTGTTTCCTTGACTTTCACCAGGGCTTCTCGCGCTGATCTTGACAGCTGGACAAGCTTCTGTCAAGTCTAGAGCTTGATGGTGTGTTTCTTGGCATTCACTGTCTTCTTGCAAAGCTACGTACGAACAGTTCTTTTCAAACGCATGGTTGCAATAATCAAGTTTCGAGTTCCTCTCGTAGACACTGACAGATAGACAGAAGTCTTTAAGGCCCACAGCAACAGGCTTGGACGCAGACCCAACGTTGTCTTGATCTGTTTGGCTGGTTGAGGTACTCATATCAGGTATAACTGTAGCTAAAGCTTCGGTCAAACTAAAGGTCTCTTCTATCGTTTCTTCAGCGGTCTCATTCTACTTTTCGTTGAAATAGTAACAGGTCTCCCAAAGCTGAACCAAGTCGTACTTAAGTCTACCGAATCAGAGCCGCACACATGTTACATCGATTGTATCGACTGTAACGGCTCAAGTCCACTGTAGTTCGCTGTATAGACTTTAACGACAGTATTCCACTCCAGTTAACTCCACCCTAGTTAACTTGCATCGAGTCGTACACATTTTCCTTCCACTAGAGCCGCACACGTCTTACATCGTCATGAGTCCCTAATCGCTTGTCCATTGTTGCAAAAACACTTCTAGTATCCTCTGGAACAACACGGGAGGAAACATCACATCCTGTCGTTGTTTAAACATGTTGATTCCAGAGAACACCTGCTGCAGTGTCATCTCGCCGAGGTCACACGAAGTGACCTCTAACTGTCACTGTTCATTTGTAACACTGCCCCCTTCGTAGATCAGTACGTCCTCTGGAACAACACGTGAGGGCACGTCACATCCTGTCTTTGTTTATACGCGTAGGTTCCAGAGAACACTCGGTGATGTGTCATCTAGCTGGGGCAACACCGAGTGTCCTCTACTTGTCACTGTTCATTTGTAACAATATTCTCAAATGAAAGAAATAAAAAAACATACAAATTATAACGAAATATCCCATTAAATTTACTTTATCGTCTAAATGTAAAATAATTTTTAATGTGAGACAATAGACTCATCCATACAATAAAGACATATTAAAGCTAATTAGAAAAAATCGAACACATACCACATAGAATTTAGTATTACTTCCATATCGGCAGTATAGTGCAAAATCTTTGCTGTCGAGTGATGTAAAATGTCCAACTTCTTTAATTGCACGCTCAACAACTGTTTCAGTATCTCCTGCAGATCTCCTAAGTAGACTGATATATCTGATATATATGCATACATTTACATATATATATATATATATATATATATATAGAGAGAGAGAGAGAGAGAGAGAGAGAGAGAGAGAGAGAGAGAGACAGAGAGAGGGAGCGAGATGGATGGATGGAGAGAGAGAGGAGAGATTGATAGATAGATAGATAAAATACCTACATACATAAATACATACATAAATACATACATTACATACATACATTGATTAATTGATTGGTTGATTGATTCATTGATTGATATAAATATAGATATAGTTTATAATCAGCATTTAGAAACATAGATTGCAATTCTAAAAATATAAAATAAAGAAAAAAGTTTAGCTGACTTGTTCTAAAATAAAATTAAATATCAATATTACCCGAAATGTGGGTAGAGATCGTTTTTCTTTCTGCATGTAAATCCATTTTTATACAAATCCTTCAATGTATCTAAATTGACGATTCTATTTATTGGTTTCTTATTTGAATAATATTTTGTATTTGGCATTTGTGTTTCGGCAGATACATATGCAACAGTATCATAACCTGATTTTAAAAAAAAAGGAAAAGAAAAATTACATACATATTTTTTTTGTAAACAATTCCATGCATACACTTACAGGTCATAAAACATATTATTTAAAATAGTGCCTAATTAGTAAGGATAAATGCATGTCTCATAAATATCCACAAGACAACAGAAAGGCGGACAAACCTAAAAATGAGAAAATAAAATTATAAAGTAAACCTAGTCTAAAATATATTTTATGGGAGATGGCAGTAAAACTGCTTTTAATATCATCACATTTTTCAGGCAAAGTGACTTTCTGTAGTAATATTTGCGCAAAATATACGCAATTAAACAATATTTTCTCTTGAATGTATTTAAAGACTAAGCGATTAGGTATAGGAAGATTCTATTACTCACTTTTTACCCACTGTAACGTGACAGATAGTTAATCAGAAAAAAAAATTTTCATAACAAAGTTTTAGACATTTTGAGGACTTTTAAGTAAGTTTCTACACGAACAGCCTTGAATTTAACTCTTTCTCTCCTAATCGATGATAGCATAGTTGATTTAACCTCATTAAATTAATGTTTAATTTTATAAACTTGACTTTGTACTATATATAATTCTATATTCTATTTAATTCTATACCAAATACAACATTGATAACAAACAACAAGGCTATTGAAGCTTAACCCTAACAGGGGGAGTGAAATAGGAATGAGCCAAAATGAAGACTTCCTTCGAAACGTGGACAAATAATAACGGAGAGAAAGAGTTAAAGACACCATTCTTCATGAAGTAGTAGACAGTCTAACAAAATTATTATACAGCAATTAATAGCAAACAAGAGGAACTCCTCAACACTGTAAGGAGATGAAAGCTGAACTGGTTTGGTCCTCCTTCAAGATATAGTGGAGGGTCGTCCAAAGAAAATCCGGCTGGATAACATAAAAAATTGAATCGGCCTGTTTCTTGATATCCTCCTAAGATTAACCGCTGACCGGGAAAAGTGGAGGTATATGGTTACTTGCAGCCTCTGTTTTGGAACCCATCAACACAACAAAAATTAAGAAACTGGAGCAGACCAGTGGCGTAGCTACCAATGTGCGGGTGGTGCGGGCCGCACAGGGCACCAAATGGAAAGGGGCACCAAAATTCCCCCAGTGTGTATTAATTTCCTATTTCCCTGTTAGTAAAAACGACTAATTGTATGGACACGAATAAACTTAAACTACTGTATTTTAAACATGAACTAACGATTTATAAACTAGTCATGTCGCTATTTTGTTTCATCTCCTTGACTATTTCTTCCATACAATGTAAGCTATAGAACGGTTTGAATCTAATTTACTACATTTATTTCGGACACACGGTACATGTTGTCACTACACTGATCAATGCTCTGTAATATAAAGAAGAAGAAGAAGATAGGCCAACCTTTTTTTACTTCATTGTTTAGTCCATTGGTTTAATCTAGATATAGAGTTTACAAATATATTTCTAATTTCTAGCTCTAAACAATTGTCTTAGTTTATTCATTTCTTTATGATTCGTTATAGTTTAATTTTGGAAAAAATTCTATTGTAATGTCAATATTGTTAAATAAGCTAACCTTTGTTTTCTACGAGGTTTTTTTAACTAACTAATTAATTGTAATCCTGTAACGTAAACAAAATGATGAACAATGCTCAAGACTGACTGGCGCCTCAAAACCCTTTTAAGCTCAGACGGAAAAATCGGCATCTCTGGTTCTGTCCATTCTGGGTAGACTTTAAGGGCCCAATACCCAGATCTATCGAGGTCCCTTATTACTGACCCATCGGTCTAACAGAAAATGGCATCTGATGGGTAGGACTTTAATGTAGCTGATGCTAAGTTTTGGAGTATGGCAGGTGTTTATCGCCTCTTGGTGGCTCCTTCTTGCCCTATAAGGGACATGTTTATTTGTGGGCCGGCATTCTTCTCCACGGAGGGCAAGTACTAATTCTTCTAATTGGGAATCTGTCAGTGGAGAGCCCAGCTGATTTTGACAAATTGACGGCAATATGGAGGAACGATCGCATTTTATGCGGTTCCTCTCTCTCCACTGTCGCACTAATATTGAGGTGGGTAGCCTAGAGTCGCCCCTTTTATAGTGCTCATAGGCTGTAAGTACCGCCTTCTCCCTCCTTAAATGTAAAGGGACCACGTTTGTTAAGATTTCAGCAGCGTTTGTTAGGCTTGTCCGAAAGGTGCCACAAATGAACCTTAGTGCCTGTGATTGTACTCGATCGAGTGATTCGAGGGCAGTTTTACTAGCATATACTTGAGCTGTACTCAATTTGTGATCTGACTGCCCCTAAGTACAATGTGCGTAGCATGTGAGCTTTGGCAACCCACTTTGTGCTTGCCAGCTTTCTTAGTAACGCTAACGCTAACTTATCCGAGGCTTTTCTTTCATCTTCCTGGACGTGCTGGAGCATTGACAACTTTCTATCCAGGGTTACCCTAGATATTTGGCGTTTTTTATATTTGGAGTCGCAGCCCACCGAGTTGAAGCTCGAATAGAGCCTTAAGAATGTCGATCCCTAGGCTGAACAGGGACCAGGTCGTTTTGGCAACGTTTATCTGAATCTGTCCTTTGTCGCAATACGAGGAGAAGGTTTGGAAGTCTGCTTGTAATGCCGCCTGTATTTGTCGGCTTTCTTGCCGGTTGACCAGAGAACAATGTCATCCGCATAAAGCAGTTTCTTTGACCGCAGTGAGGTGCATTTCTTAAATTTCTTTAGTCTAAAGAAGCATAGAGACAATTTCAAGTCACATCATTGCCAGAGTCCACCGACTATAGTCGAGCTGTTAATGGGTATGAATTAACTGAACAATTAAAAACAACAAAGCAAGATGAGACAGTTATCATTGAATCCAGAAAAAAAATTATGAGGCCGACATCATGAAAAGAAGAAAATACTTCAATACCGCAGGTTCTAGAGACTAAAGGACAGCACACAAGCATGTCCTCAAAAATTCATACTGAAGAAGCTGAACCATCAGACAGTGTAAACAATACAGAAAGCAGGAAAATAAACTCTAGACTGAACGACATTGGAAATTGGTCTGATGTCATCACAGATAATATTCGCATACACCTTGTCACTCAAGGGTCTGAAACAGTTCAGCGTATGGACAGTCCATTCAGAGAGGCGTATAGACATCAAGAATCAGCAAAAGAAAAGGCTAGAAAGCTTTCAAAGGCTTGGTTTTTCCGGCAAATGTCAAACGGCGAGAAAGTTCTTAGAAAGTCGATGTGTTATTCGCCAAAAAAAAAAAAAAAATCCTTATTTTGCTTCCCCTGCACACTCTTCTCAACAAGATCAAGTACCAAATCTTCAATTAAATCCAAAGATGGATTCAATGAGTGGTGGAGGTTATCCCCTAAAAAAGAAAACATGAGACCAGCAGAGCTCACATTCAGTCATCGCTTACAAGGAGGGAACTTGAAGTTTGCCTGAGAGTAGGGAACAACAAGGCCCAAGATTTGATTATACAAGAGACGAAAACCTGGAGAGTTAGTAAAATTACTATCAAAGTACGATCCACTCTTGATGGAGCATGTGCTTAGAACTAAGCTTTGTTCCATACGGAATACATACATGTCTCCACAAATACAAAATGAATTTATTACAATATTGGGGGATCACGCTAAAAAACCAATCATACAGCAAGTAAAACAAGCCAAATATTTTGACAGTACACCTGACATCACAAAGCTGGATCAAATTTCCCAAATTTTACGGTATGTTTTCATGGAGAATGACGGGGTGCAGGTTCGTGAGTCTTTTGGTGACTTCATCGACACAAAGGACACGCATGCTGCTGGAATCGCTGAGATGATTCTAGAGAAATTGCGTTTGGATGGCTTAGACATAATGGACTGCAGGGGTCAAGGCTATGATAATGCTGCGATCATGAAAGATCATGAAAGAATTAACAATATTTGATTAATGAACACATATTATTTTGAAAAAAAAAGTAAGGTTTTGCAATGTTATTTATTAGTTAGTTGTTGTTTTTTTGTTGTTTTTTTGGGGGGGCATCAAGATGAGGTAAGGCACCAGGCATCATATACTCTAGCTACGCCACTGGAACAGACACAAAATAAAGCAGTGAGAGTCATAACAAACGAATATTCACATTTGACTAGAGCTACATCTTTAGTAAAATCATTAAATTTAAAAAGCCTTCGGTATAGGAGACTAAAGCAGCAATGATACATAGAACACTGAACCATATTCTTCCAATACAAAAACAAAACCTAATAAAATACTCAGAAAGACACAAATATAAAGGCACATTCCTTGTTCCATATGCTAGGACAAAATTATACTAATACTACTTCTTCCCTTGTACTATCAGAGAATGGAACGGGTTGCCTGAATCAGTCACGAAATCCAAAGACCTAGTAGAGTTTAAGTCATTGATTAACACGTTTAACTAGATTGATACATGAAATGCATAGGACGTAATTATCTTCTTTTTTGAAGTAACGTCTGTGATATATAAGATAAGATAAGATACAATCAAATTATATTCATATAGTGCACTATTTTTAATTTTTAAGCGTAAAGTTTTAGAACTACATTGTACATTTGTGTTAGCTTTGCTAAAAATGTAGCTATAAACATTATACCAACTTGACATCGTAACAACAAAATAGTTTTCGGTACTTACACTTGTTAGTAACAAGAAACGGATAAAGAGATTAGAGACAATATTACATCAGCGGCTAAACCCCACAATGACCTTCTAAGCTATTGTAAAAAAAAAAAAACGCAAACTAAAACTTAAAGACCATATTACTAGGTCTTTGGGGCTCGCAGCAAAGACTTCTCTTAAGGGAACAGTTCCAGAAAAAAGAACAAAAGGGAGACAGAAAAACCATCAAAGAATGGACGGGCCTTGTCATTTAAAGAAGTTCTATCCACGGCAAAAGACAGGGAGGAATGGAAAAAGATGATCGACAAATCTTGTGTGGTGCCAAACAGATTAATGGATAGGTGAAGATGAGTAACAAGAAGATCGAAATTGTTACAAAACAAAGATGACCAGGTAAAAACAAATGAATTTGTTACAAATAATTATTGATAGTAAAAGAAATACTAATTATTAAGACTTCTGTAAAATTTAGGTGATTTGACATTTACCAATGGAAATTCCATAAAAGGTGACACAGTCATTTGTGATCTCAACAATATCACCATCTACAAAGTTATTTTCATTAGTTCCTTTATCTGCGTTTGCCATACTCGACATTATAATGTTAAAAAACGTCTAGCAAAGAACTATCTAGACTAAAACTTTTTTAAACATGTCTTTCTGGCTTTTCTATAAATTGTTCCATTTTAATTTATGTTACTAAAGGTTTAAAATGGCGTCCTTTAGAATCTGAAATCATATCGGGAATTCCTCATAAAATGTCTACGTAATCTAACAGAATTATTTCCACCAATACAAGCAGGACTTTTTCTCAACTAATTTTCCCCTGTACTTCTTTTAAACAGAAACTCTTTTGTATTTCCTTTACCACAAGACACACACACAAAGACTGGATTTAGTTATTAATTAATTAATTATTTTTTTCGACATTTTTAAACTTCTTGTAAGTGATCGACATCGATCAGCAAGTGTCATCAGGGCTACACGAAACTTGTCTTGGCCATTCCACAATAATCAGGTTTCTGAACCTGGATTAACAGAACTAGAGGAAAAATTGAGCAAAGATGTGTTTGATGCGTTAAAAATATTTTGGTCATTGAGCTGGCCAAATAACACCCCGTTAACCGTAGTCACAGAAACAGATGATCATTACATCATCTGCCCAATAGATCTAAAGGTCTGAAAAGGGAAATTTACTTTTACTTACTTAGACATATTTGTAAATTAATAGTAATCCGTATGTCATAAAATTGCCTCATCAAACGACTACTCACTCAAACGATATGTCTGCAGAGGACCCAGCTTGCCCAAGCCGTGTACATGGCCGTTTTTTTTTTCTTTTCGAGGATTGGACTCCATAGTCATCTTCGAGTTCATAAGCAAAAAGAAATGTGCTCACCTTCCACTTGTCACAATTGACTGCTAGTCTACTGCTGGTCTGGGGCGATTCGTGCCAGCTAGCTACACCGAGACGATTCGTTATAGAAGGCCTGAACACTGACCTGCAACGTCAAAACCTGGGGGGCAGTTTACACCAATAGCTCGTTGCCACGTCAAAGTTCTGTACGACGAGGCGATAGATAGACGTTTAGTCTCCTCCTCCATTAGACGGCAAATACCTGTTGGGGGGAAAAAGATTTCTCTATTAGGAATATTATTTCGGTATGTTATTCGCTGGATCTTTCTCAGCCATCACTGCTCAGCCTCTTTTCAAAACTACATGTCTTAAAGCGTAGGTGGTCGTTAGGACAATGATTGTATTGAGTAAGTGGATTTTAATCTCCAGGCTAATTGATTTGTTTGTTCAGAGAGGCAGTACTTTTTGAAAGACGGCTCCTGCCTACCAATCTGACATGCAAGACCATGATGTGCACCTCCATTGCTTGTGATGACACTGCCTAAATATTTGAACTTTTCTATTACTTTAAGATCTGTATGACCAATGCTGATGGGGTACTGGGTAACCTCCACCCAATATGCATAAGTTGGTTTTGGTTTACGCCATGAGAACCCGAATGCATCCTGTTTTATGTATTTCTGTGACATTGTCGATGGCTGAAAAAAGAGGAATGGGGTAAGATGCACCCTAATCTTATATCCGTCTCAATGTTGAAGAATCCCACCGTCTGTTGTGACACAGCAGCTTGATCTGCTTTAGATATTTCGCTCAATCTGGACAAATTGTTGCTAGATGCCTTATTCACTTAATATTTTTTTACAGAGATTACGATGGATGCTATCAAACTTTTTTTAATCTACAAAACTGATCAACATCCTTTGTTGTTTCCCAGGGCGTAAACCTGTTCAGTGCTTGATTTTCGGAAGCAGCTGAGAAACACTAGTATAATTTAAAATCCTTTTAGTAAGTAGCTCTTAAATAGTCTCTATTAAATATGTTCAACTCAATGTTTCTCGAATCAGTAATTGTACATTTTAAATGTTTGTAATCCCTTTTGATAAAATGCAAAAGAAAAAGACCTTTTAAAATAGAATCGAAAACCTTTTTCGGGTGTAACCAACCAATTAATTTGCTTACAGTTGTATTGTTCAACATAAAGAAACCAAAAAAAGTTTCTTTTTTTTTTAAGGGGAGATTTTTTCCCTGAGCTTACCGCACCGGATGACACAGACCATAGTGACGCCACTGCTTCTGTTTTATCTCGACATTCAAAGATGTAGACCAAACGTTCTTTCGAATTCTGCAACCGACGACCCAAAGACACACCAACATGTCTGGCTACTAATTTTATGATTAATTATTACTTTTACAAGGGTAATTCTTGTTTGATACATTGTTTTTCGCACACTCATCTAACCCTTCAATTATAATGGATACAAATTTGAAGCGTAAGCAGACATCTGAAGAAGAGAAAAGTGTCATGCAAATTGTGTCAATGAGTTGACACATGAGGCCGTAAGAGAGGGCGCACCACATTTATGCATGTCTTGATAGAGTACTCATATATCTTTTATGAATCTAGTCTTTCAGGTTGCTATGGAGATGGCGGCCATCTTGGAAATAAACAGTGTTTACAAAAATCTTAAAATATTCTAAAGTACTTAATTTTTTTTTAACTTCTTGATAGCATCTTATAGGTATTACATTGCCATAGGTAACTGGCTAGTTTTTATTGAAAATTTCTAATTGGTTTAAATTTTATGAATTTTTTATTTTTGACTTTTTTTTCATTCCTTTTTCACCTGGGGTGACATAATTTTTTTTTCTATTTTTATGAAAACTATACAACTTATTGATAATTTATGTAGTCTATTACCTCAGATATACTTTCAACAAACTACATATGAAAAATTATTAGCCTATCTTATACAGAGTAAAGATTTTGAGATTCTGGTGAACAACATGCACCTAAAAAACACATTTTGAGAAAAACGCGTTTTAAGTTTTTAAAATGATATAAAACATTTATTCCAGGCATAAAGACCCAAATAAGGGAATTTTTACATTAAACAACATACCAGATAATGAAATAAATATAAATTATTCATTAAAAAGTTCTGGTTGATAGCTTAGGCAGTCTTGAATCTCTGCCCAGTGCTGTTAATTTTTTCAACATTTTCCCTTCTGTACACTAGAGATACTGATCTCTTCTAACTAATTGTAGTTTAACATTTTTCCCTGAGAATCAAATATTTTTTGGGGTCCAGGGAATTTGTAAAATGTCAAAAAAAATCACATTGATGCCAACAGGTTAGTTATTGAAAGCCAAAAATGCTAGGTATGTCGCAGCGTTGTGCGCAGTCTAACAGTTTTGAGCGTAGCAAAGTCTGAGTATTGACATCTCTGCTAATGAGAGAGTGAAATTATTCATTGTTATTTTGAGTTCTTATTTTAGCATTTTATTAACAGTTTAATGTCTGTGAGCCTTTTAATGATGGGAAATAAGTCTTTTCCTATCTGAATGTGATGATCTGCTTATTCTTTTTGTTATGGCTGCTTCAGTGCCACTGATATTTTTGAAGTGATAACAACATGTAGTGCCATCTGGACAATACCTATGATTGTGATCGAGGTCAGAACTTATGTGAAAAAATGAACTCATTGCAGCCATCTTCATCTTTTGAATATAAAAAAGCATTTTGGCCGCAGAGCATAAAAATAATAGTTTGTTTTTGTTTTTTTTACATTTTCGGCTTTATAAGCCCATGATTTTGACAATGTGTGATGCACATAGATTCTTGTTGAAACAATGTAGACAGCAAACATTGAGATCATTGTAGTCAACTGCATTGAGTTTATCCTTTTGTACATGAAATCTTCAGGCATCATCTGCATCTAATTGTGTTGTCAACATTAGAATGGCAGTAAGGGTTTTCTTTCAGAAGCACTTGCAGGTAGTATTATTGGAGCTTCAGAAATTGTTGATCTAGTTGTATTCAAAACAGGGCTGCAGACAACAAAAAGAAATACAAAATGTTAATAAAAGAAATAATGATTCAATAGTCTGAAAGTAAACACCTAAATTCTAGATCTAAATTGGCCTTTCAAAAATCTATTTATGCATGACGATAGTTGAAATTTTTACAAGTCAATAGAATGCATAATAGGAACTATGTATTATGATAATAATCAAATTAGAAAAGTCTAGATCTATAATAAAGATATAGCAAGTAACGGTAGGATACTAAACAAAAAAAAAGTTCAAATCAGTACAACATGTCATACTCTAGATCTAGAATCTAAGTCTAGATTTAGATTACTTTAGATTCTAGCTAGCTCTACCTTTGTCTAGTAGTAAAGTCTCTAGATCTAGATAGAACTCTTTGCCTTTTAGTTGTCTATTCTATTCTTAGATATAGACTGACTCTGACTGAGCCATTGATTTTGATTATTCAACACACGCTGGTCTAGTAAAAAAAGAACAAATACAAACTCTAGATCTAGACTTACCTATATAATTGTGCATTGTCTTAGAAGAGTGTCATCCATATAGACTTAGAATGGCATTTCTTTCTTCCAAACATAAAACTGTTCTTGCCATTTCTGAGTTTTAATATTCGAGTCGAGATGGATACAAAAGTAACAATGGACAATGTTTACAAATGTACGCCGGTTCAAATTATGTGCGCATGCGTGCAAACTTTGTTGCTATGTAGCTTTTTTTCAGTGCGCATGCGTGTATGTACAGTTACCAGTGTTGCGTATTCAGTGCGCATGCGTAAATATGGTTTTGGGGGTGTGTACATGAAGATGAAGGGAAAAAACGAGGTAGTGACGTATTTTGAAAGTTTATTTATAGTACGGTTTATTTATAGAATGAGACACCAGGCAACAATGGGAACTAGAAAAGTAGAACTTCGTATCGATACCATTTATACGGAATGAGCCCGTAAATTAGTGTATCAATTTTAGGTTACAAAATGCTGATTTTTTTTTAAATATCTAAATTAATTTTGTTTACACATATACTTTTAAAATACAAATTGATGTATAAAACATGGTTTTTATAATATTCTGATAGCAAATTCGTATTCGACACATTTTAAACTATTAAAAACTACCAATTGTTGATAATCGATACTTTTGACAAAAATCACTGTTTTCCCACTGTGTATCCACCTTGGCAAAATTTTTAAATTTTCTCCTGAATATTTCTACCGCACAAAGGTAACAACCACAATGTGTCATACGATTGACTGCCTTATTGAAAAAAGTTGAAAGCTGCTAAACTGAAGCGTCATCTTGTAACAAACCCGTAGATTTCTTTAAACGTCAATTAGGATTAGAGTAAAGTGCGAAGTTCGAGCGCATTAAGCCCGCTGGCAGCAATTTTCAAGTTTGGATTTTTATAGCACCGTAACGGTCTGACCTATGAAAAAACTGATAGTATCTCTGAATTCCTCGTCCTTTTTTCTATAAAAATAGGTTGGATTTAATGTACCACTAGGCTTAGTTAAAATTAAATACGAAGTCAAAGAAGTGTAGGGTAAGTATCGCCAAGCGTACTTTTCTTCGAGCGGATTTTTCCCCAGTTAGTAAGCTCGATCGGGTTGATGGAAGGTTCGAACAGATCAAAGAAAATATATCTAAAAACATGTTTTAATATTTAATTTTACTATAAAGTCATTTTCTTTTTACTCCAGCGCAAGAACACCATCCATTGCACCATTTCCCACCCTCCACAACTTCAAATAGTCTCTTTAAGCTGATGAGCAATCAGACTTAAAAATAGCCTTAAGCCCATTACCCATTTCCTTCACTACCGGGTAGTAAAAAAGAATAACTCCACACCGCCTGAGTTTGACCTCACCATGAACTTAGCCTTTACAAGGAAAAGAAAATAGGAAGGGAAGAAAAAAGGTGCATGCGCAGTAGCAATATAGCAATTCAAATAAAAAAGTTTTAGCAATAAAAAGTGAACTGTTCGAACCTCTTGACAAATCGGGGCTGTTCGAACTTCGCACTTTCCTATATATACCGTTTTACAAATCAGCAGAAAATTATCAGCAATGCGGCAACAGGAAATGAAAAAGCTATTAAGTCATCGTATATTATTGTATTGCGAATAGCGCAGAGCAAAAAAAGCACACACAGTAAATTGCGGAGAGTTTTATTCTGCCAGCGGCTTTAGAAATATGCAATTTGGGCAGAAAAATAAGGCTGCGTAGGGGTTCGCTAACACCGAATGGCTTGCAAAAAGGTTTCTGAACTGAAAAAGCTTGAGAAATTCTGCCCTAGGTTATAGAGTAAAGTGTGGATATAGTAACAAGGTAAAATACTGAACTCTTTCATGATAGACTTGAAAACATTGCCTTAGTGTTCTAAAGAAGGTTACATCAAATGCATGGTTGAACATAAAGAGTTAAAAGTTAAGAAAGAAACATAATTTAAAATAGGATTGGGTGGGGACAGGTGAGAGGTCAAAATTATAAATATAAAAGTGTACTAAATCAATCTCTTTTTAACTCTTGTATTAAAAGCTTCATTAGTAAATAATAAGTAAATTAAAAGGCTCGTCTTTGAGTCCAAAGATTCATGACTAGTGCAGTTTTTTACATGGCTATGCAGTCTCGTCTGCGACATTTATATTTTTCCACATCCAGTGCAGATATAACCGTTGTTCGACGCTGGTCGATATAGATTTCATTTTCGCCGTCTACGTCTGTCCTTGGCAGTGCATTTTGTTTGGTCTTAAATGTGTAACCCGCTGCCTTTGTAAGTGATTTCTAGCTGTCTTGTTCCGAAGCCGCCTGCAACCAGGTACTCTCGTCTATTTCAGTTAAAGCAAAATGACGCCTAAGCTGGTCTTCGAAGCGTTTCTAGGCACCTTTCAGCTCATCAAAAAGACTGCACTGGCATACAGGATACTTGCCCTGTTCAGCGTAACTATCAAACTATAAGGAGTCTCTCTATACTGCTTCTACTGAAATTCGCAAGAACATAGCTATTTTATAGTGCGGTCTTGCCATACACCATGGAGTGCAAACATTTTTCCGTTATAGACTGACCACTATTTTCCCTTATCGGGGGCCACTAAAAAGGGTATTTACCATTTAGGAATTACACTGCAACGTATATATATATATACATCGCTTTCAATGACATTATCCATGTGGTATGTAAATGTAGCCTATGTTATAAAATACGAAAAAAAAGTAAATTTTTAACATTTATATTTTGGTATTAGAATCTATGCATACAGTGTTTTGTGTGTGTGTGTGTGAAAAAAAGAACAAAAACCAAATATTGATTTAGATAAATTTTTTAAAATGTACAATAAGGAAAATAACTTTTTCAACGTATATATATATAAATATAATAACTATGAAGTGTAAAAAAAATGTCTTCAATATTTCTGGCAGGTTGGCCAATTCAGTGGGTTGGGGGGTGCTATTGGACATACTGCCCTCCCCACCTTTATCCTTTGAGTGTGGGGCGGACCAATGTTTATGCAGAAATCATAGTTTATGAACAAAATTAGTTGAATAGTTAAATTTGCACCTATTTATATTTTAGGTCGAAAAATATTTAAGAATGTAATTTTGGAAAGTACATATCATTGTCCTCTAATGTCTCATTACATCATAAACATTTCTGTGTTAGAATCTACTTCTGAACAATATGATTTTTTTCATGAATAAATAAAACTTGTCATGATTATAATAACTCTATTATAATAACAAAGAAAACCATTCCAAGAAAATAATTACTTCTAAACCAGATATAGTGTACTGTCAAAGAAATGGTCTCTAATAGCTTAATTCAGATATTTTTCAGAATAAAATTAAACAGAAATTAATTAGAGCCAGTGATAATAATGTTTGAAAATAACATTTATGTTTACTTTGGTATTCAGGATGAACAAACAAAGGAATTACATATAAAACTAAGTTAATGATAAACAATATGCGAGCCCAACCCAATGACAACCAGTCTACGTACTTATATACAGCACATAGAATACATATGCATATAAGAAGACGAAAAACATATTTCAACACCTGTAAAAAAAAGAAAAAAGAATTTCATTAAAATTAAATTTTAGTAGTTTGTTATAGAATAATATTGAAGAGGAGATTTGTAACCTCAAAACTCTCTGTATGGGGTACAACTTAAAGCCCGGGGTGTGGTAAACAGTCTGGAGAAGGTTTAACTTTAAGCGACTTTAAAGGGGTTTTAAAGTCAAAACCCCTCTTGACTACGCTCATAGAATCTGTTGACTGCTGTATGCTTTAGTCTTCTATTGCACAGGGGTTTTTATCGTAAAATAAATTTTAGAGGGGGTTTTATACTCAAAATCCCCCTTGTCTACGCTCATTTAATTTCGTGACTGTTATTTGCATTATTTTTTTTGTTTTATAGAACTTAAAACCCCTGGAGGAGGGTTTTAAACTCAAAAACCCCCCTTGGCTGCACTGCGACAAGTGCTGGTTTAACATTAAGATGTCACCTAAAATAATAAAAAAAATTAAAGCAAAAAAAATTCCCCTTCCCCCATCATGCGTCCATTGCTTCGGAAGTCAGGGTGCTCCATCACTCAGTAACATTAACGTAATAATTTGGCCTTCACAGAGGTTATAATAAATTAAACAATTTTTTAAATTACATTAAATAACACTTGTTTAAGATGCTAGTTCTAGAAACCTTACCTGCTCAGAAATTTCCATTTCGTATCTACAAAAGTTGGCAAAATGTTCACAGTTATAAAATAACAGACTGTAGCCTTTGGTGCCAATTTTTTCTTTTGCTCTTTTTTCAATCTCTTTTTCTGGGAGAGCTCTAAAAAAAATGTAAAAAGATTTGTTACATGTAGCCTGTATGTAGCTTATATGTAGCCTATATGTGGCCGTTGCACGTAAAAATATAAAAAAAATATGACAAACGAAAATATACATGTATCTAAAACTTGTGGATGAGTTAATTGATTTAAAAACGTATTAGTTGACTCGTTAATTATTAGTGACCAAAAATAGAAAAAAGAAATATGTAGAAGAACTAAAAAAAATAATAAGCTTCTTACGTTAAAGAGCCCAAATTGTTTCTAATTTGAGGTATTTCATTGTTTGTGACTGACTGGAAATCACTTTTTTGAACAAGAAATTTAGTTGAATATAAAAATCCCAGGGCATAATTGAGTTTACTGATGTTATCCTCTGGTATTAGGTGTACGATATTTTTTTCCGTTTCTGTCGAAAACAAACAAAAAAAAATATCCAAAACTATTTTTTTTTATGCAAATGAATAGGCCAAGTCTGAAATCACTATCAGTGTCGTTGAAGAAGAAATACAATTTTATTTGTATTCATAACTATTTAAACTTTTGTAAAGATTATAATTATTCGAGAAAGATTTTTAGTATTCAGTGGCGAGCGGAGGTGAGTCGGTACGTGACGTTTTGGCGACGGCCGTTTTGGCGACGCCGTTTTGGCCCCGCCGTTTTGGCGATGGGACGTTTTGGCGCGAGCCATTTTGGCGACGGGACGTTTAGGCGCGAGATCTCATTTGACGATAATTTAATAAGCACGTAGCTTTTTTTTAATGAACCCTTGAATTCCAGCGACTTAGGCAAATAACCACGGTGTCTATGTATACTTAACTTAAAGTCTTTTGAGAAACATGGTACATTTATTATATTTGTACTTATTATTAGCAAGTGTTTGGTGTGTATAGCTGGAGATACCATACAGTCATTAAATAAACCAATGTTAATGTCAACAAATAATTGCATCCAGTTTTAGTCTATCATCGTTTCATTTTGTTTTTAATTTTAAAGTCATATCTTTAAACAAATTTTGAAACTAAAAGTGTGCCTCTTAATAAACACACATACACAAGCCAAAATGTTTATTAAAGAAAATGATGTGAAACACAAACACACATTTACATTGAGTACGTGACAAATATGTCTGAACACAAACATTCCTACAAAACAAAGATAGGAATAACTCTTTTAACAGAAAGAATACAATCAACGTACAGAATGTATTTCGCGACAAAACGCCCCGTCGCCAAAACGACCTTCGCGTCAAAAACGGCGGGGCCAAAACGGCGGCGCAAAAACGGCGGCACCAAAACGTCCTGCTTCAGAGGTGAGTACCATACAAAGCAAAAGCAAATAATGGAAAATAAAAATATGTAAAAAAAATGTAAACTTCCTCTAATTCTATATTCAAGCACATTTCTCTAAGTATAGAAGAAGTTCCCCTTTCAGAATCTACAATCTATAGGACAGATGATGTGAAAGTTCTCTATTTAGGAGGCGCGGTGGTTGAGTGGGGGAAAGTGCTTGGGTTAAGACAGGGATTTTTAATTTGGCATCTTTAGGACGCCTTTAAGTCCACCAAGCTAAAATGGGCACCTGACATTAGTTGGGAAAAAGTAAAGGCGGTTGTTCGTTGTTCTGACCACACGATACCCTGGTTAGCCGTGGGCCACAAAAACAGATGGCGATTTCTCTAAAACATTTCTGGGGTTACTATGGACAGGTAAACAAAATTAGGGGTATCCACAGATTATATCTATAAAAATGAATATATATATATATATAAATATATATAAATATATATATATATATATATATGCATACATATTAAAAATAAATATATTTTAAAACAAATGCGATTTATGAAACGTTTGTCTACAGTTTAGATATTTATTTTACTTTATGTTCTCAATTATGGTGATGAAGAGGCTAAAGAAACATTCTCTATAATTTTAATACGTTTTACATAAACAAAAATTCCAATGGGAAATATGTCTATGGTCGAAAAATTCGGAATTAGATTAGAATTGCACATTCGCTCTATCTGTACTTGTTTAAACTTTGATTTAGTGACCAAAAAAAAAATAGTTCAATATTTAAGTATTATTGGATTGGAGATACAAGTTTTGAAACAAGACTCTTTGATCATAAATAGTTCCAAAAATAAGAAAAATAAAAGATGAATGTAGTGTGGTGAGTGGATGGCTAGGTGTTTTTCGTGCTAAATTAGTGTGATTGCTGTAAACCTATCTTATATCTTATATCAATTCACTCTGTCTGTCTGTCTGTCTGTCTGTCTGTCTTGTAAAAAGATTGAACATGTTTTTTCTCCCATTTTCCATCTTCGGATCAAGTTAAAACTTTGCACAATTATTCAATGAGCCTGACAAGACATAAATAAAAAAAAATCATCAATTAGTCCTATTAGTTGTGTTTCACATGACCTATATTTCCTAAAGCCATGTTGGTATGGAGTAGGGACATTGTGTTTGTCGAAGGGGTTTATGATATTTCTACATATTATGTGTTCTAGGATTTTACATGTGATGCTGGTAAGTGATACTGGTCTGTAGTTTCCTGTGTCAGATTTTTCTCCTTTTTTAAATAGAGGGGTGACATTAGCTTCTTTCCAGTCCCTTGGTACTCTGCCCTGGTTAGGAGATGTCTGAAAAAGTATTTTGAGCACTGGAGCTAGCTCATTCCTTAGTTCTTTGAGTAATCTAGCTGGAATACCATCAGGTCATTTTTGTCTCGAGTCCAATGGCTTGGCTTGTCCAAATAGGCTGCAGCCTTTGGAAAATGCTCCCTGCCTTTCCTATTCGGCACGCTACATCATGGTAAGCATCTCCATCATTTGTTATGATGCTGCCAAGGTACGTGAACTTGTCCAGCTCTTCAAGCTTTGACTCGCCAAGTCTGACGGGGACACCCTTTGCCTTATATCCCACTCGCATAATTTTAGTCTTATCCAAGTTTATGTGGAGGCCAATTTTGGGTGCCTCTCTGTCTAGGCTCTCCGTCATTTCTTGTATGTATTCATTTGTAGCCCCGAGTAGTGCAACGTCATCGGCGATGTCCAAGTCTGTCATTCGGTTTTGTACATGATCTGCCTCTTCGGAAACCTGCTTGTTCTTCTCTAAGCCTTTTTAGAAGCCTTTTTGCCAGTCCTCAAGGACTTTTGAAGTTCACCAACAGAGATTTAAGAGATGAGTCATTCTGTTAACAATGCACTGTCCCCTATGTTTTAGCATTTAATGAGAGGTGTTGATATATATATATATATATATATATATATATATATATATATATATATATATATATGCAGCCCATCATACCAAAGATACATTTTTATGCGGTCCTACCTACCTACCTACCCATTCCAGATATAAAACATAAAACCCAAAGCATACATTTTACTTACCTACACATATTCCAAAATGATCATACAATTTTTTTTTTCTTGGGAATTTGACTTTATCTCCTTGTTGCATGTCAACTTTTATTTTTTCTATATGCACTATCTTCTTTTGCAATATGTTTGCTGGCACGTTACTCATTTCTAATTCACAGAAATATTACAATATTTAAGAGTGATATCATGGGTAAACTGAGGCCGATTTAAATAAATAATATACATAATATAAAGAAGCAAAAAAAATGAAAAATATAAAAAAAAATTTAAAAAGAAAAGTCCTCCTTTATACAGTTTATTGAGCGATTATTTTGCTGCATTCCTTATTAATCTTGGGACACCAAGACAAGCCTTTTTTTTTTCTTTTAATAACCTATTAATATTAGATTTAAAAAAAAAGAAATAAAACACTTTTACCCTGTTATGAACAAAAAGATAAGAGAGTCGAAAACCATGTCTGTATAGTATGGCTTTAATACACTGAATGACTGCACAACACACATTTCGTGAACACATTCTCACGGACGAGTTACAAGCACATGTAAACATAAGAACGACAACCGATACAGAATATAATTTTCATAACATACCCCAACCCATTCTTCATCCCCTGAGAATAAATCCTGGTTAAGTGAATGTATAACTTAAGAGCTAATACAATTGTAATGAAAGACCTTAAGATCACTTGCGGCACAAAACTTTGGATGGGGGGGGGGGGCGATCGCTACTACCGCCCCCCCCCCCCACACCTCCAAGGATCAGCAAGTGCTATAGATCTAGGCCATAAACCTATATATATATATATATATATATATATATATATATATATATATATATATATATATATACATATATATATATATATATATATATATATATATATATATATATTATGCCTCAACTGGAAAACGGAAATTCTTATCCGATAATGATAAGATCACAGACCTATATATATATAGAGAGAGAGAAAGATTGTAGTATGTAACTCTTTTTCAAGCTGTAAGGGAAGTCACCCCGAAAGTAGGATATCGATCTTTTCAGTCTTTGAAAAATAACGTTTCTGAACATCTATTAATTTATTAAACTCTTTAATGCCCATGACGATGAGGCAGTAGAAGAATTTTATGATCAATTACAGGAAGTGATCAATAAGGTCCCGAAAAAGGACATCCTTGTTGTACAAGGAGACTGGAATGCCAAAGTAGGAAGTGACTCCTACCAAACCTGGAAAGGCACTTGTGGAAAATACAGTAACCTCTCAACCAATGAACGAGGTCAAAGACAATTAGAATTTGCGAAATACAACAATCTCTTACTGGCTAACACACTAGGATGCCACAAAAAATCGCGTATAACAACATGGCACAGTCCGAACGGAGAACACCACAACCAGATTGACTATATCATGGTGCAACAGCGTTTTAAGACAATCATCCATACGGCTAAAACAAGAAGTTTTCCTGGAGCTGACATTGGAAGCGACCATGACCTTGTTATGATGACCCTTAAAGTACACCTAAAAAAGGTAACAAAACAAGGACCTACCAGGATAAAATTTGACTTGGACAAGCTGAAAGACCCCCAACAATGACAACTATCCGATTCTTCGCTCGGAAGTAGCAGCAGCAGTAAAAGCCCTGAAAAAGGGAAAATCGGCCAGAGTTGACAACATTCCTGGTGAACTTCTTCAGGCGGGAGGAGAAACTATGATAAACGCACTCTATATGATTTGCAACAAGATCTGGCAATCAGGAGAATGGCCCAAACCCTGGACCCAATCACTCATAAGAACCCTTTCAAAGAAAGGCAACTTACAACTCTTGTCAAAACTATCGCACCACCAACCTCATAAGTCATCCCAGCAAAGTACTGTTAAAAATTATATTAAACCGGATAAAACCGAAAGCAGACAACATCATATCAGAAGAACAAGCGGGTTTTAGACAAGGTCGCAGCACAACAGAACAAATCCTAAACCTCAGAATACTCTGTGAGAAATATCTCCAACACCAAGAGAATCTTTTCCATGTCTTTATTGATTTCAAGAAAGCTTTCGATCGAGTATGGCACGGGACACTCTGGGCGACAATGGAAAAGTACAACATTAATAAAAACATAATCAAAGTTATCCAGAACCTCTACAAGGATGCCACCAGTGCGGTGTACTTCAACAATAATATTGGGGACTGGTTCAAAACCACAGTTGGAGTAAGACAAGGCTGCCTACTTTCACCAACACTCGTCAATATCTTCCTTGAAAGGATAATGGAAGATGCCCTCGAGGGCTATGAAGGTACTGTTAGCATTGGAGGAAGAAGAATTACTATTTTGCACTTCGCAAATGACATTGACGGCCTAGCAGGGACAGAAGAACTAGCTGACCTGGTGATGCGCATTGACAAGACTTCCGCAGCATTAGGCATGCAAATAAATGCCGAAAAAACTCAAATTATGACCAATAACCATCAGGGCTTTAAAAGAGGCATCAGTATTGGAGGTGAAAAGCTAACTAGTGTTAACAGCTTCAAATACCTCGGTGCTATTGTCTCAGATGAGGGAACAAAACCCGAACTATTGGTCCGAATAAAATAGTCCACAGCAGCCCTTTCAAACTTAAAATAATATGGAAAGATAAGGGCTTAGCCCTCGGCACCAAAATCAGACTGATGCGCTCTCTGGTCATGGCCACATTTTTATATGCTTGCGAGTCGTGGACGTTGAATGCAGAGCTAGAGAGGAGGATCCTAGCAATGGAATTGAGATGCTACAGAAGGATCCTAGGCATCACATTCAAAGACCGCATCACAAACCAAGAAATCAGAGACAGGGTTACTGCAGCGATCGGAGCCCATGACGACCTGCTAACTATTGTAAAAAGACGAAAACTTAAAGCCTATGGCCACATTACAAGGTCTACGGTGCTCGCCAAGACCTTCCTTCAGGGAACAGTGCCAGGAAAAGAAGAAGAGGCAGACAGAAAAGCGATGGGAGGACAACATTAAAGAATGGACGGGCCTGCCATTGAGAGAGGTTCTAAACAAAGCAAAAAAAAAAGGGAGGAATGGAGAAAGACGGTCGACAAGTCTTGCTTGGTGCCCCAACGGTCCAACAGACTAAGGGATAGGTAAAGGTAAAAATTACTAAGGCTACATGCGGAATTACCCGAAAAGTAGTCTGTTCAAGATAATGATTATCTAGTCCTGTAGTCTTTAGCCGAATGTTAATTAAGTAATTTTTATTCTTTGAAAAATTATAACGGTTGTTGCCAATTAGCTAGTAATTCTTTTTCCAACGAAATGTCTAGAAAATCATTACAGCTGTTTTCAAAAACTGTATCCACGTTCTACAGACACACGAATTCGCAAGTTGAATTAAACATTTAAATCAAAAAACAACAAGTGCTCAAATTCTTTGTTTATTTTTTATGAACGCACTAGAAAAGAACTATTCTTGTATTGAATATGCTTTAACATGAAAGAAACTTAATCATAGGCCTACTAAGCAAGTAAAATAGTCCGAATTATAACCGGTTTTTTTTTTAAAGGCTCCTGGCTCCCTGGTCGTGCGGTTTGCACGCTGGACTGTCGTTCAGATTTATCGATGGTCCCGGGTTCAAACCCTGCCCGCTCCCATCCCCCGTCGTCCTGCGGGAGGTTTGGACTAGGAAGTAATTATCTTCAACTCTGAAGGAACATCCGAAACATGTAAAACAAACAATAAAAATGTGCAGTGGTGGGCGACATTATCGTTCTTTTTGTTCCAATATTATGGTGATATTGTCAAAGTAGTCAAATTGCACAAAGTGCCAACAACTTAATTTATTGGATATGACTGTAACAGCGCTTACGGCTATTGCGACCAAATTTTTCTTTTGCAAAACAATCTCAAGTATGCTCTGATCATCTATCAACAAACAATGATTTAATCTTAGCGATAATATTTTCTATACGAAATATAAAATAACCACAGGAAGTATTTTACAAGTAACCTGTAGAATAGTATGTTACCCTTTTTTTTGTGTTGTTGCTGTGATATCTGGATATTAAACATTAGGATCTGTAATGTTTGCTGTTTTGCTCATTATTTATGTTGGTTTTTTTAAATATGTTTGACAGGCCGATCTAGAACCTCTAAATCAGCGGTTCTCAACCTTTTTAGCTTGGCGACCCCTTCTTACAATTTCTCACTTATTCGCGACCCCCAACATTAAATTATTTTCGTTTATAAGTATGATGTTACAAAATTATATTTGGAGGCCAAATTTAAATATCTAATTTGCATTGCCAACGCCTAATGTTTCATCACGGTACGGTATGTAATTATATTCTTGAAATATCTATTTCTCTTTATTATCCAATTACAAATTAATGAAATAATTTCTTTATGACGTGCATCTATTTACGTGAGTATTTCCTATTCACATTCCACACACGTTACAATTTTCTGAATTTAAATTGGATAACTAACAGGCTGTTTCGAGAAATAAATATATTATTGCAAATGGAAGAAGAAGGTGCAACAGAGACGAATCCAGAATTGTGTAGACCTAAGTAAAGAGAAATGTTTCACTGTTCAACTATTTCAGTCTCCTAAAAATCTTCAACTTTGATGTTCATTGGATTTCTGGCCATGGCAAATGGGATGTTGAGTAAATTAGGAAAGTAGGAGGAAATGTTATCTACAGACATGCGCAAATGTTCTTTCACAGAAATTATCATTCTATCTGTATGCTTGGTTCAAAGTCATTTCCCATATAGAGAGAAGATAAGGTTGGAAGCATGTAAATATTATTTTCGTTGCAAATGGCATACTTATTTTTCTTTATATATAAGTCTTTGAGTCGATCAGTCGTGGATAAGAATTTATTTCCGATTTCCAGTCTAATTTAGTATATAAGTCTATGGTTTCAACGTATTTTTTCTTTTCTTTTCACAGATTTCACATCATGTGAACGTTGAAGAACAATTAATGGATATAGCTCACTGTGGCAGACAAGCATAAGCCGGCTAAAGAACTATTCCTGTATTGAATATGCTTTAACATGAAAGAAACTTAACCATACTAAAAATGTAATATAGTCCAAAGTTGAAGTCCATCAAAGTGCACATAATGAAATACACGTTTGATGTTTCAATTCAGACAAACCGAGAGTAATTCACGGAAAATACAGATTAATTTATTAGTTACATGAGAAAAAAAAACTAGCTCTTCAATAGTAAATAGTAGACTTATGAAAAGCCACTAGTGCAGATAGACTTTCCTCCGTTGTGTCTTATTGATCAAAGATTAGGGTGTACAAAATAAAAGAAAGTGTTGACAAGCTAGGTTTTTTCAAGCTAAATGATACTAATGTGCATTTTTTAGCACTGCAGAATCGAATTTGCCCAGCTCATCCATTTCCAGCACAAAATAAACTCATAATAAAGGAAGCATTAGACTTTCATTCTTTAACCGAGGCACCTATTTTTTCTTTTCTTATTTATCATTCTAAATATTGCGATAAACGTTTTAAAAGAAATTTCTGCAAAGATTTAATCTCTGATCAACGTCTCGTTTCTGCAATTAACTTCTTACTTAACTTCTTAATTAACTTCTAGTAGTTGTGTTTCGCAAAATTGGCAGCAAAGAATGTACGTAATTATCTTTTAAATAAACGTCTATAATTTTATGATAGACTTCTAGGGGACCTTCATGAATTTAACTTACCCAGCTCTCTTATTCACTTTTAGAAAAAAAAACAAAAAAAACAATTAGGCAGTTTTCGAGTACACTCATCAATTCGACATGCCAGTCCTAGAGCTTTCATTTATTGATTTACTTTTATAGTTTTTTCTTTCCCCCACTGTTGTTTCTTGATTAATCAACAGAAAAATATACACATATATACATTTTTTTTTTACCTTTACCTGAGAATCACCATAATGTGTCACCAGAAGTATGCCACGTCACGTGACTTGCGTCTCAACCTTGACATTAACTTAACGTTTCAGTTTTGAATGTGATATTTTAGGTTTACTTCATCGAGTACATCCGATAAAATGACAGTACAGATATATAATGAACAAGTATTTCAAAACATTTCACTATTAATCACTCACGTATTTCCAATTTAAGACCAATGTTTCGGTTTCTAATAAAAGCAAGCCAATAGTCAAGGATATGTTACGATGTAATATCGGGAAATGCAGAAATTATATGTATATATATGGTTACCAGGCGTCCCAAATTAGGCGAGACGGTTCCGCTTTGAATCGTCTGTTAAGCTTTTCATAAAATTTCTTGGCGGGACGCCAATGTCCCGCTTTCATAAGAAAAAAATCGATAAACGTCACGCTTTTATTTTAAAATATTTTTTTTTTATCTCTTGACTAATGACTTGAAAGTACCAGCTTTCGGCGTTTCCTTCTTGATCCTTAGTTCATGTTCAATGCTTCGAAATGCTCCTGTGTTGAAGGCATGGCAAAGTGCTTTTAATTTGAGCAACCTGCCTTCTCAGAAACAGACGTCAACACATTTGTTTCGACTGGTGGCGTTTAGTCGTTCCGAATGTTTCTCACCGACTCCAGCATACAGTGTTTCTTCGCTAGGTTTTCCTTTTTTCTGTTCAAGGTAATGACAATGTAAGAAAAGGCAAAAGGAACATACAAGTTTATAGAGACTTACAAGCTGAGTTCCTGTTTATAAAGAGGACAAGGAAAATCAACACAGTGGAGTGCGTTGCTAGAAATGTCGATCACAGGTTTCTGTCGCACATGTGAATTAAAACAAACATCTGAATGCAGATTGTAATTTTTAATTAGTAGCCCCTAGTAAGGCTTCATTAAGGTACTTCTCCATCATTTAATTACTTATGTGATAGATCAATTTGTAGCTCTTTCCCATAACAGTTTTTAGTCAAAAGGCTGCATTTTGAAATTACTTTAAAAGAGACCTTGATTGAAAAAAAATCACATCCTGGATTAAAACATTGCGCTAGACAAAAACAATTGGTAAAAAAAAATCTAATGGCACAGCTTTATTATTGTAGATTATATAAATATTACAAATGTAATCACATCACTATCCTAACCATTTAATACAATTACAGCTTTGTTTTATGGTGTTTTTTTTTTTAAGTATTTTTTTTTTATTTTTTGCTTGTTAAGAATGTTTTCCCATACATTCAGGAGTTGATATTATTTATACTAACCAATCAAACAATCAGTGCCTAACTTATTCACTAAAATTCAAAATGCTTAATTGATTAATTCATATTATTCCTTAGTGATATTTGAAATAAATAAGTATATAAATATGCCACAAGTAAAAATGTAAACTTAACAGAATGTAAAATGTAGAATGTAAAAAGTACTCAATTTTAAGATAAAACAAAAAAAAACAAAACATTAAAAATAAACAAGTTCTTTAGTTAACTTAATCCTTCTTTCAAGTGACATTTGAGCTTAAGCTAGGTTTCTGTATAGGTTAGTGAAGTCAATGTCTTAAAACATTTGTAATCTTTAATTAACATAAACTACAAGAGTAACAGTAGATGTAGATAACAGGTGATAATAAATACTTGAGATACTATACAAATTTATTTAAAACCAATAGTTAATTAACTTATTGGTTAATTTTTTTTATGGAATCTTTTGTTGCCAGGTAAAAGAAATAATTTGTCAAAATTTCAGATTGGGTGACAGAGAGATAATGTGTACAGAGTTGATATAAGCTTTGTAAAAAGGTAAAAACAGAAACTCTTCAAATCTCTTAATAACAATCATTATTGGGATAACAGCCTGTGGGCCATTTTAATTTCCGACACTCGTGTCGCGGGCCACATTAATGAAAAGATACAGAAAAATGAAATAGAGACTAAACCATTTTAAATAGTTTTATAACAATCCCGTGGCTCCAGTAGGCTTACTTACACCCATTACGTAGCAAGGGTTTCAGGTGTCTTATAACTGAACACGTTTTTCTACAAAATTAAATGCTTGTAAACATTGTGATCCTACGCAGCATTTGTTTTCAGAAATGTGCAAGGTTTATGTAGACAACACGGCGTAGAAATCTATTGTCTGTATTGCTCGAACTGTCTCAAGCTGGGAAGTCTGGGTTTGTAAGTCAATCAGTTCCAGTTTGGGGCACTCCTCAGTGGCAATAGTAATTATTTCGAAATCTGCTGCTCTGTCATTTAGTTTTAAATGGAGATTTTCATCAGCATTGTCCACTTGTTTTGCAATCGTTATGCCAGAAAGGCTGACATCTTCAACTGCATTTTTTTTTCAGGCCGATTTTATTCCATCACTTGTAGCAAGCACTTTTTTATGCTTCATTTCCCTTCTTAAAATGTGAGCAACTCTGTAGCCTCCATTACAGCCACGACTCATTTTCTTGACTTCTTGGTAAATATTTTCGTCACTCGCTCAACTCTAGACGTCACTTAGCGACTCTTTTCTTAGCGGCTCAAGCCGACAGTTCCTCCATATTTTTGTAATAATTTGTTTTTGAATGCCTTTTTATGTTTGTTCTTTAAAACAACCAGACCTTCAGTACAAATGAAACATGATGTCTTGTTAATTTAGATTTAATAAAGATTTGTCCACTTGTTCTGGAAGTTTTAATATCCAAATCTTCGACATTCCCATTGCATTAACGTACTAATGTTACTTGGAATGGTACCTATCGTGTTGATGTCAATAGTACCCGAACCGAAATGATGCAGAAAAGATGCGCAGTGTTACACACATGAGATGTCAAGGACACAGCTAGCTCAAGACAGCCGCGGAATCGTCCAAGGCTCTAAAATAACTGTCAATTCTTGTCGATGAAAACAAACTTGTGTTCTTCTAGAATACAAAATGAACACTATTAGCTAACAAGACAATAGATTAGTATGAAATACATACATAGAGAAAATACATTTTTCAACCTTTTTTAAATATTTTTTTATATTTTCTACATTTTGTGCTGTTTTGGCGGGCCAGTCAGAACCACTTTGCAGGCCGGATCTCGACCGCGGTGCACCGACAACTTTCTATTTTGGCAAGATACAATGGTGCAACAGCAGAGTTTAAACCTTTCATTGGAGCAAATACAAACCATAGTTATAAAATTTTATATTTTTAAGCATTTTTTTTTACAAAAGGTAACAATAAGTAAACATTTTTAGACTCTGACACTTGCATCAATTAGGGACAAATAGACGGCCATGCTAGCACCCCTAAATTGAATTCTTGGGATTATTATTTTAAGTTCATTCAGATTTCATGGAAAGCTCCCCAGTCCTCAAGCACGCTGGACATCATTTTGGAAAACACATGCTAATGGAGTTTGACATATAACATCTTCCTGAACCATAATGTTTGGAAATAAAGACAATGCCTACCGTGTATATATATATAAACCACAGGATATGAGATTAATTGCTTTTACTAAGTGTATAGAATAGATTCTGCTGACTGATACTTATACACAGTGTAAGTATAAAAGATGTTTGAATAGCATAGACATGGGACAGGTGGAAATTGATAAAACTTAACACTTTAAGTAAACAAACAAGAACAAAACTATCCTGTCTTTTTTTTTATTTGCAAGCCTTACCTTGTACAAAATTTTAAAAAAAGGATATTAATTTAAAGAACTAATTAGTTTAAAGGGCATGGCTGCATGGTGTTGCAGTATGCGCGCTAGACTGTCATTCGGTTGTCATACCCTACCCGCTACAATCCCCCGTTATTCTGGAGGAAGTTTGGACTAGGAAGTAAATTATCTTCAACTCTGAAGAAACATCTGAAACATATTTCTTACTATTCCTTTTTTTAGTATCACTTTAAAAAATAAAAAGCCTTTTCAACTGTTTCCTCAATAATAACATTTTGTAGATAGATTTAGATTTTATTTTTATAATCCTTTTCAACTAGGTTACTAATGTGCTTTAATGTATTTTTATTTATGCACAATTTGTAAGACCAATTTCCTCATGGATAATATAAGATGATTATCACTATTACAGCTACTCACTTCAACAGTACCAACAACATATTCTAACAATGTTACACAAACAGAAACAAGTATATACAATATCACCAGAAACAAATAGTTAAATGTAGTTCTCACCACAACAAGGATTCAACAGACTTAGGGATGGGTGAAGGTGACAGTCCCCTGTAAGTTAAAGGGCATAAAGAAAATAGTTCTGTTTCAAATTGTTCTTCTTTCCTTATTCAAACAATCACACTTCTCCACACCTTCCAAATTTCCCAGCAAAAACTCCTCCCATCATGCCCCCCCAACACAAAAAAGGGCCACAGTCATTGCCCAGAGCATTGTAAGCAGTGAGTCTGACATGACTTCATCATACCTATCAAAGTAGGTTTCATTGAAAAAATCTTTGATCACCTGTAGAGGAAAAAAAAATAGAGAGAAACATGCAGAAACAGAGTATAGTTTCAGTCATTCCTTCAAAAAACAAAGATTACTATCTCCTGGCTCTAATCTAGGAAACCAAGGGATGGAAGCTGGCAGTGTTTAAACGTGGCCCAGAATGGCCAATCACACAACCAGTAGCTAAGAATAAACACAATTTTTTAGTAAATGTAGAAGATACTTGTTTCCGCATAGTAAGTTGAACTACGTACAGAGAAACGACCATGTCAAGCAAACTATCCATTTCTCCCCTGCAAATAGCAAATCTATGACATTTCAACTAAAAACATGAGACATATCTTTAAATTTTTACCTTAACAGAGCAAGTCCCACACTCTCACCAGTCTGTGGATATTGCAACCACCCTTATAAAACTGTCAATCTAATGAATTTCCTAATTTATTTCACTTAGATAGACCCTATTATCGCAACAAATCAGTATAGCCAACTTACTGTCTGTTTTTTTCAGCATGCTTTTTTTTCCTTGGCATAGACAGCATAAGAGCTTACAGCTCAGTAGCAAAAAGTTGGAGAAGAGTAGGCTTTGAAAACCCAGTGCACAATAATATTACAAACCTGGTGGTGACAAAGATGGGTGTAGTGCTGTGTGTGTTTTTAGTTGACGCAAATTGCCCCAGGCCAGCGCTGGACAAACGGTTAACCGAGATAAGTTACAGTACACGCCAGTTCGGGAAGGACCTGTGTTATGAATAGGAATCAGACAAGTCACATCGAATGTAGTCATATAATCAACCAGAATAGTCAAACGATGTTCCATCCAGTTCTAGAAGGCTTATAAAAGGCCTATATAAGAGCGAATGTGTCAGAGTCAAAAAGTCATTTAACATTACCTCGCTATTTCACAAGTACGAGGCAAAGTCAGAGACATAACCAACATGGAGTGAAGTCGATCCCGAAGAGAGAATTGAGTACAAGGCAAGGAAGAGGCGAAGTTTTTGTACAGTCAGTGTTACATTGTTGCCAATGGTACAGAATTGGCTGTCATTTATTTGACATTAAATTGTTACATTACTTTGGAGCCCTGAGTTGTCATAATCTTTGAATTGGTCGTATCCTGTGGTGCAGTTTGCAGAAAACCTGGATAGTGAGAAACGTTACAATAATATGGTAAAAATTATTCAAGAAGAATGAAACTGATCGCAGCAGCAGTCATCCACCTGCATGAGGTTTGAACTAGGAAGGAAATTATTTTCAACTCTGAAAAACATTTGAAACGTAAAGCATTTAACAAAGAATATGACTAAAGCTATACTTTTATGGATCTTAAAAACTGTATAATTAATATGGAAATTGCATTTCAATTAAGACTTTTAAGTAAGTAATATTTCTGAATGCATACATCTCAGAGAAAGAACTTTTGTTGTAATAAAAATGTAGAAATTGTTATTATTACAAATAATTTTCTTCATTGCAAGTTCAGACTTAGAATATACATACCATTCATATTTAAATATTAAACAATTAAAGACTATCAAACCTTGAATATTAGTCGTGATTTATTTTAAAGTCAAAGCAGTCACTAATAGAACTAATATTTTAGAAACATGCCTAAATTTTTTTTGCAAGTTTAAGAAAATATATAGGCTTATTTAAAAAAAAAACACTACATTTTAATAGTCATAAATGTTATCTCCTTTCAAAACAAATAACAATTGAAGCAATACACACAAACACCAAATAAAAAAATCCTTAATTTTGGTACCAGACTTTATTATTATTTGAAGTACATTTCTTACAAACAACAATAAATAATTTTCAATAAATAAATACATTGTGAAATACTGTTTACAGTACATTTAAACAACAATAACAGTCAATCACTCCAAAGTGACAAGCAAAAATGTAAAAAAAAAAATATCCAACAACCATTAACATAACTGTCTTTCCTTGTTCTGCTTTCAAAGTAATGTAGTCTGTTTTAGCAATAAAATATCTTAACAACTCTACTAAGCTCGTTAAATATCTAAACTAATCATCCCATGTCAGACTTTGAGACTTTTATTTTCTCCCAGCATATTATTATTACTGGAGGCACGGTCGCTGAACCGGGGCCAGGGTTTGAATTATGGTGAAGACTGGGATTTTTAATTTCGGGATCTTTGGGCACTTCTGAGTCCACCCAGCTTTAATGG
The DNA here is from genome assembly GCA_030265305.1 of Biomphalaria pfeifferi. Lineage (NCBI taxonomy): Eukaryota > Metazoa > Mollusca > Gastropoda > Planorbidae > Biomphalaria > Biomphalaria pfeifferi. The sequence goes on from JASAOG010000012.1 coordinate 3,924,325, forward strand.
GTACCTGACATTAGTTGGGGAAATGTAAGGGCGGTTGGTCATTCTGCTTGCCACATGACACCCTTATTAACCGTAGGCCACAAAATCAGATGACCTTTACATCATCTGCCCTATAGACCACAAGGTCTGAAAGGGGTACTTTTACTTTTTTTTTTTAATATATCATTATTAATGTTTTCTTGTTCTTTGAATTGATTTAGAGTTCTGCTTGTCTTTCTGAATTAAATTTTTTTTTTAATCATTTCTACATTCTTTAAAATGTATTTATTGTGGTGTGTGTTTGTTTTGTTTTCTTTATGTTGTCTCCCTTGTTCTTATGTTCAGTGTGTTTGAAGTCTTCTATTTGTGTGTTGGCAGTCTCCTGTTAGTCTTCTTGTTCATGTTATGGAGTTGTGTTTTAAACATCTGTGTTTATAATTGAATTGTACATTATAATATAACAATGTGAACACTATAAGTCAATCAAAACCAAAAGCATCAAAATTAATTGAAATATCTTTCTGATGAGAAAAAATGACAAATTGGATATTGGCACCTGGTGTATCTAAAAGGTAAAACTTGGGGAGGAAAGAGTGATTTAGATATTAGATATATATTTGAAAAGTCACCTTGGAAAAGAATAAATACCAAAGTTTCATACCTTTAAAAAACATTTTTATTGATATTTTAATTACTTTCTACAATGCAGTTGCCAAAAAAAAATAAAAAATCAAGAGATTTAATGATAAGCCTGTATTAGTCAGTGTAACCAAAAACAAACAGAGATGTGCCTTAAGAGATACTAACAAAACCATTACAATATTTTTATAACATGCAATTTATATATATAATGCTCTTCTTCCCTCAAAAGTTTGGACGAGAAGCAAGAAGTAAAGGAAAGATCACTCTCTTATTTCTGCAGATAGTCCACGAGAAAATATATGGTTTAATTTAAAAATTTAAACACCTAGAATTAGCACGGGTCCTTTCACTGCGGTCGCATAGGTTGCAGTGCCTTAGGCCAGCCCTACAAAAGAGCGGCATATGCTACGCCGCCAGTCAACTAGTATTATGAAAATTACCCTGGGGGTTTTATTATTTTTGTTATAGGAATGTCTGTTACTAATAAGCTGAGATGTTACAACAACACATTTTTCAAAATTTCATTCTAATTAGTGTTTACGTCTTAACAGTACAAGATCTAATACATCATAACCCTGTTAAAAACATAAGGCCTTAATGGTGACCTCATTATTAATACGGACAATACCTTCTACTCAAGTATAATAAAAAATTACGTCCCTTTAACTATTCACATGAATTAGTAAAAATACAAAGGATATGGAGTCAAATTAGTAAAAAAGGGCTTACTCCTATGGCTTACTCTGACCAGACACTGTTTCCAGAATAAATAGAATGAGGTCACAGTATAGAAACGTGACAATAGAACAGACACAACATACAGAGAAGTTCAATGAGTGACTACACACAGAAGTCATGATCTTTTTCAAGTTCCCTCATCAATGAGTGGCGCTGACAGAGTAAGCAGAGTGGCCCTGACAGAGTAAGCAGAGTGGGGCTGACAGAGTAAGCAGAGTGGCGTTGACAGAGTAAACAGAGTGGGGCTGACAGAGTAAGCAGAGTGGCGCTGACAGAGTAAGCAGAGTGGCCCTGACAGAATAAGCAGAGTGGGGCTGACAGAGTAAGAAGAGTGGCGCTGACAGAGTAAGCAGAGTGGGGCTGACAGAGTAAGCAGAGTGGCGCTGACAGAGTAAGCAGAGTGGGGCTGACAGAGTAAGCAGAGTGGCGCTGACAGAGTAAGCAGAGTGGGGCTGACAGAGTAAGCAGAGTGGCGTTGACAGAGTAAGCAGAGTGGGGCTGACAGAGTAAGCAGAGTGGAGATGACAGAGTAAGCAGAGTGGGGCTGACACAGTGGCACTGACAAAGTAAGCAGAGTGGCGCTGACAGTAAGCAGAGTGGGGCTGACAGAGTAAGCAGAGTGGGGCTGACAGAGTAAGCAGAGTGGTGCTGACAGGGTAAGCACAGACCAAGGAAGAGCTGAGAATGAAATAAAAATATGTACAAATAGAACATGTAGAAGATGAGATTTCTTTTTTTTTTTTTTGCTTTATGAACATATTTTGTATGACCTTTCATTCTATAAATGAAGTTAAATGATGGAAACATTCTTATATTTATATTTTAAATGTGTCTCAACAAAAATATTTTAATATAATGAGCAGTCTTCAAAAGTATTAGGAATTACTTTTATCCTAGTTGCTGTTGGACCTTTTTAATTTCCTATCTCTTGTAAATTGGTTGAAAGAAAAGAAACAAAATTACATTTATAAATATGTATTACTGTTTTAAAATTAGATAAGTTAATTTAAAAATTATTTGAAACTTGATATTGCACTTGGTATAGGCCAAAGACTTATGGGCTTATAAAAATATCATTTGAAGTCTTAAGAAATCCTGTTATTTTTTTTTTCTTAATCATTTACATTCTTTATGCAAACTTGAATATCGCCTTTCAACAAAGGAAATAGCTATACTTTGCCTGACGTATAACATAGAATGCCTAGGAAAAGTAGGAAATTAAAAATATTTTTGTACTTCACCTTTAAACACCAGGCATTTGTACTTTGTGAGTAATATTAACATTTTGTGTCTTTGTATATAATGAAACCTAGTGCTTGCACCTTGAGGCACATTTGTTCTTTAGCATTGTTGATTCTCTTCTTGAAGATTCAACATTGTGTCACCTCATGACTCCATACTAATTCACAAGTTTAAGATGACATTTAATCCATGAAGCCTGGAAAAGTACTGTTTAAACATTTATCAGACCAAACACAAACTTGAACATTTATCAGACCAAACACAGACTTGTAAACTACAGCCAGAGTGAAGGTTGCGTTTTAGTATGAACCAGTTGGTGTTTTTTCAAATTTGAAGAAACAGAGAATTCTCTCTCACAAACGTGACATTTAAAAGGTTTGTTGCCAGTATGAACAAACTGATGGGCTTTTAGTGAGGAGGACTGGGCAAATTCTCTCTCACACAATTGACATTTGAATGGCTTTTCACCAGAATGAACTAATTGATGGGCTTTTAATGATGAAGACAGAGTGAATGCCCGTTCACAAAGTGGACATTTGTATGGCTTTTCACCAGAGTGAATCCTAAAGTGGAGTTTCAAAGCTGATGACTGCGAGAAGGCTTTATCACATATCTTACATTTGTATGGTCTTTCACCGGAATGAACCAAAAGATGCGTTTTTAAATGTGATAACATCGAAAATTGCTTTTGACAATGTAAGCATTTAAATGGTTTTTCACCAGAATGAATGTGCTCGTGGGTTTTTAAGGCTGATAGACTGTAAAATTGTTGAGGACATGTTTGACATAAAAATGTTCTTTTAGGAGGAGCTGAGGTATGAATTAACTGATGCCTTTGTAGATATGTAGAATGATGGAATTCTTTGTGACAAATTTGGCATTTCCATGGCTTTTCCTTTGAATGAAACATTCGGTGTGTTTTCAATGTTGACGAGGAACAGAACTCTTTAGCACATACCTCACATTTGAATGGTTTTTCAACAGAATGAACAAAAAGATGATTTCTCCAACGATACTGCAGATAAAATTCTTTTGGACAGAGTAAGCATTTAAATGGTCTTTCCCCAGAATGTACAAAAAAGTGGGTTTTCAAATTGGTCTTGTCACGAAAACCCTTGAGACATACATGACATTTAAGTGGTTTTTCACTAGCATGGACAAACCGGTGTCTTTTTAAGCTTGTAGATAAGGTGAATTCTTTTTCGCATATTTGACATTTAAATACTTTTTTGAGCTTAGAGTGATTTGTCGTATTTTTCATATGTTTCGTCGTCACATAAGAAAATAATGTTTTATCTAAAGCGTTCTCTGTGTCATTTGCGGCAGCATTGACTTCAGAAGTCCTTTGCTCTCTTTCGTCTGTTGGTGTTCTTGCATTGAAAACTTTCTCTTGCCCCATGATGTCTTCCTGGTAAATAAATAAATAAAAAAAGATTACTGTTACTTTGTCTTATTAATTTGTTTACAGCGATTATGTTTAAAAAAGCTAGAGTTCCTGCAGATGCCCGAGAAAGCTCAGTCTTATGTGGGCAGCAACAAACAATATTTTCTACATTACTGAAACAAAAAAAATTTCCTCAGTCGACATTTTGTATTCATTTTAGATTGATTGGGTAGCAATACATACACAGGTATAATAAAATACTAAGTTACAAGGAATCAGCCTCCAAAGACTCCACTCAGGCAGCTTTCAATATTTTCAGCAAGAATATCAGAAGCTATGTACTAAAAACTATCAACCTGCACGTATCGAAAATTTTTCACATATAATTACTATATTGTTATGACTGACAGCATGATACCACATAATAATGAGATATGAGTGCATATTATTCTTCTATTATTACATAGCTGGAGGCACAGTGGTTGAATGTTTAAGCCTTTAGCATCTGAACCAGTTTAACAAAGCTTATATTAAACCCTACTTCTATCAATAAGTTTGGATCAGTCATGTCATCAAATTTGAAATAGATCTAGACTAACAATAAAAAAGCTTGTGTCAATTTTTTTTGTTAAAAAGGGAGAACAACAAGAATTTGAACTATGGCTCAAGCTTTCTCAGGCTTCTCAACTTCTCAGAGGCTTCTCAAACCTTCTCAGAGGATTCTAAAACCTTCTCAGGCTTCTCAAACCTTCTAAAACCTTCTCAGGCTTCTCAAACCTTTTCAGGCTTCTAAAACCTTCTCAGGCTTCTCAAACCTTCTCAGGCTTCTAAACCTTCTCAGGCTTCTCAAACCTTCTCAGGCTTCTCAAACCTTCTCAGGCTTCTCAAACCTTCTCAGGCTTCTAAAACCTTCTCAGAGGCTTCTAAAACCTTCTCAGGCTTCTCAAACCTTCTCAGGCTTCTCAAACCTTCTCAGGCTTCTAAAACCTTCTCCGAGGCTTCTAAAGCCTTCTCAGGCTTCTAAAACCTTCTCAGGCTTCTCAAGCCTTCTCAGGCTTCTCAAACCTTCTCAGGCTTCTAAAACCTTCTCAGAGGCTTCTCAAACCTTCTTAGAGGCTTCTCAAACCTTCTCAGGCTTTTAAAACCTTCTCAGGCTTCTAAAACCTTCTCAGGCTTCTAAAACCTTCTCAGGCTTCTCAAGCCAACAAGGTAAACACTCTGCTAGTGGAGAACATATCAACATAGAAGATTGTATCTATTTTTTCTATAGTCTCATCTGTTTTTTCAGATTTGTGTTCACTAAGACTCAGACTATAGGGTATAAAGGAGATTAATTCAGCTTATACCACCACTTTGGTCAAAGACAAATTCTTTCCCTTGTTTGGCATAGCAAACAAAATAATTAATTATCAATAATTAATCAACTAATTGGTTAATAATTTTTTTTATTGATTCTTGCATTGTCAGGTAAAAGAAATAATTATGCCAAATTTCAGCTTGATCAGAGATTAGGAGTGGGAGAAATAATGTGTACAAACTTTTGACTAGATAGAATGAGTTGATATAAGCTTAGTGAAAATGATGTGATTGCCTGAAAAAAAATGTTTATATATCATTTAATTTTTTTTTCAGAAAGGACAAAGTTGAATCAAAATCTAAACCACTTGGTTGAATTTTCAGTTAAATAAATATCATAATGTTTATGCTGATAATTACCTATTGTATGGGCCTCTTAGCCCAATATTACATCAGTGATTAAGTGTGTAGACTTTCAGCCATTTTTTGGCATGGCTATTTTGCATGTGTGTATAGTTGTGCTTAGGCTCTGCTTGAGAGATGAAGACTAAACATAAATGATTAACCAACTATGTCTAAAGAAACACTGACAAATTCAAATCTTAACAGATGTAGCTATTATACAAGATCCTCTGCTGGCAAATTGAAATTCATTTCTTCATGATCAACACAATCAAACACACTATAAAATAATACCCAAGTGAATCAAGATACATTTCTTGAGTACCAGTCAGGTACCAGAGAGCTATTCCCAGTCTGCTATTCTAATCTGCTCTCTTGCAACACTTTAGACCAAACTTCAAAAAACTTTCCCATCATCCCTACTTAATCAGTATTTTCTTGTGACCTCTCAACTTATGAGAGTTCACCTATTAGCAAGATGTCACGGGTGATGTCTGTGACACCTAAAAAAAAAAAACTATTCTTAGAGCTTTTGTTTTTACAAAGCTAATGTTTTGTTAGCAATGTAGAGTATGGTTTACCTATAGACCACTGCCTTCTCCATTTCCTTTACTCCAATCCAAAACCATTGAAATTTAATTAATATTAAACAACAATTTGCTTAAAAATTATAATAAAATTATGGTGCTGCCATGATAGTTATGACATCAATCTACACAATGACTAATACATTAACATTTACCACATAATCATAAGGAGGCAGAGTGGCCGAGCTCTTGACTTCCTAACTAGGGGTCCCAGGTGAAGACTGGGATTTTTAATTTCGGAATCTTTGGGAGCCTCTGAGTCCACCCAGCTCTAATGGGTACCTGACATTAGTTGGGGAAAAGTAAAGGCAGTTGGTCATTGTGCAGGCCACACGACACCCTTGTTAGCCATAGGCCACAGACACAGATGACCTTTACATCACTGCCTTATAGACCATAAGGTCTGAAAAGGGAGCTTTACTTGTACATAATCATAAACTACAGAGGCACAAAGGTAAGATATTCCAAAGGGAGACTGACTATTAAAGAATGCTCTAAGTTCAAGAATCCTAAGCTATATAATTATATTCATATTAGTAAAACTTTACCTGATGTTCATTTTCAGATGTTTGAACCGTAAAATCTATGTCATCCATTTCTTGATTCTCAATCTTTATTTCATTTTTCAAATTAAATTTGTCTTGTGTGCCAGCTTTCATTAGATCTGTTTGAATTTCTTCTTTATAAGACATAGTAGACCAAGTTTTATCCATGTTTCCCCTAGAGATTGTCTTGTAGGAATAATTCTTTTAAATCCTAGTTGATGTATACCATCATAAAGAATGTTATATCAGTGTTGATTACACAGACATTTCTGTTAGACAAAAAAAAAATATTTGTAATAAAAATAAAATATTTCAACTTGGTTTGCTTCCAAACAATTAAGAGAACTATTTAAAAAAGCTATACACTAATAGAAAATTTCTAAAATCTTTAAAAATCTGTTTTCTTAAAATTTAATTTAAAAAAAAAACTATCATCACAATTTTGTATTCATACAAGCTTACACTTCTGAACTAAATGCTTTTGTATGTATTGAAAAGAAGTACAGGGTACTAATGAAGTTAAAGTATGGTACTTTAAAAGATAGTAAAAGTTAGTGATGTGATAGTGTTTCTTAGAAGAAATTTTAATACCGTACATAAAAAATATAGATATTTTAAGTAGTGATTTATCAGCCCCTCTGTACAGGAATTTTAAAATAAGCACTGAAAGGAAGGTTAGCCAGGCTTACAACTTTCAACATTAACTTAACAGCACACAAAGAGATGCTAACTAATGCTAAAGCAGAAAAAGCAATTTGTATACATTCATTCAGCTGAATGTAGGTACCTAACTGTAAATCTAGATCTTGAATATATAAATATACTGAAATAGATGTAAATCTTAGATCTCTAGAGATTCTTTTTCTGAAGTGGAGAGAGCCTTAAATTCTAGAAATAGATCAATGCAAAAGACTTTGTTGAGAACTTGATGATGGGAGAATAAGATTTTTATAGACAAAGAAAACTTTATGTTTGTCATAATTTACTAATATTTAAAAATTGTTATTTTTATTTCTGTAAACTTAGCTATTTATTTAAATTCCTCATATATGTAAAATATTTATTTTCAATTTTTTTATATATATTTCTTATCTTATATAATACAGACTATCAGTTTTATTATGCTAGAATATGTCGCAATATTATTTTGCTTGAAGTATATGTCATGAAGTCTCCTCTTGATGATATAAGTACTAAAGGAGTGCTACTTCATTGATGGTACTGAGAGGTGCTAAAATTGTATACCTTACTTGAAGTTGTTAGCTGATAAGATGTGCCGGGGATTCTATATCTCTAGATCTAAATGCTATCTAGTAGATTGAATAAGTGAAGATCCTTTTCAATTCAAATACAGAACTTTAATTAGTAACTAGGAAACACAAAAAGTATAGTACAGTATTTACAAAAGTAAACTGCATCTAATATAAAACAATCAAATTAACTACTAGATTCTAATTCAAAAGTAATACATCTTAACCCTATGAATATCTCCAGAGTATACTTCAACAATAACATTGAGGTCTGATTTAAAACAGTTCAGTGTGACAAGGCTGCTTACTTTCACCAACCCTTTTTAATATCTACCTTGAAAGGAAAATGGAGAAAGCTCTTGTAGGTCATGAAGGTATTCTAAGTATTGGCAGAAAAAGAATTACTAGCTTGCGCTTTGCAGACGACCTCTATTAGATGGTCTGGCAGGGAAAAGAGAAGGGATTCCTGACTTGGTGATGTGCATAGACCAATAGCCAAAATGCATCAGTATTAAAAGTGAAAAGCCATCAATCAAAATAGCTTTAAATACTTCAGGTGAAGAAACCAAACCTGAACTGCATAGTACACAACATCACTTGCCAACTCAAATCAATCTGGAAATACAAGGTATAGCCTATGAGACTAAAATCAGACTGATGAGCTTCTTGGTCATGGCCACATTCTTGTACACATGCAGAACTATAGAGGAAGATCCTGGAAATGTGATTGAGATACTATAGAAGGATCCTAGTATCACATTCAAAGATCACATCACAAAGGAGATATTAAAACAATAGGCCCAAGGATGACCTGCTAATAACAGTAAAATGTAACACAAATAAAAACTTTATGACCAGATCACAAGATCCTCAGGGCTCACAAAGTTTTTCCTTCAGGGAACAATACCAGGAAAAAAAAGAAGAGGGAGATAGAAAATATGATGTCAAGACCACATAACAAAGTGGACGGGCCTGTCATTGCATTGAAAGTGATTTTATTCAAGGCAACGAGTAGCTAAAGGGCAAGGTCAACAGACGTATGGTGCCCCATAGATTCAACATATTAAGGGATAAAGATTGTACTAGATCTATAGATTTTTTTGGCGCAACACAGCAAGTACTGATGATGATCTTGAGCAGTGTTTCCCAAACTGTGTGAATAGGTGTTCCACAAAGTACTGGAATAATTCAGTAGTAGGCCACCATGTGAATAAATTCTCTAAACAAATATAAGCAAAGTGTTAGACTAAATACTCAGAATAAGTGAAGTTTTCCACTAAATACTCAAAATAAGTGAAGTCCATTATGGACAAAAGTTTGGGAACCACTGCTTTAATAACACCTAGGAATTGAGTCAGTAGCCCACTGAAGTAGTGTTGAATAAACCTAAATACTCAGAATATGTGAAGTGTTCCGTTAAGGAAAAAGTTTAGGGAACACTGATCTAGACCTCTATTAGGCTCTATATTATATATAGACTACTGACTATATAGATCAAGATCTATTATAAATTGTTAATTATTATAATATAATTAGAATTATTTTATAAGTCCATAATCTATATATAATTATGACAAATTATATACCGTTATCAATATATATATGTTACCATAGTCCTATATTATACACATATACAGCTATCCTATGCCTATACTATAGTCAGTACAGTAGGTAGATCTATAATTATCTATAGATATAACAGTAATGTCACCCACACCCAATCCGTTTTTTTCTGTGGTCTTACTGTTGCCAATACAAAAGGGCTCATAAACCTACACTCAAAAGCTCTATCATCACAAATTATTATTAACCCGAAAAAATTTAGCTTTTATGGTCTCTTATTGCTAGAGCCCATGCCCGATTTTTACTAGAAATTTTTATAAATTTAGATCGTCTCAATACTTATACTTCGGAAGTTATACAGTCAATACAGATCAAGATCTAGAGTAAGCTCTTATATAAGGGACACCCCATCAAATTCTCCTTTAGTGAATGCATCACTTTTTTGTTTGCAATTCATTTGTTTTTATGTTTGGAGCTAAAAACGACGGTTCGGAACTGTGCATGTCCAATTTTAGATAAGTTCCTGTATTTTTATTCCACTTTTCCAAAGCAGATGGCAGTTTTTTAGATTCACTGTAACAAGTTATGGTTTTAACCTCCCCGGCAATTCACACCCATAAAAGGGATGAGGGCTATATTATGAGCCTGTTTGATCGTAGGCTGATGGGCATATCAAAATAAGCTTCTAAACATATTAAGAAAGACATTCCAATCCTATTTATACTGTTAGCTGTTAAAGAAAATTAAAAAAAAAGGTGTCCCAACAAATAATAATAAATTTAACACATTCTCCTGTAGTAAAGGGGAAAGCACAAAAAACTGTGTTCAGTATAGGAGCATGAAGTGACCCAATTTATTTTACAATAAAATCTTGACTATGAGTGGTACTACAAAGGAACACAGCTATTTTTACTGTCCATTAGTTGAAGAATAACAATCTGCTTTCTGTTGTTTTTTATGTAAGTTAAAACTTCACCAAATAAAAATAAAATAAAATTTTGACCTAGACTCTAGTTCCCAAAAGTTGGTGTTCAGATTATTATGATATAGATAAGAATCTTATCTACTGTAGCCAGTGTAGGTACTAGGTCTAGATCTAGATCTACTGACTACTTCATATTTTTGAAATTTTCATAGAAAATCTATCAAGCTAGAGCTGCTAGATAGTAGATCTAATCTAGTAGAGTAATGATGGGCGGCAGTAATCTAGACCTAAGACTTTAAAGTTTAATAACAAATCAGTTATTACTAACAATTAATTGTGAATAGTCGATCAATGACTCAATAGACTAGATTCTAGTCCTTGATAGTCGTCCTGGGACCTATCTAGATGATCATTGCAGACAGTCACAGTGTAAGTGTAGAGATGACTGATGAGATCTATTTCATCTATTCTATCATCCGATTCATCGATCTACTCATCTGCATCAATCTCATCATCATCATGTAGTCAATCTAGACTAGTAGATCTAGAATCTAGTACTAAGTAGTAAGTAGAGACTATAGAGTTCTAGACTAATCTAGAGTTAGAGTCTCTTACTCACTTTAGACCTTAGATTTCTAGATCTAGATCACGATATTCGACAGTTACTAGAACTGACTTTATATATAGATCTAATCTAGTCTAGATCTCATCCAGTTCAATCTACTAATCTAGGACTAGATTTCTAAATCTAGCATAGACCGTTGATTTAATAGTTAAGTTGAAAACAACACAGATTGATCTCCCTTGATAAAGTTGACTATTTATTTATTTTCTCTTATGTGAGAGTTCGTATACGAATGATGCTGTCAGCTTATGTGTTTTCAGATCTAGATCTAGTCTAGATGTTAATAGGTTTCTCTTGTTTGTTTGACAAATGTTCCTTCAGATTCTGAAGATAATTACACCCTAGCATTCCCATATGAAGACTGTAGAATAACATTTAGATATACAGATGTTACCTTTACCTATCCCTTAGTCCCTTGGACCGTTGGGACACCAGGCAAGACTTGTCGACCGTCTTTCTCCATTCCTCCCTTTTTTTTTGCCTTGTTTAGAACCTCTCTCAATGGCAGGTCCGTCCATTCTTTAATGTTGTCCTCCCATCGCTTTTTCTGTCTGCCTCTTCTTCTTTCCCTGGCACTGTTCCCTGAAGGAAAGTCTTTACGAGCCCCGTAGATCTTGTAATGTGGCCATAGGTTTTAAGCTTTCATCTTTTTACAATAGTTAGCAGGTCGTCATGGACTCCTATCGCTGCAGGAACCCTGTCTCTGATTTCTTGGTTTGTGATGCGGTCTTTGAATGTTGCTAGGATCCTCCTCTCTAGCTCTGCATTCAATGTCCACGACTCGCAAGCATATAAAAATGTGGCCATGACCAGGGAGCGCATCAGTCTGATTTTGGTGCTGAGGGCTAAGCCCTTGTCTTTCCATATTATTTTAAGTTTTGAAAGGGCTGCTGTGGACTGTGCTATTCGGGCCAATATTTCGGGTTTTGTTTTAAAGCTGTTAACACTAGTTAGCTTTTCACCTCCAATACTGATGTCTCTTTTAAAGCCCTGATGGCCATTGGTCATAATTTTGTTTTTTTTCGCATTTATTTTCATGCCATATCTTATCTTATATAATACAGACGTTACTTCAAAAAAGAAGATGATTACGTCCTACGCGTCATGCATTTAGTCATGCATATTAACCAATGACTTAAATTCTGCCAAGTCACTGGTTTTTCTGGCTAGCTCAGGCAACCCATTCCATGCTCTAATAGCACTAGGGAAGAAGGAGCATTTGTACAAATTTGTCCTAGCATAGGGGACGAGGAATGTGCCTTTATTTTTGTGTCTTTGAGAGTATTTTATTAAGTTTTGTATTTGAAGATTATGGTTCAGTGTTTTATGTATAATTGCTACTTTACTTTTGAGTCTTCTGTCCTGAAGGCTTTCTAAATTTAGTGATTTTACTAATGGTGTTACTCTAGTCAAATGTAAATATTCGTTTGTTATGAATCTCACTGCTCTATTTTGTGTTTGTTCCAGTTTCTTAATGTTTTCTTGAGTTGAGGGGTCCCAAACGGTGGATGCATATTCTATTATTGGCCTTACCAAGGTTAAATAACATTTTAATTTTATGTTCTTATTTGATTTATAGAAATTTCTTTTAATAAACCCTAATGCTTTGTTGGATTTTTTTGTAGTTTCATCAATATGTGGATTCCATGACAGTTTTTCATTTATTACAACACCTAGGTATTTTGCGTTTTTAGTCTGTGTTACTGGTTTGCCATGAATAAGATAAGTGGAATTAATTTGTTTTAGTTTTTTTGTTACTCTTAACAACTGACATTTTTCTGGGTGGAAAGACATGCTCCAATTTGATTCCCATTTCTGTAATTCATCTAATTCTCTTTGTAAAATATCTGTGTCTTGTGTTGTTTTTATTGTTCTATATATTATGCAATCATCTGCAAATAATCTGACTTTTGTTCCTGAACTAATGCAATTTGGTAAATTATTTATGTAAATTAAAAATAATAGTGGACCCAAGACTGTTCCTTGAGGTACACCTGAGTTTACTGTTATTGGTGTTGATTTAGAGCCATTTATTATTACAGTTTGTTCTCTCCCTATCAGAAAATCTTTAATCCACTGATGCAGTGGACCATTAATGCCGAAATATTTTAATTTTTTAAGCAAACTATGGTGGTGAACTTTGTCAAAAGCCTTGGAAAAATCTAGTAAAATAGCATCTATTTGTTCACTATTATCTAAACCTTTTGAAAAATCGTAAATTAGTCCTATTAGTTGTGTTTTACATGATCTATATTTCCTAAAGCCATGTTGGTATGGGGTGAAAACATTATGTTTGTCTAAGTGGTTTATGATGTTGCTACATATTATGTGTTCTAGGATTTTACATGTGATGCTGGTAAGTGATACTGGTCTGTAGTTTCCTGGATCAGATTTTTCTCCTTTTTTAAATAGGGGGGTGACATTAGCTTCTTTCCAGTCCTTTGGTACTCTGCCCTGGTTAAGCGATGCCTGAAAGAGTATTTTGAACACTGGGGCTAGCTCATTGCTTAGTTCTGTGAGTAATCTAGCTGGAATACCATCAGGTCCAGAGGCTTTATTTGGTTTGGTGTTGGATAATAGTTTTTGAATTCCATTTTCTTGTACTACTAAATCTTCTATGTTGTCTACTTGGTTCAAATTAAGAAATATGTCTTTGTCTCCTGGGCTGAGAATGCTGATGCAAAGTATTTGTTTAGGATGTTTGCTTTAGTTTCATTATCATTATGTATTATGTTATGTTCATCTTTTAATGACGCTATGCCTGTTGTTTCCATTTTCTTAGACTTAATGTATGACCATAGGTTTTTGTTGTTATCTTTAGATATTACATTGTTTATGTATTCACTCTGCAGCTGTCTGCTTACTTTTTGGGTTAGGTGTTTAATATTTATATACTTTTTGTGAACTCTTTCTGCCTTGGTTTCTTTAAATTTTCTATATAGGTTTTCCTTCTGTTTACAAAGCTTCTTTAGTCTATTATTAAACCAGCATTTATTTATTTTGCTTGATGTGTATTTAGTTTGTATATGATTTTCTATAATGCTTTTAAGATGGTTTTTGATGAAATTCCAGAGGTCATCGACTGGTTGGTTAATGTCTTTTTCTAATAAGAATGTTTGTTGAAAGTTTAATGCAGCTTGGTGTAGTTGTGTTAAGTTACATTTATTCCAGAGTAAGATTTTTCTTTTGGGTTTTGTATTGGCTACTGCTTTTATTTGACTGTGTGTTTTTATGATCTCATGGTCTGAATGACCAGGGATAATATCATAATCAACTACTAATCCAGGTCTGTTGGTTAAGAAGAGATCTAATATGCTGCGGAAGTCTTGTCAATGCGCATCACCAGGTCAGCTAGTTCTTCTTCTGTCCCTGCTAGGCCGTCAATGTCATTTGCGAAGCGCAAAATAGTAATTCTTCTTCCTCCAATGCTAACAGTACCTTCATAGCCCTCGAGGGCATCTTCCATTATCCTTTCAAGGAAGATATTGACGAGTGTTGGTGAAAGTAGGCAGCCTTGTCTTACTCTAACTGTGGTTTTGAACCAGTCCCCAATATTATTGTTGAAGTACACCGCACTGGTGGCATCCTTGTAGAGGTTCTGGATAACTTTGATTATGTTTTTATTAATGTTGTACTTTTCCATTGTCGCCCAGAGTGCCCCGTGACATACTCGATCGAAAGCTTTCTTGAAATCAATAAAGACATGGAAAAGATTCTCTTGGTGTTGGAGATATTTCTCACAGAGTATTCTGAGGTTTAGGATTTGTTCTGTTGTGCTGCGACCTTGTCTAAAACCCGCTTGTTCTTCTGATATGATGTTGTCTGCTTTCGGTTTTATCCGGTTTAATATAATTTTTAACAGTACTTTGCTGGGATGACTTATGAGGCTGATGGTGCGATAGTTTTGACAAGAGTTGTAAGTTGCCTTTCTTTGGAAGGGTTATAAAAAAAGATGATTACGTCCTACGCGTGTTTCTAGGTCCTTGCGTACTCTGATTAACATGCACAACCAGGTTGACTCATGGATACGCCAAGGGCGTAATCTAATTATCTTCTGATAAAAAGGAGCGTCTGCAATTTTTAAATAATAATAAAGCTTGTCTTCGAGTCCGAAGATTAATGAGGAATGAAGCATTTGCCGTGGCTAGGCAGCCCCAGCTGTGACCTACATATTTTGCCAAATCGTAGGGGAGCATAACCATTGTCACGTCCCTGGTGTTTACAAAATGATGACAGTGTACCTATCTCAAATGAGGTAACGCGTACCCACGCTTAGCCTAAATGCCAGAAAGACGCCGATTAATACTTAGTTCAAGGCTGCAGCAGGAAAACATTGGTTAAATTAAAAAAAACAATTAAAAGGAAAATTAAATGTAAACGGGTCAAGGATGGGTATTGAGATGTCATGGTTCTTTATTCTAAGTAAAGATAGGCATAAAAAAGGAGAAGTAGTAGGTTGAGACGAGGGAGAGAGAGCCAGAAAGTCGCTAGTTTTATAAGTAAATAGTTACTCATTTTATTGATCATTTGTACTGAATCCTGTATCTGCTTTATATATCTTTGTACATACATTTATTGTTTCAGGCTCAAGTTTAAAATAATTAAAACTCTAGAAAAGTATATCAACACTTTGTTACTTTATTGATTATTAAAGTGTTTGAAATATAGTTACGGCATCTCCGAACCTGCATAAGTCACAAGTTTATCTCATCATGATCTTCAAGACAAGCAAACATAATAAACAGGTGACACAATTGTCTGCCAGTGGTCGTTTAAGATTTTTCCTTTCGCCATCTGCACCTGTCCTCGGCAGTGGATTTTCTTTTAGTCTCAAATGTGTATCCCGCAGCCTTTGTGATTGACCTACAGCTGACTCGCTCTAAATCCGTATGCAAATAGGTGCTTTCTTCTATGTCAGCTAAGGCAAGTTGGTGCCTAATCTGGTCTTTAAAGCGTTCCTGTGGGGTACCTCTGTTACGTTGACCAACTTTTAGCTCACCAAAAAAAAAAAACTGCTTTCGGCATACGCTCTTCCCCATACGGGATAACTGTCCTGCCCAGTGTAACTGTCGGTCCATAAGAAGTCCCTCTATACTGCCCATACCGGCGTTTGCAAGGACCTCGCTGTTTGTAGTACGTTCCTGCCACCGCATGTCCATGATGGAGCGCTAGCATCTTTGGTGAAAGCGTTCAAGTAGTCTTAGCTGCTTTCTGTATCCTAATGGATGGATGAAGGAAGCCCCTGCTTGGTAGACGTTGATTTATTTATAAAATAAGACAATGCTACTTATAATGGGTCGCCAAGGCATTGAATTATATAATTATTTTATAAGGGAAGAGACGTTGTTGTTGTTTTCATTGCATTCATAAATGTTTAATACAGTTAAGATGACATAAACAAAGTCTCAACATTCAAGTATATACGTATATATAAGAACGTTGGGCCATGATTTATTTGGCACTAAAATGTAGACAGTTCTCACGAAAGCAATCTTTAACTGGATTGATTCGAAACATTTTTTTGATGGGGAAGAAGAAGACATTAGAATGGGTCTCAGCAAAAGGGATTTTTCTTGACATAAAATTATTTCCGACTGTTGTACATTGTTCTATTGTCGACTTTTGCTCGAAAAAAAAAATCTTACAAAGCTGTGACTTATTAGAAGATGTACACGCGCAAAAGTACCACAAAAGGCTCTTGCGTTATAGTTATGATCAGTGTTACTTCCTTCTCTATTAAACATAATTCGACGTGCTTTCTATGTGTTTTTCTACTATGCTGAATATTTTTCTCTAGATGACTTCTTCTTACTTTTAGAAAATACATTGTAGACGCCAGGAGATGAATTTCTGAAGTCCAGAACGCTTAAAAATGCTTAGCGTCGCTCGTTTCCTTAGATCTTTTTTCTGACTGGGTGACAGAGACATGCCGCCATTCCACTACTACCTCCAGAAAGAACAATTTCCAATGAGATTTACAACATAAATTTGAATTACAGACTTTTTGAGTAGGCCTATATAGGCAAAGAAAAACAAAAAGGAAATTTGATTTGTTATAATTATATGCCTTTAAGTTGTTTTTAATTACATTTAGAATTTAGAGCCCTCCAAGACTCGCACTTTGGTAGCTAACAGTGCTCATGTTTACACCCCTAGCTGGTCAATAGTGTTCAAACACATTTCAGGAGGGCATTACAAGGAAAAGAAATTGTTAAAAAAAAGGGCTGCTGCAGAATAATTTTTTTTTTATGTTAAATCTTCGTAGGACTACTATTAATTTTAATAAAAAAAAAAGATTTATCAAATAGATGAAGATCTAAACCTTTCATGTATTTTAAACTTTATTTATTAAATAGATCTATTTGTTATAAAATTCTGACATGCATGTTGAACGGTAATGGAGTACCAGTATTATGTGTGCGTTGACATGTGCAAGAGCCCTGAATGAATTGAACTTGCCATGGACTAAACATTTTACGTACATTTCTCCTAAGCTCGAGACTTTTGTAAACATTGTATACAATAATCTTTTTTTGTTTAATCTTTTGAAGCCGATACTAACTGAATGTGTTTTTCTATGTAAAAAATGTATACAAACAAAAGGAAATGTAGGTATCACTCTAAACTGTTTCCTTTGTTGAAGGTGAAATTTAAAAAAAAAGATAATTGAATTCTAGAGCGAGAGAGCGTTATGACGCCAAAGTGATAACAATTTAAAAAGGGGTCCGACCAATTGAACGTAATAAACTATAAATCATGTTACGGGTCAGAATTCAAAAAAAAAAAGTGTTTTACAGTAGCTGTTAGAGTTATAAAAATTATATAAATTAAATAAATCTATGCATACATTTTTTTTCAAAAGGGCGCTGCACTGTAGCGACATGTAATTTGTGCTTCATTATAGAATCCTAAATGCTGCTGGTAAAATCAGTTGCAAAAACAAACAAACCCCATTTGGGCAGTTGTTTGAGACAAACATCTATAAAAAAGATAAACAAGATCCTCGAAATAAAGAATCACCCTTTGTGTCAGGATTTTGTGATTTTACCATCACAAAAGAGATACAAGACACCGATAGCAATAACAAACAGACACAAACACTCTTTTGTTCACCTGGCAATCAAATCATTGAATAGGAACAATCTGATATAAACACATGTAAATTATGAGTGAATCTGGTATGAATGTACACTTATAGTTAAAATGTTTTGTTTTTTTTTGGTGTAATGCACAAATTGCAAGACAAATTTCCATATGGACAATAAAGATTATTATTATTATTATCATCAAGAGATAGCATATATGTAGGCTATATAGTTAGATAGGGCTTACATTTGCAAATAGTCTCTTATATATAAAGAACTTGCAACCTACGAGATTTGTATAAATATTTTAAAATAAAGACCTTGCCATCTAAGTGATCGATGTTGGGGTCATATGTTTCTGTGGCTCATAGCTAACTAGCACAACGACCAACCGCTTTAACTTTCACCCAACTAATGTCAGGTAGCCATTGTAGTTGGCGGGACTCAGAGGTGCTCTAAAAATCAGAAAAATTAAAAAGTTTTTACCCATAATTGAGCCTGAAGCTCCCCCTGTTCAGAAGCAAAGTACTTGACCACTTAGCCAGTATACCCATAACTATACTTTCTGAATTCTAATGCTAATGAATACAGACCATACTTTCTGAGATGGTATTTTCATGTCCTAAATGGTATGAAAACAAACTATACTTTAAACTAATGTATAATCAGTAAAATTAACATAGAAATTACATTTTTAATGAAGACGTATTAGATTTGTCTGAATGCTCATAGAAATACATCTTGTTTGTGCAACAGACTGTTGTTATTGCAAGTAAGTTTTGAAAATAAAATGTTAAGTTTAGACCACCATTTCCTTACAATATTCATAAAATTTACATTTCAATGCTGTTCAATTAAATGACTATTACGCCCTGATTAATAGGTCTTTGTGATTTGTATTTTCAGTTAAGAGTCATTAGCATAGAATGAATATATTTACTAAGACATAAAATACTAGAATTGGTGTTATTTGGCGTTGCCATGAATCAAAATGATACACTAAAATTGCACGAAAATAAAAACAGAGGCTAAATTTCTCTGTAACATCTTATGACTTTTAAGCATTTTAAATATAAATCATAAATGGGACAAAAAACTGCACCTAAAATAAAGGTTGATTGTAATATAACTATATAAAAGAAATTCAGGTTAAAGAGAATTAAAAAAAAAAATGAATACATTTTAGTAACGTAGTCATAAATGTTATTTCCATAAAAATATTTAAAAAATAGCAATACAAGCTACACAACCACCCCCTTCAAAAAAAAAAAAATTAAAATGTTCAAGATTGATAATAGAGTTTTTATTTTCTGAACAACATTTGTGAAACACAATAATTCATCAATAAAATGAAATATTAACCAAATAAACACATTGTAGAATAAAGTTACTTTCATATATAATCACAGTCAGTTACTTCAAAGTGTAAACAACAGGCAGAAATGTTGAAAATTCCATACTGAGAATAAGGAAAGACTATTTACTTAATTATCTTTTTTTAAACTTTTATAGCAATGAAATCTGTATAAGCAATGAAACATATAAAGTTTTCAAATTATCTGAACAACAAATTCTTCACCACACATTAAGACATTTCTTCTTTTTTGCATAAATAATCATTTCTCTTTTTTTTAATTTATTAAGAGTTCAACATTTCTGTAGTATTTTGCAATTTTTTTTTTTACATCATTTACTTATTCTGTAAGATTTAGTTATCTACAGGGTTCATAGCCAATTTCATTAATGATTTTACAGGTATTCAAGGTGGCTACGAACCCTGTATCCTAATCAATATAAGTCAACCAAAACAGCATCAATGTTAGATTAAATATTTTAAAGAATAAACAAGAAATGTTTGCATTTTCCAATGGTATTTAGATAAAGAAAAGTTAGGGGGGGGCCAAAAGAAGGGTAAAGTAATATATTTTAAATCTTCCTGAATAAATATTAAATACTCAAGATTTGCCTTTAAACAACTTGAATATTAAATTTCCATTTTTTTTTCTACATTGCAGTTAAAAAAAAAACTATTTAAAAAATTAGAGATCAACTTGACCTGAAACAGAATATTTATACTTCTGAACAAGTAATAAAACTATGAAAATCAGTTTTTATTTCATGCTCCTGACAGTGAAATATATTGCTATAATTCTGGTGGTGACAAAGATAGGATTAATGATGTTTAGCTAAAACAAATTTCCCAGGCCAGCGCTAGATGAGCGGTCAACCATGACAAGTTGTGACAGGTGGCGTGTTGCCACTCATACATTTTTGGCTGTAATTGATTGGACATTTAAGTGTTTCTTTATTTTTGAGCCCTGAGTTGTCAAGTTCTTTGAGCTGTGCAGTTTGACGAGAGCCTTGGATAGTAAAAGTCCTTACAATATGTACACTTTTTTCAGATTTGAATTAAAAAGAATAGCCTTAAATTAAGCCTACACAATCAATAGATCAATATCTAATTATGAAAGAAAAATGTTCAGAAATGTAAAATGTTGGAAGAAGTCTGCAACTGTAAAATAAAGAAAACTGTTTGTCATTTAGGGACATTGTATCACTTAAGACAAACTATAGTTATATTTACAAAATAAATATTCTATACTGGTACACTATTCAATGCAAAACAAAACAGCAACAAAATTTAGAGCAGATATGGCTAAAACTAAACTGCTGCCTGGTGTGTGCTTTGAACGTTTTTTTCCACAAATGTCTATAGGTAATTTAAATTTAGCCCACTGCCATCCTATGGCCTCATGCAGAAGGTTTGGGATGCGATATAGTTAAGTTAATTACTTTCTTTTTCCTACATGGTGATCTATAGTTCAGATGATGTAAAGGTCATCTGTTTCTGTGGCCCACAATTAACTAGGGTGTCATGTGGCCAGCACAATGGCCAACAACCTTTACTTTTCTCCAACTAATAATCAGAAACCGATTAAAGCTGGATCGACTTAGAGATGCCCTAAAGATCCAGCAACTAAAAATCCTAGTCTTCACCAAGATTCAAACCCCACATGATCCCTCGGTTCTGAAGCTATAACCATTTTACCACTCTAGGCGAAAATGAAATAATTTACAGTTCTGAAATGTCTAAAAACATATAAATGAATAAATGAAAATCAACTATGTTAAGTACTTAACATTCATAATTCTGGTTGATATAATTCAATATTAACAAGGGCAAAAAGAGCCAACAGTCATCGTTATCCCACAAACCTTTTTCTGTTTAGTTTTATTATCACCATATGTATATTATATACATACACATGCAGTTGAGAAATAAACAGATGGATATTATGACTCATATACTTGTACAAAAGTATAAATAATATATATAAAGACTTCAAGTATGCATCATGATTGTAAACAAGTTGGAAATGATTTGCAATCTTCGATTCTTCCCACATTTTGTTTAGTTGTTCTTGGGAACTTTCATAACATTACTGTTCAATGAGTTCACAAGGCTTGAATATCCTTACTGTAGTGTAATGTGTTGCTATCAGGCTAAAAGGTTAGTTCTACAAGAGCCTTAGTCACAACATCACTATCAATTTTTTATTAATTAGGTTAACAAATACAATGGCACTTGTTTTCTGAAGCACTGGTGTTTCGTCCCAGTTTATGAGAGTGTCAGGAATCAGTGCGACTTGATTATGGTGTCAGGTGATAAGATAATATTTATTGGTCCAATCAAAGGAAATTCAGTTTCACTACAATTGACAGGTGATAGCTTTATTTATTTTAACTTTGTTTAACAAGTTTTTAGATGTTCTTTCCGAGTTGAAGATAATCTGCTTCATAATCCAAACCTTTTGCAGGATGACAGGGGATATCTGTGGGCAGGGTATAAGCCCAGGACATCAAGATGACCAAACGACAGTCCAGGGCACATGCTGCATGACCTGACAGCCAACCATGAATTTATGTCAATCATTCAATTCAATTTATTGGCCTCCTTTAGTCCTTAGCTACTATGGTTCATCTCAAACACTTTTTCATATGGCTTCGGAGCCCTATTTTGTAGAGACACTCCCATCAATCATAACTTTTAGACAATCAATTTTTACTTTTCAGTTAATCCATACACTTAAAGGTCCGCAACACTTTGAAAACATTTAAATTATTATGTGTCTATGTGTCCTGGGTTGCAATTACTAATGGGAGCACTGTGCATGCACTTTGTCACAAATTGTTTGACTACTCTTGTAAGTATTCATCTTCATTTGTTGTTAACCTCAGGAGTAAGTCAATTATTCCATTTTAATTAGCAAGCACTGGTGAAAGTTAATCCATCTTGAGACTCAGAAAGCCAAAGTATTTACGTGTTGTGTGAAGCGTTTATCAGACACTAGGCACACTTGTATTATCATTGTTTTTTAGTATGAACCCGTTGGTGGCTTTTCAGATTGGAAGAATTAGAGAATTCTTTCTCACAAACTTGACATTTAAATGGTTTGTTGCCAGTATGAACAGACTGGTGGATTTTTAATGCTGTGGACTGGGCAAATTCTCTCTCGCATAATTGACATTTGAATGGCTTTTCACCAGAATGAAATAATTGGTGAACTTTCAATGTTGAAGACTGAGTGAATGCCCGCTCACAAAGTGGACATTTGTATGGCTTTTCACCAGAGTGAATCCTAAAGTGGTATTTCAGTGCTGATGACTGCAAGAATGCTTTATCACATATCTTACATTTGTATGATCTTTCACCGGAATGAACCAGAAGATGTTTTTTTAACTGTGATAAGATAGAAAATTGTTTTTGACAATGTACGCATTTGAATTTTTTTTCCCCAGTATGAACAACCTGGTGGGTTTTTAAGCCTGATAAGCTATAAAATTGTTTAGGGCATGTTTGACATAAAAATATTCTTTTCGGAGGAGCTCTGGTATGAATTAACTGATGCCTTTGTAGATATGCAAAATGAGAGAATTCTTTCTGACAAATTTGGCATTTAGATGGATTTTCCACAGAATGAATTATTTGGTGTGTTTTCAATGATCTAGAAGAACAGAATTCTTTCTCACACACTTTACATTTGTATGGTTTCTCAACAGAATGAACCAAAAGGTGATTTCTCAAATAACGTTTATGAAAAAATTCTTTTGGGCAGTGTAAGCATTGATATGCTCTTACCCCAGAATGTACCAATAAGTGGTTTTTCAAACTTGAAGACCGAGAAAATATCTTTGAACATATGTGACATTTGAATGATGTTTCATCAGAATGAACCAAAAGGTGATATTTCCAAAATCGACGCTCATTAAATTCTTTTGGACAGTGTAAGCATTTGAATGGTTTTACCCCAGAATGTACTGATAGGTGGTTTTTCAAACCTGATGATCGAGAAAAAATCTTTGGACATATGTGACATTTATATTGTTTTTCACCAGTATGAAGAACTTGGTGTCTTTTTAAGTTTTGAGAGTAAGTGAATTCTTTTAGGCATGTTTCACACCGAAATTCTTTTTTTTGGTTTGAATGAACTGACTGATTTGTCGTATCTCTTTTATGTTTTGTCATCATATAAGAAAATAATGTTTTATCTAAACTGTCCTTTGCTTCAGCATTGACTTGAGAAGTTTTTTGCTGTCTTTCATCTGTTGGTGTTCTTACATTTAGATCTTCCTCTAGTTTTATGACTTTTTCCTGGTTAATAGAAGAAAACAATCACTGTTATCTTATACTTCTTACTGATACATTTTCTTCAAAAATTATATAAGATAAGATAATATAACTTTATTGCAAAAACAAACATTTACACACAACATGCGTACACACCTACACACACACAACCAGTGCTTTAAGAATTAGACTTTTATGAACTTCTCAGTGATGACAGATGACCTTGCACTACTCTGACTGAAAGTGGGATAAAGGAAGTTTTTTTTAAAAATCTTTCTCTTTTAGTTCTAATGGAAAGGAGACGACCACTTCATTGAGATCTGATTTAACAGTGGTTTAATTGATGCAGGTTGTCTTTAAGAATTATGAGCGTTTTGGAAAGGCATCTTTCATGAAAAAGATCTTTAAGAGATGGTAGCTGTGTTTGAATGATATATGATTAGTCTATTTAGATGTTGTCCTTGTGCCAGTGAAGTACTACCATATCATCAGATGGCTGCTGTATAGGAAAGTTGGATTGTAAAGATTTTTGCTGAAATTGATTGCTTCTATTAAACACTTTTGGCCTGACACAGAACATTTAGTTTGACTTTGAAGCCAAAAGTTCATTACATTAGCTGCGGTGGACAACATATGAACATGATAGCTTGAAATTTGAAAAAATCTAATCTAATCTGAAATCCAAATAGTAAAGTATCCCTTTAGAAGTAGTGACCTATCAGTGATGTTAATGCAAAGCACATCTAATTCTATGGCTAAAGGTTAACGAGAGTGTGATGAGCATCAAGACCAAAGACCTTCTCCAGTTGCCTCACATATACATCAATTACTCCCATTCATAATTCATTGAAATATAGTTAAAAAGAATTATAAAAAATATTTGCTTTTTTATGATCATCATCATCATCAAACTCTATTTAAGTGAGGGCTTGAGAGGCTCAAATCCTCTCTTGCAAAAGCCCTGGACAGAAACCCTGCTGTAATGCATAGTGCATGCATGTCACCATACAGGTCAAGAATTTCTGGTTTCCCAGACCTGTCGAGGCAGAGATAAGCAAGTTTGGGGCAGTCAGACAGAATATGAGGCACGGTTTCCTCTTCTTCCCCGCAGCGGGGGCACCGTGAATCAAAATTTGGCCATAGCCATGAGAAATATGAGCCAACAGAACAGTGGCCTGTCCTGCACTGTGCTATAATAGCTTGCTCAAGCCTGGACAGCCTACACCATGGGAAGTGCGGTCAGGGAGCCTCATGCGCTCCTAGGCTCCACAGGCTTTTTGGGACTTGTCCCAGCACTCAAACCACTTTTCCATTTCTATATAGTGATAGCATGATGAAAACTCACAGCCTGCTCGATGGGTGGTGTTCGCCCTCCCTAGAGAGTCAAGGAGTCTGCAATAGTGTTGCCAGTCACACCTATATGACTCAGTACCCAATGCATTATTACAGGGGTGCCATAGTGTTGCTTTATGTTGTGTGAGACCATGATGACAGTGTCGATATTGGGGGGCCATGGTCCAGGGCTTTTTTATTATTACATTATATAAATGGTGTTATCATGATTGCTTTAACAAGCTACACATTTAGTATTGCATAACCATTTACAGCTACATCATCAAATACTAAACTCAGACACAAAGGTAAATAATGTTTTATAGATAATGTTTAAAATTTATCATAAAATATATCATTATTATCATATTAGTAATATCTTGCCTGGTGCTTAGTTTCAATAAGTGAATCAAAAGTTGGATCAAAGTTTGACAACTCTGTTTGGCCAGGTAACTGATTCTCAACCTTTATTTCAATTTTCAAATCTAATGTAAAGTTTTCTTGCGTGTCTGTATTCTTTATATTTTTGTGAATTTCTTTTTCACTTGACTTCATAGACATAACTGCTTCATCCATGTTTCATCTAGATTGCCTGTTGACAATAATTAGTTGTATGTCCATCAAGACATACTTTTATTTTATCAATCTTGAATACACAGTATTTTCTGTAACAAACATTTAAAACAAACATAAATATAATTATAAAATTCAACTTGGTTGGTGACTAAATTTTTCTATAAAAAAATGAATACCGCTACTCATAAAACAAGAGTAAACTAATTAAAAAAAAAATAAAAAAAAAGGTTTAAAGCCTTTGAGCTGAATAAATAACAAATGAACATAATATGTAACAACTATTACTATTGAGAAAAGATGGAGAAAATAAGGCTTTATGAGGATCATGAACCATGGTCCTCTGACTTAGTATTATTACTAGGGTGCCATGGCATTGGTTTATATTGTGCGAAGCCATGATGACAGTGTAGATATTGTTGGGCCATGGTTCAAAGTCTTTGCAAAGCCTGTAGTACAGATTTCGACTCATTGCATTGAGAGTCAATGAAATTTAAGGCTTTACAAATCTTAATGACCTCCGCATCAAAACTGCAAACATTACCATATGGCTCAAAGATTTTAGCCTGCTCTCCCTGAGTTTATTGATGCTGACCCATCAGCAGGGCCGGCTTTAGCTCACTGCAACCTTTGCGTCCACAGTGGGCTACGCACTTTCATAGGCCCCGTGTTAATTCTAGGTGTAAATTGTTAAATTAAACCATTATATATATATATATAATAACAGGGTTTCCGTGGCCCCCTTATTTTCCAGTGCCTCCTGGAAATCTCCCGAAATAGCAAAATATACGAAAAAGTCCATGAAATCTCCTGAAATTATTAACATCATCTGAAAACTCATAAAAATCTTCTAAAAAATAGACAAAATTGTCAATTTGAGGTTCCAATCCTACGCCCGATAAAAAAAAATGGAAATCATTTAATAAAAATTTTATTGCAAATCCAAATCTATTTTCAAATAAAAAATCTTAATTTTGACATTATGCTTATTCCTACCCAGACTGGGCCCCACGCAATCCATTTCGCATAGGGCCCCACGCAATCCATTTCGCATAGGTCCCCACAATCATTAGGGCCTGCCATGCCCATCAGTATAGGCCTATAATATGCGTAAAATTGGCGTCACGTAGATCTATATAATATTTCTATCTTAGACTAGCTGGATCTATATTATCACTCTATTATTCTATGTCTATGGTCATATTACTAAATAGTAGGCCTATGTCAGTAGTTGAAATATGACTTAAATTTATATTTTTAAAATTTAAGAAGCTATAGATCTAAAAGAAGATATTGCTTACATGACACATTGTAATAATTGTATGCTTATTTTTCAGAATAACTAACTAGATTCTAGAAGCCTAAATTATACATCTAATATGTTCTCTAGACTATTAGTATTATTAATTATTATATTAATAGTACTAAGGCCTAACAGATCTAGATTTAGATCAATTTCTAGAAGAACTCTGATAAATTATTAAATACTAGTCGACCGGCGGCGTAGCATACGCCGCTATTTTCTGTAGCCGGTCTTAGGCCACTGCAACCTATGCGACCGCAGTGGGCCCCCACTTTCAAAGGATTCACACTTTCATAGGACCTGCGCTAATTCAAGGTGTATAAATTATTAAATTAAACAATTTTTTTACTTAAAACAGATTTCCCGAGCCCTCATGTCGATTTACCAGAAGGTCAACAATTCTCAAAGATAGACTGAAACATTTGGTAATTCTTGCTATTGAGCGGGATCTATGTGGGAAACAGAATTATTATGATATACTGTATGACTTTGCTACACGCAAGGCTCGTAAAGTAATTCTGTACGTAGTAAAGAATGAATAAAATGCAAAGACGAATTTTTTTTCTAATACAAACTCTAAAATTTCACTTATTATCCGCTTCCCTACCCAAACTTGGCCCCGCGAAATCCATTTTTCATAGAGCCCCACAATGATTAAGTCCGGCCCTGCTATTTAGTAGATTACTTAGATTAGTTCCTAGTGCAAACCTCCCGCTGGACAAAGGGGGATGGGATCAGGCAGGGTTTGATAAATTTAAACGACAGTCAAGCACGCAGCCAGTCATCTGTAATGTGAATACTACTCTTATTTTCTCGTGAACTATCCGCAGAAATAAGAGAGTGATCTTTCCTTTACTTCTTGTTTAAACTGTTGAGGGAGGAAGAGAATTATATATATAGATATGCTGCTGGTCGTGCGGTTTGTGCGCAAGACTGCCATTCGGATTTATCGACGGTGGAGGGTTCAAACCTGCCCACTCCCATCCCCCATCGTCCTACAGGAGGTTTGGACTAGGAAGTAAACTATCTTCAACTCTGAAGAAACATCCGAAACATGTAAAACATTTTACAATTTTTTTTTTACTTTTTAAGATTTAAACTCTACCAGAATGACCAGATGCCAAATCTAGTACTACCAATAGACTATAGCCAATGGGAAGATCTAGTTATATTTTTAATATTATAAAATATTATAGATCTAGTAAATTCTAGTACCATCTGCCATCTATTACTTATTTACTCTAACTAATGACTCTAATAAAAAAAAGTCTAGTTCTAAAGTCTATTTCTCTGTAGTCTGACTCTACTCTACAGTTACAGTACTACTAGACTAGTAGAGTAGTAGTACTACAGTGCTACTATCTAGTATAATTACTATACTATAAATAGTATAAACTAGATCTATCTAGATCTAGTACTCATAGTACTACTAGATTTAGATTGACTAGATCTAGAATCTTGATTCTAGATTGGTATCTAGATCTACTATCAGTTGTATCAGTATCATCTAATCTAGTTAACTAGTACTGACCGTACTCAGTTCAGTAGCTTAGTTATAAAATATTATTACTTAATAACTTATAATATATATATAGACATTATGGATCTAGTAATAGTAAGATCTAGACTAGAATCTAGCTAGATTATTCTAGATCTAAAATCTAAAGTAAAGGCACTAAAAGGCAGCACTAACTTTTTCATGATAGAAAAGATTATCTAAATAGATCTAGATCTCCATCTATAAATTATATAGAATAATTATATTAGTTAGATTCTATACATAGTTTGCATAGACCTAGATCTAAATATATTAAATATTATATATATAGGTCTAGTATAGATTACAATCCAGTCTTTATATTATATAGGTTATACCACTCAATAGTTTGGGAGTAGCATCCCCTGTAACTGTTGTCAACCAATATGGCGTATAAATAGACAGTTGATTTGTTTGTTACAAACTTAATACTAGTAACTAGAGCTAAGAGTTTTGTAATCAATCATTTATGATAATTAACAAGGGACTTCATCGATAAGGGCACGAACCGGTGACCCCCTAAACGGCTACTCCGCCTAGCAGTACCCAGGGCCGGTCTTTGGCCACTGCAACCTATGAGTAGCGAAGCGAATTCTATGTCACATGTGTAAATTATTAAATTACACCATTTTAACTTATTATTAAAATGTTCCTAAAAATTCTCCTGAAATTATAAAATATAAGAAAAAGTCATGAAAATCTGAAATCTTCTGGAAACTGATGCATATCTCCTTAAAATAGACAAAAATTGTCATTTAGGGGTGTCATTCAATATGATTGACTATGGAAAACGCCAATTCTACTCGCGATTAAAAAACCAAACGGCATTGTCAGCTTTCATTTAATAAAAATTTAATAATAAGCCGAATTTTAACCAAAACAAGAAGTTCAAAGACTTAATTTACTTTAATAGTCACTGGCATACAAATATAGATCTAAACTCTAAACCTATCTATCTCGACCAATTTTTAAAAAAGCGATATTTTGCTAGTCGATAGTAAATGTAAAAGGCAGATAATGTTTATCAGCTTTTTGGAAAACCACTATCTACTGTAGATGGCTCGTAAAGTTAATTAGACAGTGATTTTGTACTTAGTAAACTATAAATAAAATGCAAAAACGAATTTATTGTCTAATACAAAATCTTATTTTTCACTTAATATCCTTATAATAACCCAAATTAGTCCCCGCGCAATCCGTTTCGCACAGGGCCCCGCAACCTGTAGGACAGGCCCAGGCAGTGCTAAGCAAACTCTAAACATTATAATAATAATAAGGCTTGTCTTCGAGTCCGAAGATTAGTGAGGAATGCAGTATTACCCGTGGCTGCGCAGCCCCAGCTGTAACCTACATATTTTGCCACATCCAGGGCAAGCATAACCATTGTCCGCAGGTGGTCGATTTACATTTTCTTTTCGCCGTCAGCGTTTGTCCTCGGCAGCGGATTTTCTGTTGGTCTCAAATATGTATCTCGCGGCCTTCGTGAGTGACCTCCAGTTGTCTCGTACTAATAATATATATACATGCTGAGACTAACCCATTGTAGCATGATCCACATGTATCTGGTAAGTGTTCTGTACGGATTACCTGTCTCCGTACAGGGCAAAACCCCCGCATGCACCATTTATATAATTTACATGATCAGTAATTTAACATAGCATCTGAGCATCCTGCAGTCGTTGAGTAGGCCTATGTGTTCTACTGTCTCGTCTTCTGTATAACAGTGTCGACGTCTGTTTCTTTTGAATCTTAGCAAAATGGGTTCCTTCTAGACTTTGTTCCGTGTGAAAACGTCCAAAAATTGTTTGATCCTTTCTGTCTAGCTACCAGCACTAGTCCTTCTTAAGTGGGCGTTTTAGAAGCTTTCAGACTTCCCGTCCCATGCTACCAGTAACAATGGTTCCCAGCTATCGTACCATTTGAACTTTATCCATTCACAAATCCTGGCTTTTGATCTCTCTTTATGTTTGCGTCTCCTCTGGTGGGTCAATAGGCGTTCCCTGCTTCGTCAAACTTTCGGCTCGTTCGTTTCCTTTCATATTCCTCAATGCGATCGTATCCATTGCATCACCATACGTACCCTGTGTTTTCCTCCTCTTCAAGCCCGCCTTTTTTGCCTTTTCCAATGGGGTTGGCCACATCTCTGAGGTCTCGAGCGCTTGTAGGCAGAAAAATAGTCTGTAAAAATGTTCATGTATTCGGAAAAGGGCTAACATTGCAGGAGCCTATCAACTTTTTCTAGCATGACTCTGCACGCTCGACTGTTGCAAAGCTCCCAGACATTATTTATGTTTATTTATGTATGAAACGGTATAACACTAGTTAATTCAACCACTCACTCGTATGGGCTGGGACTATGAAAATGGAGCATGAGACAGTTTCTTATATTACCTGTTAAGAACCTCCAAATTAGAGAAAGGCTCAACCTGTCACTAGTCTCCATAGGGCTGATCAAATCCAGCATAAGTTCTAAACCCCGACAGACACAGTTCCTCTTAGAAGCAACCATAATCTCCTTCCACTTGAGAAACACAATCCATGTCAAAATGAGGCAAGAGAAATTACCAACTAGGAAGTTTTGTGAAGAGCCAGACATCCGCACTGTTAGCAACAGTAGACGCCTTAGGTGGCTTGATCATACACACCGAATACCACAGTGTCGATGTCCACAAGATATATTTTATGGTGATCTAATGACCTATTTTTTAGGGGGACAGAGCTGCAACTTGCCCATTCTTAAGATACACCGATGTATGTAATCGAATTATGAATGTTCAACATCAACAGTAGGGAGAGAACTCTATGCACAGATGTATCAGTAGCATGTCGGCGTGATTTAATACATTGTGTTTTTTTGTTTTTTTTTATGGATGAAGAGTTATTATATCGGGCTACGAATGTGAAGTTTCCACGTGATGTAAACTAATTGTTTTGCACTTGTATGACTGGGAGAGTTAATTCAGCGCTTGGAATTAGTTGTTTCTGAGAGTGGAATAGATTATGTATATTACTGCTGTCACTCTGTTGTTTTTTTTCGTAGTAAAGTTCTTATTTTTCATGAATATCAGGAGTTTTTTTTTTGTGGAATCTATTTAGTAGAAACGTTTATATGTAATCAATGTTGTCAGAATCATAGTACTTTAAAGTACCCATTTTTTCCAGTAAGATTATGACAGGCTCAGACATAAAGAAGAAGTTCTGGAACGCATATGGTGAACACGGCAGAAGTGATAAAAAAATGGTGAAAACGCTGTATCGTCACGTGATTACAAAGATTACCTATGACCGTGAATGTGTCAAGAAATAGCTTTTTGGTCACATGAGAAGTTGCAAGGGGAAAAGATCATTTCTCGAGACATAAAATTGAACAGACATAAACACGATAGGCCTACTTACTTTTAAACAAAATTTAAATACATGTTTGATCAAATATAATCAAAGCTTACGAAAGGCTTTCTGTCTTAAAGAAAGACAAATGAATTGGCAAGCTGGTCATTTGTATGCAGATGAGTTGTCATGTATAAAGCGAGACGAATCGCTATAGAAGGCCTGAACACAGACCGGCGACGTCGCAATCTTTGGGCAGCTTCATGCTTTCTATAGCGATTTGTTAAACCTTGGGATCTATGTAAAAGTAATCTCTTTCTCTGGTCAGGGTGTCATGTGGCCAGCACAACGACCAATCGCCCAACTTAAGTCAGGTTCCAATTAGAGCTGAATGGATTCAGGTGAGACCTTAAAATAAGATCAATATAATAATAGCTTTATACAAAGTGACTGAGAAGTGCTTTGGAGAAAAATTGCAATGGAAAAGGGGCTGGGGTGAGTGTTAATTTTTTTTTTTAAGTTAGCGAGGTGATATATGTCTAAGTAAATGGACCTCATTCACCAATCGTAAACAAACAACATTTAGCCACGTGGTTCTCTATCTCTTCTATACAAATTACGTAATCCATAAAGGCTGTCACGTGGCAGTTTCTTTCCATTGTTTTATCAATATTATCACGTGGCTGAATGTTGTTTGTATGCGATTGGTGAATGAGTTCCATTGAGCTAGCTCTGGCTGTATGGGTTACCCACATAAATCTAAGTAGTTTCTTCATATTTAAATAGTTTCCTAGTAGTTTCCTAAGAGTCAAATCAATATTGATAATTTAGGAGCGGAAATAATATGTTGGTGTTATATTCATTGCCAAACGCTTAAGAGGACATTTTTGCTTTGACTCTTGTTTTTTTTTAAATTACATACTTCTTGTAATTGTCTTGTCGATCTACGTCAGACTTTTATTTTAAAATCTTTCTTTGCATTATTAACTTAAAAGTTCTGCCTGACGACGCTTCCTTCTTGATCTTTATTTCCTGTTCACTGCTTAGCAGGCTCCTGTTTAAAATGCAAGAGTAGTGTTTTCACTTAGCTGCATTCGGCCTTCTCAGAAACTGACGTCAGCACGTTTTCTTTCAAAATTTTGGCGTGGTTCCGCGTAGTTCTCGCTGATTCTGTTCATTAATTTCAGCATACAATATTCCTCGGCTTGGCTTTTCGTTCTGTTCATGTCGATGACAGGGTTAGAAATGTCGTAGACAAAAAAAAAACAACATCGATGTTCACAGGGACAGGATGCAGAGTTCCCGTTTATAGATGTCGAGTAAAATCAATAACCTCGGTGGAGTGCGAA
The DNA here is from genome assembly GCA_030265305.1 of Biomphalaria pfeifferi. NCBI lineage: Eukaryota > Metazoa > Mollusca > Gastropoda > Planorbidae > Biomphalaria > Biomphalaria pfeifferi. The sequence continues at coordinate 3,957,638 of JASAOG010000012.1, forward strand.
GCTAGAAATGTCGGTCAGTTTTCTGTCGCACATTTGGATTTAACTAAACATCTGAATACAGATTCACAGTGGAATACGAAGCTAGAAATGTCGGTCAGTTTTCTGTCGCACATTTGGATGTAACTAAACATCTGAATACAGATTGTAATTTTCAATTGGAACTTTCTAGCAAGCCTCCAACATTTAAATGTTTGTCTTATAGTTTAAGTAGCAGTCGCTATAGGTACTTTTGCCTATCATTACAGTTTTCCATAATAACAGTATTTATCAATGGGCTGCAATTTTAACTTACTTTAAAATGTATGAGCGGAAATACAAATGTGCAAGAACCAAAAGTGAAGCAATCGTTTCTAAAGTTTTGGACCCTATGTAATGAACAAAGCAAAGAAGTTAGTGATATCAAGTTTTTGAAAGGGTTCACGGCCCCACAATAAAGTAAAAGTGTTTCCCGCGATGACACGCTTCTTTGTGCCACGCTTCGTGTCAGTTTGTCGATTTAGAATATAGCAAAACTTTGGACCATGGAAAGACCAGGGGGTTAGCTCTGAAACCTTTGCTGAAGAGACTGTTTAATTATATCCTGATTTGAAATCAAATTTCTATTCACAAGCGAAGTGTCACACCATGATCGAAAGCTCCTTTGATAAGCCCTTGTTTGTAAAATGTTTTACATGTTTCGGATGTTCCTTCAGAGTTGAAGATAGTTTACTTCCTAGTCCAAACCTCCCGCAGGACGACGGGGGATCGGAGCGGGCAGGGTTTGAACCCGGGACCATCGATAAATCCAAACGACAGTCCAGCGCGCAAACCGCACGACCAGGCAGCCATCCAAGCCCTTGAGCTTGATTTCAGCTGCATTTTGTACACAATATTGCTTCAATATTCCAAGTAGCAGTTCCGTTTTCTTAAAGTATTCTTTGTCTAAGAAGTATTCATGCGACTCGTCACTTGAATGACGCGATGTGATTAGAAAAAGGGATGTAGCAGCGACCGGGTATTTCTGGGAGAGGTTAATACTTTCAAATGCATTGCACAGAAAGATGTTTTATCTCGGAAAACGTTTCAGAAAACCAGGAATTATTTAAATTACCGTGTGTGTGTATAACTACATAGTGGTAAATTGTACGTGTGTACATTCTGATGTATTGTAATAAAGTCACAGCTATTGAAAAAAAAAATTAAGTCTGCCCTTGTTACGTCTCTTGATTGACATGTGTCCCGCTTTCAATCCTCAAGCTACATAGGATTAGATCTATAAATAGTACAAAGAATCATACCATAACAGACTCGCAGAACTTGCAGAGAATTTTAAGCCTTTCTGAATGTTCAACTCATAATTGGGCTGTGGGTGGTAGCCTTATATGTTGTTTTTTTCCGGTTTTAAAATGTCATGGACAAATCTGTATGTAATATTTTAAGTACGCTTAAGTTAGAAGGGCGATTGGTCAACGATACTGCGAAAAGATTTCTATCCTAACAGAAGGTAAGCCTAACCTGACAACTTTTTTTACAGAGAAAAAAATTTGTCATTAATACAAGAATTGAAAGTAAGCTTTTTGTTTTCGGTTCCTACAACTAGCTCACATCATTTATCGTGACTGCCTATTTAATTAACGTTTCAGAAAATCGCTTTATTCATTATTGAATATATATTTATTTATAGTTACCGTTAAAGACAGTCAGGGTTATCTTTAAATCGTTTATCCTGACATTCTAGTAACAAATTAGTAAACAATAGTAACAGCTAACTTGTCCGTAAACACCAACATTGACATAACTGGCCAACGCAGTAGTTACTTGCACCTTTATTTAATTGCCATAATATATGATTAGCCTAAATGATGAGAAACATTCAAAACATAGTTTGGCAACTTGTTAAAAATGTAATATACATCCTCGAGCATGCATCAGTGAAATAAGCAACTATAGTTTAACACTTAACAGCTTTAACTACAAGCGCACCTCTTCATTACCATGGCCCCACCGCTTCCAATGTAACTCAACAAATAACAACTGCGATCCAAGCCTCAGGTAAGTCCAACTTTGTACCTAGTTCAGGGCCGGCCTTAGGCAAACTAGGCAGCCGCCTAGGGCGTCCGATTGATGGGGGGGCCTCACACAGGACTCAAAACAATTTTTAGAGAAGAAATAACTAAACTTATGTCCAATGTTCCCTTTGGAGTACACTATGAGATAAATTGCGTTATTTTGTTTTCGCTGTTTATTTTTAATGTTTCTATGTCATTTGGTGGCACCAAAGTCACTTCACCTAGGACCTCCTGTTATCTAAGGCTGTCCCTGCCTAGTTCCCATGTACAGTACAAACAGGAGGCGTTACAGAGCCATAAAAAAACAATATCCATCATAGTCTAATAGGACCAACTAAGCAAAATAACAGCCAAGATGCGTTTTAATATTCAGCATGCAAAAGAACTGATGCTATAAAGATATAGGTACGCACCGACAGAGACCAATTATTCATCTATTGGACTCATGAGTTCTAGTTACAATACATAGTTTTTTTTTCCTATTACTAAGTATCTGTTAAATTTTATTTTTCGCATATGGTCGCCCCCATGTTAAGGTACGATACGATCTCTCTTTTATTAATATGTATCTTAAATATATAATTAATGAAAAATTATCATATTAATGTGTTATCCGTTTAGTAATAATTAAACTTTGAAATCTTCTGGTTAGGGGTTACTGTCAAAGTCTCGCTTGACGTTTACCGTTATTCGTTCACCTTGGGTCAAGAGGGTGAAAAGCACGCGAAACCTTGGACCTAGAAAGAGGAAGTAAGAATGACCAATTTGACTTTTAGCCAGTAGTAATTTTAGGTCATTTGGGAGTAGTCACTTGAAGTCAGTAGAGACAGTATACATATTTTTAGTAGTTGCTTTCAGTACTTAGAGTTGGAATCTATTGTTACCCGATGTGACGCTAGCGTATTTCAGAAGTGAAATTCTATTCTAAAGGACTTGTATATTTGATACCGTTGTTATGCAAATGTAATTATATATCAAATTGGATTATCTTTGTGTAACTGACAATAAGTTGCAGTATATTGTTGTTATTGAATAAACGTATTTTTTGCCTGCTCAAATGAGATTCAGGTCAACCTATTCTATGTTTGTTACCTGTGAAGTGTAGCTCCAGGAAGAACGAACTCAGCACTCTGGAACTCCACACACATTGATAAAAAACACGTCGTTTACATTTTGGTGATTAGTATAAGTGTAATATTTACATCTGTCACCCAAACAAACCGTTTAGAGTCACCTATTAGGCTTTAAGGAAAGAATTTAGATGCAAAGCAGAGTGGTCAAATTAATTTTTACACATTTACATACATAAACTATACTGTACTATAAAGCTTTCAAATACAAGTCGGGGTGGCTTAGTGGCTTGTAATGCGGTCTTTAAATGTGATACCTAAGATCCTTCTGTAGCATCTACATTCCATTGCTAGGAACCTCCTCTCTAGCTCTGCAGTCCGCGTCCAAGACTCACAAGCATATAAAAATGTTGCCATGACCAGGCAGCGCATCAGTATGATTTTGGTGTCGAGGGCTAAGCCTTTGTCTTTCCATATTATTTTAAGTTTTGAAAGGGCTGCTGTGGACTGTGCTATTCAGGCCAGTAGTTCGGGTTTCGTTCCCTCATCTGAGACAATAGCTCTGAGGTATTTAAAGCTGCTAACACTAGTCAGCTTTATACCTCCAATACTGATGCCCTTTTTAAAGCCCTGGTCATATTTTTTTTCGGCATTTATTTGCATGCCATGTGCTGCGGAAGTCTTGTCAATGTGCATCACCAGGTCAGCTAGTTCTTCTTCTTTCCCTGCTAGGCCGTCAATTTCATCTGCGAAGCGCAAGTTAGTAATTCTTCTTCCTCCAATGCCTACAGTACCTTCATAGCCCTCGAGAGCATATTCCATTATCCTTTCAAAGAAGACATTGAAAAGTGTTGGCGAAAGTAGGCAGCCTTGTCTCACTCCAGCTGTAGTTTGGAACAGTTCAACAACAGTTTATTTGTATTTAATAAGGGAGCGAACAAATATATGAGAACTAAATATCTCGACTATTGCTGATAGTAAAGAGTTGTGTGCCCTTTTATTTCTAAAACTAGGCTCGATTACTATGTGTCCAATTGTTGCTCTCAGAGCAGATTCTTTCTGCTGAAGATTATTTTTTATTGTTACAAAGCTTATATCAAATCAGTGTGTCTGGTAACAAGTTTGTTTATGTTATTTCTCTCACACCCAATCTCGGATTCATCGGAAATTGGCACCATTATCTTTTTTACCTGACAACACAATAATCAATTTAAAAAAATAACCAATTAGTTAATTAACTATTGTATTAGATTATTTTGTTTGGCATCTTGAACAAGGGCAAGAAGTCGCACTTGACAGATGTGGTTGCATAAGTTTAATTAGTCCCCTTGAGGATTATTAAGATCCTGTATTTAAAAAAAAACGATCATGTAAACATTCACCAAGATACTCTCATATTCCCTCCCCCTTTCCCAACTGGTCCAGACAAATGATAGGATCATAGCGTATTGAGAAGGCTAAAAGCTGAACCAAAAGAATTGGTAAAAATATTTATATCGCAAGATTTATATGTTTAGGTCAACCATGTGTATACAATTATTGATACAATTACACTTAATATAAGCTTTGTTTTTCATAAGTATTATGTATGTTTTACTTGTTTAAACTAACGAATTGGTTTTCAGAAATCCCAAATTAAAAGTTATCCTTAAACGATTTTTAAAAGCGTAAGTTCATTTTGCAATCTAATTCTGAGAATTACAACATAAAAAAAGGAGAGTGCCTTTCTTTATTTAAATTAGAACCGGCACTAATATAATTTATCTGATAAAAAGGCGAAATGTTAATTGTAATAATGTGCTGAAATTATTTTTTAGAGGAAGGAATTGGCTGATAATTAAAATTTAACGATTCTTCAAATAATAGGTCTTGGTTTATCTGGAGAACATTTCAGAGCTACAATGGAAGAATTTAGTAACATTTTAAAAGGTAAAAATATATGTTTCCAAAAAAATACGATTGCATGCAATATTTCTAGTATAAATATCGTAAGAATTACAGTTTATTATTTTCAATTGTTTTCTAATGACAGAACATTCGAAACACCAATTTACTAATATCAATATGGAAGAACTATTAGGCAAGTCCAATTTGTTTATTTTGTTTTAAGTAAACCCGCTCATGCTAAACTGTAAATATTATTTATATACAATAGGTATATTATTTTATTAATATTGTAGGAAGTCTCTAATCAAGTAACATATATGTCCCCGCATCAGCAAGAAAATCAGGCCACCATAAAACAAAACATGTACATTTTTAAAAAGACCCAATTAGTCAATTAATTATTGGTAATTAATTGATTATTTTGTTTGATATCGAATAAGGAAAATAACTTGTACATTATTGGTTTAGTTGTAAGGGCGGAGTTCTTTCCCATTAAATAAACTTTAAAAAAATACTATAGATATTTTGCTTGTTTTGCAGTTCCAAATGCAAAAGAAATACTAAAATTGCCTGCTTTAAGGTCAGAAATATTAGAGCTAAATGCTTTTGCGTTTTCTGAGTATTTCAAGTTCAAGTTTAGCTGTTGCTGTGAAGATGGGCGTTTATTGTTACAAATAGCTTTGAACTTATTGGGTCAAGCACCCGAAGCCGAGAAAAGAAATGTAAAAAAGTTAAAATTGTTTGAGGTGATAGACTGGGTGCTACTGATGCTAATGTGTATTATAGGACAGAATGATTGCGTCAACTGGAGCTAAAGTGAATGGATTAGACGAAAATGTTTTCTCAGCACTGATGGCTGCATCTCAAAATGGGCATAAGGACACAGTTAAATTACTTTTAAAACATGGAGCATTAGTAAATGCTATAGTAACAGATGAATCTACAGCCACCGTGTTTGCTTCCCTAAAAGGGCACGCAAAGATTGTAGAATTACTTACAGAACATGAAGCTTTAGTAAATCCTATAGTAACAGATGAATCTACAGCCATCATGTTTGCTTCCCTAAAAGGGCACGCAAAGATTGTAGAATTACTTATAGAACATGGAGCTTTAGTAAATCCTATAGTAACAGATGAATTTACAGCCATCATGTTTGCTTCCCTAAAAGGGCACGCAAAGATTGTAGAATAACGTATAGGACATGGAGCATTAGTAAATGCTATAGTAGCAGATGAATCTACAGCCATCATGTTTGCTACCCTAAAAGGGCACGCAAAGATTGTAGAATTACGTATAGGACATGGAGCATTAGTAAATGCTATAGTAACAGATGAATCTACAGCCATCATGTTTGCTTCCCTAAAAGGGCACGCAAAGATTGTAGAATTACGTATAGGACATGGAGCATTAGTAAATGCTATAGTAACAGATTAATCTACAGCCATCATGTTTGCTACCCTAAAAGGGCACGCAAAGATTATAGAATTACGTATCGGACATGGAGTTTTAGTAAATGCTATAGTAACAGATGAATCTACAGCCATCATGTTTGCTACCCTAAAAGGGCACGCAAAGATTATAGAATTACGTATCGGACATGGAGTTTTAGTAAATGCTATAGTAAAATATGAATCTACAGCCATCATGTTTGCTACCCTTAAAGGGCACGCAAAGATTGTAGAATTACTTATAGAACATGGAGCATTAGTAAATGCTATAGTAACAGATGAATCTACAGCCATCATGTTTGCTTCCCTAAAAGGGCACGCAAAGATTGTAGAATTACGTATAGGACATGGAGCTTTAGTAAATCCTATAGTAACAGATGAATCTACAGCCATCATGTTTGCTACCCTAAAAGGGCACGCAAAGATTATAGAATTACGTATCGGACATGGAGTTTTAGTAAATGCTATAGTAAAATATGAATCTACAGCCATCATGTTTGCTACCCTTAAAGGGCACGCAAAGATTGTAGAATTACTTATAGAACATGGAGCATTAGTAAATGCTATAGTAACAGATGAATCTACAGCCATCATGTTTGCTTCCCTAAAAGGGCACGCAAAGATTGTAGAATTACGTATAGGACATGGAGCTTTAGTAAATCCTATAGTAACAGATGAATCTACAGCCATCATGTTTGCTTCCCTAAAAGGGCACGCAAAGATTGTAGAATTGCGTATAGGACATGGAGCTGACGTTATCCATAAGAACAAAAACGGCCAAACTTCTTTGCTGCTTGCTTCTGTTAATGGACATTCTGAGACTGTGCAGTTACTTCTTGATTCTAATGCAAAAGCCAATGACGTTCATATAAAAGGCTGGACATCTTTTAATGTTGGCAGCTGATAAAGACTTGTCCCAAATCGTCGGGATTTTAATACAATTAGGCGCAGATGTAAATCATTTAGAGGTAAATGGTTGGACTGCATTGACAAGGATTGATGCTGAAAATGTTAATGGGGAGACACCTTTGATGTTTGCGTCCGATCTCAGCCACAGTAGATTTACTAATAAGTAAAGGAGCAAATGTGAACATGACTGATAACCAGCAGGGTACTGCCCTGATGTTTGCATCCTACAAAGGGCACATTGACATAGTAAGATTGTTAATAAGTTCAGGTGCAAGCATGGATATTGTCAACAGTAGTGGCATGACAGCACAGACTATAGCACTACTACAAGGCCAGGGCGAAATACTTTCGTTTCTTGTTAGTCCAGAAGGAATACTGTAAGTATCAGTTTCTATTGTAATTTAATTATTTTTTTTATTTAAATTTCGCTTAAAAAATAAATTTGCTTTAAAATTTGAGGTCAAAATCTAGAAATACAAAATGTATACAACCAGTATTTGTAAACGAAAAATTGTGAATAAAATCTGAAGGCGGGTATAATTTAATGAACAAAATAGATCTATTAAAGAAATAGGCCTATTATAGTTTTTTTTTTTTTAGCTTTTATTTTCACAATGTGAATTGATACTCCTTTTTAAATTGCTTTTCATTAGTGCTAATTTCACCTGTATAGCATGCCCAGAGCGCTATTGTCCCACCTCTTTTGTGGAACCGTGGGAGGGTAGGGGTAGGTACCCGTGGAGAAGATTTCCATGCTGCTCCACAAACATAACGCTAATTGTGTTGGGATTTAAACTCGAACCTCTTGATAGGAAACGAAGAGGAATTGGCCCCTCAGCCACTTTTTTTTTTCATTGAACTAGTCCATTTTTTTTCGGAGTAGTGTTTCTGTTAAGTCTTTTGTAAACTAGAAAAGTTTTCTTCTGGAGCGAGAAGTAGAACGGTAGCAGGTTCCACCCTCCATCCAGCACGATGGTCTGAAGGATTACCATAAGCTCACAGCGATGTCAGTGGCATGATCCGTTTTTAAGCGTTTTCCTGATTCCTTTCCTCAAAAGCTAAGGTCTGCGGGGCTTTTTCAGTACACGGACCAAAGGTTTGGAACTTACTCCCCATTGATTTCAGACAGACAACATGCTACACTACTTTCAAGAAGAACTTTAAGACCTACCTGTTTAAGACTTTTTTAGACTAATTTGATATCAGAAAGGGGGGGGGGGGGCGATGGCTAAGTGGTTGAGCGCTTGGCTTCCGAACCTAGGATCCCTGGTTCGAATCTCGGTGAAGACTGGGATTTTCAAAGGGCCTGGGCCCTCAACGTCAAAGAAATAATTGCGCAAAATTTCAGCTTGATCCGAGATTCGGTGTCGGAGAAATAACGTGTACAAACTATTGGTTAGAAAGTCAGACACAGAGTGAGTTGATATAAGCTTTGTAAAAATACTTTTTAAAAAAAAGACAAGCCTTATCTAAGTCCCCCCCCCCCCCCCCCACACACACTTTTGTTTTCTCCTTTAAAATTAGGTGGGGTAACTCTAGTCTGTCTGACTTGCAGAAATTAAAGAGTGATCTTTCCATTACTTTGTGTTCAAACTCTTGAGCCATGAAGAGAATTATATATAGATAGATTAAAGTAAAAAAAAAATCACTTATAAAATTCCCTGCTTTCATTTCGGATGGGTTTGAACCCCCCCCCCCCCCGACTACGCACGTGAGTTAGTTAATAAACTTTTTGAACATGTGTTGAACTACATCCAAAGAAATCTGAAATAAAGACTTGTAAATAAAGATTAAAAGCCTAATAAAGTTAGAGACTTACTTAGACTGAGGTATTCTCGCCCCGTTCGGAGCATTTGGTGGCAAGCTGTCTTCACAAAGATCAGTCATTAGCAATGTCTACAGCCTCCTTCTACCCGGTGTCCACTGTTCTGATGTCCTCCATGAAGGTGTGGTGCCAAATAATACGAGGATGTCCCTGTTTGCGCTTTCCACGTATTGGCCTCCATGTCATCGCAACTCTTGGTATGCGTAGTTCATTTTGTCTTAGAACATGACCTGCAAACCTCACGCGACGCTCTGTCACAACCTTACTAAGTGTTCGACTCCCAGTTCGGCATAGGATTTCCTCGTTTGAGACCCAATCTGTGTAACTGGCTCCCAAAATCCATCTCAGCCATTTTTGTTGAGCCACATTTAGTCTTTTCACAATTTTGACAGATGACTTCCATGTATCACACGCATATGGTGCAGTTGGAATGACGATTGTGTTGAGTAGGTGTATTTTTGTACCGAGTCCAATGACTTGGCTTGTACAAATAAGCTGCAGCCTTTAGAAAATGCTCCCTGCCTTTCCTATTCGGCACGCTACGTCATTGTAGGGATCCTTATCGTTTGTTATGATGCTTCCAAGGTACGTGAACTTGTCCAGCTCTTCAAGCTTTGACTTGCTAAGTCTGAGGGGACACCCTTTGCCTTATATCCCACTCGCATAATTTTAGTCTTATCTAAGTTTATGCGGAGGCCAATTTTGGGTGCCTCACTGTCTAGGCTCTCCGTCATCTCTTGAATGTATTTATTTGTAGCCCTGAGTAGTGCAACATCATCAGCCCAAGTCCAACTCCGTCATTCGGTTTTGTTCACGCCATGGAATATCAAAGGCGGTCTGGTTCATTGCTCTCCTCATTATGTAGTCGATGGCTGGGAGGAAAAGGAAGGGAGATGCACTACTGTCTGTCTCGGTGCGTAGATTATGGCATTCTAGCACCAATGTGTATTAAGTGCACAATTGTTGAACGCACTTTCTTTTGTTGCATTGCTTGTAAGCTGATGAAGTGAAACGTTTTCTTTGAGATTCTTCTGTGTTCCCCTGTTACGGGTAAGTATCTAAGGCATGACTGCATTTCGCAGTTGTTTTCGATGCCATAGTATACTAGACTGGTTCTTTAAGTTTGTCTTTATTTATGTCTCTACAGGGAGTTAGTATGGGATTGGAGTTCTACACTCAATACTAGATTCAGCAGTGTGTGTTGGTGTGATTGCGAGCATCCATGTGTCACGGTGTTGGACAGCATGGTGTAGAATGACCAGTTAATTAGTATAAGAATTATATCATAACATTTGTTGACTTCAAGAATATTACTTCATCAGTTATCATCATGAAAGTACATTCATCTCATTAAACAAGTATATTGTCAACATCTAGTTGATTGTTTATTGTAAGCACGAAGGTGCCTGTTGAATGTCAGGGGCCCGGGCGGACGAGCTAAGGTTTAAATACAACCCTGACACTGCCTCTCACCTGTCTCGATGCTTAAAAAAACTTTTTCTGTTTTAATGCATTAAAGAGAAAGTTAGAGACCTGGATTTTAATTCATTTTTAAATAAGTTAAAATGCATCTACTTTCCATGGGCATAGCCAATGGGGTTTTGGTGTTCAAGCCACCCCACCCCCCAAAATGAATATCCTTTAAGTTTACAATGATGAGCGATAGTTAAACAAAATATAATTCTATGCAAACATTTTAAAAAATAAAACAGCTACTAGGTAATTAAACATTATTTTTCTTTAATGTCCGATAAAAACAATAAAATGTCTGGCTATAAAGGTGTTCTATGTTCTTTATTTTAGTAGTGCTAGTCTGAAAAATAGAAAATTAACATGATTAAAGTAATTAAAATTAAAGATACTTAATTAAATGTATTACCCTGTATTACCGTTATTTACAAATAGTTATAGAACCTAACAATGAAAATCGCAGAATGCAGTCCCCTTACAAAATATTTTATGAAGACTTTTTCTTCTGAATTAAAATATTTTAGAGATAATTTTCAACAATGAATACTTTAAAAGATAAAATTGTCATTGATTGATAAAACAATTACACAGATCCGTCGATGATTCGCTGTTAGGTAAGCAATACAGATAAAAGAAAGTGTCAGTACAAATACCGGAAGTTATTAACTACAAACGACCAAGGACCATATCTCTTATTACTAACCCTTTGGTTATTCTTTCTTCAAAATTAAGAGGTATCCTATAGCTTGGCATCTTGGTTAGCCATAAAAAGCTGCTTTCTATTGCTAGCTGTCAGAATTTATTCGAAACCCGCATTTTTATATCTTATTTTACGATATATATATATGTTACAGATCTAAAACGAGGCAGGCAAACCGCTAGTCGTCCACTTTTAAGGTACACTGATAAATACAAACGAGACATTAAGCTCTTCAAAATTGACACTAACAGCTGGGAAAAAAGTGGCTCTGTTTAGATCCATGGAAAACGAGAAAAAAAGGAAAGGTCTCGGATAGCAAATGGTATATCCAAAGTAGTAGAAAGAAGGGTTAAGGTGTAATGGCACTTGGCCATAACAGATGCCCAACTTGTTACCGCAGCTGTGTATCAAGAATTCGCCTCTGTAGTCACACAAGAAGATGTAAAGGGAAACGTAATATATATATATATATATATATATATATATTTCCACTACTTTTTGTAAAAACAAATGCCTATTTTTAACTTAATACATTAATAATATACGTCAAAGTTCAAGAAAAGTAATAATTTTTTTCCCGTATTCAAAAAGGTGACGGTACGCCGTACAAAAAAAATATATTTTACTATATCTATCTTTATTAGGTGTACATCGGATTGTCGCTCCTGCTTCTGACCAATATTCGGCCTTTTTTTCCACTCTTCCAATGAGGATTAAAAATTAACAATGACATTTAATGGAGCCCAGTCAGAATCGATGTCATTGATTTGCTTTTGGACAATGACATCAATAATAGGATAGTCAAGGCAAAGTGCACCATGTCACGGATGCAGAAAAGAGTGAGAGCCAATACCTTCCCGACTGCCAATACCAAAGCTATTGTCTACCGGACGTCTGTGATGAGCACTTTGCTAAAAGGGATGTTGAACGGTCTATCTACTTTTAGCAGGAAAAAAAGCTGAATATCTTCCCTCTCCGATGCTAAAGATTGATTTTTTAAAAAAAATGGGGCAGGATAAAATAACCAATAAGGAAGTGGTGTGGAGAGTTTCAAGATGTTGGCCTGTTAACAAAACTCCTAGGCTGGCTTGGGCACGTTCACTGAGGCCATAAGATCGACTCCCACTAGGCATTCTGTGTAGTGAATTTACAGAAAGGCAGGAGACCCGCTAGTCGTACATTTTCAAGGTATACCTATGTATGCAAACGCGACATGTTTAGTGACAAGAAAAATTGCAAAGTGAAAAGATCGTCTATCTTCTTATCTTATACAATACAGACGTTAGTTCAACAAAAGAAGGAGACGATTACGTCCTACACGTCATGCATGTTAACAAAGGAGACCTGACTAGGAAGGTTGTTGATATTAGAAGGGAGAGAGAACTATTTCCGCCCAAGTCTAGAACCGATATAAAGATGCTGTGATAAAGACAGATGTCGTTCTACATGTATGCGATGTCCCCATGTAAATAAACATATATACCTCCTATATATAAAAGGCTTGTCTTCAAGTCTGAAGATTAATGGGAAGATTAGTATCTCACTTCTGTACGCAGCCCAAGCTGCTACCTATATATTTTCCCATTTGCGTTAGTCATTTTGAGGGCTAGTATATAAAATGCAGTATTTCCTCTTGCCTCCTGATAATTGGCTCAGTCTGAGACGGCTGTGAACAACAGATAGCCGTAGGTCTTATATCGGAATTTCCGTCTCCTTAAACTCTGAAGGGACTTCCGAGAAATGTCAAACATTTGACAAACATTTTACAGTTTATATACATTTTCATTTAAAACTTACTACTTCCTGGTTTTGCACAATACGTGATACCAAGGATGTAAATTGGGCTATGTTAAAAGGAAAGAAAAAAAATTAGATTTCAATATATTTAAAATTGATTCAATGTAAATATAGCTAGCCAACAGATGTGTGGACAAAATTCTTTCATTCTTAATACAATTGTCTTGTTTAAATGCTGTACCCTTAAACTACTTTTATATCAACGGCTGTCTGGCAACTTTTTTTTTTCCAAGTGTCTAAACATATGACGTAATGTCTAGACGAGTTATTATACATTTTGCTAATGATCTTGAGATGTCTACACGTTTGAGACAAATGATATTGGTAAAAAAAAATACCTGGACTGCGTTAAATCTAATTGTGATTTTGACTATAGAAAAAACAATGTCAAAGGATGACAAATTATACTTCAATGTCGCCAAACAATACATAAGAAATTGTGACAGGTTGGGGAAAGTGACGTGTGTTTGGCGCGTTTAATGTCTAGGGGAGGATTATTTTTGAAACTATCACACACCGACCCGTCAACATATAAATCGGGAGCAGACACGCAACGAGACAAGCAATGAAAGATAGATACAAAGTTAAAATGAAGAATATTTATTTACATAAATATTTACATAAAAGAATAAAAAGGGGGAGGGTTTGCATCTATCTCTAATTGATACTAATTTTGATCATCACTCTTGCACTTAATAAGAGAGTATATCACTTTGTCTTCTGAACTTAGCTGGTTGTCCTGTTGATGTCGCAGCTGGCTGTGATCCTGGCTTGAGGTTCTGCAGCTGGAGGTGGCGCTCTAGCGGATAGAGGGACGCCGGTGATACAGTTCTTGTGGAGTCTCAATCCAAAGTTCTGATATCTGTAGTGGGCACAGTAGGGCGGGTGGCCGGCTACCGTGGGCACAAGGTTACTGCGGGCAGAGCTGATCTGCCGTGGGCAGCGTAGTTAACAGGATAGGTCCAGTGAGTTGCAGAGGGTTTGGCGTAGCTATGACGTCTCGCACAGATCTGGGTCTATAGGGACGTCGTACCTAATAATTTGACAGGTGGGCTGTCGAATATGCGGGCAAGGCCGATAGCGCCAAGTAGTAGAGTTGAGTAGATCCACGTAGGCAGGAGATGATACTCAATTGCAAATAGGCAGTTGACTAGGCAGACAATGCCGAATAAATATGCCGGTAAATAGGCAGATGAGTGATCCGATAAATAGTTGAGTAGTGTCGAGTAGACACTGAACAGCAAATAGGCAGGTAATTAGGCAGGTGATCCAAACAAATAGTTGGGTAGATCTCAGTAGGCAAGTGCATTGCTGAATAGCACTAAGCACATAGGCAGACACCTGAGGGAGGCTGCGGATAAATAAAGACAAGTTAGGACATGTCTCTCATGCATCTTATCGATGACCTCGACTGAGGTGCATTCGTCAGATTGGTAAAATTGTTTAAGAGCACAAAGGGGAGATGATGACAAATGGGATATGGATAAACAGATGGCTGATAGTAGCAATATAAAAATGTACATAAAAGGGGAAATAATAAACTCAAATAAACAACACAAGTGGGAAGAGAAAATGGGGGTGGGGGTGGAATGGGCGGTGGTCAGCGACCATGACGGTTTGTTTACATACGACCGTCGGCCGAGAGCAATGGAGCGCGCTTGAATGGGGAGAGCGGCCGTTCAAGGGGCGCAACTCTCGTCCAAGTAGAAAGACTAAAGGGGAGATAATTCATATATCTTTTCTTAAACTCAGTCTCAGTGCGCTAGTAAAATTATCAAGGCGGTCAGCCGAGATACAGGCAATAAAATAAGATGTATAAATACATACATGGTTGCCTCAACGATCAATTGAGCAACGTAGCATAAATAGATTAATGCAATACATAAATATATACATATGCCATGTTTATGTTTTCAACTAACGACAGTGAGAAATACACAATGCACTAATTAATGTAAATAAAAGAATAAAATACACATGATAATCTCCAGTGAGAAATATGCACAAAGATGGAACTTGTGATTAAGTTCGGCTTACCACCAGGTATTCCTTTAGGAGTAAGAATACATGAAGTAGTCTAGACTCGATTGACAGCGATAGAGAACTAAGAGGGTCTGGCTTGATTTAATTTACCTTATATATATAGGCCTGGAAAATGTGGTCGGAAACAGGAAATGTCCTAGGCTAAGAATTGTCTTAGACTTGAGATGGGAGTCGCACCTTGGAAAGGTCAATAGATGCGTTGGTCCGAGTGATCTCCTAGATCAAAGAGAGACGTGGGAGAAAGGGGGGGGGAATAAAGATTGGTTGCATTCCACCCAAGGTGGTGTCAACTGCACCTGTCAGACATCCGGCGGGTAAGATAAAAGAGACTGTGTGTTTATCTTTACCCCGGTCAAGGGAAGATAAGTGAAAAGGCCGCCAAGGTTGTGGACTCAGTCTAGCCTGGAGAGGAAACGGTGGGGAGGGTGAAGAAAGTGGGGATAGGACGGGGAAATAACTAAAATAAAATAAATAAATAATGATAAATAATAATTAGTGCGGTGATAAGTATGAGTGACTCTGACAGCAAGCTTTTGACTTGTCACAGAAATAATGCTACCAAGTTATTTCAACTTAATAAGTATTCTTTAATGATCAAATAATTTTTGAAAACAATTTTGGAAAATTTATTTTAATCACATCATAAATAAGCCAATATGTCAGAGTTAGAATTTAAAAAAATATATAATATAATTTTATATGAGTGACTACTAGGCCCCCTGTATAATCAATTTATTCTGTACTGTCTGCGGTCACAAGACAATCGACACTACTGACAATGTAAATTTCCCAGAATAATGAAGCATCAGTAACTGCAGCCACTAGAAGAAATATTAAGGACGAAAATAGATCGCTTCCAAAAAAAGATGGCAGCTCAATTATTTCTGCACATCAGTATCAAATAAGATTCATAGCCTCATATGCAATTCCATCATTAAAGTTCCCAAAGAATACAATGTCAAGCGACATTACGCTAATCACAAAAAGGCGTATGATGCTTACACTTTAAAAAGTGAGGGATGACAAGCTACTTGAATTGAAAAATAGTTTAAAGGGGCAACAATTAGTATTTGTTAAATTGAACAATGAGAGCGAGTCTGCAGCAAATACCATTTACGTTTTGGCAAACATATTTGGAAGAAGCGATAGTTTCTCTGGCTGCTTGTAGTATCGCACCGCTTTGTCACCACTGGGACAAGTAGGCTCTTCTGTACCGTCGGCATGCTTTGTCATGGGGAAATCCCTTGAGTCCAAGTTTGATTGACCAGTTCCAACAGTTTCCGTCTGCCAACAGGGCCAAGATTCTTGAGCATCTCATAGCTCAGGCCATCTGACCCTGGCGCTTTCCGTAACTTGCACTTCCGAAGTGCAAATGCGTTAGTGGATGAGCTCGTCTCATCTTCGCCATAGACCATGCAGCGTTAGAAGCACACCTCCGGGAAGACAGAACAAAAAGAAGAAGATCCGGACACCGATTTGTTTAAATTAGTCTTAGAAGAACTCGTGAACTTTGTGAGACATGCGGTTGATTCTTTGCAAGAAGC
Source organism: Biomphalaria pfeifferi (assembly GCA_030265305.1). NCBI lineage: Eukaryota > Metazoa > Mollusca > Gastropoda > Planorbidae > Biomphalaria > Biomphalaria pfeifferi. The sequence continues at coordinate 3,974,379 of JASAOG010000012.1, forward strand.
AATCACAAAGAGAAAGCAAGAACAGATGGGACTTGTACTTGAGAATAATTTTTTTACTGGTTTGGTTACCGAGATGATAAGAAGGTGCCGAAGGTGCGACGCATGTAAAGCACCAAAAAGCCCGCACAGGAGGTCAAGGCACAAGCGGATCCAGAACTTTGGAGTGGGAGGGGCTATTTTTTTCCAAACCCTAACCCTAACACCCAGTAAACCCTAAGCCTAAGCATAAACGTGTACAGCATATATATAAATGCTTCACTGCAGAAACTGACATCTCTAGCTCATTACTAATAAGTTGGGCTCGGGGCGAAGCTTCGACGCCAAAAGCGTTTTCTTGCATTCTTCACTGCAGAAACGCATTTTCCTGACATCTACAGCTCATTATTCATTACTGCAGTTCGGGGCGAAGACCAGACGCCAAAAGCGTTTTCTTGCATTCTTCACTACAGAAACGCATTTCCATGACATCTACAGCTCATTATTCATCCTATTCAAAAGGAACTTTTGAAAAATGTTTTACTTGAAAAATATTCTAATATGAATGTATAGGCCTTTATTACATTGCAAATAAAACGATCAGAAGATACCCCACATGTTTAGATTATGGCTTTGAGGATCGCCGCCGAAAAAAAAAGTTTGAAAAATAATATTTATATTTAAAAAAAAGCTCATTTGTCAGTTATACATTTATTTCAATAGGCATGTTTGTAACTTTGTTTTGTTACAGAACTATAATCTAAAGCTCTAACAAAAAATTTCGGAAGTGGCAGGAGAAATGAAGTAGGCCAATTACATTCTACTCTAATTTTTTTTTCGTTTTTAGGATTAAAGCATAAATTATCTGCTATAGATCCAAATTTATTTAACTAGAAATATTGCAGATTGAGTAAAGGTTGGGAAAAGGGCGACTAGGAAAAGAATATTTGGGTTCAGAACTCACCGCAATCGTTATTCTTCTACTGAGAAATTTGGTAGGAATTCTAAATTTTCCAAAGCAAAGTCTTTCGTTAAAAAATTATGATAAAAAATGATGAAATTACATAAACTCTGTCGCCATATTCAACTTGTCTGTTTTAAAACATCGTGTTTGGAAAAAGAGGGGCGGTAGAGTGAAAACGATTAATCCTCGCTCCTTTTTATAATATTTGCTAATGATTCCATTTGGCATTAAAGAATAGGGGTGGGGCGACTCGATATAAGAATTTAATTTATAGCATATATAAATTAATTTAGTGACAGATTTTAAAAAAATTTTTCATTTTATATTTACTAATGATAAAATTTGAGATTAGAGTGTGGTGCGACATAATATTCACTGGGTTCACATATCAATGGTACCCTGTCAAAATAGCGTGGACAAAATAGCGCCGACAAAATAGCGCGGACAAAATAGTGCGGACAAAATAGCGCCGACAAAATAGCGCGAACAAAATAGCGTTGACAAAATAGCGCAGAAAAAAAATATTTTAGTCATTTTGAAAGAAATACTTTAGATGTCGTAAAATATTAATAGAGCCAATACTTTTTTTTTTTAAAGTTATCATATTTTTTCAGTCATATATGTAGCTTATATTATATAGATATTTAAGTTATTTTGTTCACAAACTATGATTTCTCCATAAAAATACGACCGCCCCCCCCTACTCAGAGGGCTAGAGTGGGGAGGGCAGTACATGCAATTTCCCCCCCTCTTACCCCACCGAATCGGCCAAGATACCAGAAAGGGAGCGACATAATAAAAAAATTATATTTTAATTCAACTAATTTTGCTCACAAACTATGATTTCCACATAAAAGTAGGACCGCCCCCCCCCCCCACTCTAAGGGTTTAGGTGGGACGGGCAGTAGGAGTATTCACCTCCCCTCCCCACTAAAAGGGTTTAGGTGGGACGGGCAGTAGAAGTATTCACCTCCCCCTCCCCCCACTCTAAGGGTTTAGGTGGGACGGGCAGTAGAAGTATTCACCTCCCCCTCTCCCCCCCCCCCACTCTAAGGGTTTAGGTGGGACGGGCAGTAGAAGTATTCACCTCCCCCTCTCCCCCCCCCCCCACTCTAAGGGTTTAGGTGGGACGGGCAGTAGAAGTATTCACCTCCCCCTCTCCCCCCCCACTCTAAGGGTTTAGGTGGGACGGGCAGTAGAAGTATTCACCTCCCCCTCTCCCCCCCCACTCTAAGGGTTTAGGTGGGACGGGCAGTAGAAGTATTCACCTCCCCCTCTCCCCCCCCCACTCTAAGGGTTTAGGTGGGACGGGCAGTAGAAGTATTCACCTCCCCCCCCACTCTAAGGGTTTAGGTGGGACGGGCAGTAGAAGTATTCACCTCCCCCCTCTCCCCCCCCCCCACTCTAAGGGTTTAGGTGGGACGGGCAGTAGAAGTATTCACCTCCCCCTCTCCCCCCCCCCCCACTCTAAGGGTTTAGGTGGGACGGGCAGTAGAAGTATTCACCTCCCCCCCACTCTAAGGGTTTAGGTGGGACGGGCAGTAGAAGTATTCACCTCCCCCTCTCCCCACCCCCACTCTAAGGGTTTAGGTGGGACGGGCAGTAGAAGTATTCACCTCCCCCTCTCCCCACCCCCACTCTAAGGGTTTAGGTGGGACGGGCAGTAGAAGTATTCACCTCCCCCTCCCCCCCCCCCACTCTAAGGGTTTAGGTGGGACGGGCAGTAGAAGTATTCACCTCCCCCCCCCCCCACTCTAAGGGTTTAGGTGGGTCGGGCAGTAGAAGTATTCACCTCCCCCTCCCCCCCCCCCCACTCTAAGGGTTTAGGTGGGACGGGCAGTAGAAGTATTCACCTCCCCCCCCACTCTAAGGGTTTAGGTGGGTCGGGCAGTAGAAGTATTCACCTCCCCCTCTCCCCCCCCCCACTCTAAGGGTTTAGGTGGGACGGGCAGTAGAAGTATTCACCTCCCCCTCTCCCCCCCCCCACACTCTAAGGGTTTAGGTGGGACGGGCAGTAGAAGTATTCACCTCCCCCCCCACTCTAAGGGTTTAGGTGGGTCGGGCAGTAGAAGTATTCACCTCCCCCTCTCCCCCCCCCACTCTAAGGGTTTAGGTGGGACGGGCAGTAGAAGTATTCACCTCCCCCTCTCCCCCCCCCCCCCCCCCCACACTCTAAGGGTTTAGGTGGGACGGGCAGTAGAAGTATTCACCTCCCCCTCTCCCCCCCCCCCCACTCTAAGGGTTTAGGTGGGACGGGCAGTAGAAGTATTCACCTCCCCCCCCCCCCCACTCTAAGGGTTTAGGTGGGTCGGGCAGTAGAAGTATTCACCTCCCCCTCCCCCCCCCCCACTCTAAGGGTTTAGGTGGGACGGGCAGTAGAAGTATTCACCTCCCCCCCCACTCTAAGGGTTTAGGTGGGTCGGGCAGTAGAAGTATTCACCTCCCCCTCTCCCCCCCCCCCCCACTCTAAGGGTTTAGGTGGGACGGGCAGTAGAAGTATTCACCTCCCCCTCTCCCCCCCCACACTCTAAGGGTTTAGGTGGGACGGGCAGTAGAAGTATTCACCTCCCCCCCCCACTCTAAGGGTTTAGGTGGGTCGGGCAGTAGAAGTATTCACCTCCCCCTCTCCCCCCCCCCCACTCTAAGGGTTTAGGTGGGACGGGCAGTAGAAGTATTCACCTCCCCCTCTCCCCCCCCCCCACACTCTAAGGGTTTAGGTGGGACGGGCAGTAGAAGTATTCACCTCCCCCTCTCCCCCCCCCCCACTCTAAGGGTTTAGGTGGGACGGGCAGTAGAAGTATTCACCTCCCCCCCACTCTAAGGGTTTAGGTGGGTCGGGCAGTAGAAGTATTCACCTCCCCCTCCCCCCCCCCAATCGGCCAACAGAGAAATGACATAATATAAAGATCGGTTATTCAGGTATTCTATTAATTAGTGTACTCTATTGTATTGTTTCTAATTTACATAAAACTAGTAGGCTGTTTTCCAACATTTTTTCGGCTGCGGCCCTTCAGGTCATAGTAAGTATTGTATTTGGCCATACACTTTAATGAGTTTGACCTGCTTGCACTAGACAGTGATGCACAAACTAAGGCTTGAGGGGGCGGGTAATCTCTTGCTAGTTCTATATATATGTATATAGTGATCATAACCGATCCTTCAATTAAGTCTCGCATGATATTTACAATTTTACGAAACAAAATAATAACTATAAATAGAGTTAAATGAAAAATAAAGTTCAAGTACTATTTAAAAAAAAAAAGAAAGATGCATAAAGAAGGCTAAAATAGACAAAAGGCAAAAAAATGATACGAAACTCACCGGCATAACAAATTAGAACAACATTGAACTGAATAGTCGCATCTTGAGTTAGCCGGTTTACACCTTTCATATATATATATATATATATATATATATATATATATATATATATATATATATATATTATATATATTATATATATTACATTATATAAACATTTTATATATATATTATATATATATTTATTATATTATACATATATACATATATATATATATATATACATATATTATTATATATATTACATTATATATACAGTATATATATATTATATATATGATATATATATTTATATATTATTGTAAAATTTTGAAACAGCTTATTAATTGTTGTTTTAAATTATATTCGACTAGTATAAATACATTCTTTCACTTAAGTGAACATTTCATTTAAAATGTGCGTCCCGAGACATCACGTTGAACTGCGCTCCTCCTCCTCAGCACTTTTGGAGCTCAAAAGTGCTCTACTACTTTTCTATCATTCTGTCTGCCTACTCTTTTTCTCAGTCTGCTCTCATTACCTATCATTCTGTCTCCTTTTCTTTTTCTCAGTCTGCTCTCATTACCTATCATTCTGTCTGCCTACTCTTTTTCTCAGTCTGCTCTCATTACCTATCATTCTGTCTCCTTTTCTTTAAAATCCCCCTAAGTCTTAGACCAGTCCGTTTGAAGTGGACTGCGACGGGTAAAGGGGGGATAAAGAGATCCTGGTATTTGAGTAGGTGTCTATCCGAGGATAAACCACCACAATACAGTACTTTGGCTGTAAGTTTCCCTAGACCTGAGGCTCAGATGGCCCGCTTTTGGTCAACTGGCTGGTCACGCTGGGCTACCAGCATAGGTCATCGACCTGTGCAGGAGGGCAGTGGCTGGAGGGTCAATCAGGGAGCAGCTGTATCGGACACATGTCAGATGCTGCAGCTGACTGAGTATATCCCCAGTGTTGCCCTGGAGGGCTCATTCTGTACATCCGAATGGCCCGTTATCTTGTTGGACTCGATGGCGGGTGGGGAGCATAGGTGCCGAATTACTACAAAAAGACAGAGTGATTTCATATAAGCTTTGTAAATATATATATATATATAAAAGTGAAATTGTGTCCAATCTTAAGACTATAAAATTATTAATTTAGAAAACATATATAATTGTCTCTTATAAAAATAGTAAATTAGTTTTTAACTTGATAATATTTCAAATTAGAAACAGGAAAGAATATTTGTAAAATACAATTTAAAAAATAAAGCTTATATTAAGGATACTTGTGTCAGTTAGTTTGGATTAGTAATGCCATTACATTTGTAATAGATCTAGACTAAGAATAATAAAGAATTAATAAAAATTTTAAAAAGGGGGGAACGACCTGAATACAAACTAATGGTTCAAGCCATTTTCAGGCTTCTCAAGCCAACATAGTAACCACTCTTCCAGTGGAGAGCTATGAAGGTGGAAGTTATTATAGTCTTCTCTTCTTATCTTATCTTATACAATACAGACGTCAGTTCACTTCACAAAAAGAGATGATTACATCAGTCATGCATATTAACAAATGACTTATTGTTACTATAGTCTCGCCCTGTTTTAAAGGTTTGTGTTCAGGAAGACTCAAACGATAACCTATAAAGGGGACTAATTCAGCTTATACCACCATTTCAATTAACTACAATTTCTTCTTTCCCTTGTTTAAGATACAAACAGTAACAAGAAATAATTGTCAGGTACAAGAAATAATTGTCAGGTACAAGAAATAATTGTCAGGTACAAGAAATAATTGTCAGGTACAAGAAATAATTGTCAGGTACAAGAAATAATTGTCAGGTACAAGAAAGAATTGTCAGGTACAAGAAATAATTGTCAGGTACAAGAAATAATTGTCAGGTATAAGAAATAATTGTCAGGTACAAGAAATAATTGTCAGGTACAAGAAATAATTGTCAGGTACAAGAAATAATTGTCAGGTACAAGAAATAATTGTCAGGTACAAGAAATAATTGTGCAAAAGTTCAGCTTGGTACGAGAGTGGGTGTGGGAGAAATAACGTGTGCAAACGTTTCACCAGACAGACAGACAGAGTGAGTTGATAGAAGCTTTTCTAAGATGGGAAATACAATGAACTAACTTGAGAAAGAAACAAAAAAAGTATTGCAACAAAACTGGGTACTTACGTCACTGCAGAAGGACCGAGAGAAAAACGTGAAAAAAAAAAGTTTTGACAATGAGTATAAACCTAAAAATAATGTTTAACCTAAAAATAATGTTCAACCTAAAAATAATGTTAAATCTAAAAATAATGTTAAACTTAGAAAATAATGTTAAACCTAAAAATAATGTTAAACCTAAAAATAATGCTAAATCTAAAAATAATGTTAAACTTAGAAAATAATGTTAAGCCTAAAAATAATGTTAAACCTAAAAGTAATGTTCAACCTAAAAATAATGTTGAACCTAAAAATAATGTTGAGACCTAAAAATAAAGTTAACCCTAAAATTAAAGTTAAATTTCAAATAAAGTTGAGTTCTATACGAAGGGGATTAAAAACTCTAATGTACATCTACATATCTATATATCTGTCTATCTACATCTACATATATATATATCTGTCTATCTACATCTACATATCTATATATCTGTCTATCTACATCTACATATCTATATATCTGTCTATCTACATCTACATATCTATATATCTGTCTATCTACATCTACATATCTATATATCTGTCTATCTACATCTACATATCTATATATCTGTCTATCTACATCTACATATCTATATATCTGTCTATCTACATCTACATATCTATATATCTGTCTATCTACATCTACATATCTATATATCTGTCTATCTACATCTACATATCTATATATCTGTCTATCTACATCTACATATCTATATATCTGTCTATCTACATCTACATATCTATATATCTGTCTATCTACATCTACATATCTATATATCTGTCTATCTACATCTACATATCTATATATCTGTCTATCTACATCTACATATCTATATATCTGTCTATCTACATCTTCATATCTATATATCTGTCTATCTACATCTATATATCTGTCTATCTACATCTACATATCTATATATATGTCTATCTACATCTACATCTGTATATATCTATCTGTATGTACAAATTAATATATTTATGTATCCATATCTTCATATATATGTATATTTATTCAGAAATTGTAATCTATGCTCATTTCTTCATATATATATACTAGAGTTGGTAATCGAATCCTAACTTTTGAAAATTGGGTTTGGTTCGGTTTGGTCAGATCTAAAGTTCGGATTCGGGTTAGGTTCGATGTTATGAAAATATGTTATAGCTAAAACTATGTACATTTTATAATGTTAAGTTCAATTTATTACATAAAACAGGCATGCCGAACCTCATTATTTTAAAATTTTAACAAGACATTATGATTTTTGACATTTTGATTTTTGACATTTTGATGTTTGATCTTCGTGCCGCACAGAAAAGATACAAAAACATTTTATAAAGAACAACGCACGGATAAAGCGTGGATATGGTACGTACATTAATCCATTGAATGTGGAACGTTTATTCCTCTGATGAATCAACAATTCGAAGCACGCGTATGACGTAATCTTCTTCTTTTTGTGAAGTAACGTCTGGATTTTATAAGCAATTAATCTAGATGTTCGTCTGTAAGGTGATTACGCCATATTGGTTTCTATGTTAGCTTGTACATGCGAAATCAATATGTATTGCGTTTAGTTTGTTGAGTTCATTTACATTTGATGTGATTTCATTTTAAAAAGCCAAATGCCAGAACCATGCTGGGTCTTTAAGTTGACACTTGTTTTCATTTCTAAGTTATATTTTTTTTCCTTTTTATCTTATCTTATCTTATATAATACAGACGTTACTTCAAAAAAGTAGATGATTACGTCCTACGCGTCATGCATTTAGTCATGCATATTAACCAATGACTTAAATTCTGCCAAGTCACTGGTTTTCCTGGCATTTTAAATGCTAACAAGCGCTTTTCGCTGTAAATTTAAACCTCTTCATATTCATATTCTGTCAGAAAATTCCTTAAAGTTTTGTGATTCAACTGAAAAAATGATTTAAGCTTTACAACGCTAAGTACATGATCACATGGTACTGATTCAACACCTTTGCCAGTGGTGGTCCCAAGCAAGCTTTTCATCACAGCTATCTCTTCTGTGATTTTATCATTGCTTTTCTTACCCTGGATAAGTAGCAAGACTTAAGTGGTATCAGATATGTCGGCGGCAAAAGAAAACTTTTCGAACTATGTTGCCATATCACTTAGTTTTGAATTGAAATTTCTGTGTGTCATGTGATAAAGGGAAGCGATCCAAAATGATCCAGCTGAGTTTTCAAAAAATTAAAAATAACTGTCAAATCATCTTACTGAGACTAGTTTTTATTTTTACTTACTAAAACATATTGCAAAATCTTTGATTCAGTTCGGTCATGGTAAGGATAGTTCATTCGGTTCGGTTCGTACCAATCAGTTTAAATTTCGGGTTTGATTTGGTTGTAAGTGAGATTAGAGTTTGGTTCGGGTTCGGTTCGTTTCCAATCTCTAGACTCTGTAATTGTCCATTACTACTGACATTACTACTGACATGAGAATTTTCGAAGACATTTGTAAGGTTTAGTCCATATACTTATATACACTTCTAGACTGGAAACCGGAAATAAATTCTTATCAGCGACTGATCGATCAATAACATTTTGTAGAAAGGCGTTGTTTTGTAAAGTAGTTAAAAGAAGTAAAGTTGTTGTTTTTTTTCCACCCTAACCTATGTAACATATACATTTATTTTTTACATCTAGATCTAGTAATTAATTATCAAAAATACAAAAACATCACAATTCAGTGTTGCATTCAGTCTTTTGATAAAGAAGATTATGTATTTAAAAATTGCAAAATAATAATTATGAGACGAGAGTACTCTTATTTTTTATGTTTATTTACTAGATTTAGATCTAAAAATTAAATTACATGTTACATAGGTTAGGGTTGAAAATATAGCCTTTACTTCTTGTAACTACTTTACAACGCCTTGATTCAACTTTCTAAAACATTTTCACGACATATTTTGTAGTGTTAAAAAGTCTCCATGTCTAGTCTAGATTTAGTATATATACGTCTATGCAGGGGCGGACTGGGTATCAAAATCGGCCCGGGCATTACCATATAAACCGGCCCACAAATGGCATGTCATATATTTTCGGTGGGGGGATTTTAACGCAATATATATATATTTGTGTGTGTGTGTATGTAATTAATCTTCATTACATTCTGATCTTTCATTATTTCAAACGTTTTTTCTACCCTAGAATACTCTCTTACTATATTTAGTGGAAAGACAGTACACACCGCCAAAGGGCAGATAGGGAGTCCGGGAGAGCGCTGTGAGCTTCCCGCAGTGGGGTCCGAGGCGAAGTCCCGGAACCAAGCATTATTTCCGTTATTTTGAGCTTTAAAAATGCATATTCTGAGGTATCTACAGTGCAATTAGCCTGCTACTCTTCCGCTAAAAAAAATCAAAAACCAAATCTGCTATTCAATGAGAGTCCAGCGACTGGTAGAAAATGGTAAAATGCTTTAGTTTTTGTATTGGAGGGGGAAGGGAAACCACAAAACCCCTTTTGGCTACGCTCATGAAATTTGGTGACTGTAGTTTACTTAAGTTGGCTGCACTGGGGTAGTAAGTAAAGTTTCCCTCTCAGACAATGAGGTCTGAGGCAAATGTTGGTTTGAACCCCTTCCCTCCGACTACGCGCATGTATTATATTATAGGTGTAAGCCTAATTCTCTACAAAATATATAAAGTTTGATAACGCATCGAAAACTGGATGTATGCATTCGTAGGATTACATAATGTATTCTACTTATGCATGTATGTAGTCTGAAAACTATAAACAATACAATAGCAGCCTATTGAGTTTGAAGCTTTTTGGTATTACTTATAGATTACAGACGTTTCTTTAAAAAAATAAAATTGTTAAGTCTTACGCATTTCATGTGTCAATCTAGTCATGCATGTTGATCTGTGACTTAAAATATGCTAAATCATTGGTTTTCCTGGCTGTCTCAGGCAACCCATTCCATTAAAAGATAAGAGAAAGCAGAACGGTTAGAGAGGCACTTACTTAATGTGAAAAGAAATTGCTTCCTCCTAGTACATTCTCAAAAAAGCGATTTGTATATGAAAATACCATGACCCATTTTTTAAATATAAATATCATTTCATTAAATATGGGATGTGACAACGCTATATAAATTATTGTAATTATTGTAATAATTTTCATCATTAATTACTTCATACTAAGCATAAGTTTGCCATTAATTATAATAGTATAAAAATTGATGTAGATCTAAATTTATTTTTTAATTGAATACATATTTTTTGTAAGCCTTTTTTAAGTGAAGTATTTTTATATCTAATTTATTAACAAGGTTACAAAGACAGTTTGTGTGGAAACACAAACTCAAATCGGCCCCCGAAGTGGTCCACCCAGGCAGGCTTCAATATTTTCAGAAAGAACATCCAAATGAATTTATATCAAAGACAAATGAGAGATAAGAATGGAGAAAGAAGGTTGACAGATCTTGTGTAGTGCCCCAACGGTCCAGCAGATCAAAGGTTAGGTGCAAGGGAATGCAAAGTTAGATGTGAACCTGGCCTAACTAGTTCCCCTCTCAGACCTTGTGGTCTATAGGGCAGATGATGTAAAGCTCACCTGTTTTTGTGGCCTACGGTTAACGAGGGTGTCATGTAGCCAACACAACGACCAACCGCCTTTACTTTTCCCCAACTAATGTCAGGTACCCATAAGATCTGGGTGGACTCAGAGGCGCCCAAGGATTCCGAAGTTGAAAATCCCAGTCTTCACCGGGACCCTCGGTTTGGAAACCAAGAGCTTTATCGCTCAGCCACCGCGCCTCTCCCGGCATAACTGAAGTCTTATTATTAATGTCATTGTTTTGAAAATGCTTAACCTCTTAGTCGTATCCTCATTTTTTTTTTTTTAAAAGGAAACCTCAGAATTTGCGCTATTCAATTTTAGCTTTATCATCATAGGAATCCTTGGGCCTTTGGCCTCTTTTCTTTTCTTTGCCTCTTTTTTGGGCTTAATGTGCCTCTTGTATGGGCCATCTTGCCTCTTTTGTGGGCTTTTTTTTTCCAATATGTTTTTATTTGTAAGTTCTCATACTTCACAAGTATTAAATCATAAACAATTGAAAAATGATTGACCTAAAAATACAACAATAGTAACAGAAACATTATTTAATATCAAAGACATACTACCTAACCATCCTGGCCATTGAATCCATAAAAAGTAGTTAAACACATAAATATATTGATCTAGAATTGGATCTAGATCTGGAATTAGATCTGGTCTAGGTCTATATTTTGAATAAACCATTTGATTGTCATTGTAAATTAGCTTTCACTTTAGACTTAGACTTAACTTAGGCCATCTTAGGCATTTTTAACCTTAAAGTAGAATTAGACTAGACCTTTAAAGACTAAAATCAACAACTGTCATCATGAAATTGCTCTGGCTATTTATCCTAATAATTACTAAATACACACTAGCTGAACACAGAACTAGATCTACCTCAGTCAACACTAAACTTAAAAAGGAAAAAAATAGTCATAATCAATCATCACACTTTAGATCAATGCAGCTTCAAAAATAACCTAACATACACACCCATAACATTAAAGAAGATTACCCATCACAAATGGAAGTTCTCAATCAGACAAAGTAGAAATAAATACCTATTACTTTTAATATTAATAGCAGGAGATGTAGAGTCAAATCCAGGGCCTAGATCTAAAGATAGATGCAACATCTGCAAAAAAGTATGCACCATGAAACAGAAAGCCTTTCAATGTGACACCTGTGATGAATGGTACCATGCATCATGTCTCCATATGAATACACCTGTGTATTATGCCTTAGGCAACAAAGATGCATCATGGCACTGTGTACCGTGTGGGTTACCTCAGTTTACATCAGGGCTGTTTGATTCCTTTGATGCGGACACTTCTAACCCATACAACATCCTAAACACCATCTCAAAACAAACTCATCAACCACTAGCCAGATCCACTCCTAAACCTAAATCTACTAAAATTAATACAGCAGCCTCACTAGACAGACCTGCTAAAGAAGTAATACCAAAATACCTTAAAACCTTAGTAATAAATTTTCAAAGCATTAGGAACAAAACAGAAGACTTAGAAATTTTATTAGAATGTGAGAAACCAGACATGATTGCAGGAACAGAAACTTGGCTACATCCTGAAATTTATAATGCAGAAATTTTCAATAGTGATTAAGAAATTTTTCGAAAAGATAGGGCTAATAATCATGGAGGAGTTCTTTTAGCAATAAAAAACACTCTTATAGCAGAAGAAATTACCTTACCTAACTCAAAAAATATAGAATCTACATTTTGTAAAATTAATACAACCTCAACATCCCTAATAATAGGCAGCATTTACAGACCACCAAATTCTAGTTTAGAATACATGCAGGAACTATGTAATCAGATTACTACACTTAAAGAGACAAATAAAAATGCAGTTTTTTTGGATTATGGGGGATTTCAACCTACCTGATATAAATTGGAAAACACTAACCATAGATAAACACCAAAACCTTAAGGACATAAATGAGCTTTTCATAGAAACTTTACACAACCTAAGTTTAGATCAAATCATTAAAAAGCCAACTAGATTAATCAACACATTAGATCTCTTCTTAACCAACAGACCTGGATTAGTAGTTGATTATGATATTATCCCTGGTCTATCAGACCATGAGATCATAAAAATACACAGTCAGATAAAAGCAGTAGCCAATACAAAACCCAAAAGAAAAATCTTACTCTGGGATAAATGTAACCTAACACAACTACACCAAGCTGCATTAAACTTTCAACAAACATTCTTATTAGAAAAAGACATTAACCAACCAGTCGATGACCTCTGGAATTTCATTAAAAACCATCTTAAAAGCATTATAGAAAATCATATACCAACTAAATACACATCAAACAAAATAAATAAATGCTGGTTTAATAATAGACTAAAGAAGCTTTGTAAACAGAAGGAAAACCTATATAGAAAATTTAAAGAAACCAAGGCAGAAAGAGTTTACAAAAAGTATCTAAAAATTAAACACCTAACCCAAAAAGTAAGCAGACAGCTGCAGAGTGAATACATAAACAATGTAATATCTAAAGATAACAACAAAAACCTATGGTCATACATTAAGTCTAAGAAAATGGAAACAACAGGCATAGCGCCATTAAAAGATGAACATAACATAATACATAATGATAATGAAACTAAAGCAAACATCCTGAACAAATACTTTGCATCAGCATTCTCAGCCCCAGGAGACAAAGACATAATTCTTAATTTGAACCAAGTAGACAACATAGAAGATTTAGTAGTACAAAAAAATGGAATTCAAAAACTATTAGCCAACACCAAACCAAATAAAGCGTCTGGACCTGATGGTATTCCAGCTAGATTACTCAAAGAACTAAGCAATGAGCTAGCCCCAGTGTTCAAAATACTCTTTCAGGCATCGCTTAACCAGGGCAGAGTACCAAAGGACTGGAAAGAAGCTAATGTCACCCCCCTATTTAAAAAAGGAGAAAAATCTGATCTAGGAAACTACAGACCAGTATCACTTACCAGCATCACATGTAAAATCCTAGAACACATAATATGTAGCAACATCATAAACCACTTAGACAAACATAATGTCCTCACCCCATACCAACATGGCTTTAGGAAATATAGATCATGTGAAACACAACTAATAGGACTAATTGATGATTTTTCAAAAGGGTTTAGATAATAGTGAACAAATAGATGCTATCTTACTAGATTTTCCCAAGGCTTTTGACAAAGTTCACCACCATAGTTTGCTTAAAAAATTAAAATATTTCGGCATAAATGGTCCACTGCATCAGTGGATTAAAGATTTTCTGATAGGGAGAGAACAAACTGTAATAATAAATGGCTCTAAATCAACACCAATAACAGTAAACTCAGGTGTACCTCAAGGAACAGTCTTGGGTCCACTACTATTTTTAATTTACATAAATGATTTACCAAATTGCATTAGTTCAGGAACAAAAGTCAGATTATTTGCAGACGATTGCATAATATATAGAACAATAAAAACAATACAAGACAAAGATATTTTACAAAGAGAATTAGATGAATTACAGAAATGGGAATCAAATTGAAGCATGTCTTTCCACCCAGAAAAATGTCAGTTGTTAAGAGTAACAAAAAAACTAAAACAAATTAATTCTACGTATCTTATTCATGGCAAACCAGTAACACAGACTAAAAACGCAAAATACCTAGGTGTTATAATAAATGAAAAACTGTCATGGAATCCACATATTGATGAAACTATAAAAAAAAATCAAACAAAGCATTAGAGTTTATTAAAAGAAATTTCTATAAATCAAATAAGAACATAAAACTAAAATGTTATTTAATCTTGGTTAGGCCAATAATAGAATATGCATCCACCGTGTGGGACCCCTCAACTCAAGAAAACATTAAGAAACTGGAACAAACACAAAATAGAGCAGTGAGATTCATAACAAACGAATATTCACATTTGACTAGAGTAACACCATTAGTAAAATCACTAAATTTAGGAAGCCTTCAGGACAGAAGACTCAAAAGTAAAGTAGCAATTATACATAAAACACTGAACCATAATCTTCAAATACAAAAACAAAATCTAATAAAATACTCTGAAAGACACAAAAATAAAGGAACATTCCTCGTCCCATATGCTAGGACAAATTTGTACAAATACTCCTTCTTCCCTAGTGCTATTAGAGCATGGAATGGGTTGCCTGAGCTAGCCAGAAAAACCAGTGACTTGGCAGAATTTAAGTCATTGGTTAATATGCATGACTAAATGCATGACGCGTAGGACGTAATCATCTTCTTTTTTGAAGTAACGTCTGTATTATATAAGATAAGAAGATAAGATAAGACACAACAATGATACAAGTATCCTCTACCCCAGAACAATCAACACAATATCAAATATCCCTGACCCCCATCACCCCATTTCTGGAAAACTACCTGAGCATTGTACAAGTATATGAAAATCAAACTAGATAATTCTCTACCCTAAAATCCATTATTTTTCTGAATGTCAATTCTAAGTGATTAGGATGAAAAACCTTATTATTATGTAGAGATTTGAGCCAGCTAGCCCAAACAAGGTTCCTGTATTCGGAAACAATAATTAAGTTAAAGTTATGTATCATTTTATTTTTTAGTTTTGGCAGCTTGTTTAATACAATTGACAAGTTAACATTTACATAGTTGCCACAGTTTGCTTCTAATAAGTCCCTTACAGTGATTCTAACTTGAAGGAATAATGGACATTCCAAATACATATGTTTCTCATTGTCAGCATTTTCAAGAAGGCATAATATACAGGCACGGTCATTTGCTCGTCTTCTAACCATAGGGGTCATCCCAAAGATAAGTCTATAACTTATCTCTCTAGCTTTTGGTGGGATATGTTTGCTGTGTAGGTTTATGAATGTGTCCTTGAATTCTGTCACCCCAAGAACTCTCCCCCACTTAATCCTATTCACTAGACTTTCGTGTAACAGCTTTTTAAGTGTTGTGTATGATTCTTTGGTTTTGTTGTGTATTAAATGTTTATTACCAGGTAAAATTCTGGAAATAGACCTGTAAAATGGATGAGTGACTGTACCAAAATAGTGAGGAGTATCATTGTGTATTGGAAGAAGACTACTTAATCTTAAACCATAATAGTAAATTGTCAATGTAAAGTTTGTCGGGTTTCTAACTACTTGACCTACAAATTTTAGCCTTAGCGAATGTATTTTTGTTTTGACATCTTGTAAGTTTATCCCCCCATCCTCTTTGTTTTGAATGAGTGTAGTGTGCTTAATGTTCCTAATAGTGTTTTTAAATATAAAGCTTCTAATTAACTTGTTCAGCTTGTTTATGAATTTAGGAGGTGGCTCTGTAATGTTAGCTAAATAGACAATCTTTGGAATGACCAAACTATTTATCAATACAGCTCTACCAAATATTGTAGAACCTGTGTGCTTATAAAGTTTTAGCAAGTTTGAGGCTTTGACAAAAATATTCTCCCACTGGTCTGTACAATAGAATAAAGGATTACAGGTATAGACAATACCACAAATCTTGATTTTATCTACAATTTTGAAAGCGCAATTCTCTTTGAATTTCCATTTCCCTAGTCCCATTACAGAGGATTTATTTATATTTATCTTTGAACCACTAGCTTCTCCGAAGAGTGTAAATTTCTTTAGTATATTCTCAATATCTTGCTCTGAAGATGGAAAAAAAGTTGTATCATCCGCATAGGCTTTGACTTTGATGGTTGAGAAGGAGCGACCCGGTATATTAATCCCAATAATAGAGGGGTCAGATCTTATAGATTCCAAGAAGGGTTCCAAGCAAAGGATATACAAGAAGGGGGATAAGGGACAGCCCTGTCTGACAGACCTTTGTATAAGGATACTCCTACTGAGAGAGTGGTTAATTATCAATCTACTTGTTGCATTTGTATAGACAAGCTTTATATATCTGATTAACAAGGAACTTATTTTACATCTCTCAAGAACATTGAACAAGAAGCTATGGCTTACTCGGTCAAAGGCTTTTTCTTGATCTACAGATAAAAGAGACACATTGAGGTTTTTATCCTTACTGTACATGATAAAATCCCGTAAAAAATGCGTCATGCCGTCTATGTTTCTGTCAGGGATACAACAGTACTGGTCATATCCTATAATTTGGTTTATGAGAGGTTTCATTCTTAGGAAAATCATTTTTGTGAGAAGTTTATACTCTGTATTGAGAAGTGAAATGGGCCTAAAGTCGCTAGGTGAAGTATTATTTTCAGATTTCTTGGGTAGAAGCGTGATGTATGCTTCGTTAAAATTTGAGGGAAATTGCCCCAGTCGAATGGCTGAAAATTATCTTGAGCATAAGTATATACTGGCTCTTCACTGTATATAGAAGTGAAGTGTTTTGTAAAAATATTTTTAATATCCTCATAATTATCTACTTTATTCCCCTCACTATCTATGATGTTGTTTATTACTTTACTTGATTGCACATTCTGTTCAAACGATAGGAATAGTTTACTAGGACCTTCATTACTTAAGTAATTTTTACACCTAATCTCAGCACCCCTATAAGTATACTTGTTTAATTCTTCTAGTTTTAGAAAACGCAATGTGGGAACTGCTAACCCTAACTTACTGTCAATACAGGGAACTTTTGATGTTCATAGAGAAGTCTTTAGATCTCTGTCAGCATCTTCTTTGCTTGTTCACTAATTACCATAATTGTGTCATTAGTCTTAGAAATTTTAAATTTCTGACGTGACTTCAAGTTTTTTAGATTTATTTGTATATCAAATTTATCATTCTGTTGAAAATTTTTGTAATGTGCAGATAATTATAAGACATTTCAACAAACTTAAAGGACAAATTTAATCTTAAGTCTTAAAAAAATCAGCAACTTCTAAATCCTTAGCAAACGCAAAGTCATGTTTGAGTGTAGGGTAGTAAATGTTACCACTTCAGTCCCCCTTTCCCCCCCCCCCCCCACCAACTTCAACTATAAAGCAAAGGATTATGATGATAGACACATACTCGGATGGGAGAGTGTTGGCGATAAAATAGGCTAATCGCCTTCTCCCTATCTACCTTAACCCTTCAGATGTGCTTTTGGAAGGGGAGGCGCACTTTTGAAAGGATAGGGGTGGTGCGGTAAAAAGTTGATGTTGATGATCGACATGTAGACCCAATATGTTTGGAAGTAGCCGTCTGTGAAAGGGAGCCTGATTCATTGTTTTATGAAGAACTCTGAAAATATTCCTCATTGTAATAACTTGACAGATTTTCCTTTGCTATTATTATTCCCAAATAAATTGATTTATAAATTTTATATTTGATACATATAATTTTATAAAATTTTTAGTATTACATCACAAGTTGAATTTTCTCTTTTAAATGCATAGTAAATTATTTTAATTTGAAACTTTAACTACACTCACATTTTTACTAATAAACCGTGTGAGTTTTTTTTTTTAGTTTAGTAAATTGGTTTCCCCATTGGTTGTGTCCCCCTACTCAGGTACCGCGTAGAAAAGACGGACATCAATGACGCGCAGCTGGCCGAAGGCTTTCCCTACACCTTGTCACATCTACATGTCATCCTGGACTTTGTTAGATCACTTGTATTCTCTCCCCTCCCTATTCTTGGGATTGTCTGTTTCTACCACCTATACCCCCATCCAACAAAATTTTGTGGACCCTTTGGACCCTGAAATTCACTCTCAAAACATCGAGAATTTGTAGATGCGCGCAAAACGCAAGTTAAAAAGGCAATTTGGAACAAGTCGTGCATTGTTTCAAAGCTATTTGCAAGAGTTTCAATATCGCAATAGTATGCGCGATGAGGATATGTTCTCTAGTATGCTTGTAACGATTGCTGATAATTACCCATGATTTTTTTTTTCGGTCAAATTGAACACATTATCTTCCAGTGGTCATTTTCATTATCTGTATCTGCCTTCCGTGATAGCTTCGAATAGGATACCGATATCAATTGAAAGCAGCTCGCCGTTGTTTTTTTAAATAATTTTTTAATAGTTTAATCTAGTCACGAACCTTCAAAAACAAATTATCAGATTTACATTCAAATATTGTGTACAGTAGACAGTGAGTAGGCCAACACAGTTTTGCGTAAAAGTTAAGAAGACTTCGCTAAGAAAAGAATCGTAATCTTGTAAAATTTCACTTAAAACCCTAACACTTTTTTATTCAAACACTTTTACTACGCCATATTATTTACCCATAAAGCCGGGAAAAAAAGTTAATAGCATAGTTTCGTTTATACGTTTGTAGAAAATGGAGAGACATGGGTTATTTAATACAGAAGCTACTATTTTTAATGTGTTAAATATCGCCTATCTCCTCTACCGGCTTCGGTTAAAGATAATATGGAGACAGGTTATTTTATACAGAGGCTACTTTATTGATGTATCAGGCGGCCTTAGCAGTACACGGGACCCGTGGCTAATGTAGTAATGTCATACGCCGTCCCCCGGGCGAGTGTCATACGATGGCCCGTGAGCCATAAGCGTAGACTATTTAGACAATATCTCATGAACCAAATGAGCTTGTTCGGCTCTAAGGCTATACGCCTTATTTTTGTAACACAATCCTAAAGCGCTACTTTACGTAGGTATCGTACCATTGGCCGTTAGACTATTAATTACGTACTGTATTGTAATTGTTCTGCATATAAGTATTAGCTAGTAAGGTTTTGTCTGCAGTCCTCTAATATTGATTTATATGCCTTCAATCGACGCAAATAATGATTCAACAAACTCTATAAAAATATTTCTGGTATCGTGGGGCCGCCCGAGACGCGGCACTGGAAATTTATTAAAGAGTGCCTAATTTTCCGCCTTGTCAAAAAGTGCTTAATTTACCGGTGCCTAAATTTCCCCACTCGCCACCCCCTAAGGCCGCTTCTGAATATATCAACTAGCATCTCTGTCTCCTCTACCGTCGTACCGTACCGTAGTCGTGTCATTAAAAGCCGGTAACTCCACCATTAGGCTGGTCCCAAGTCCAGAATGAGAAAGAAGGAGGGCCGGCATTAATCACGATAGGCTAGGCTAATGGATAATCGGTAAGTAAATTAAAAAAAAATATTTTATTTTCAAATATCCGTATTAATTATTACAAAATGTAAACAAAAAAGTCCACGTATAGGATAATAGGGAAAATCATCGGTGACACACACACGCAATATTAATTGAACCATTAGCAAATTGGGAAAAAAAAGAAGAAACATGAGATGATTTTTTTAAACTTTATTAAATAATTGCCAGAGAAAGACAGAACATAAACATTTTATTATTAACAAACTTGAGCTATAAAACACATAAAAATGTATAGAAATGCTATAGATTCTCGATATATTAAAATGTAGATAAATGTTTTGATTAAATAAAATAGGTCTAGACTTACTAACCCATATATATTTATTTATCAGAATTATATTTTTTAGTTGGCAGCAAACAAAAAACTTCTTCCTCAATTTTATTTTTTGTTTTATTATTGCATCAGTAACGAAGTCCATCTGGCAAAAAGTGGCCGCCCGTTGCCGTGATAGCAACGGTAAATAAAGGATCTCAATGCGGAAATTGCCATCTTGTTATTTAATTTCATATATTTCTGATCAAAAATGTTTACAAAATTCAGAGTTTTAATTTGTATACAATAAACAATATGGCCGCCGTTACCATGGCAACTATCATTCAAAAAAAACTTTCTTTTTTAGTATTATTTATATTAGAATATCATTATATGTTACCATAACAAGTTCAAAGGCCTAGCTTTAGAAATAACAAAAGAATAAGATTTTCAGGGAAACAGTGTAGGCCTATAGTGTATATATTTGTTCTTATTCTTGTTGAATTTCACACAAAATTAATTGTAATAAGAATTTTAAAAAAAACAAGAAAACGTGTTCGGGCCTTTGTGTCTTGCTCTGCTGTCACCTTTTTTTTTTTTTTTTTTAAGTTGTCTGCATGGAAATTTTTTTTTTTGGTCGCGACCAGACCGGCCCATTTGGTACCGGCCCACCGGGCCATTGCCCGTTTGCCCATATAGCCAGTCCGCCCCTGAGCCTATGGTTTAGTCCTTTTAAATAATTGTTCATGCTCTTTTTTCCCTACGCATTCTCCGATTAATTGATCATTTAATTATTGGTAATTAATTATTTCGTTTGATATCGAATAAAGGAAATAAGGTACACATTATTGAAATATATTTAGATAGTTGTGTTGGAAGAGTTCTTCCCCTTAGAAAAGTTTTGTTGTTTTTAAAAAGGATTTCTTGTTGTGTGCTTCTCTGAGTATTTGATTTTTTAGGATAATATCCTATGATTTCTTTGGGATTATAATATTCATCATGTTATTGTGTTAATACTTTATTTTACGTGTGTATTACATATAAGAGTACTTCTAATATTAACATTTTCTATATATATAATTCTCTTCATGGCCCAACCATGCGGTACACCACGGTGAAAAGCCATGGAAAGATAACTCTTTTATTTCTTCAAATCAGACTAGAGTTACCCCACGTAACTTTCACAGTGACAGAGAGCAAGGAGGGGTGCGTATTCTACGCCGCCGGTCGGATCGTTTGGTTAAATAAACTTCACGTCTTTTGGCGTTGGTTGGTGTATCATTGATAGCTTCTTAGCGTACATATACTTGACTCCAAGACGAATCACAACTCTACACACACAGAGTAGTTCCGCATCTAGACTAGTACCAATATATACGTATATGAGGACCTAAATTCACGAAACACAAAATATCTCGTGACAGAATTTGGTCGTAAGTATGGCCATTAATGAATGAGAACTATTGGGCGACATAATAAGTTCGCTCAGAACTTTAAAAGTAATTATTGAAATTTAACATGAAGGCTATTCAACATATTTAAATATTTGGACCTATGCTAACGGAGCTGCAGATATTTTTTTTTTCAGTTTACTCCCTTAACTGTACAATTCACTGGAAGACATTTAAACTTACACTTCGCTGATTGAGTCACACAGACATTTAGAATACAAATTATAGCCAGCAGTACAAGAACTCGCATTCTTATTTAGTAGTGTGGATTTTATACTGTCAAAAGAAGAAAAAATATTTTTAAAAAGATTCCAAAAGCTTAGATTATGCGTAGTTGTATTATTTAGTTTGGATCAGTCATGTCATTAAATTTTTAATAGTTCTAGAATAAAAATAATGAAACAAATAGATAAGAAATAGTTTTTACCAACACAATTTCTTATTCTCACTACGTTTGTCTGGACCAGGTTGGCAAAGGGTTGGCGGGGGGGGGGGGGGTAAAAAGAAGGGGAAATATTTGTGAAGGTTACCGTGATCGCTTTTTAAATGCATTGTTAATTAAAAGTTGGAATTGGAACTAGGGGGCTTTTAACACTCCTCAAACCAACTTACTAACCTCTGTGCCAGGGACGTGCTAACGAAAATAGAAGGTTTTATATTTATCTCTTGATAGTCTCAAACTTAAAAGTGGCCTCTATAGAGTTCAACAGATATTATTTCAACTTGTACGATTTCTTTCCCTTGTTCGATACCAAAAAAAAATAATTACAAATAGTTAAATAACTATTTTTTAAAATCATTTCTTGGCTAGAATTAATTGTAAAAAATTTCAACTTGATGCGAGATTGGGTGTGGCGGAAATCACGTTGTTCTGTTTAGTATCTTGTATGGTGTGCAACTTCAATACTATTTCATCAACTAGTACAAACTAGGATGGCTGCCTGGTCGAGGATGGCTGCCTGGTCGTGCGATTTGCGCGCTGAACTGTCGTTCGGACTTATCGATGGTCCCGGGTTCAAACCCTGCCCGCTCCCATCCCCCGTCGTCCTGCGGGAGGTTTGGACTAGGAAGTAATTATCTTCAACTCTGAAGGAACATCCGAAATAAGTAAAACATTTTACAACTAGCCAAAGAACATCATAGTTAGCAAGATAGGCTTGATCAAGATTTTCAGCGTATATCAAACAATGTATTTATTCACTTCTGTGATATCTGTCTCGTCTACTTATCTGTCTCGTCTACTTATCTGTCTCGTCTACTTATCTGTCTTTAACACTACTCAACCTTCTCTAAACTATCGCCATACTGTTCGTCCATCTACGCCTATTCTGCTACGTCATTCGTCTGTCTGACTACGTCCCTACTTGTTGCTGTCGCTAACAACAATACACAATATATTTATCTACAAACCTAACATACTCTCTAACTAAACTAGGTCACTACAACGCAACGTATTCATATATTATACCAGTCAGAGTTGATATAAGCATTGAAAAGAAACAAAAGTATTTAAAAAATGTCTGTACTTACTTTGAAGTACAGCTAAATGTTCACTGCTTTTCGAGACTGCAGCGCTTCTAGCTGAAGTTGTCTTGGTGGTGTTTTTAAGGACTTTTTATTTTACTTAATGACGTGTATGACAGCGTGATGTAGTACTTGTACGTATTTGTAAACTGGTGTTGCCTATAAGCTTGTCAGATTATGAAAAGCAATCTCTACACCAGGGTGCTCAATATGTTGGGTATGCCAGTGGCGTAGCAAGGTACCCGTGGGCTCGGGTTCAAGAATATGTTGGTGGGCCCCCCTCCCCATAAGAAGAATTTAATGTGTGACAAAAAACGGAGTAGTCTGTAAGTATTGGTACATTTACCACAAAAGACATTTAAATGCAAGAAGTGTAATTTTTTTGAAAAAAATCAAGTTGTATAAGTAATTAAGTCTATAAACTCAATGTTTGTACAACTTCTAAACAGTATTTTGTGATTAAAATGTGTTTCAAATCTACAAACAAATGTATTAATTCTTTTATCAAAATGTACATTCTGAAAACAGCTCTATGAGTAAAACTATTTAACATTGGTACAAACTAGAATCTAGTTCTATGTCTTTCAGTTAACAAGTAAATAGATCTCATATTTATTGACTGAATCTAGTTTTAAGTCTATCAGATATCAAGTAAATAGATCTCACAATTATTGACTGAATCTAGTTTTAAATCTATCAGATATCAAGTAAATAGATCTCACAATTATTGACTGAATTTAGTTGTATGTCTATCAGATATCAAGTAAATAGATCTCACAATTATTGACTGAATTTAGTTTTAAGTCTATCAGATATCAAGTAAATAGATCTCACATTTATTGACTGAATTTAGTTGTATGTCTATCAGATATCAAGTAAATAGATCTCACATTTATTGACTGAATTTAGTTGTATGTCTATCAGATATCAAGTAAATAGATGTCACATTTATTGACTGAATTTAGTTGTTTGTCTTTCAGATATCAAGTAAATAGATTTCACATTTATTGACTGAATTTAGTTGTTTGTCTTTCAGATATCAAGTAAATAGATATTGTTCTGTTCTCACAGATTAATAATAAACTACTGTAGACGTTACTAATTAATAATGATAATAACGAGACTGTCTTTATCAAGGTAGACATATAGAACTCACTTTTTATTTCCGTCCGATCCTTTGCTTTCGCACAAAACATAAACAACAAACAATGACATAATATCATATAATATTAGCACATCCTTCCTTTTGAAGCTATTATCACATCCTTCCTTTTAAAGTTCTTAAGACTTATATTTACAAGGAATTTTGACAACTCGACCACTTCTGGTTGTCTTGACCGGCACAACAAGTTCTCTAGATGTTGGTTTATAATTGTCTGTTTCGTTTGTCCTAGCAGTTTGCTGTTCATTGTCTTCGTCGGTATCATAGTATCGAGAGATGTCTTCTTCGTAGCTCTTGTTTAAAAACCGTTGATTTCGTCTGTATGTTTTTCCCTCATTTGTCTTTATGATGTAAGATCTGGGTGATGGATGCTTCTTAATGACGACTGCTTTCTGCCATGTTTGTCCTAGACGAACTCTCACCTTCTCTCCGACAGAATAATCTTTAGTTAGTCTTGCTTTTGCATTGTATTTCACTTTGCTTTTCACCTGTCGTTCGTTGAGTAATGTCTCTGCATTTTCAGCCACCGATGGTTTCAATAGTTTGGGATCAGTTGGAATGATTTCCTGAGTCTTCTACTCGTCAGCAGTTGTGATGGTGCATATGGCAGTCCGCTTATCGGAGTATTTCTATACTCGAGCATAGCGAGATATGGATCTTTTCCACTTTTGTATGCTTTGTTGAATATCTGCTTTACGATACCAATATACACCTCACTTTGTCCATTTGATTGAGGGTACCTGGGACTTGATGTTATCTTATAATAAAATATTATCAAATAATAATGATAATAACGAGACTGTCTTTATCAAGGTAGACATATATAAGTCACTTTTTATTTCCGTTCGATCCTTTGCTTTCGCATAAAACATAAACAACAAACAATGACGTAATATCATATAATATTAGCACATTTATTGACTGAAATCTCAGAAACCTTTTTCTCACGTTTTTTTTTCTTACTTAAGCGAGCTGTCATAGAACTTCTTAAATACATTTGATCAATTGCAACTTCCAAAATGACCACTCAGCCGAACAAACTGTCATGGGCAAAGCTGTTGATAAAATGTTATTGTCTATTATTTTAAAAAAAACAATTAAAAAAAACGTAGCCAAAAGTCGTACTGAACACAAACTTTATATGTCTTAATGGAATGCTTTCTTTTTGAAGGATTGTATCTCCGATAAGGAAGGCCGACTGGTCGTGTAATATTTGCTTTGGGACTGTTGGTCGGTAGTCTCTGTGGTCCTGAGTCCGAGCCCTGGGCACTGCCATTTCCGTCGTCCTTCTGGAGGTTTGGGCTGGGATGTAATTCCTTCAGATCTAAAGGAACATCTGTAACATGGAAACCAAACAAACAATGTTGTATGGCAGATATAATCTGGGTACATATGTGCTGCTCACATTTATACATTGTTGATTCAACTTAGATTTTTTTTACTGTCAATAAGTTGAACATACGTATAGAATGTTTCTAATTTTACCCTAAGTGAGTCTTTTCCCAGGCTTTCTTTCTCATTTGGGCAACACAAAGTAATTAGTGTTATTAGACAAATATCTCAATCTCATTACTGTTAAAGTATCATTTCTTAATGACCAACTTCTAGAACACATTTTTTAAATGTCCTTTAAACTCTTAGATTCTAGAAGCGCTCATTTCAATATGCAGAACCAAAAAAAAAAAAATACACGTCTTGTACCAAGTCATAGAAATCTGCTGCTTCTAGGATACAGCCAACAGAATCATGTAAGAACAAGATTAACTGGTGGCTACCGTAATAAACGTAATGCGCAGGCAGATGTCGTTGTTGAAGCAATGCCTAAAGGTTATTGTTCTGTCCACTCGTATTGGAGGAACCATCATAGCAATGGCCTTGCAATTTATTTAAGGATAAATGGTGATTTTTCATACTTTTATCGGCGCCCGAAATGGGGAACAGCCGATATTATTTTTTTATGATATGTCCGTCCCGTTTGAATCTCGTAAACTAGAAAAGATTGAAAATCCAACATCACAATATTTTAGATCTTTCAAAGTTCTGATGCAACAGCTACTTTTTTTCTTTTCTGAAAGCAAAATTTTAATTTTTAAAATTAACTATGCAAGCATTTTTTTCATTAAAATACACACCATTTTTACAACTATTTACTATTAATAATAAAACGTATCGCATACTAACAATCCTAGAGTACTCCCACTTCTCAATCATCGAACTACTAATATAACATTATCAAAAACACGTTTGATATAAGCAACTATCTTCATTTTGCATAGACAGAGAAAGGGTTTTAGTTGTTAATATTTTGTAGTTCATAGTTTCTGATATTCTTTCTGAAAATATTGAAACCTGCCATGGCGGACCAATTCTCGCAAATTTTGAGTCTGTGTTTACACGCCAACTATGTAGCCCTTGTTTTCAGTCTACTTTGGCTGTCACAAATTTGAAAACCTAGAAATGACTCTGATTGATATTTCTTTAACTCTTTCTCTCCGTAATTATTTACCGCGTTCTGGTGGAATCAACGTTGGTATCGTCAGTTAGGAAAGAAAGAGTTAAATATTCCGTCATCGGAGATTACTAAACAATATCCGGGGGAAAATGCTAATTCAATTGCATTTTATATGTCTTGAGTGCTGTCAACAATGATAGAGAAAAATGGTGCGGGTTTGATCTCCAATACTATTTTGCTAAAATTGTAATGCCCAATAGGTCTATTTTCTGGTTTTGAATCAGTTGGGGAGGTAATTAGTTCTGTTATTAGTTTTTTTAAGAAGTTCGTCAAACTTTGCGAAGTCCAAATTAGATATACAAAACCGCTGTACATTTCATGACTTCCAAATATAAGTGTATAATTTGAATATTATCCTTGGTCAGTGCGTTTTGTTTTCTTAATATGGAAAATCAAGACACACAAGTAGGCCCACAATTTTCACTATTCATACCAGCCTATTCAAATGTGGGCCCCAATAGGTCATAAGTCCATTTAATCAAGACACACAAGCATGCCCACAATCTTCATTACTCATACCAGCCTCTTCTAATGTGGGCCCAATAGATCATATGTCCAAGCGCTATGAACCCCTTCACGCTAAGGTTACTGCGCCACGTGATGTAGGTTCCTAATGGTCGTGGGCCCGAGTTCCCCTTCGCGCCATGAGGTATGCTACAACACAGATGCGTCGCACGATCACAAGTGGTGTAATACACCCCAGAGATTTGTTATGTCCCCTATCCGACCTTGCGATCTATGGGCAGATGATGTAAAAGTCTGGGGGGGTTTTGCCCCGCGGTTAACGAGGGTGTCCTGTGGCCAGTGCAACGACCAACAGCCTTTATTTTCCCCCGACTAATGTCAGGTATCCATTAGAGCTAGGTGGTCTCAGAGGCGCCCAAAGATCCCGAAATTAAAATTTCCAGTCTCCACTAGGATTTGAATCATGGACCCTCAGGTTCGGGTGCCAAGCACTTTAGCACTCAGCCACAAAGATACTAACAGAAAATCAGACCGCACCAAAAATTAGAAATTCATTTCTAAAAATAAAAGTGAAAAAGGAATTTCACTTTTTTGCTAATTTGACATCCAATAGGCTGAACTATAACAGATCAAGCCTAATAGTCAAAAAGTCTGTATAAAAAAAAAAGAAAATGGAGAACGTTCGATTAATATTTGTGCTAATTAAAATCTAAGACCTAGACGAGTCTTAACAGCTTGATAAAACGCAGTCCCAAGCATTAAGGTTTGTCTGTAAAACATATATTTAAATGCTGCGGAAATAATGAAAAATCTATTCTGCCCTCCTTCAGTCGTAGAACACTTTTTTATCTTGGAGAGACACTTCCGTCCACATATATAGCAGGTCAATTGGCTTTCGTTTGGTGGTAGAGGAGCCAGCTAATTTTCGTATGACACGATTTTCTTCAAGAGCTGAAGCCCACACAAAGAAAACTAGTGTTATGTCTACCTACGGCTTCAGACATTAGCTCCAAACTAGTGGACACTAAGACCACCAGGCTAAGAATTTAACTACTGATCTTCGACACATGGCATTTGAGACCCCCACATATTATTCCTCTAAGTGCGAGTTCAACAAGTACTGGTGGCTCGGTTTAATTAAACTCTGGAATAATAAGTTTAAGTCTACATTGAGTTTCAAGGTATTAACTCAAGTAAAAACAAAAGCTAATTTATATGATTGTGTTTACAGTTTTTTACGAGGATGCCTAGGCGATCTTAAAAATAATTGATTCTAGAATTGTTGTGGTCACTAGCTCGAAACATGTACTCAAAATATGTACTACAGGCAAAGCACTGAACCGTGACCCCACATTTTCTGAATGTAGGACGAAAGTATCTTCTAAACTTAGGACGCAAGTATCTTCTCAACTTAGGACGAAAGTATCTTCTGAACTAAGGACGAAAGTATCTTCTGAACGTAGGACAAAAGTATCTTCTAATCTTAGGACGAAAGTATCTTCTGAACGTAGGACGAAAGTATCTTCTAAACTTAGGATGAAAATATCTTCTGAACTTAGGACTCAAGTATCTTCTGTACTTAGGACTCAAGTATCTTCTTAACTTAGGACGCAAGTATCTCATAAACTTAGGACGCAAGTATCTTCTAAACTTAGGACGAAAGTATCTTCTGGACGTAGGACGCAAGTATCTTTTATTAAACGTAGGACGCAAGTATCTTCTGAACTTAGGACGAAAGTATCTTCTGAACATAGGAAGCAAGTATCTTCTGAACTTAGACCGAAAGTATCTTCTGAACTAAGCACGCAAATATCTTCTTAACTTAGGACGAAAGTATCTTCTGAACTTAGGACGAAAGTATCTTTTAAACGTAGGACGAAAGTATCTTTTAAACGTAGGACGCAAGTATGAACTTAGGACGAAAGTATCTTTTAAACGTAGGACGCAAGTATCAACTTAGGACGAAAGTATCTTTTAAACGTAGGACGCAAGTATGAACTTAGGACGAAAGTATCTTTTAAACGTAGGACGCAAGTATGAACTTAGGACGAAAGTATCTTCTGAACTTAGGACGAAAGTATCTTTTAAACGTAGGACGCAAGTATGAACTTAGGACGAAAGTATCTTCTGAAATTAGGACGAAAGTATCTTTTAAACGTAGGACGCAAGTATGAACTTAGGACGAAAGTATCTTTTAAACGTAGGACGCAAGTATGAACTTAGGACGAAAGTATCTTCTGAACTTAGGACGAAAGTATCTTTTAAACGTAGGACGCAAGTATGAACTTAGGACGAAAGTATCTTCTGAACTTAGGACGAAAGTATCTTTTAAACGTAGGACGCAAGTATCTTTTTTTTTTTCTTTGGAAGGAACGTCTATTTGAATTTTCAATAAAAACAAAATTATGAGATAGAACAAAATTACTGTGAAATCATAGCATTAATCTTAACATTAATCTTATTGTTTTTCTAAAAGGGATAGGCACTCCATCAAACACACCCTACCCTCCCACAAATTATAATTGAGAAGCCTTGTGAGGCGTTTAATGGTGCTTAGTGTCACAACCAATTGTTCAGTAAGCTCTTCAACTATAATTATAATTTAATGCAAGCTAAGAGAATAGTGTTTATTTATGTATAGCTGGACTGATTATCTCCCCCTGCTCTTTCCATGTCAGTAATGTCCCTTGTTTTAATAGAGATTTTCAACAAACATGCGATAACCATCTGATTTGTCAGTTTAAACCCTAGTCTATGGTTCAAACGAACATTAAGTGTGATGTGTTCTGAATCCTTAATCGAAATAAACAACTATTAAAGCAGAAGCTTAGTATAACTCATTTTTGTAAGGAGAGGTGAATACAATAAAATATCGAATGAAGCAAATCGACGATAAGATTTCTTTGTGAAGATTAATGTCACATAGCAGGCTGTTCACGTTACTAAAAGGGTCAAATAGCATACATCAAAATCTTTGAAATGTCCATTTATCTAGCTATCTAGCTGCTTCTCTCTGCAAACACTGCACATACAATGAACTAGGTCAAGAACGTGACAAGTATATCTTCCAGTAACGTGATAAATATATCTTCCAGTAACGTGACAAATATATCTTCCAGTAACGTGACAAATATATCTTCCAGTAACGTGACAAATATATCTTCCAGTAACGTGACAGATATATCTTCCAGTAACGTGACAAATATATCTTCCAGTAACGTGACAAATATATCTTCCAGTAACGTAACAGATATATCTTCCAGTAACGTGACAAATATATCTTCCAGTAACGTGACAAATATATCTTCCAGTAACGTAACAGATATATCTTCCAGTAACGTGACAAATATATCTTCCAGTAACGTGACAAACATATCTTCCAGTAACGTGACAGATATATCTTCCAGTAACGTGACAAATATATCTTTCAGTAACGTGACAATTATATCTTCCAGTAACGTGACAAATATATCTTTCAGTAACGTGATAAATATATCTTCCAGTAACGTGATAAATAGATCCTCTAGTAACGTAACAAATATATCTTCCAATAACGTGATAAATAGATCTTCCAGTAACGTGACAAATATAGCTCCTTATAACTTGACAAATATAACTTCTAATAACCTAATATATCTCTTAAAATCGTGACAAATATAGCTTCCAGTAACGTGACCTGTGTCACATGTGTCAGCTAATCGCACAAAGGACTACCCCTACCCAATTCGTCACTATAATTATAATATAGTTCAGGGGTTGGCAACAAAATGCAATCGAGGGCCGCATAGAAATAATTTTTTCAAAAATTAGGGCCGCATATAAAAAAGACTGCTTTTGGAAACAACCTTCCCCCCCCCCCTCGTAACTGTCTGATGAAGAGGATTCCCTCTATACTGCCACTATATATATACTATAGCGTGTAACCTTTTTACCAGACCCAGTGAGTTGATATAAGCTTCGTAAGTATACGTTAGCTAACTTTGATAATTGTCTTTAGATTCACTTTTGTTCAGTATTATTTTACATTTATTTTTTAACACTCCTAATTAAGGAATTACAATAAGAGTTACCAATTAAACTAGTGTTGGAGTTCTGCTGTGCATTTCATATTGTTTTGGTGCCTTTTACATAAGAAAATATGTAACTAATGTGAAGTAATTAACTTTTTTGCACTCGTTCATAATGTTTCCAAACAATGCAATTAGCTTACATCTGTGTGAAAAAAAAGTAAATACATGTTATTTCCACGGCACACAATATCGGATAAGGCTGAATTTTTAAACAATTATTTCTTTTACAACACACGAGTCAATTTAAAATAATAAACCAATTAGTTAATACTATTGGCAATTTATTATTTTATTTTGGTTATCTCGAACAAGGGAGGAAACTTTACTTGACAAAAGTAGTGAGTTAGTCCCCTTTAAAGGTCTCCGCTCGAAATTGTAATAACTATACAATCTTCTCTAGTCATCAGTAACTCACAAGAGCAGATTGGTTGTCACGCGTGGGCCGCGAGTTCGAATTCCGGTCATTTCCCTATTTTAATGCTTTGAAAACCGGTTACTGTCAAATCCACCCAGATTACTTCCCCTCCCTCTTACCTTTGCCCAACTGGTTATAACAAAAACAATTGGTAAATACAATAATTAATTATTGTTCATCTACATCTACTAGGCATGGAATCGCACGACTGATCCAAACAAATGAACTCCAATTGGTGACAAGGCTGGAAGGATCAGTCCTCCCGTAGAGCCTTGGCGTGAAACTCTGCTGTTAGGCGTAGTGCCTTTAAGCTCCAATACAGGTCAAGTGACTCTGTTGACAAACTACCCCGCAGCTCAAGTCCAAACTAATAGATACAACTACACTTGGGAAAAACTTTGTTTTTTTTTATAGTATTTATATGTTTTTAATAATAATAATAATAATAATCTTTATTGTCCGTGTGGAAATTTGTCTTACAATTTGTGCATTACACCAAACAAAAAACATTATAACTATAAGAAACCAAAGTGTACATTCACACCAGACTCATAATTTACATGTGACAAAGTTTATATCAGATTGTTCTTATTTAATGATTTGATTGCCAGGGGAACAAAAGAGTGTTTGTGTCTATTTGTCTTTGCTATTGGTGTCTTGTATCTCTTTTGTGATGGTAAAATCACAAAATCCTGACACAAAGGGTGATTCTTTATTTCGAGAATCTTGTTAGTTTTTTATAGATGTTTGTCTCAAACAACTGCCCAAATGGGGTTTGTTTTTTGCCAATGATTTTACCAGCAGCATTTAGGATTCTATACAGTTTATTTTTATTTTTAATGCCCATATTGCCATACCAGGCAGTGATATTGAAACTTAAAATATTGCAGATATGAGCGTGATAAAACATAGCCAAGGCCTTTTCGCTAACATTAAACGAGGACAGTTTTCTTAGTAATCGTAATCTTTGTTGCCCTTTTTTGCTGATATAATCAGTATTTGCAGTAAAATTTAGTTTATTGTCTAGGATAGTACCAAGGTGTTTAAAGGTTTACACAATTTCAATAGTCTCTCCAGCTACAGAAACAATATCATTTTCCTTCTTTTCCCTACGAAATTCGATTATCATTTCTTTGTTTTTTTACATTTAATAATAAAAAATTATTTTTACAGTATTTTTCAATGTGTTCTATTTCTTTGAAATACTCATTTACGTCTGAGCTCTCTGAGAGCAGGGCAAGAAGAACCGCATCATCAGCGAATTTTGTGAAGGAGCAAAAAGGACTAACGGATTGAAAATCATTGGTGTACAAAATGAACCACAGTGGCGATGTCACAGCCCCCTTGTTATACTTATTTGTATTTTTTTAAGAGAAAGATTGTTCACATATATATTTATAGTCTATTTATAAGCTTAGCAGCAGAAAAGTTGTTGTTTTTTTTAGTTGTATAAATGCAGCTTCTAGCAAATATCAATAAAACTCCCGCGTAAGAACTGGAACTTCTTTTTCAGGTTATAATTTGCTTGGAGATATGTCCTTTGGAGCTGAATCAGTGTCTGGACTAAATTGTGAGCTGACGGTATTGAAAACTAGTTCCAAGTTCTTGAAACCTAAAAATGTGTTTTCAAATTCCACAATCTTGTACTTTTCAACCATTTCACTAGAAATATTTGTACCTTTCCGTAAAGGAAAATGAAAAAAAAAGCTGTTTCCACTTGCTTACCTGGAATAATTAATTATTTAACATTTTGAGGAGCTCTGAGTTACACGTTTATTAGAAGTTTATATATACGCACTGTTATTGACATGAAGAAAACATATCTTTCTGTCCTGCCAATAATTACATAACTTTAAATTTACAGTACTGGTCAAGCAATGGAATATCGTTGACATTGGTACATTATCTTATCTTATAAAATACAAACGTTACTTCAAAAAAGATGATTACGCTTCAAATCTAGTCATGCATGTTAACTAATGACTTCTGCAAAGTCATTGGTTTTCCTGGCTGGCTCAGGCAACCCATTTCATGCTCTTATATCACTACTGAAGAAGGAATATTTAAATGTCTTTGTTCTAGCATATGGAAGAAGGAATATGCCTTTATATTTGTGTCTTTCTGAGTTTTATATTTGGTCTTGATTTTGTATTTGAAGATTATGGATAGGATGTTTTATGTACAGTTGCTACGGTTCCTTTGAAATCTTCTATCCTGATTGGTTTCTGTCAACCGGATACTTGAAACATGGTCAATCTACTCATGGCATGAACAAAAGCCTTGGCTGGCTTGGTCACGTTCATAGAATGCCACAAGGTCGACATTCACATTCTGTATGGCGATCTAACAAAAGCCAGGAAAGCCGCTGGTCGTCCAATCTTAAGGTATACTGAAGAGTGCAAAAACTCGACATGAAGTTCTTCAAAATAAACACTAACAGCGGGGGGGGGGGGGGGGAAGTAGCACTGGATAGATCAATGTGGAGACCAAGATTCATAAAAAAGCTAAAAAGATTCTAGAAATAAAAAATCATCCTTTGGATCAGGATTTTGTGATTTTACACCGATAGCAAAGACAGACACAAAAGCTCTTTTGTTCCCCTGGCAATCAAATCATGAGACTATCTGGTATAAACTTTTCACTTGTCAATTATGAGTGAGTCTGGTGTGAACGTACGTTTTAGTTTTCTATAATTATAATGTTTTATTTTGGTGAAATGCACACATTTTAAGTCAAATTTCCTTAAAGATAATAAAGATTATTATTATCATTATGCTAGAAACCAACAAGTATTCATTCTTTCTATCAAAGTTGGAGTAAGTCGTACTCTAAGATCTTTATTTTTCTTTAATTCTAAAAACAAAAGTGAAAGAGATCTTGACCCATTGTTGCGACACTTCTAAATTTTGCTTGACCCATTGTTGCGACACTTCTAAATTTTGCTTGACCCATTGTTGCGACACTTCTAAACTTTCTACAGTCTTTCAAAATTGATCTTCATCTATATCAGCTGCTTTCATGGGACCATAGAATCACAAAGGCTAATCATCCACTTACTTCAGTAAAAAGCGGGCGACGAGGGGGGCTGCCTGTGACTCTGTGAACCATCAAGATGTTCTGTTCCATTCTGTCAGAAGCTGTCCACATCAGATTAGGCTATTTATCCTATTGTCTAACCAGCTTCTTTTCTTCTGGCGACCTTTTCGGCCAAATGCTGGTCTAGTCTAAATGTCTAAATGTCTTTTCCGCTTTTGTCTTCTTTCTTTCGCCTGCTTGTTTGCTTTATAGTTAAGTTAGTAGTTATTAACCATTGAAATGATGTTCAGTGTGGGATATGTGGCCGATAGGCTAAGTACGCTTGAGCTTGTCCACATATCAAGGAAGCTTGATGTTCAACACCCGACTCGAGCAAAGTTGTTTACTGAGCCCCCTAAAGGCAGCACGGAAAACCTTTTCCTTCTCACTGGTTCACAAAAGCGTACTGAGCATGCTATAATCATGAAAGTTATATGTATAAAAGTCGTTTTTAAAAAATATCTGTTAAACTTTTCACATTCATTTTTGTGAATTCTAGTTCACGTAATAGGGTCTACCTCTCACCATCATTGGTAAACAAAGACATTACTAATAACCTCATTATGATGTGTTTAATAGAAGTAGTCATTGGAGACATATGTCGCGTAGTTTAGACAAGTGTCTTTTGCTTTCTCCCAACTCTGTTTGGTTTTTTCCTCTACTCGTAGTACTTGTACGGGGCGAGACTGTCTTGTAGTTTTGTTTTGAATTGTTTAGGCTACGTCACAAAGTCCGGGGACATCTATTGGTCATTCTTTGTCATGAGGCAGTTCACCCTCTGAATTTGGTTGAAACGGATGGTGTGTCCTTGTCCGTAAAAGATTATAAATCTGTACTAGTTTCTTGGACTTATATTACTCAGTAGGATTTTGGGGACCCCTGTTTTAGGGTGAGTTATTTCGTTGTGATATCTCTTATTGTATGTTATATGAGGTTGTCGCTGTTTCTAGTTTTGGAATAGAGGTTGAATTTTGTGTTATTTCGTTTATAGGGTGCCAGCGTTGGAGTTGTATGTACTAAACTCGAGTCTATGCCAATGTGGGCGTCGCTTGTCGTCTCAGAAATATATATATATATATTTTACAGTCTTCAGTGTCATTGTCAGATTGGCGATCACCGACGGCGTTGAGTGTCAGAGCAACTACGCATCAGTTGGTATCAGCTGACGTCTAACTTTATTATTGCCGAGGTTGGCAGTTTTTTTGACGCCAGTCGGTGAGCGTCTGGCGGACTATGAAACCAGTGGGAAAAGTTAATAGTACCAAGGTGCTTATGTGAATTATTGAATAATATCTATCTATATGTTATATCTATTCATCATTCTATCATTCTCATTGTAAATATACATATATCAGTATCATACAATTAAATATTTTTTTTTGTTATTTAAACCATCCACATAGTTGGTTACACTATGTACGACTGTGTGTGAATGATGTTTTTGTCAGATTGAACCTTGGGACCTTAATTGTGTATAGCTATTTAACAATATGAATAATTCCTGAGTTTTTAACAGAATAAAAAAGTAAGATTGCTAACTTTTTAAAAACTCTTTTAAAGTCTGAACAACCTTTCTTTAAGTTTATTGACGATCACAGCTTACTTATGAGTGCTAGATAGACTGAGAAAGGTTTATACATTTCAAATTACACGAACTGTAAGTTAAAGGGACTAAGATGAATTTTGTTTCCCTTTAACAAAACTCGACATTGGCTGCGCCTGAGAATGAATACTTGTTCCTTTCTAATAAAATAATAATAATAATCTAAAATACAATAGAAATCGCCCCATAGGTCTCAAGGTTTGAAAGGGAAATTTTACATTTTTTATTTTATCACCTGAAGGGCTTCTACCAATTGAGAGTTGAGACCTCTTCGAGGACCTAATAATAATAATATAATAATAATACTAATCTTTATTGTCCGTGTGGAAATTTGTCTTACAATTTGTGCATTACACCAAACAAAAAGCATTATAACTATAGGAAACCAAAGTGTACATTCACACCAGACTCACTCATAATTTACATGTGACAAAGTTCATACCAGATTGTTCTTATTTAATGATTTGATTGCCAGGGGAATAAAAGAGTTTTTGTGTCTGTTTGTCTTTGCCATCGGTGTCTTGTATCGCTTTTGTGATGGTAAAATCACAAAATCCTGACACAAAGAGCGATTCTTTATTTCGAGAATCTTGTTAGTTTTTTATAGATGTTTGTCTCAAACAACTGCCCAAATGGGGTTTGTTTGTTTTGCCAATGATTTTACCAGCATCATTTAGGATTCTATAAAGTTTATTTTATTTTTAATGTTCAGATTGCCATACCAGGCAGTGATATTGAAACTTAAAATATTGCAGATATGAGCGTGATAAAACATAGCCAAGGCCTTTTCGCTAACTTTAAACGAGGACAGTTTTCTTAGTAATCGTAATCTTTGCTGCCCTTTTTAGCTGATATAATCAGTATTTGCAGTAAGATTGAGTTTATTGTCTAAAAAATACCAAGAACTATTCTTGTTACCTGTCAGAGAGCTGGATTGTTCCAACTTCTAGACCTTGCTGATCATTAGACTATTTCTATTTGGACATTTTAAGAACATCAGAGAGTTCCGTTTCATTTTTAATGAGTTTAAATTATGACAAAGTCAGAGTTAATTTGTAACACGTCTTAACTATTAAAGATCTAAAACTATAGCGATAATTATTGCAAAATGTATTTCCTCCCTGTTAAACTAGGGGCCACTAATCAACTTTAGTATTTCGAATTTTCAATATTCTAAAATTAAGAAACACAATTTATAGTTGCTGATGGCTTTTTTACTACACAATTTTATTATAATTAAGAGAGTCGATTGCGATGTGTCTGTTTACGTGTTTAGGTAAGGTGTGAGGAAGTAGCAGACGTCTGGTCTCCAAAAGTCTCTATCAGTTCTGAAAAAGAAAAAAATACACATTACATTGATCAAAGAAATCATTATGTATGTCTCGTTTGTTGTTTTCATAAACAATGTTGATTTATGATAAAATATGCAAATTTAATCAAAACTACATGTTATATTTCTATATTTTCGAATTATGCTGTAATTTATTGAGGAACATCGCAGAGTGCGCTCCCCTTTTCAAATAATTCCCCTTAACTTCAACATCTACATAAAATAATATCAGGGACGATAACCGAAAGAAAATGTATTATAAAATGAAAAAGTCGATTATAAAAAGATTATAAACTCAAAAAGTCCAACAACGATTCGCAGTTGGTAAGCATTGAAGATTAAAACAGCTTTTGCTAATTTTAGCACAGATATCAGAAGTCCGAATGATCAAGCACTTAACTTATATGCTTGCGAGTCTTGGACGCCGACTGCGGAATTAGAGAGGAACATCCTAGCAATGGAATTGAGATGCTACAGAAGATCCTAGGTATCACATACAAAGATTGCATCACAAACAAAGAGATTAAGAGACAGGATTATTACACCGATTGGACCCCACGATGACCTCTAGCTACTGTCAAAAAACGCAAACTAAATTTCTATGGCCATAGTACAAAATGGGCTCCACCTTAGGGGTCGCTGAGACCTTTCTTCAAGTAACAGTACCAGGAAAACGAAGAGGCAGACAGAGAAAGCAATGAGTGGACAACATAAAAGAATGGACGGGCCTGCCATTGGAAGCGGCTCTGAACAAGGCAAAAGACAGGGAGGAATGGAGAAAGACAGTCGACGAATCTTGCTTGGTGCCCCAACGGTCCAACAGACTAAGAGATAGGTAAAAAAAAAAAAAAAAAAAGGTAATGGCAAAATAATACAAATACTAAAAGTACTCTAAATTATACTATTTGACAGATAGTATAGACATCTTCTGGAACCTAAACATACCTGGGGGGATATTCTCAAGAAGAGATCTTTAAAAGAAAAAATCGAAATAATCTTGGAAGACAACGGCCCCCCGCTCCACCAGAGCCACGTCAGGTCGTCGCGAAGTGGGCGACTGCTGTCAATCAAAACAAGAACGGAGCGGTACAAAAACTCGTTCGTACCTCACTCGGTCAGACTCTATCACCGCCACTCATTGATCAGGAAACATGAAATGCACCAAGATACCTGTGTGTAGTCGCTGAATGAACTCTTTATGTTGTGTCTGTTGTATTTGTGTGTATTTTTCTGTTGTGTTGTCTTTATATGAGAAAAGAGTCCTTGTAATCACAGCAAATTTCCGTAAGGATCAATAAAGCAGTCTTAGTCTTAGTCTTAGTCTTTATCGCCACAGATCTGCCACATCACAAAGTATTCTCAAAACGTATTTAACTCTTTCTTCCCGTAATTATTTTCCTAGTTGCGATAGATACATTCATTTTGCTCCTTTGTATCTCACTATCCAGTTATGATTAAACTTTAATAACTTGTTTTGTTTGTTATAATAAAAATTCCTCTTTGAATGCCCCCTCCTAATCCACCTTAGGCAGACCCTACTTCCACTCCAGCCCAACATAACCAACACTCTGTAAGGCAGTGCTGAACAACTGAAGAATACAGCACACAATTTTTCCTTGGCACAGTCTGCAAAAGAGCTGACAGCTCAGCAGCAATAAAGCTGGCTAGAAGAAGAAGAAGAAGTTATCAGAAAATGTTCTATTTGGAATCGAATTCTAGGGAAATGCATGCTCTTTTTACACAACACATATTTAAATTTATAATCCGAAACCAATTCTGCTACTTAGGGTTTCAAATCAACGTTGTCATCGTTAATTAGGAGAGAAAGAGTTAAAGGCAAATGGACTTAAAACAAGCGAACATAAAACCAGAGTTGACAAGTTTATAAATGCACTTAATAACGACAAGGAAATATAAAACTTACAGCTCACCTGCACGCAAAAATGATTGCAGTAACCAAAAAAAAATGTCACAAAACTTTCCTTTTATTTGACACCTGAGAGGTAGAGACAATTTGACCAAATGAACTGGTCAGTTGTCTCTCTTGCCTGCCTTGCGGACTGATGAGTGACGTCGCATCACGACCCATCAGGACTGTACTATGGGGTAATACACATATACATTACAAGTGTAAACATACACACTACAATTGTATGCTATCTAGCCTACTATCTAGCTAATATGTGCCATCGAAAAAAATGACATTGTATTAATTACTATGTAAAATTAGAAAATTTAAAGAAAGTTACATCATTAGTACAATTTGTAGAACAAAACTTCATTGTTGGATAATAATTCATATGTATTGCCACAAATACATAGTAATAATAATAATAGGAATACCCTATTAGTTTTGTGTTGCCTGTCCGTCCGTCCGTCTGTGACGTGGCAACGAGCTTTTGGTCTAAACTGGCCACAGGTTGCGACGTCACAGATCAGTATGAGGCCTTCTAAAACGATTGGTCTCGGTCCGTCCCTTTTAAATCTAAAAACTAGAAAAAAAAATATTGAAAATCCGATATCATAATATTTTAAATCTTCCAAAGTTCTGATTGAAAAGCTGTTTTTTTTTCTTTTCTGAAAGCGAAAGGTTTAATTTTTAAAACCTAACTATGCAAGCAGTTGTTTTTTTTTCCTCATAAAAATACACAATGTTTACAACTATTCACTATTAATATTAAAAGACATGGAATACAATATTAATAAGGAAAGATTTTTTTTCCGTATAGTTTAAGCATATTTATGTAAACTTTTTTAAAAATAATTTTATAATAAATGTAATGAGAATATTTTATCTTACATGTTGCGCACATTTTAAATGAAATGTTTTGTTTAAAAAGAGAAAGAATGCATTTATTATGTAATTTAAGTCGAATATAATTTAAAACAACAATTAGCCCAAAAAGCAGTGTTTCACAAGTACAGTTAAACTATGGGTCCCACCGACTAACGTTACACCATCTGATAAAGGAATACGATTCTTCCTTGAGGCCTTGATTCAAATCAATTATATCATCATTCAATAACATCAGTTAGGTCAGGCTCCCATTGAAACATCTTCATAGCTATTAGTTCATTGAATGCCTATTAATAATGTAATAATATTATAATAATAAATATCCATGTCATGTTGTCAGTAAGACAAACAATACTATCCCCTTCATCTAAAGTCGAAACATGTCCTGCATTTTTATAATACGAATATATATATATACACACACAATATGTATTCATTCTTTTCTTTTTAATTAAAAAAAAAAATTGTATGTGTTGTATATCGCAGCTAATGCAACAGAAGACACATTAATTATCAATATATATTTTATGTTTTTAACTTAGTTTGTTACCGCATGCATAAATGTTCAATAAAAATGCAAAATATTCAACTTCCGGACGTTATATAAATATTTTCTTCCTCTTGTTTTTATTTAACTCTTATCTTATCTTATATCATACAGACGTTATTTCAAAAAGAAGATGATTACGTCCTACGCGTCATGCATCTAGTCACGCATGTTAACCGATGACCTAAATTCTTAATAACGAATAGTTTTTTAAAACGTGAAAAGACATCTCTATTTAAAGAAACAAAACGGTTCGCTCTCAAAAGATAATAAGTACTCATTGAACCAGATCATTGCAAGCTGCAAAATATCATGAAATCGATCTTAACGTGACAGACTGACAAACAGATCACACAAAACTGATAGTTGCTTTTCTCGTTTTTAAATTGGGTGGGGGGGGGGGGGGCTAAAAACAAACATAGACTATCAATATTGTATTATATATAAGATAAGATATTGTATACTTACGGTTTATTGAAATATCCTCCTAATTAACACGAAAAGAAAAAAAAATATTCATTTGACAATATTAAATATGCATAGT
Organism: Biomphalaria pfeifferi; assembly: GCA_030265305.1. Classification (NCBI taxonomy): domain Eukaryota; kingdom Metazoa; phylum Mollusca; class Gastropoda; family Planorbidae; genus Biomphalaria; species Biomphalaria pfeifferi. The sequence continues at coordinate 4,016,220 of JASAOG010000012.1, forward strand.
AATATAATAATAATAAGGCTTGTCTTCGAGTCCAAAGATTAGTGAGGAATGCAGTATTTACTGTGACTGCGCAGCCCCAGCTGCGACCTACATATTTTGCCACACCCAGGGCAAGCATAACCATTGTCCGCAGGTGGTCGATTTAGATTTTCTTTACGCCATCTGCGTTTGTCCTCGGCAGCGGATTTTCTTTTGGTCTCAAATGTGTATCCCGCTGTTTTCGTAAGTGATCTCCAGCTGTCTCGTTCTGAGGCCGCATGCAACCAGGTGCTCTCTTCTATGTCAGCTAAGGAAAGTTGACGCTTAAGCAGGCCTTTTTAGCGTTTCCGTGGGGCGCCTCTGTTACGTCGATCACCTTTAAGCTCACAAAAAAAAAAAAGACTCCCTTTAGCATACGTTCGTCTCCCATACGAGATACGTGCCCTGCCCAGCGCAACTGTCGGACTATAAGAAGTCCCTCTATACTGTCCAAGGACATCGCTGTTTGTAGTGCGGTTTTGCCACCGTATGTCCATGTTGGTAGGAAATAACGTGAAGCAGGGCTGTGTACGGGTCAAATGAGGCAGCGATTGCACGAAGGCATCTACATCCGGTTTTGTTCAGGCGGCAATGTGTTCAATCTTCGACGTCTACTATCCCATACAAGAACAAAGGAGATGGTCATAACGGAGCCTCTCGATGCCGATGATTGCGCCCTGCTAGCACACAATGAACGTGATCTCCAGAACGCGGTAAACGAATTCGCCTACGCTGCCGCCTCTTTCGGTTTATCTATAAACCTCGGGAAAACTGAAGTCATGTTCCAGAACTCACCCACAATGATAGTAATATAGATACGTGATAGTATATATACACACGTATTTTAAAAAAAAGCAAATCATAAATTGTTCCGTTTTATGAAAAAAAAAATAATAGAGAGTAAAACTAAAATGTTAACATGCATGACTAGATGAATGACTAGATGCATGACTAGATGCGTGACGCGAAGGACGTAATCCTCTTCTTGTTTGAAGTAACGTCTGTATTAGGCCTATATAAGGTCGAGCGCCAGACTTCCAAACCATGGTTCAAAACTCGGTCGATTAATTTTGTTCAGTTTTGTTCAGTTTTGTTCTTCTCATCACCAATGTCTAGCTGACATGTGCTGAAACCCCCAAAAAAAGGCCATTGTGCTGAAGACTTTGCGAACTGGCGACAGAAGTTACAGATCATTGATCCTCTTATCTTATAGATTACAGACGTGACTTCAAAAGAGACTATTATGACGTCCTACGCATTTCATGTGTCCATCTTGTCATGCATGTTAATCAGTGTCAAACTCTGCGCTAAGTCGATGTTTTTCCTGGCTGATTCAGGCAACCCATTCATTCTCTAACGGCACTAGGGAAGAAGGAGCACTTGTAAGAATTGTTTCTAGCATATAGAATAAGAAATCTTTGTGTTTTTGCTGAATATTTAATTAGATTTTTGTTTCTTTTTCTGTGTGCTTTCGCTCTAACATGGGCCTACCCTGGACATACTTCCTAACAAATAACATTATCCTGCTGCCTAACAAATAACATTATCCTGCTGCCTAAAAAATAACATTATCCTGCTGCCTAACAAATAACATTATCCTGCTGACTAACAAATAACATTATCCTGCTGACTAACAAATAACATTATCCTGCTGACTAACAAATACCATTATCCTGCTGCCAAACACATAACATTATCCTGCTGTCTAACAAATAATATGATCCTGCTGCCTAACAAATACCATTATAGTGCTGCCTAACAAATACCATTATCCTGCTGCCTAACAAATAACATTATCCTGCTGCCTAACAAATAACATTATCCTGCTGCCTAACAAATAACATTATCCTGCTGCCTAACAAATAACATTATCCTGCTGGTATCACGTGACAAAACTGATCGTTATTTGTCAAACTTAAAGGTGTAACAAAGTTTCTTCCAGGAAGCGCAATAAAGATCAGATGGTCTCTGAAAGAGACAGCTGGAGAACTTTACGTAGGCCACGAGACACATTTAAGTCCCAAAAAAGTCCTCACCTAAGAAGAAAACTTTAACAGACCTCTATTGGGCAACAGCTTTGACTGCATTAGTATGTACAAAATATGCAGGTCACGATGAGTTCAATTATAAAATGGCTGTGAGCAAGCCATCTATAAGTAATTCCGTTCGAATGTTGAAAGTAATTATGGAAATAAAATTTGTACGCGAGAAGAGTCTATAACATAATGAATATGTTCTCGTCCAACACTTTCTAACCTTTTAGGGGCAACATTGTGATGTATTGAGTTGCCCAAACACCAGAACTTGCCTCTCTTCTATGCTGACCGAGTTCGAAAGACTGGAGCATATTTGCTGTTTGGGCTTAGGGGCGGAGATTACAATAAAGATTTTTTACCCTCCACCTACGGGACCCCAATACCGAATAGTCAGTTTGGGTTTACTCCCTTAGACATAGACCTTACTATGACCTATTTAACTTACCCCACTGAAATGATGGTGTCACACAGGCCAATAGGATACATAGTGTAGCTGGCAGTACGAAAGCTTGCATTCTAGTTTGTTTCTTTGTTGTTTTTTCGTGTTTGTTGAGTTTTTGATTTGAAACTGTCAAGAAAGAGACAGAGATGAGAAAATTTATTTTAACTAAGAAATTTAATGTGGTTGAGTGGAGGTAAAGTGCTTGGCTTCCCAACCGGGGTTCCTGGGTTCGAATCCTAGTGAAGAATGAGATTTCTAATCTCGCGATCTTTTTGGGGGCCTTTGAGTCCACCCAACATTAAGGGTACCAATTTGAAACTGTCTGGTGAAGTTGAGCCATAGGCTCTTGAAACTCTAGGCCAATAAAAGCGAACAAGAGTTTCCTTTCACCAGCCTGAATGAACAGTGTCTGGAAGAGGGTCTTACTAGTGTCTATGTTCACACTGTCATTTCCAGTGGCACGGTCTCTCAGGGAGCCACTGCCATTTTCCTATTCTATACCAGGCTAACCAAGTTCTTGGGAGTTGTTTTTTTAATCCCGCACAGTGCTATGGGAATGTTCTCGCGTGCCCTGGTTAATGGGTAATTGCAGTGGCGTAGCTAACAATGTGCGGGTGGTGCGGCCGCATGGGGCATCAAGGGGTGGGGGGCATCAATCTGAGAACAAACTTTCTTAGTAAAACTACGCATTGTAATTACATAAACAAAAACAAACAAATGTATTTGTTTTGGTAATTTGTCATGTTTATATACTTTCTTAAATTAAATTAAATGTAAGCTGTAGACCAGCTTGAATATATTTTTACCATATTTGTTTCAATATTGAAGGCAACGCACTTTTACATTATTATTTTATTTTAAGCCTTACATGATATAACTGGTGCACTGGTTATGGGCAAGTTTATAAGGGTTTTTTTAGTTACTAATTAGTAAAGGCCCAATCTCTTTTGAGGACCAGCGAGGCGATGGGGTATCTATGAGAAGATTTTCCAACCTAATTGGGATTCGAATTCAAGCCCCCTTGTAAGGTGGCCAAGCCGTAGCCAAGCGGTTTTATCCTCTCAGCCACGCATCACTTGCTTGGAGAGAACTTGAAATTTGTCTGTGACCAGCCAACAATAATTACAACAATGCTCAAGATTTAAATAAACAAGAGAGGAAAATGCGTTTTCTCTTAAAACAGAATCTGGCACCTCCGTGGGCATAGCAAACGAGTTGAAGAAGAATTGGCAGCACAAAAACATAGAAATATCCTGGAGTGAAATTACTATCCAAGTATGATCCATTCCAGAGAGACAGAATAGGTACATTTTCCAACGAAATAAAAGCGAATTAATTGTAATATAAGTGCTCACTAAAACCATACAGAAAGTGTAAAAAGCAAATATTTCTGGATTATTTTCCGCAGTACACCTAAAATCTGGATCCAAATTTTATAGAACATTGTCGCGCTGAGCCTCAAAGACGTATTGGGCACACAAAAAATGCCAGGCGAAAAAGAAAAAAAAAAGATTTTCTATCAACACACAAGAAAGAGCTACTGATGGAAATACCTCCCTTGGAACGTATTATTAATGAAACAATAACCCAATAAGAACAACGTCATGATAAATATGAATTTTAGTCACTTTTATTGAATCCTAGAAGGAAATCAATCTCGATGGTTCTCCCAGCTTCATAGACAAAAACGATTTTTTTGTTCTGTGGGCTTTAAGTCATTGTAGCAGTTTCTGCAGATGTCTCCAAACTCCCAAAGCAAGAATCTATTGAGCTTTAGAGTTTTATATTTTTAAAAAAATATGTCAGTCCCCGAATATCTTGATTCGCATATGTTTTTTTTTTTGTACTGTAATGGTAAGTGTAGCAAGAAAGCAACGTTTTTCCAATCTTACTTTAGTGACCAAATACTTACGACCAACGATTACGAATTGACGCCCCACTAATTTTGTCCATTTCGTCTATTGAACAAGACATAGGGGGAAAAACTGATTTCGATAAATTTAAGATAGCTCTCACGTGAGATTCACTTGTATCATTATTTTGTTAAATCGATTTTTTTGCGAAATAGCAATGCTTAAATAATGACTTACTTTATTTCAAAATTAGAAACTTTTCGCTGTATTAATTTTTTTTTTGTTTTTGTTTTTTGGAGGGCATCACGAGGAACTGCCGCACAGGGCATCAAATACCCTAGCTACGCCACTGGATACCTGACGTTCGTTGGGAAAAAGTAAAGGCGGTTGATCTTTGTGCTGGTCACATAACACCCTGCTCGTTAACTAAGGGCTACATAAACACATGACCTTTACATCATCTGACCTGTAAATCGCAAGGTTTGAGCAGGGAAACTTAACAAAAATCTGTTAAACGATAATTACATAATTAATTGGGGAAAAGGAACCAATAGTGTGGGTGAAATGGTATTGAAAAGAAATAAACAACAATGGTTACTATGGAACAAAAACATTGAAACGAGACACACGAACATTCTAACAAGTTTCAACAAAGAACAAACAATGGCATAAATACATCAACTTATCTTATGCTACTAGTATTACCCACCGTCTACGCCCGTTGATTTGTCCCCAGCCAAGGCAATATAGCGTTTATTTTGTCATGGACCCCCTCCCCTTTTTTTTTTTTACTTATTTATTATAACCAGTGCTTTTTTTAAAAAAAAATAGGTGCCGGTACCCAGTGATTAGGTGCCAGTACTCAGTAGTTGAATGCCTAACTTTTAACTACTAAAAATTAATAATATACGTTAAAATACAAGAAAAATAATAACTTTTTCAAAAAGGTGCCGGTACGCAGTACCGGTACGTACCGTCACAAAAAAAGCCCTGATTATAACTCATAATATCTTCTTATACGTAACTATAGAAACAGTATTTTGTAAATTATTGAAGGTTAGTCTACAGTTCCACAATAGTAACGTAACTATAGAAAAAGTATTTTGTAAACTATTGAAGGTTAGTCTACAGTTCCACAATAGTAACGTAACTATAGAAAAAGTATTTTGTAAACTATTGAAGGTTAGTCTACAGTTCCACAATAGTAACGTAACTATAGAAAAAGTATTTTGTAAATTATTGAAGGTTAGTCTACAGTTCCACAATAGTAACGTAACTATAGAAACAGTATTTTGTAAATTATTGAAGGTTAGTCTACAGTTCCACAATAGTAACGTAACTATAGAAAAAGTATTTTGTAAACTATTGAAGGTTAGTCTACAGTTCCACAATAGTAACGTAACTATAGAAAAAGTATTTTGTAAACTATTGAAGGTTAGTCTACAGTTCCACAATAGTAACGTAACTATAGAAAAAGTATTTTGTAAATTATTGAAGGTTAGTCTACAGTTCCACAATAGTAACGTAACTATAGAAACAGTAGTTTTGTAAATTATTGAAGGTTAGTCTACAGTTCCACAATGGTAACGTAACTATAGAAACAGTATTTTGTAAATTATTGAAGGTTAGTCTACAGTTCCACAATAGTAACGTAACTATAGAAACAGTATTTTGTAAATAATCGAAGGTTAGTCTACAGTTCCACAATAGTAACGTAACTATAGAAACAGTATTTTGTAAATAATGGAGATAACAGAAAGCTGTCTTTGAAAAAGCTCATTTCAGAAGTGGAGCCCAGTAAACCCCAAATTATCCCTTTTGACACTTTGGAAAGATTTCTCCTAACAGACAGGCGTGGACAAAACACCCCCCCCCCCCACCAAACTCCTGTCTGAAGGTTCCAGAATGGCTGCCAGTACTCCGATCTTGCATTATATTCGTAGCGTCATCCAGTCCCGAAGACTTCGCACCTAAGGGTTATGTCACTTCCATATTCCGTAACCGCCTTTATCCTTGTAATGACCGCCTGTATCCGTGTAATGACCGCCTTTAACCGTGTAATGACCGCCTTTCCGGCCAGGGTTTGCCTGATGGCTGTATCCTTCATAGACGGCGTTACGGACTTTTTTGACCTGGTCATCAGGTTTGTCTTTCACCTCCCCCCCCCCCCACCCACCTCGGAACTCCATGGGCAGAATAAATGTTTATTTTGTACTTACTTTCAACTTCAACCTTTGCTCCCAGAATGCAGCACTGATAGTTTAAGGTAGAGGGATGGTCTTTTTTCAAAATGATGCCTACATGTGTGGTCAGGTGGTGCAGCAAGTAATCAGATTTGAGAGCAGGTGTGACCAATAAGCTCAACGGATTGGGGAAAGCAGCGGCGGCTAAATCTATGGTGTACCTCGGAGATCAGTCAAGAAACATTCTGCATCCGCGTCAAAAATAAGATCCGATTTCTAGAAAGAAGTCCAACAGATATAAGCTCATTAACTACCCGTAAGCCTACCTTTGTTATAGATAAGTTCTACAAAAATGAAATCGAAAACTATTATACACGATATTGTAGAAAAAAAAAGAGAACATACACTTCAGTGTGACAAAATATAGATATTTTTTTTTAGCATTTAGTTGATGTTATAAACAAATTTAAAGACTTACATTGAAAACTAAAAGGCTAGAACCAATTGTTTACTTGCTTAGTAAATGCTATAAGTGGATTCAAAATGAAGTTAAAACTATATACACAACTGGCCTCTAAATCAATATCCACACTTAAAAGAACAAAGCGAATGTGTTAGCCTTTGATATTAATGTTTATCATTTTTGTTTGAAACAATCTATTTTCAGTTAAACGGGGTCTCGGTTCGAATCTTGAAGACTGGAATTTTGAATTTAGGGATTTTTAGGGCGCTTCTTGGTCCACCCAACTCTATTGGGTACATAAATTTTGTTCGTGTTAAGGTAAAGTAGGCCTAAAGGATTGGTCATTGTGTCCATGACACGATGCTCGTTAACCGGTGGCCAAAGAAACTGATGACCTTAACATTATCTAGCCGATAGCAAGTGGGACCTTTACTTGCTTGTTAAACAAACATTCCTAGTAATACAGAGACTGACCTGGGTGATTTCAAAATGAAACTTTATTAAAATTTTATCGCAAATATTCTTAGTCCTAAAAGTATTTACACAGTAATGATTGCCAACAATTAAACATTTCATATTTTACGGTGTAGGCATTTTCCATATGCATATAGTTTTGAACCGTTGCAATTAAGTGCTTGTTTAGCAAAGCCTAACTCTTAATGCAAATTTTTCTAATTTGAAATTTAGTTTTTGACTGTTGCTACAAATTTTACCTTTACCTTTACCTATCCCTTAGTCTGTTGGATCGTTGGGGCACCAGGCAAGATTTGTCGACCGTCTTTCTCCATTCCTCCCTTTTTTTTTTGCCTTGTTTAGAACCTCTCTCAATGGTAGACCCGTCCATTCTTTTATGTTGTCCTCCCATCGCTTTCTCTGTCTGACTCTTCTTCTTTTCCCTGGTACTGTTCCCTGAAGGAAGGTCTTTGAGAGCCCCGAAGATCTTGTAATATGGCCATAGATTTTGAGCTTGCGTTTTTTTAGTTACCAGATCATCATGGGGTCCAATCGCTGCAGTAACACTGTCTCTAATCTCTTGATGTAAGGACACTATTACTTGTAAGAAGTAACTAAAATGAGAGTAGACACTATTACTTATTAAAGGTGTTACATACAATCAATCTTCTAGTAATTTAGAGAGTGGATGAGGACCTACTATTATATTTTTAAATGGACCGCATGACCTTAAATCGCCACTAAATGTTTTAGTAAGTAATTATATTTTTTTGATGTAACTCTTTAATCTATAAGATAAGAAGAGATGGAGGGCCTGCCATAAATCTTCTGAAAAAAAAAATGAGCACCACATTTAAGACACTACACAACCATACATCCCACTTGATAACTCCTGAGGGACGTTTCGTTGTCCTTAGTGTAATAACCGACTACTTAGTAGGCTTATTAACTACAAATTACCAAAACATTTAAGAGTCTAGATAATAGATATATCATGCCACCTTAACAGGATATAGATTAAGCTAAACCCATGTTAAAATGCGGATAAATCTTGACATATGTCTTGTCATTTCGTCTGAAACCGATAAGATAAGCCCCGCATTAAACACAAGACCCATACATCCTTCTTTGATGTTCAGTAGTGCTCAGAGTCATGACCGATTAGTCAGTAAGCTCCTTAACTACAATTTTATGTGAGTAAACTAAACAATAAAGAGGCTATGTCTCAATCAGTTGTATGTTGATGATGTATTATACCGTGGCAAAACAAGCCTCTTACGGAAAGGTTTTTAACTATACTGGTGTTTCTCAGCTGCTTCCGAAATGGCAAATCAAGCACTGAATAAGTTTATGACACGCGAAACATCGTCGAGCAAAGCCTGAAATACCAACATAGGATGTTAGGCAAAGTGAATTAGGTGGCCCCCCAAATGAAATGGAAAAATAAAAATAAATAGTAGAAAAAATACGCCATTTATTTCAAACATAGTCGACTACAAAACAAACATTCTTAAGTCTTCCACCATATAAAATCTTTTTCATCAGCCAGGCATAGGTCCGGTATTATGATGGTTATTTTTTCATGTTCTGAAGCCTTTTATCAGCTGATACGATATTTACTGTTGTTTTTGCACAGTCCATCTACAATTGTTCGACATTATTTATCTACACATTTTTTCTCTCTGCTTTATCAGCAGTTTGACAGTTTCGTATTCATGAGAATATTTTTTGGGTTGGTCAATTTATTTCCCATAAGCTCGCTTCACATGTCATATAGTTTAAGTACATTTTCTGTTATCCAGTGTGGTTTTTTTTTTACAAAGCTTATATCAACTCACTCTATCTGTCTGTCTGGTAAAAAGTGTGTACACATTATTTCTCCCACACCCATTCTGGGATCTAGCTGAAATTTCGCACAATTGTTCATTGACATAGACAAAACATGAATCAATAAAAAGAAAAAGTAACCAACTAGACTATTAGACTATTAATTACTGGTAATTCATTAGTTTGTTTAATAGCAACAAGGGAAACTAATACTTCAGTATTCACAGGTATGGCTAAATTTGTTGAGATTAGTCCCCTTAAATAATTGCTAACACACGTTCTCGGATCAAGTGGATACTTTAAACAATTATTTATTGCACCTAACAAAGCAGGAATCAATAAACAAAAATACTCGATTTTCAATCGATTATTGGTAATTAATTATTTTGTTTGATATCGAATAAGGGGAAAAGCTTGTACATTATTGGTAGATATAGTTTTAAGGAATGAGTTCTTCCCCTTCATTTATTAAAAAAATGGGATTTTTTTCATTATAAAATATTTTATGAAGGGTCGAATTGAAATAATGTCAGAAAAGAGAGGGGCGAAAATAGTGTACGGGCTAATAAAAAAACAAAACTCTTTATATTTTGCACTAACTACAGAAATTTCTTTTTGATTTGTTATTTCGAAGTTTAAGAATATCTACATTATATACTAAATCAACTAACATCGATTTCTGGAGTCTATAAAGTTAAAATCGATTAGCGTATGACTGCATGTCGTCATGGACGTGTTAACACAGTACCAAGTGTGTTCCTTTGTTTGCAGTGTAAGCATGTTTTGATACTTTTGATTTGAATGTGTTTCACAGTAGTTATAGTTTCTGCTATTTCATACCTTTCACAGTTTGTTGGTTGTATTTTGTAAGTATTAAATAAATGATATATTATATATAATGCATTCTAATAAAGAAAAATTAAGTATGTTATAATCTGTTTTTACGCTGTATGTTTATGTTACCGGCAAAATAAACAATCTACACATTGGTAGTTTATATTGGAAACGAATGTCTAGAAAAGGTATCAGCAAACTATAAAATGCCCAAATGAGAAAGAAATGTATAAATGAAATACATTCACTTATGAAAAGGGGAATACAGTATGAGCCACGAGATATTTTAAGGTTAAAAATATTCACCTTCACCTATTCCTTAGTTTGGTGGACCGTTTTGGGCACCATGCAAGATCTGTCGACCGTCTTACTCCATCATTGAACATCTTTCAATGGCAAGCACGTTCATTCTTTTGCGTTGTCTTCCCATCGCTTTCTTTGTCTGCCTCTTCTTCTTTTTCCTGGTACTATTCCCTGAAGAAAGCCCCAAAGACATTGTAATATTGCCATAGAGTTTTAGTTTGCGTATTTTTTTTACAATATTATTATAGACATATATACTTGCTCCATCCACCAGCTTTGCCTGTGGTAATGGATGTTAGTACTCCACAAACTAAAAAATGCTTCCAAATGGTCTGCGTCTGAAATAGCCTCTGACAACCAGTCCAACGCCTGGCCTTCACGCGTGACTCAGATATTGAGAATCCGGCGGAACTGTTTTCACTTACAGGAGAAGGCGAGTAATAAGCGCTTTAACCAGTAAGCTTCGGGAAGGAGGGGCTTGTTAGCCTTGGTTGGTTACCCATCTAGGAGAAGGAAAACTCTGAATCCAAACCTCTGTTGCCTTGCAGCTTTACCCAATCATGGGCAAGGCTTCGGGAGTCAACCTTGAGGATCAATTAGGAGCTGGCGACCCTTAGGCAGTTTGCAGCACCCAGTGCTACACCCTGGCAGAACCTGCGACGCCGCTGACCCCAAAATGTATCGGCACTGCCGTTCCTTTGGATACATCAGCTTCGTGGAAGGGGTGAACTGATGTGTGGGCGACATCGTTCCGATCACAGCTAATGCCCAGGCATTCATCTCAATTCCATGAGATGATACATAGTCGCTTCGCTACTGAAGGAAGCCATAGAATCTAATTCATTCCACATTCTGTTTTCTTTGTAAGCACAAAGACACGCATTCATTAAACTCAAAGTTTGTAACTTAAAAGAAAAAGAAGGAAACAGCAGATTGTTTCTAGAACCTCTTGGCTTCCGAACCGGGGGTCCTGGGTTCGACTCCTTGGTGAAGACTGGAATTTTCAATTTCAATATCTTTGGGCGCCTCTGAGTCCACCCAGATCTAATGGGTACCTGTTGGTGAAAAACGTAAAGGCGGTTGGTCGTTGTGCTGGCCACATGACGCCCTAGTTAACCGTAGACCACAGAAACGAACATCTGCATAATAGACCATAAGATCTGAAACGAGAACTTTACCTTTTTTTTTGCCAAGTATTTTAGTTGCTATGGACGTCTATTTTTATGAGCATGTTCTCATTGCCAGTTTATTCATGTTTGTTTCTTCTAGTACAACTCACACATAGGTAAAATGTGGAGGGAAGCTCTTCAAGCATATTGTCTTGTCTTTATAACCAATCGCACTATTGAGCGTGGTAAATGATTGTAATGTTTCATATATGTTTGTTTGTTTTACATGTTTCGGATGTTCCTTCAGAGTTGAAGATAGTTTACTTCCTAGTCCAAACCTCCCACAAGACGACGGGGGATGGGAGCGGGCAGGGTTTGAACCCTTGACCGTCGATAAATCCGAAAGGCAGTCCAGCGCGCAAACCGCACGACCAGGCAGCCCTCCGATATTTTTTTACTGGATAGCCCTAATGTATAGTTCGTAACTAAACTTACTATTATTTTTCATTATCATCACATAAATACATTTCTGCACCTTGTATTCAATGGTTCAGTTCTAGTTATCATATTCACCGCTAAAACATCACTCTTGAATAATTTGTTATTGGGTTCTAATAATTGATGGTAATAATTGATGTCATTTTAAAGGTCTTTCTGAAGCGCTTTAGGACATGTACAGTAGACCTTCAGCTGTATAATCCTGATAAAACATCTAGATTCTAAATGGACACGAACGAGCTGGAGATTGCAGAATATATCGAGGATGTGAACAATGACCTAAGTGAAGGAGATAAAATTCAGTTTTGTGGATCGACATTTTTATACAAACACTACGCCATTTATATTGGTGAGTGTATTAATTTTAGAAAAAAAAACTGATTTTTGAACTAAATGAATCAGGGTAGTCTACATTCTATAAGCTACATAATACCTTAGGAAAGAAAAAGAAAATAAAGCGATATGGTGAAATGTGGAAGGTAAAGTTTTCCCTAAGGAAAAATGTAAGAAAACAAACAATAAGAAAGGTGAAAGATATTTTGAGATAAATAAACAAACTTAGCAAAGACAAGGGCGATGTAGTGAAACAGTTATTTCAAACTGTGAAATAATGGGGAGTTAACTATTTTTGAGCTGTTGTAAAGACAAAAGTGATTTCCCTTAAGGTCTTGTAAGGTATGTTTAGTTACCAGTTGCTCCTGAGCTACCAGCTTGACCACAGGACATGTGTTGTGAACTGTATATATTTTTTCTGTTAGTTAATGGTCGTGTATCTTGGGGTACCCGGGAGAAGTGTGCTCTGCTCTGGAGATCTTTGGGCTAAGTATATAGCTAACAAATAGTTTAACTCCCCCATTATGTCACACCAACCAAATCATATTTTACATAGCTTGTATTAACTAATTCTGTCTGCCTGGTAAAAAAGTTTGTACACGTTATTTCTCCAACACCCAATCTCGGATCAAGCTGAAATTCTGCAGATTTTTTTTTCTTTTAACTGACAACACAAGATTCAATTTAAAAATAAACCTATTAGTTAATTGACTATTGGTAGGCCTAATTAATTATTTTGTTTATCTCGAACAAGGGGAAGATTTTGTGTATTTTGAGCATCGTGGTATACACTGTATTAGTTCACTTTAAGTCATGGACACAAACATAAAATAGGTAATTGATTAATTGATTAAATAGATACAATAGATAACTATACAATCGTCCATGTTCTTCGCTAGAGTGGTTTACCTTGTTGGCTTGAGAAGCCTGAAAAGGCCCACGAATTCAAATTGAGATCCTTCTGTTGTTATATATAAATTCATTTAAAAAGCGATCACCCAGATACCTCGATCTTTCTCCCCCCCCCCCCTCCCCTGCCTCCCCCCCACCTTTTCCAACTGGTCCAGACAAGATTATTGTTAGTCTAGATCTATTACAAGTTTATGACTGATCCAAAATAAGTGGATACACTTACTATGAGCTTTGTTTGTTTGTTTTTAAGTTTTCTTTTTTTTTTTTTAATTTGCTTGTTTGTGCTACAAGCGGATGAGTCAAGAAATTTGATTTTACAAACCAAACATACATAAAAATAATCATACACTTTTTACAATTTATAGATTATCGATACTTCCGTATTTCAAACCTTGAAAGTACCAGAGATTCTTTCTTGAAAATTCCCAATAGTATAAATAACAATGATATTGCAAAGTTGTAATCGCTGTAAGTACCAAGTACTCTTTGGGGTACAAGAATAAAAACATATAGGGAAACTTCAAGGAAGTGACGGTCAGCCATCTTTCAAACTTTCGCCCCTTCCTTCTAATGTATTACCTTATCTTATCTTATATAATACAGACGTTACTTCAAAAAAGAAGATAATTACGTCCTACGCGTCATGCATTTAGTCATGCATATTAACCAATAACATAAATTCTGCCAAGTCACTTTTTTTCCTGGCTAGCTCAGTCAACCCATTCCTTGTTCTAAAAGCGCTAGGGAAGAAGGAGTATTAGTACAAATTTGTCATAGCATATGGTATAAGTGAATATGATTTTATATTTGCGTCTTTTATTAAATTTTGTTTTTGTATTTGAAGATTATGGTTCAGTGCTTTATGTATAATTGCTACTTTACTTTTGAGTCTTCTGTCCTCAAGGCTTTCTAAATTTAGTGATTCTACTAAAGGTGTTACTCTAATCAAATGTGAATATATATATTATTAGCATGTATTATAATGTGTTTTTTTATTTTATTATTATTTTATTAAAAAAGGAAACATTTTAAAAAATATACCATAATGTATTACCTGGGGTGTACGAATATATATATATATAAAAGTTCCCCTTCAGACCTTGTGGTCTATAGGGCAGATCATGGAAAGGTCATCTATTTCTGTGGCCCACGGGTAACGAGGGTTTCGTGTGGCCAGCACTACAATTAACCGCCTTTACTTTTTCCCAACTAATGTCAGGTACCCATTAGAGCTGGGTGGATTCAAAGGCTCACAAAGAGCCTGAAATTAAAAATCCTAGTCTTCAAGAGGATTCGAACACTGGATCCTCGAAAGGCAAGCACTTTACCACTCAGCCACCGCGCCGCCGGGTGAACGAATATAACTTTTGAATTTTAATATTTTTTTAATTTCATTTTCAAAACAAAAAGTTTCTTGGACATTTTCATGTTTACCCTAGCCCTGTTTTTTTTTTTTCTGTTTTTTCTTTCAGGAAACAATGAAATAATTCATTTCAAGCATAATGGTTTTGTATTTGTTGTTGAAAGAAGCAATTTAAATACTGAAGCTAACACTGGCCCACCTCAGATTTGCAACGAATTAGATAATAATTTTACGTAAGTGGGCTTATATTATAAGATTTTTAAAATTCTAAAAAGAACTCTTTAATAATAATTAAGCTAAATAGTTGTTTAATATAATGTGCAATCCACAATTAAAACTATTCTTACTTATATATTTAAGTGCATTACCACCGGTTGATATCGTCAACAAAGCTTGCAGCTACTTGGGGAGAGAAGACTACAGTCTACTATTCTTTAATTGTGAACATCTCTCCAACATTTGCCGCTACGGCAAAAAGATTTGCGAGCAGGTATTTTGTTTTCTTATTTAAAATATATTTTTAAGAATTCTGACTCACTCATCACTTGCCTATCACTACTTCTCCCACTTGCGGTGGGCGACAAAATACGAAAATTGAGCCTGGTATATTCTTTTGCCTAGGACAACTAAAATATTATCACAATCTTAACGGAATCTGTTTAATTAATTTACAAATTCGTTTTTCTTCATTCGCAATTTCGGCCCAATATTTTTTTTTTTTGTCTTTTAAAGCCGATTTAAAGCATTATTGTTATTTTCAATAGCACTGCTTGGCGCGTTACTTTCTATTGAAGAGATTTTATAAAAGCACTATCTCTTTTTGTCATATAAAGCTATAATAATTGAAAACATGATTTTGTACGTAAAAATATATAATAATAATAAGGCTTGTCTTGAGTCCGAAGATTGGAACGTGGTATTTCCCGTAGCTATGCAGCCTCAGCTGCGATCTACATATTGTCCCACACGCAGCACAGGCATAACCATTTTCCGCCGTCTACGTCTGTCGTCGGCAGTGGATTTTCTTCTGGCCTTAAATCTATTTCCCGCGGCTTTTTTAAGTAATCTACAGCTGTCTCATTCCAAAGTCGGCTGCAGCCAGATGCTAAACTGGTCTTTAAAGCGTTTCCGTGGGTCACCTCCTTTCATCTCAACGAGAAGGACTGCTTTTGACGACAATGCCTCCTAGCCTGCATCATTCACAACCAATCCCTAAACTCTTTACACCGTCACCATAGAAACACACGCACACACATTCCATACCATACTGGTAATCGAATTCACTTTGGTTTGAATGTGTGTTTATGGCCGTAGCTGAACTGTGCCGATGCCGCTTTGAAGTCTTTCGTAGTGGTCAACTATTCAACGCTTACATTGAATTCGCTGGCCAGAAGTAGAAGTGAGTTTGCGAGGGCGTTATAAAGCGGTCCGTTCCAAGTCAACATAACATATACTAGAACGGAATTGTTGAAATGCGGGAAGATTAATTAAAGGTGAAATATGATGTAAGCATTACAATTTGGAGGATGTAGAAAGTGTAAAAGACAATATCGTAAAGCCTAATCAAATATTTAGAATGAGAACTAAAAAGAAAATACGTCAGAGTCTTCTTCTTCTTGAAACTGTCAGGTAGAGTTGAGCCTTCGGCTCTTGGAACTCTAGGCCAGCAAAAGTGAATAAGAATTCTCCCTCACCGGCCTGAATGAGAACAGTGTACACTGTTCTGTCTAGCGGGTGGGTTAGACTCGTGGCAAGAGGCCGCGTACACTAAAGACCCCCACCATTTTCCTTTTTTTATACCAGACTAACCATGCGGGACACTAAATAAGACTATTTATTTAAGCTTAGAGTTTGGGGGGGAGACGGGAGAGATGTGATGCTCCCATTTACGAGTCGGTCCAATGCAACGTAATAGATACTAGTTTGCTGGCCAAGGGTATATACGGAGAGGCGTTTACTTCTGGGATTTTTTGCATTATTTTTGTTATAAGTAAAAAAAAAATTAAGAGAGATGGGATTATGGCAAAATAAAAAATATATAACCTGGGAACAAATCTACGGGCGTATCAGGTGGGTAATGTCAGTTGTATATAGATCTTTCAATGTAATGATAATTTTACATTATTAGTCATTCTTACATTTAAAGATTGCAGTTATCATTAGCAATAGTATGTATTTTAAAAAATGCGAGTGAAAATATACTTCAAAAGCTGGTCAGTAAAAAAAAAAAAAAGTGACATCGGAAAAGGAGAGAGGAGTTTTTATTTCAAAAAGATAAAAATCGCAATATTCTATTAGGAAATAAATCGTAATTAAATTAATAATTGTATTATAAAGATTGAAACATTGTCGGTTGCTTAAACGCACATACAATTATTTAAGTCATTTAAATGTAAGTATTGGGAATACAATTAAAGTACAAACTGGGTATAATCATATAAAGTAAGACTTAGGATGTGTTTGTTGTTTGTTTTTAAATAATTGTTCATTTGTTTCTAAAACTTTTTTTTTTCAGATTTTCACATACACGCTGTTAGCTGTGGTTTTAATGTTTGTTTCTGTTCTTCCATTCAAATATTTCGGTCACTTATCAGAGGCTTACTTGTTCATGTTGTTTGTGATTGGATTTGGAATCTCTCTGTTTGCACTTTGGTTTCATCTCAAACTTTTTTACTACCTTGCTCAATACAAATCAGGCCAAGTTATCGATTGTTTTGTTATCCTAGTTGTATCGGTTATTTCTTATGTGCTCGGACATTTCTTGAATAGGATTTTATTATACCTTATTCCACAAAGTATACACTTAAGACTATATTCTACTTTCCCAATGACTATAATGTGTAAGTTAATGCCAGATAACTTTCCAAATGACTATAATGTATAATTTAATACCAGATAAGTTTTTCAATATGTATATTCTTTAATTTAAAGCCTGACTGTTCACTGTTTCGAAGTATTATTTTTACCATTTTAAAGTAATGATAGATACGTTTGTTCAATATGTTTTAAAAAAAGAAGAACCATGATTTCTTTTTCTAAAATGCCTTATGTGTATTATTCTGAGCTTGCTAGTCTTTTGAAGAAGTATGAAAATTAGTTTTTTTGGTGTCTGACTGTCCGTCAGTCCGTTTTATTTAAATTTCAATATCTAAATTGTTACATTTTTAAATGAAATTTTTGTTATGCGTATATAAATAATTTCGGAACAAATTTAAGTTTGCATTAATCAGTAGGTAACAACTACAGCTTAAACTGCATTGCAAAAGAAATTGCTTGTATCTGCAGTATTTTAAGTTTCAACATCACTGTCGTCTGGATTGACTTATTAAATCCTAATCATTGATAACAAGCAAACCGCACTTGGACAACTATTATAGAAAAAACATTCTAAATAAATCTAAAGTTTTCAAACATTAAAAAAAAAACTCATGGATCAAAATTTTAACATTTCAAGAGATATTTAATTGAATATTCACCCCCACCTCCGTTACATAGATGTAATAAAACGTGACCTCAAATCAGGGAACATCAATACTGACTATTGGGAAGACATTGCTCTAGACCGCAACAGATGGAGAGAGACAGTGACTAAGAAAGCTATGGACAGTGAAAGTACGTGGGTCTCAGCTCAGGAAGAAAAACGTACAATCCGAAAAACGGCCAGCTCCTCTACCGCCGAAGCAAAAGCCACCCTAACCTGTGGACGGGAGTGTCTCTCCAAAATAGGGCTCCACAGCCACATGAGGAAGTGTGCTCTGAGATGAACCATAGTCGTCCTACGACTGAAGGAGGCCAATGGATATGAACATAACTTTTTTTGGTCCTCATTGTTATGTCTAATGCATAATTGTAAGACAAATTTCCTCAAGGATAATAAATATGATCCTTATTATTATTGTGATGCTGTAAATATTATTATTAATATTTAGTTCTTGTGCTTGCATGACAGCACATTTTATTACGATTTCAGAAATATCATTTAATTAATTGTTAATAAATGTTTATATCGTTTAATTATGTTTTGTTGTATTGTTTTTCTCATTAGTATTAAGCTGGCTTTATCAATTAGGCATTTAATAACATAATGCAAGAATGTATTTTTTAAAATAATGCATAATTAAGAATTAACCACAGACATATAGATATTATATCTAGACTTGACATAGAGATCTTTTAACACTACAAAAAAGACGTGTCTTCAAGTCCAAAGATTGATGAGGAATGCAGATAGATAGACAGACAATAGATAAATAGATAGATAGATAGATAGATAGATAGATAGATAGATAGATAGATAGATAGATAGATAGATAGATAGATAGATAGATAGATATTGTTATATACGTAACTCTTTTTCAGGATGTAAGGGAAGTCACCCCCATGTAAGAAAATTAATATTTTCTGTCTTATGAAAGTATTCATCTTTAGTTGTCAAAGTTTAGAAATAATGCAAAACCATTTTTCGGATTTTAAATAGAATGGGCTATTATACTATTAATTACAGAACTATAACTTTACGCAAAGGTATGATGTAAACCAGGAGAGGGAAACCTTTTTCCCATCGAGGGCCGCTTTACACAAATTTTAGGAATGGGGGGCCACATGAATTTAGTATTTAATCACAAATCAGCAAAATATGCTAGATAACTGTGTATAATATCTTTTAATTTCATTTTTTTCATTTACATTTCATTTTTTAACACTCCCAACTGATGAATAACAACAAAAGCCATTTCTGAAACTAATTTTTCGAAACATTTTTAAAATTTTGCTATAGTTTTTTTTTTATATCACAATGTCTCACCGCAAATATTCAGTTGTACTTAATGTGAGGTATTTAACTGTTTACACTCGTGGAACTAGCTTACTAGTTGTTATTCTCGTGAATACTGTCAAATTACTTTCGGTCAGCAACGAGCCTGTGAATACACTTGTTTCCTTTCAAACAAGACAAAAATGTTTGTCAGTTGCGGAAAGTACAGGCATTTGGTCATAGTGCTGGCCACATGACACCCTTAATAACAGTAGGCCACAAAAACAGATGACCTTTACATCATCTGCCACAAGATCTGAAAGGGGAACTTTACTTTTTAATTTTACTTTTTTCTCTAGCAGTGCGCACCTACTGCTGTACTTGGAAAGTTGTTTTCATTGCAGGGTTATGTTTTCTTTTCTTATCTTATAAAATATGGACGTTATTTCAAAAACAAAGATAATTAAGTCCTACGCGTATTCGTAGGTCAATCTAGTCATGCAATAGTTTAGTCTGCCTGTTCTCTCGGTTTGCGCGCTGGACTGTCGTTTGGAGTTATTGATGGTTTCGAGTTCAAATCCTGCCCGCTCTCATCTCCAGTCGTCCTGCGGAAGGTTTAGATTAGGAAGTAAATTATCTTCAACTCTTAAGGAAAATACGAAACATGTAAACTTTTTATAAATAATAGTCAATACTCTAGTCCAGTCTTGCTATAACAATACTATACAACTAAGAATAAGAAAACAATTAAGAAAAGTGAAAAATCAAGTAGACTTTGTTTTATTGATTTTTTTAAAATAGTTTTTTAGTATTAAATGAATAGAAGTTTTAGAAGTAAAACGTGTTTTGGATAATGATAAAAGATTACGTTATTAAATGTATAAATTTAACTAATTTTTTAGAAAATGTATATATCATATGGTTAAAGAGTGTGTTAAAATGGCCCGTGTAACTGTATTTAACAATAGAATCGATAATGCACCAAAGACATGCCAATCATGAGACATTCGTTGCTTACGTAATAACTGTCAGTAAACATTTCTCTTTATCGATCATGATATGTGCATTGAGTGGCTTATCGTTTTTATCGTTTAATTCAAATCTATATGACTTATTATTTTAGTCGCGTATTGGTTGAAAAAAAAACATTACTATTTCTTATCGAAAATAAAGAGAACGTTTCTATCTGGGTATGTATATGTTTTCGGATGTTCCTTCAGAGTTGAAGATAATTACTTCCTAGTCCAAACCTCCCGCAGGATGGCAGCGGGCAGGGTATTAACCCAAGACCATCAAGAGGACCGAACGATAGTCCAGCGTGCATACCGCATGCCCAGGCAGCCATCCATATGTATAGCATGTGTATATGAATTTGAATGTTTGTATTTCTAAGTAAAAGAAAAAATAGAATAGTAGAATAATGGCAATATATTTGTTTGTATTCGATATGTTTGTATTCACATTTGATATTTTAAATAGTTTTTTATTCTTGTTCATTGGAATTTTTTACACTAATAGCTTATTACAGTAATCTTCTCTAAGTTTCCTTTTTGATATTTTAGATGTTCTGATGACAATTAAATTCAACTAGAGAGAGGGTGGAACAAAGAAAAAGTAATATGAACAAATTGCAGTAGTCATTAAATGGAACCTAAAGGAAAATGTAAGAAAATGAAAAGATAGGGAGAGATTTTGTAATAAATAAACAATGTCAAGGACTGTCATATATCAGTTTTAGAACCCCTGTAATATTTGGTGACTAGTAGTCCCCAACCAGGAAAAATCTCGTGCTGACTGCACGGAATAGTTCAGTGACTACTAGTCACCAAATATTACAGGGGTTCTAAAACTGATATATGACGTACGCCCCTTTCACTGGAAAAGATTTTTGACCAAAAAAATCTTTGACAAAAGTACATATGATATTAGTATCCTATACATAAGTCTAATAGCTTAATCATTCCTGTTAGTCACTTCAATACTACTTGATTAATCATACATAAATATTGATGTCATGTCATTCATTTCAACTATGAATAGTTCCACATCATTGACAAATATATTGTTGAACTCTCAAAGTGTTTGCTTAGAAAAATATACATCAGTATGATTACATCTACTATACAAGTATGTTATTGAAAAAATATCAATACAATCTGAGGCTTTATTCTCCTGAAATATAGTTAAATAATAATATATCATCTATTCACAATTATACTGAAATATTTTGCTTGAGCATGTTTAATTGCTATGTGCTCATTCTGTTAACATACATTGACATCTCAATTAAGAGAGAAAAAAATTAAAGTTATTTTACATCCAATCATTTATATAATATAATACAACCAACGTGTATCAATTTATTGAAGTAGTTCCCGATAAAGTTTACATACATCTTTATAAGTATAAGTAATTGTGTTCAGTATCCATTATATCACTCTAAGTTTTGTCACTATTATACAAGGTTACAGTGACATTGCCTGTGATTGTTATTAATAGCACACATATGTGGTAGTTTAAGTACAATAACATAAAAAATGATAGCATTCAAGTGTGTACCACTTGGAAAAAAAATTAATATTTACATTTGTGAGTTTTCTTTTCAGAAAAAAGAAGAAAAAAAATAAATTTCAGGTCAACAGTTCAAGTAGTTCACTTTTGTTTACAATATGCTTGTTTACATTACTGTGTTTATTAATTATATAAATTATTAGCACAGCTAGTCATCATGAAATTCTATGTTATTGTCAAATTGTGATAAGTAAATATGTAATGTACAATTAATTAAAAAATGATAGTACAATAGCATCAATGAAAGAAAAAAATATCATCATGACCCAATAAAATGGTACCAGTAAGTATCACAAAATATGTCATGACCTAGTTACATGATAATCAAGAAAAAATGTCAGGTTGACCTGATTGAAAAATGTCAAGTTCTTTCTAATTGTATTGTGAAGTTACTCAGTCAAAATACTTTGACTGATAATTACAATATCATTGTCCTCATTTGTATCTGTTTCATGATCCACCTGTCTTGACAAAAAATCAGCTAATACATTTTCATGACCAGGTATACTTTGTTGGTCAAACTTGTAATCAGATAAAATTAGTGACCATCTATTTATTCTGTTATTCATTAGTTCTTTTCTTTTAAGTGCTAACAGTGGTTTATGGTCACATTTAATTGTAAAGAATCTTCCTAGTAAATAGTGTTTTAGTTTGACTATGCTCCATACTATAGCTAATAGTTCTTTTTCTATTATTGAATAATTTCTTTCTGCCTTAGATAATGTTCTACTTATATGAACTATAGGTTTCAGATATGACTCTTTCTGTTGCAGTAGGCATGCTCCTATACCATTTATAGATGCATCAGTGTACAGTAGGAGTTGTGAAATAGGATCAATACTCCCTAATTCAAGTTTCTTATTAAGCTTATCCTTTAGTCTAGTTAGTGCCTCTCTGCTGCTATCATCTAAGTTTATTATATTTGAGTGTTTCTTCTTAGTAAATTCTACCAAGGGCTGAATTAGTTGGGCATAGTTGGGTATGAATTTTCTATAAAAGTTGCACAAGCCTAATAGTGCTCTGACATCCTTTTTTGTTTTAGGTTCCTTAATGTTTCTTATTGTACTTATGTTTGCTTTGGTAGGAGTTATTCTATTGTTAGTAATGTTGTAGCCTAAAAACTGGATTTCATCCTTTACAAGATTTATTTATTGGGAGCAATTGTCATCTTATGTTGTTTAAGAAGAGCAAATATTTGTTCAAGTGTGTCTAGATGTTCCTTTTCTGACTTAGTAAAAACACAAATGTCATCCACATATGAAATTACATTGTCTATGCCTGATAATAGTTTACTCATACATTTTTGGAAAGTAGCTGTGCTGTTAACTAACCCAAATGGCATGACATTCCATACATATATCCCTTCAAACCCGGGTAAAATACATTTGAAAGCTGTGTATTGTTTTGACTTTTCAAGCGACGCCTTGAATTTTTCACCCACACAAGTGTATCAGCTGTCTTCGGTTTCTGCAGATGTGCTGTCACTCCGTGCTGAATCTCAAGATGTCGACAATGGTGGAGAAATAAGCATTGACCAGGTATATACAAGTCATTGATGTTAAGTCCGAATTGGTCAATGATAAAGTGGACTCTAGTAAATACGGGTTAGGTCAACCGGTGAAAAAGTGCAGGCTCAGGTTAGTTCAATGATGATCTACTTGAATACTTGTGACTGGTTTCGCTTGAGTGGTATTTGAGTTTTGAGTCCGTGCGTGTCTAGAACACAACATACTGGCCACCATATGTCACAGCTTAACAGTACCTGGTCAATGCTTATTTCTCCACCATTGTCGACATCTTGAGATTCAGCACGGAGTGACAGCACATCTGCAGAAACCGAAGACAGCTGATACACTTGTGTGGGTGAAAAATTCAAGGCGTCGCTTGAAAAGTCAAAACAATACACAGCTTTCAAATGTATTTTACCCGGGTTTGAAGGGATATATGTATGGAATGTCATGCCATTTGGGTTAGTTAACAGCACAGCTACTTTCCAAAAATGTATGAGTAAACTATTATCAGGCATAGACAATGTAATTTCATATGTGGATGACATTTGTGTTTTTACTAAGTCAGAAAAGGAACATCTAGACACACTTGAACAAATATTTGCTCTTCTTAAACAACATAAGATGACAATTGCTCCCAATAAATAAATCTTGTAAAGGATGAAATCCAGTTTTTAGGCTACAACATTACTAACAATAGAATAACTCCTACCAAAGCAAACATAAGTACAATAAGAAACATTAAGGAACCTAAAACAAAAAAGGATGTCAGAGCACTATTAGGCTTGTGCAACTTTTATAGAAAATTCATACCCAACTATGCCCAACTAATTCAGCCCTTGGTAGAATTTACTAAGAAGAAACACTCAAATATAATAAACTTAGATGATAGCAGCAGAGAGGCACTAACTAGACTAAAGGATAAGCTTAATAAGAAACTTGAATTAGGGAGTATTGATCCTATTTCACAACTCCTACTGTACACTGATGCATCTATAAATGGTATAGGAGCATGCCTACTGCAACAGAAAGAGTCATATCTGAAACCTATAGTTCATATAAGTAGAACATTATCTAAGGCAGAAAGAAATTATTCAATAATAGAAAAAGAACTATTAGCTATAGTATGGAGCATAGTCAAACTAAAACACTATTTACTAGGAAGATTCTTTACAATTAAATGTGACCATAAACCACTGTTAGCACTTAAAAGAAAAGAACTAATGAATAACAGAATAAATAGATGGTCACTAATTTTATCTGATTACAAGTTTGACCAACAAAGTATACCTGGTCATGAAAATGTATTAGCTGATTTTTTGTCAAGACAGGTGGATCATGAAACAGATACAAATGAGGACAATGATATTGTAATTATCAGTCAAAGTATTTTGACTGAGTAACTTCACAATACAATTAGAAAGAACTTGACATTTTTCAATCAGGTCAACCTGACATTTTTTCTTGATTATCATGTAACTAGGTCATGACATATTTTGTGATACTTACTGGTACCATTTTATTGGGTCATGATGATATTTTTTTCTTTCATTGATGCTATTGTACTATCATTTTTTAATTAATTGTACATTACATATTTACTTATCACAATTTGACAATAACATAGAATTTCATGATGACTAGCTGTGCTAATAATTTATATAATTAATAAACACAGTAATGTAAACAAGCATATTGTAAACAAAAGTGAACTACTTGAACTGTTGACCTGAAATTTATTTTTTTTCTTCTTTTTTCTGAAAAGAAAACTCACAAATGTAAATATTAATTTTTTTTCCAAGTGGTACACACTTGAATGCTATCATTTTTTATGTTATTGTACTTAAACTACCACATATGTGTGCTATTAATAACAATCACAGGCAATGTCACTGTAACCTTGTATAATAGTGACAAAACTTAGAGTGATATAATGGATACTGAACACAATTACTTATACTTATAAAGATGTATGTAAACTTTATCGGGAACTACTTCAATAAATTGATACACGTTGGTTGTATTATATTATATAAATGATTGGATGTAAAATAACTTTAATTTTTTTCTCTCTTAATTGAGATGTCAATGTATGTTAACAGAATGAGCACATAGCAATTAAACATGCTCAAGCAAAATATTTCAGTATAATTGTGAATAGATGATATATTATTATTTAACTATATTTCAGGAGAATAAAGCCTCAGATTGTATTGATATTTTTTCAATAACATACTTGTATAGTAGATGTAATCATACTGATGTATATTTTTCTAAGCAAACACTTTGAGAGTTCAACAATATATTTGTCAATGATGTGGAACTATTCATAGTTGAAATGAATGACATGACATCAATATTTATGTATGATTAATCAAGTAGTATTGAAGTGACTAACAGGAATGATTAAGCTATTAGACTTATGTATAGGATACTAATATCATATGTACTTTTGTCAAAGATTTTTTTGGTCAAAAATCTTTTCCAGTGAAAGGGGCGTACGTCATATATCAGTTTTAGAACCCCTGTAATATTTGGTGACTAGTAGTCACTGAACTATTCCGTGCAGTCAGCACGAGATTTTTCCTGGTTGGGGACTACTAGTCACCAAATATTACAGGGGTTCTAAAACTGATATATGACAGTCCTTGACATTGTTTATTTATTACAAAATCTCTCCCTATCTTTTCATTTTCTTACATTTTCCTTTAGGTTCCATTTAATGACTACTGCAATTTGTTCATATTACTTTTTCTTTGTTCCACCCTCTCTCTAGTTGAATTTAATTGTCATCAGAACATCTAAAATATCAAAAAGGAAACTTAGAGAAGATTACTGTAATAAGCTATTAGTGTAAAAAATTCCAATGAACAAGAATAAAAAACTATTTAAAATATCAAATGTGAATACAAACATATCGAATACAAACAAATATATTGCCATTATTCTACTATTCTATTTTTTCTTTTACTTAGAAATACAAACATTCAAATTCATATACACATGCTATACATATGGATGGCTGCCTGGGCATGCGGTATGCACGCTGGACTATCGTTCGGTCCTCTTGATGGTCTTGGGTTAATACCCTGCCCGCTGCCATCCTGCGGGAGGTTTGGACTAGGAAGTAATTATCTTCAACTCTGAAGGAACATCCGAAAACATATACATACCCAGATAGAAACGTTCTCTTTATTTTCGATAAGAAATAGTAATGTTTTTTTTTCAACCAATACGCGACTAAAATAATAAGTCATATAGATTTGAATTAAACGATAAAAACGATAAGCCACTCAATGCACATATCATGATCGATAAAGAGAAATGTTTACTGACAGTTATTACGTAAGCAACGAATGTCTCATGATTGGCATGTCTTTGGTGCATTATCGATTCTATTGTTAAATACAGTTACACGGGCCATTTTAACACACTCTTTAACCATATGATATATACATTTTCTAAAAAATTAGTTAAATTTATACATTTAATAACGTAATCTTTTATCATTATCCAAAACACGTTTTACTTCTAAAACTTCTATTCATTTAATACTAAAAAACTATTTTAAAAAAATCAATAAAACAAAGTCTACTTGATTTTTCACTTTTCTTAATTGTTTTCTTATTCTTAGTTGTATAGTATTGTTATAGCAAGACTGGACTAGAGTATTGACTATTATTTATAAAAAGTTTACATGTTTCGTATTTTCCTTAAGAGTTGAAGATAATTTACTTCCTAATCTAAACCTTCCGCAGGACGACTGGAGATGAGAGCGGGCAGGATTTGAACTCGAAACCATCAATAACTCCAAACGACAGTCCAGCGCGCAAACCGAGAGAACAGGCAGACTAAACTATTGCATGACTAGATTGACCTACGAATACGCGTAGGACTTAATTATCTTTGTTTTTGAAATAACGTCCATATTTTATAAGATAAGAAAAGAAAACATAACCCTGCAATGAAAACAACTTTCCAAGTACAGCAGTAGGTGCGCACTGCTAGAGAAAAAAGTAAAATTAAAAAGTAAAGTTCCCCTTTCAGATCTTGTGGCAGATGATGTAAAGGTCATCTGTTTTTGTGGCCTACTGTTATTAAGGGTGTCATGTGGCCAGCACTATGACCAAATGCCTGTACTTTCCGCAACTGACAAACATTTTTGTCTTGTTTGAAAGGAAACAAGTGTATTCACAGGCTCGTTGCTGACCGAAAGTAATTTGACAGTATTCACGAGAATAACAACTAGTAAGCTAGTTCCACGAGTGTAAACAGTTAAATACCTCACATTAAGTACAACTGAATATTTGCGGTGAGACATTGTGATATAAAAAAAAAACTATAGCAAAATTTTAAAAATGTTTCGAAAAATTAGTTTCAGAAATGGCTTTTGTTGTTATTCATCAGTTGGGAGTGTTAAAAAATGAAATGTAAATGAAAAAAATGAAATTAAAAGATATTATACACAGTTATCTAGCATATTTTGCTGATTTGTGATTAAATACTAAATTCATGTGGCCCCCCATTCCTAAAATTTGTGTAAAGCGGCCCTCGATGGGAAAAAGGTTTCCCTCTCCTGGTTTACATCATACCTTTGCGTAAAGTTATAGTTCTGTAATTAATAGTATAATAGCCCATTCTATTTAAAATCCGAAAAATGGTTTTGCATTATTTCTAAACTTTGACAACTAAAGATGAATACTTTCATAAGACAGAAAATATTAATTTTCTTACATGGGGGTGACTTCCCTTACATCCTGAAAAAGAGTTACGTATATAACAATATCTATCTATCTATCTATCTATCTATCTATCTATCTATCTATCTATCTATCTATCTATCTATCTATCTATCTATTTATCTATTGTCTGTCTATCTATCTGCATTCCTCATCAATCTTTGGACTTGAAGACACGTCTTTTTTGTAGTGTTAAAAGATCTCTATGTCAAGTCTAGATATAATATCTATATGTCTGTGGTTAATTCTTAATTATGCATTATTTTAAAAAATACATTCTTGCATTATGTTATTAAATGCCTAATTGATAAAGCCAGCTTAATACTAATGAGAAAAACAATACAACAAAACATAATTAAACGATATAAACATTTATTAACAATTAATTAAATGATATTTCTGAAATCGTAATAAAATGTGCTGTCATGCAAGCACAAGAACTAAATATTAATAATAATATTTACAGCATCACAATAATAATAAGGATCATATTTATTATCCTTGAGGAAATTTGTCTTACAATTATGCATTAGACATAACAATGAGGACCAAAAAAAGTTATGTTCATATCCATTGGCCTCCTTCAGTCGTAGGACGACTATGGTTCATCTCAGAGCACACTTCCTCATGTGGCTGTGGAGCCCTATTTTGGAGAGACACTCCCGTCCACAGGTTAGGGTGGCTTTTGCTTCGGCGGTAGAGGAGCTGGCCGTTTTTCGGATTGTACGTTTTTCTTCCTGAGCTGAGACCCACGTACTTTCACTGTCCATAGCTTTCTTAGTCACTGTCTCTCTCCATCTGTTGCGGTCTAGAGCAATGTCTTCCCAATAGTCAGTATTGATGTTCCCTGATTTGAGGTCACGTTTTATTACATCTATGTAACGGAGGTGGGGGTGAATATTCAATTAAATATCTCTTGAAATGTTAAAATTTTGATCCATGAGTTTTTTTTTTAATGTTTGAAAACTTTAGATTTATTTAGAATGTTTTTTCTATAATAGTTGTCCAAGTGCGGTTTGCTTGTTATCAATGATTAGGATTTAATAAGTCAATCCAGACGACAGTGATGTTGAAACTTAAAATACTGCAGATACAAGCAATTTCTTTTGCAATGCAGTTTAAGCTGTAGTTGTTACCTACTGATTAATGCAAACTTAAATTTGTTCCGAAATTATTTATATACGCATAACAAAAATTTCATTTAAAAATGTAACAATTTAGATATTGAAATTTAAATAAAACGGACTGACGGACAGTCAGACACCAAAAAAACTAATTTTCATACTTCTTCAAAAGACTAGCAAGCTCAGAATAATACACATAAGGCATTTTAGAAAAAGAAATCATGGTTCTTCTTTTTTTAAAACATATTGAACAAACGTATCTATCATTACTTTAAAATGGTAAAAATAATACTTCGAAACAGTGAACAGTCAGGCTTTAAATTAAAGAATATACATATTGAAAAACTTATCTGGTATTAAATTATACATTATAGTCATTTGGAAAGTTATCTGGCATTAACTTACACATTATAGTCATTGGGAAAGTAGAATATAGTCTTAAGTGTATACTTTGTGGAATAAGGTATAATAAAATCCTATTCAAGAAATGTCCGAGCACATAAGAAATAACCGATACAACTAGGATAACAAAACAATCGATAACTTGGCCTGATTTGTATTGAGCAAGGTAGTAAAAAAGTTTGAGATGAAACCAAAGTGCAAACAGAGAGATTCCAAATCCAATCACAAACAACATGAACAAGTAAGCCTCTGATAAGTGACCGAAATATTTGAATGGAAGAACAGAAACAAACATTAAAACCACAGCTAACAGCGTGTATGTGAAAATCTGAAAAAAAAAAGTTTTAGAAACAAATGAACAATTATTTAAAAACAAACAACAAACACATCCTAAGTCTTACTTTATATGATTATACCCAGTTTGTACTTTAATTGTATTCCCAATACTTACATTTAAATGACTTAAATAATTGTATGTGCGTTTAAGCAACCGACAATGTTTCAATCTTTATAATACAATTATTAATTTAATTACGATTTATTTCCTAATAGAATATTGCGATTTTTATCTTTTTGAAATAAAAACTCCTCTCTCCTTTTCCGATGTCACTTTTTTTTTTTTTTACTGACCAGCTTTTGAAGTATATTTTCACTCGCATTTTTTAAAATACATACTATTGCTAATGATAACTGCAATCTTTAAATGTAAGAATGACTAATAATGTAAAATTATCATTACATTGAAAGATCTATATACAACTGACATTACCCACCTGATACGCCCGTAGATTTGTTCCCAGGTTATATATTTTTTATTTTGCCATAATCCCATCTCTCTTAATTTTTTTTTTACTTATAACAAAAATAATGCAAAAAATCCCAGAAGTAAACGCCTCTCCGTATATACCCTTGGCCAGCAAACTAGTATCTATTACGTTGCATTGGACCGACTCGTAAATGGGAGCATCACATCTCTCCCGTCTCCCCCCCAAACTCTAAGCTTAAATAA
Organism: Biomphalaria pfeifferi; assembly: GCA_030265305.1. Taxonomy (NCBI): domain Eukaryota; kingdom Metazoa; phylum Mollusca; class Gastropoda; family Planorbidae; genus Biomphalaria; species Biomphalaria pfeifferi. The sequence continues at coordinate 4,046,953 of JASAOG010000012.1, forward strand.
ATAGTCTTATTTAGTGTCCCGCATGGTTAGTCTGGTATAAAAAAAGGAAAATGGTGGGGGTCTTTAGTGTACGCGGCCTCTTGCCACGAGTCTAACCCACCCGCTAGACAGAACAGTGTACACTGTTCTCATTCAGGCCGGTGAGGGAGAATTCTTATTCACTTTTGCTGGCCTAGAGTTCCAAGAGCCGAAGGCTCAACTCTACCTGACAGTTTCAAGAAGAAGAAGACTCTGACGTATTTTCTTTTTAGTTCTCATTCTAAATATTTGATTAGGCTTTACGATATTGTCTTTTACACTTTCTACATCCTCCAAATTGTAATGCTTACATCATATTTCACCTTTAATTAATCTTCCCGCATTTCAACAATTCCGTTCTAGTATATGTTATGTTGACTTGGAACGGACCGCTTTATAACGCCCTCGCAAACTCACTTCTACTTCTGGCCAGCGAATTCAATGTAAGCGTTGAATAGTTGACCACTACGAAAGACTTCAAAGCGGCATCGGCACAGTTCAGCTACGGCCATAAACACACATTCAAACCAAAGTGAATTCGATTACCAGTATGGTATGGAATGTGTGTGCGTGTGTTTCTATGGTGACGGTGTAAAGAGTTTAGGGATTGGTTGTGAATGATGCAGGCTAGGAGGCATTGTCGTCAAAAGCAGTCCTTCTCGTTGAGATGAAAGGAGGTGACCCACGGAAACGCTTTAAAGACCAGTTTAGCATCTGGCTGCAGCCGACTTTGGAATGAGACAGCTGTAGATTACTTAAAAAAGCCGCGGGAAATAGATTTAAGGCCAGAAGAAAATCCACTGCCGACGACAGACGTAGACGGCGGAAAATGGTTATGCCTGTGCTGCGTGTGGGACAATATGTAGATCGCAGCTGAGGCTGCATAGCTACGGGAAATACCACGTTCCAATCTTCGGACTCAAGACAAGCCTTATTATTATTATATATTTTTACGTACAAAATCATGTTTTCAATTATTATAGCTTTATATGACAAAAAGAGATAGTGCTTTTATAAAATCTCTTCAATAGAAAGTAACGCGCCAAGCAGTGCTATTGAAAATAACAATAATGCTTTAAATCGGCTTTAAAAGACAAAAAAAAAAAATATTGGGCCGAAATTGCGAATGAAGAAAAACGAATTTGTAAATTAATTAAACAGATTCCGTTAAGATTGTGATAATATTTTAGTTGTCCTAGGCAAAAGAATATACCAGGCTCAATTTTCGTATTTTGTCGCCCACCGCAAGTGGGAGAAGTAGTGATAGGCAAGTGATGAGTGAGTCAGAATTCTTAAAAATATATTTTAAATAAGAAAACAAAATACCTGCTCGCAAATCTTTTTGCCGTAGCGGCAAATGTTGGAGAGATGTTCACAATTAAAGAATAGTAGACTGTAGTCTTCTCTCCCCAAGTAGCTGCAAGCTTTGTTGACGATATCAACCGGTGGTAATGCACTTAAATATATAAGTAAGAATAGTTTTAATTGTGGATTGCACATTATATTAAACAACTATTTAGCTTAATTATTATTAAAGAGTTCTTTTTAGAATTTTAAAAATCTTATAATATAAGCCCACTTACGTAAAATTATTATCTAATTCGTTGCAAATCTGAGGTGGGCCAGTGTTAGCTTCAGTATTTAAATTGCTTCTTTCAACAACAAATACAAAACCATTATGCTTGAAATGAATTATTTCATTGTTTCCTGAAAGAAAAAACAGAAAAAAAAAAAACAGGGCTAGGGTAAACATGAAAATGTCCAAGAAACTTTTTGTTTTGAAAATGAAATTAAAAAAATATTAAAATTCAAAAGTTATATTCGTTCACCCGGCGGCGCGGTGGCTGAGTGGTAAAGTGCTTGCCTTTCGAGGATCCAGTGTTCGAATCCTCTTGAAGACTAGGATTTTTAATTTCAGGCTCTTTGTGAGCCTTTGAATCCACCCAGCTCTAATGGGTACCTGACATTAGTTGGGAAAAAGTAAAGGCGGTTAATTGTAGTGCTGGCCACACGAAACCCTCGTTACCCGTGGGCCACAGAAATAGATGACCTTTCCATGATCTGCCCTATAGACCACAAGGTCTGAAGGGGAACTTTTATATATATATATATTCGTACACCCCAGGTAATACATTATGGTATATTTTTTAAAATGTTTCCTTTTTTAATAAAATAATAATAAAATAAAAAAACACATTATAATACATGCTAATAATATATATATTCACATTTGATTAGAGTAACACCTTTAGTAGAATCACTAAATTTAGAAAGCCTTGAGGACAGAAGACTCAAAAGTAAAGTAGCAATTATACATAAAGCACTGAACCATAATCTTCAAATACAAAAACAAAATTTAATAAAAGACGCAAATATAAAATCATATTCACTTATACCATATGCTATGACAAATTTGTACTAATACTCCTTCTTCCCTAGCGCTTTTAGAACAAGGAATGGGTTGACTGAGCTAGCCAGGAAAAAAAGTGACTTGGCAGAATTTATGTTATTGGTTAATATGCATGACTAAATGCATGACGCGTAGGACGTAATTATCTTCTTTTTTGAAGTAACGTCTGTATTATATAAGATAAGATAAGGTAATACATTAGAAGGAAGGGGCGAAAGTTTGAAAGATGGCTGACCGTCACTTCCTTGAAGTTTCCCTATATGTTTTTATTCTTGTACCCCAAAGAGTACTTGGTACTTACAGCGATTACAACTTTGCAATATCATTGTTATTTATACTATTGGGAATTTTCAAGAAAGAATCTCTGGTACTTTCAAGGTTTGAAATACGGAAGTATCGATAATCTATAAATTGTAAAAAGTGTATGATTATTTTTATGTATGTTTGGTTTGTAAAATCAAATTTCTTGACTCATCCGCTTGTAGCACAAACAAGCAAATTAAAAAAAAAAAAAGAAAACTTAAAAACAAACAAACAAAGCTCATAGTAAGTGTATCCACTTATTTTGGATCAGTCATAAACTTGTAATAGATCTAGACTAACAATAATCTTGTCTGGACCAGTTGGAAAAGGTGGGGGGGAGGCAGGGGAGGGGGGGGGGGAGAAAGATCGAGGTATCTGGGTGATCGCTTTTTAAATGAATTTATATATAACAACAGAAGGATCTCAATTTGAATTCGTGGGCCTTTTCAGGCTTCTCAAGCCAACAAGGTAAACCACTCTAGCGAAGAACATGGACGATTGTATAGTTATCTATTGTATCTATTTAATCAATTAATCAATTACCTATTTTATGTTTGTGTCCATGACTTAAAGTGAACTAATACAGTGTATACCACGATGCTCAAAATACACAAAATCTTCCCCTTGTTCGAGATAAACAAAATAATTAATTAGGCCTACCAATAGTCAATTAACTAATAGGTTTATTTTTAAATTGAATCTTGTGTTGTCAGTTAAAAGAAAAAAAAATCTGCAGAATTTCAGCTTGATCCGAGATTGGGTGTTGGAGAAATAACGTGTACAAACTTTTTTACCAGGCAGACAGAATTAGTTAATACAAGCTATGTAAAATATGATTTGGTTGGTGTGACATAATGGGGGAGTTAAACTATTTGTTAGCTATATACTTAGCCCAAAGATCTCCAGAGCAGAGCACACTTCTCCCGGGTACCCCAAGATACACGACCATTAACTAACAGAAAAAATATATACAGTTCACAACACATGTCCTGTGGTCAAGCTGGTAGCTCAGGAGCAACTGGTAACTAAACATACCTTACAAGACCTTAAGGGAAATCACTTTTGTCTTTACAACAGCTCAAAAATAGTTAACTCCCCATTATTTCACAGTTTGAAATAACTGTTTCACTACATCGCCCTTGTCTTTGCTAAGTTTGTTTATTTATCTCAAAATATCTTTCACCTTTCCTATTGTTTGTTTTCTTACATTTTTCCTTAGGGAAAACTTTACCTTCCACATTTCACCATATCGCTTTATTTTCTTTTTCTTTCCTAAGGTATTATGTAGCTTATAGAATGTAGACTACCCTGATTCATTTAGTTCAAAAATCAGTTTTTTTTTCTAAAATTAATACACTCACCAATATAAATGGCGTAGTGTTTGTATAAAAATGTCGATCCACAAAACTGAATTTTATCTCCTTCACTTAGGTCATTGTTCACATCCTCGATATATTCTGCAATCTCCAGCTCGTTCGTGTCCATTTAGAATCTAGATGTTTTATCAGGATTATACAGCTGAAGGTCTACTGTACATGTCCTAAAGCGCTTCAGAAAGACCTTTAAAATGACATCAATTATTACCATCAATTATTAGAACCCAATAACAAATTATTCAAGAGTGATGTTTTAGCGGTGAATATGATAACTAGAACTGAACCATTGAATACAAGGTGCAGAAATGTATTTATGTGATGATAATGAAAAATAATAGTAAGTTTAGTTACGAACTATACATTAGGGCTATCCAGTAAAAAAATATCGGAGGGCTGCCTGGTCGTGCGGTTTGCGCGCTGGACTGCCTTTCGGATTTATCGACGGTCAAGGGTTCAAACCCTGCCCGCTCCCATCCCCCGTCGTCTTGTGGGAGGTTTGGACTAGGAAGTAAACTATCTTCAACTCTGAAGGAACATCCGAAACATGTAAAACAAACAAACATATATGAAACATTACAATCATTTACCACGCTCAATAGTGCGATTGGTTATAAAGACAAGACAATATGCTTGAAGAGCTTCCCTCCACATTTTACCTATGTGTGAGTTGTACTAGAAGAAACAAACATGAATAAACTGGCAATGAGAACATGCTCATAAAAATAGACGTCCATAGCAACTAAAATACTTGGCAAAAAAAAAGGTAAAGTTCTCGTTTCAGATCTTATGGTCTATTATGCAGATGTTCGTTTCTGTGGTCTACGGTTAACTAGGGCGTCATGTGGCCAGCACAACGACCAACCGCCTTTACGTTTTTCACCAACAGGTACCCATTAGATCTGGGTGGACTCAGAGGCGCCCAAAGATATTGAAATTGAAAATTCCAGTCTTCACCAAGGAGTCGAACCCAGGACCCCCGGTTCGGAAGCCAAGAGGTTCTAGAAACAATCTGCTGTTTCCTTAGATGAATTAGATTAGATAAGACAGGAGAAGGACTGACGAACAAACAGACAGACAGAAAGGTAGATAGATAGATGATAGACAGATAGATAGATAGATAAAAGGGCTATTTTTTGTTTTATTCAGAGCATGTTCGTTTTCGCTGGTGGGGAATGAGTCAGTACTCAAAAAGATGACATATAGATATAGAAAGCAAACCATCAAATCAAAGCTAAAAAAAGAACAGAAATGTTAGAATGTCATAGAAAGACATTTCGGAAATGGCCAAGCCGAAACAACAGAAATACAGCATTAAGTTCAAGAAAGGAGATATGCTTCAGTGCTTGATAGGCACTGAAAAACATTGGGGAATTTATATTGGTAAGGATTTGTGTAACTTATACGTATTTCCATTTTGTTTGTTAAATAGTATCTCTACGGAAACAAAAAATGGTAATATCTAGACATAAACCACGGGCCTATATATATTATGGTTCCGCAAGGTTGTCATTGCCGGAAGTGTTAATGGATGTAAGCACTCCACTACCTATAAAATGTTTCCTAATGGCACGCGTCTCAAATAGCCTCTAACAACCAGTCCAACTCCTGGCCTTCACGTGTGGCTCAGATATTGAGTCCGGCGGAACTGTTCTCACTAACAGGAGAAGGGGCAAAGGAGAGTAACTGGCTCCTTAACCATTAAGCTTCGGGCAGGAGGGGCTTGTTAGCCATGGCTGGCTACCCACCAAGAAGGAAAACTCTGAATTCAAACCTCTGTTGCCGCTGACCCCAAACTGTATCGGCACTGCCGTTCCTTTGGATACATCAGCTGCATGGAGAGGGGGGAACTGATGTGTGGGCGACATCGTTCCGACCACAGCTAATGCCCAGGCATTCATCTCATTTCCATGAGATGATCCGTTGTCGCTTCGCGACTGAAGGAGGCCATAGATATATATTATTATATATATAAGTCTGTTACATAAACATACAAAAAAACATTTCTTAAATTATTCTGTAGCATTAGTTAAACATAACAAAAAAGTAGATATAGAGATTCATCATAGTAGAGAGCAATCTATGTTTTATTATTATTTTTTCAATCTTCTAAGTTAATTTCAAAATAGGTTCTTACATTAAAAAATGTATAATCCTGTAATGACTAGAAATGTAACTTTGTTTTAGGATATAATCGAATAGTTCACGCAGTGAGGTGCACAGAACATTGCAAGGGTGGTTCTAAAATTAATATCAACAAAATTCAAGATGTAGGCGAACCAGAGACTTTCGAAGTAGACAATAGCCGAGACTCAACCTTCAAGTAAGTTATTTAATGCTTGAATAATTTCTAAGAATTTTTACTTGGAAATAGAACTTATGATTTCTCTTAAAGCCAATGTTATTTAATGCTTTAATAATATCTATTGGAGAGTGGAAGTCAGTCTGTGCAGAATGGAAACACTACTTAACATTCAACACCTCTGCTGAGTCGGTAACTTATCCCGGATGGGGGACGACCGCATGCCGGAACCTTTTTTTTTTCTTAAAGAAAAACGGTGTATTAAGGTAAGCGCTATAAATGTGAACTCAGGCGCCATTTTGCCCTTATTGACATAGAGGAAAGTAGGTGGCAGGAGTTGGCCTCTGAAAGGGACAGTTGGAGATCTCTCACGAAGGCCATGAGAGACACATCAGAGACCCAGAGGAAAGTTGTGGGTAGAAGACAGGTGCTAAAGGCGTAAAGAAATCTTAAAAAACGACTTTGCATCAGTTGTGGAAAATTGTGCAGGTTGCAAATGGCTTTGCGTAGCCATGTGAAACACAGAACTCATCCTTAATCTTCGTAATCGCTATGTAGTATCTTACTAACACTCATTACACCACAATACACAACCACACACACACACACACATATATATAGTAATTCATACTTAAGCAATATGATGACGATGATGGGGTTGATACCTTAAGTTATACCAAGCTACAAATTATAACCTAGATACAAAAGTCTTTTTCATTTGGAACTCACTCCCTACTGATCTCAGACAGACAATATGCTACACTATTTTCAAAAAGAACATTAAGACCTACCTGTATAAAACATTTTAGATTACAGTTTGTTTATTTAGCTCTCGTGTTTGTGTTTGTAATGTTATTACATTTTGTTTGTTTAGCAGCGCTTTATAAATAAAATTATGATTATTATTATTGTTTTCTATCACGTAGAGTAATGTCAGCCTAGCCTTTACATATACGAATTGTACAATAATTTGGCATATGTTTGCAGTTATCCTTACAGTCCAGACAGAGTGGTCGAACGTGCCCTAGTACAGATTGGAACTAAAACCTCTCGAAACAGCCTTCAGTTTGCTAAATATTGTCGCTACGGAAGTGGTACACGAGAATGGGTGGTGAGTTATTAGGTTATTACCACACATAGGTTATATCAACTTGCTCTGTCTGTCTGTCTGTCTGTCAGCTAAGAACTTTGTACACGTTAATTTCTCCCGCTTCCCATTCGTAGACCAAGCTATAACTCTGCACAATTATTCTTTTTTTTTTTTAAATTATCTTTAATATAGCGAATCTTTCATGCTTTTAGCGTGCTCATTGATGATAACAAGCTGGACGCCGTAATCGAATTCTGCTATCTGGGATCCACAATTACAGATGACCTGTCCCTAGAAGAGGAGATGAAAAAACGCATAGGGAAGGCTGCCTCGACATTCGCTAGACTCAGACTAAGAGTTTGTGAAAACCATAAGCTAACTACGGTGACCGAAATGGAAGTCTACAAGGCATGCGTTATGAGTACACTGCTGTATAGCAGTGAATCATTGACCACCTACGCAAAGCAAGAGAGAAAACTTAACTCATTCCATTTGAGATGTCTCCGTAGGATCTTGAATGTCACATGGAAAGAAAAAGTGTGCAATACTGAGATCCTTGCGCGATCAGGTATTCCCAGCATCTTTACAGCCCTCAGACAACGCCGTTTGCGCTGGCTTGGACATGTTCGCCGGATGGAGGACAAGCGCATCCCGAAAGTCATCCTCTAAGGTCAACTCGCGACTGGCACAAGAAAAACTGGTCGCCCCCACCTCCGTTACATAGATGTAATAAAACGTGACCTCAAATCAGTGAACATCAATACTGACAATTGGGAAGACATAGCTTTAGACCGCAACAGGTGGAGAGAGACAGTGACTAAGAAAGCTATGGACAGTGAAAGTACATGGGTCTCAGGTCAGGAAGAAAAACGCACAAACCGAAAAACGGCCAGCTACTCTACCACCGAAGCAAAAGCCAAGGGGACCCTAACTTGCGCTATCTGTCGACGGGAGTGTCTATCCAAAATAGGGCTCCACAGCCACATGAGGAAGTGTGCTCTGAGATGAACCATAGTCGTCCTACGAAGGAGGCCAATGATCATGATAGCATGCTCATTGCGTTACGGTCCAATCTCATATAGGTCAGTGGGGGTGGAGGGGTACCTGGGAAGGTTTTCCGTGTTTCCTGCAGGCGCTCAGGCGGTAACATGAATCAATCGAAAAATTGACTAATAGAATTCATTTTATCAATTAGTTGTAATTGATTTTTATATAGAATATACAGAAAGAAAAAACTCAGCAGGATAAGGGGAGACTAGCCTTGTACAGTGAATACGATTTCTTATATCAAGTGGAGATAAACCTTGGTAAGGGACTTGGACAATAAGAACGGAAAGATAGCTAGTGTATAATAACATAATAAAATGTTAGTGCAATGCTTATATGTAAGACTTGAAATATTTCTGTCTTTGTTGCTGTGATTAAAACTGCATGAAATACCGCGAATTCCAGGGATCTTGTTACCTTCACTAATACTATAGTTAAATAGCGAATATTTTAATGTTACGCTAATTAACCCAGAAGTAAAATGTACAGAATAGAGTATAGCAGATCCAATAGTTATTCTTCATAACGCTAGAATAGTTCTTTAGTCGGGTTTAGTTTCTATAATTTTAGAATTAAACTTCACACTAGAGTTATCACTCCTCTTTCACCTTTCCCAATTCAATGGGAACATTCTTTTCTAAATTAAAGAAAAACCAAACTGTTCTTATAGAGTGATAAAAGAGTGAATTGCAAGGGTGGGAAAATGAATAAAAAAAAAAAACCTATATGTCTGTCTAATCGTCAGAGGAAATTTCACAATTATGACTTTTTTTTTTGGTGAAATTAAAAGAACTGGGAACTTCCTAGCATCTTAGAAATTTCTTGTAGAATTTGATGAAGTTACTAAACACATCTAACATAGAAGTGAATATGGGAAGACACATTATTTGTCACCAGAAATTCAAAATGAGTTCATAAACTTGATGGACAATAAAGTTAGGGAATCAATTGTTGGGAAAGTCAAGCAAGTTTGTAACTTTTCTCTGATGCTTGATTCCACTCCAGATGTTTCTCATCAAGAACAAGGTCTCCCTAATAGTTCGTTACTTCGATGTTAATAATTTTGAGATAAGAGTCATTCATTATACTTTGAAATTTTGAAACCTGATGCACAATATTAGGAAGAATTTGTTCTAAAAGCTCTTAAAGACATTGGACTAGGTCACTAAACTTTGATATGTGCAGTCACAATGAGTGGCCGTTTGTCTGGCCTGCAGAAACGTCTCTTAGACATAAATCCAAAAGCAACATTTCTGAACTGTGATAATCCCTCTCTGAACCTGGCAGCTCTTCATTTTGCTGAGATAGATCCAGCAATTGTCACCTTTTTCGGAACTGTACATGAATTGTTCAACTTTTTTTCCAATTCACCCCAGAGATGGGCCAAACTGAAAGAAGCTGTAGCCTGGAGTTTAAAAAAGGAGAGTAATACAAGGTGGTCCGCGAGAGAAGAAGAAGCTACGTCGGCAGTTTCCTTGCATCTCGACAAAACCATCAAGCTGTTGAAGAAACTTTCTGAATCAACCACTGAAAGAATGGACACTAGAAGCAGTGCACAGAATCTTCTTCATGCAGTGGAAAATTATGACTCTTTTTTGCTTATCTGGAATTCTGGTCAAATCTCCTGCGCTCAATTAATATAGTTCAGAAGAAACTACAAACGTCTGGACTGCACATACGGGAAGCTGCAGAAAAAATTAAAACCCTTTCATGCTTTCTGTATAATGATGAGAAATGGAAAAAAACTGGTAAGTCAATCCATCGAAAAAGCAAAAGAAGGTAGTGAATGATATGGATTTCCTGGAAGCAAAACAACCAGAAGAAAGAAAAGACTTGATGTGGAGTTGAGTTCTAATGTAGGACTGTCAATAGAACTGCAATTCAAACGTGTTGCGACAGAAATACTGGACAGACTTCATATGGAGATGAAGGACAGACTCCAAAGGCTGGAAAACCATGTGGACACCTTTGGGTTTCTTCCTGAACACAGACATCTCGTGGAGTATATTGAGGATGACTTTTCATCAGCAAACCAGTACCACAATCACCAATTGACACATTGAGGAAGTTGGCTTCGTATGGTAATGATGTGTGCTAAAACCTTGCAACCTCTATACAAATACTGCTAACACAGGCCACTTAAGTTGCATCATGTGAGAGATCATTTTCAAAGCTCAAGTTAATCAAATACTATCTTAGGAGCACATTAACGCAAGAAAGGCTTAGCAGCATGGCTTTAATGTCAGTAGAGTCACAAATACTAGAGAGTATCGAAGTGGAAAATGTCATAGATGCCTTTGCTGCACAGAAAGCTCGACTTGAAGTGATATGAATTGAGATTTGTCGCTTGTGCATTATTTCGCCAATAAACAACCCTATTATTCATTGTTAATTTTACTGATATACTGTATCAATTTGAATTTAGGCTTATATATTTAAGTACATTATCTCATGTCATGATGTCGAATGTCAGACTGCAAGGGGCCCCCAAAGAGGTCCATCCCCCCGGGTCCCCAAATTCCTGATGCACATACCTACAAACTATTTTTAAACAAGATTAAAACTATGGCCATGAATTCCAATGATTTTGAAAACGTTATTACAATTTTTTTCCCAACTTTAGTGGGTTTCTTCCTGAACACAGACATCTCGTGGAGTATATTGAGGATGACTTTTTTCCCCAAAGAGGTCCATCCCCCCGGGTCCCCAAATTCCTAGCTACGCCCCTGATGCACATACCTACAAACTATTTTTAAACAAGATTAAAACTATGGCCATGAATTCCAATGATTTTGAAAACGTTATTACAATTTTTTTCCCAACTTTAGTTTGATGAAAAAGCAATTTAGATGTAATTTTTAATGTGATTTTCAAAGTGTGTTCTTTTATTTTGTCCTTAACTCAGGGAGTGGTACTTATATTTGCTATAGCTCTTTTGACGCTGATAAATCAAGTAAGTAAACTTGACTTTTAAAAGTAATAGTCTCTTTAGCCACTAGATCTAGTTCATGTAGTTGTGTATTTATGTTCCTGGTTGTGTGTTGTGAACTGATCTGTTCTAGTGTGTCAAAATGTCTTGGTGTCCAGGTCAGCTTGTGTGTGTGTGTGTGTTCTGTGTTAGTGTGAACTGTTTTGTCATTCTTGTTCAATAAAGTCTAGGGTCAAGACATGTCTTCTAGTTGTTTAATTAGGTTACTACAGTAGTCTAATTAGAGTAACAGCTTTGGAACTAGTGCATGTGAGAAAATGGTTTAAATGAAATTCTTGTGAATGTTAAAACATTCGACCTACTTCGTTACAAGCAGATGCAAGAAGCCTACAAGAAATAAGTCGACAGAAATGTTTCAAAAATAAACTGTCGCTGTCCTCCTTTCTCTTGGACCCCACAGCTACTATCATTTTCTACTTTTCCTCAATTATGGATTAGAAATATACCTTGCTTCTTTCATTTTTAGAACTTCTTTTTTTTTTTTTTTAATTTTTTAAATCGTAATATACTCTACGTTACGCTGATTTTTATTTAAACTAATTTAAACTATTTCATTTTGCACTAGTATAAGACTGCGACCCCAAACGCTAACCTTGGTTAAAGCCCTTATCTACATTTGAATTGGTATAGCTTCTAAATGACTAGAAATGACACCAGCGTTTAATAAACTGTGGAGTGCCCACCTAAACAACTTCTCAGGGAAAGGGGGCGCAACTTTCTAAGAAAGTGAGAAGGGGCAAAACCGGTCTATTTATTTTTCAACCGGTACAAATAGTTGTTATGTATAGTATATTGTCTTAAAACAGTGTTTGAATATCAATCAAATAAAATGATATTGCTACCAATGTTTCAAAAGTTAAATATTTTAAGCAGGAGACTCCATTTCATTTCTACCGCGCCTCCTCACATTTCTAATAACGACCTCTTAAAATGTATCCCGCGTTTTTTTGTTGTTTTTTTTGTGTTTTGAGATGCGAATACAATAATATCGTCTCAAAACTTTTTAAAGAAGACATTTTAAAACTTCTGCGTAAACATGTTTGTTGAAGACTTTCGTCTGTCAGAATAGTCGAAACACCTACAGTCGTAAATCGTAAATGTTGATTACTTGTGTAGGTCAAAAATGAAAGTCAAGAGACAATAAGCCTTGCTTAGCACAAAGATGATATTACAACGATCTCGCCTACATTGTACTCTAATGTCAAGTACGAAACTAGTGCTGCCTTTGCCTAATAAGTAGACCTACCTTGAATGTCCTTCGTAGAATAGTATTGCCCGGTGCTGCCTTTGCCTAATAAGTAGACCTACCTTGAATGTCCTTCGTAGAATAGTATTGCCCGGTGCTGCCTTTGCCTAATAAGTAGACCTACCTTGAATGTCCTTCGTAGAATAGTATTGCCCGGTGCTGCCTTTGCCTAATAAGTAGACCTACCTTGAATGTCCTTCGTAGAATAGTATTGCCCGGTGCTGCCTTTGCCTAATAAGTAGACCTACCTTGAATGTCCTTCGTAGAATAGTATTGCCCGGTGCTGCCTTTGCCTAATAAGTAGACCTACCTTGAATGTCCTTCGTAGAATAGTATTGCCCGGTGCTGCCTTTGCCTAATAAGTAGACCTATCTTGAATGTCCTTCGTAGAATAGTATTGCCCGGTGCTCCTTTTGCCTAATAAGTAGACCTACCTTGAATGCCCTTCGTAGAATAGTATTGCCCGGTGCTGCCTTTGCCTAATAAGTAGACCTATCTTGAATGTCCTTCGTAGAATAGTATTGCCCGGTGCTCCTTTTGCCTAATAAGTAGACCTACCTTGAATGCCCTTCGTAGAATAGTATTGCCCGGTGCTGCCTTTGCCTAATAAGTAGACCTACCTTGAATGTCCTTCGTAGAATAGTATTGCCCGGTGCTGCCTCTTCTACATTAGATTTATTTGATCTCCTTTTTAGCGGCCCCCGATAGGGGAAAAGACGCTATTAGTTTTGTGTGGCCTGTCTGTCCGTCTGCCCATACAGACTTCCCGTTTAGATCTCAGAAACTTGGAGAGAAAATGAAAATCGGACATCACGATGTTTTAGATCATTCAAATTTGGATTCAATGGCTACTTTTTTCTTTTCTGAAAGTAAAATAACTCTAAAGCTTGTTGGAGTGGCTTGAAACAAATTACTGGCTACGTACCTAAGCGCGAACCAATGTGCGTCGCTGACAATAACAAAGTTGCCAATGAATTAAATGATTTCTACAGCCGATTTGACTGTCACAACTTCGAGAAAGACCACCATGATTTATTGGCATCAAACAGCAATAAAATCCAGTCTCAAGAACTGTTTAATAAACAAGAAGTTACTAAAATATTTAAGTAAACACCGCCAAAGTCCCGACAAATGATGTGGCAAACTTGTAAAGCTATGTGCGGAACAACTGGCTTATATCTTTTGTGCTATCTTCAACAAGTCCTGGCAAACGCACAAAATACCTTCCATTTGGAAGACGTCTGAAATAATTCCAGTACCCCAAAAGAAGTTCATTGCTTCCAACAACGACCTACGTCTCGTAGCACTTACATCAATTCCAATGAAGTGCTTGGAGAAAATGATTTTAAAACATCTACTGAAAGAAGTCAAAACACGACTTGACCCGCCCCAGTTCGTTTACAAACCGTCAAGAAGTACAGAAGATGCAATACTATTTATGCTGAACTGTCTATACCATCATCCTGATACTCAGAGATGCTACGCCAGATTATTATTCGTAGATTTTTCATCCGCATTCAGTACCATCCAACCACATCGCATGATACAAAAATACTATCTGAATTGAACGTTAGTAAAAACATACAAGCTTACTTAGATTCTAAACTTTCTTATCAAACCAAACCATAGAACAAGTGCAAGAATATAAATATCTAGGTACAACTATCAACAACAAACTAAAATAGAATACATACTGTCAAAACATATACACGAAAATTCACCAGCGACTCTCCTATCTCAGAAAGCTAAGAAAATTAAACAAAACAATAATCATACTTTTCTACACAGCAACTATCAGCAGTCTTTTCAACTTTGCCATCACCTGCTGGTAGGTAATACTTCACTGGCACAAAGACTAATTAAAAAAGCATCGTATATCACTCCAAGAAAGATGCATTTCCAAAACACTCACGATTCTTAAAGACAACCTGCACCCATTAAACCACTGTTACATAAGATCTGAACGAAGTGGTCGTCTCCTTTCCATTAGTAATAAAACAGAAAGATTTAAAAACTCCTTTATCCCACTATCGGTGAGAGTGTTACAAGATCAGCTGTCGTCACCGAGAAGTACATAGAAGTCAAACTCATAAAGCGCTGGTTGTGAGTGTGTATGTGTTTCGTGAGTGAATGTTGTTCGAATTTTTCATCCATCTTGTTTTTGTAAAGTAGTTACGCTGAGGTTGTCAATTGTAGTCATAATAAATTTCCATTTGATTGGGTCAATAAAATTATCTTATCTTATCTTATTATAAAGCCACCCACATACTCACACACAACATGCACACTTACAATGCATACTTTTGTTATTCTCCAATGGAATCTCTTCTTCGTGAGTATTTCCTCCCCCCCCCCCCTTTTTTTCATCCCCAATCAAATAACCGGAAATGCACAGATTTAAACACCAAACACACACTTCTTTAGGTCATCAAATGCAGGCGCAGGAGAATCTAAGTTAAATAATCCTTTACATTCACTGTGACAATGAGCCGTAGATCTAGTTGTAGATTTAAAAAACAGTATTTTACATTTTCCAGTAGTTATTCTATCTACACACATGCGCGCGTGCGATCATAGATAGTCCTTGCTTTGAAAAACAGAATAAATCTATCTTTTTACTGCTATCAATTGTTGCTTATATTGGCCGTGTCATCTATAATGGCGAGTTATGCACCAGTGTTGAGAGCTCAAAGAGGAAGTACAATTTCCTACTATTAAACATGTGTATGTCAGCTTAATGAAAACATACTAGCGAGAAATGGCGAAAAGAAATATCTAAATATGGAGTATTACATTACAATATTTGCGATTAAACGTGAATTTAATTAGCGAAATAAGAAGGAAAGAACCGTCAAAAATATGGAGATTAAGACCAGACGTGTAATTTTTTTTTTTTCAATTTGTCTAAATTTGTAATCACAAACATAGACATTCATGTAGACATTTAAAGTAACGTTTGTATATTATATTTTTATATATATTTCGTATTTTTTGATGAAGAAGAAAGAATGATGGAGTCTCTACGATGGCGAGTTACTGTTCAGAGTTAGGGAGTAAAATTTTGTACGTTTAATTTGTATCTCGGTTTTATGAAAACATCTTGGGACGAGGTTGTGGGGAAAATGTTTTAAGAAATTTAACCATTACCGTTTTCTCGCTACATAGAGAGAGAAAGAGAGAGAGAGACAAGAGAGAGAGAGAGGGAGAACAAAGTATACCAAGTCCAAAGTAAAACACTAATACGAATGGGATTCTGCTATACTGTCATTATGCTTTATTTATATTTAGTTTCAACTAATCAGTGATACAAAAGATGATTCTGAACGCAGAATTTAATTTTCATTAATTATGGTTTGTTATGTTGTTGTTTTTTTCAGGTGAACCCAAATATTTCATCTTCACAGACTGAAATTTTCCTTCAAAAATTGTCTAGTATCACTCTTTACGAGAGTTTGGCAAAAGTGAAAGATGTCTTCCATCATGTCACGACATTCATCAAAGCAGATTTTGAGAATGCAGGTTTGATGTTGCTTTGGTTAGCGTCTAAAACAGGCAATTATAACTTTGTACAATTAACAATTAAACTGGGAGGACATCTAAATGGTACAAACGTTGATGGTATATCGACACTGATGATAGCATCTTTAAATGGATATACTGACATGGTTCATTTCCTTATTGAATCAGGAGCTCAAGTGAATGAGCCCGATTCAAATGGTTTCAATGCACTAATGTTAGCAAGTCAACATGGACATTTAGAAATAGTTCAGTTTTTGTTGGATTCAGGTGCTAAACCAAATGAACCAAATGTTAATGGTACAACTGCATTGATGTTGGCCTCTCATTTTGGACATTTGAAAGCTGTCGAGACCCTGATAGAATATGGAGCCAATATACATCTAAAAAATATTCACAATTATACTGCATTCGACTTCGCTGTTTGTTATGGGCATGTTGATGTTCTAAAGATACTGATTCAGAATGGAACTAATGTTAATGATATTCAACATTTAAGCTTTGTTACATTACTGAATCAAGGAGATGAGAAATTTGGAAATGTAGTCAAACTTCTAACACAATTCGGTCTAGACATCAATACTATAAATTTCAATGGCTTACCAATAACTCATTATGTATCTAATACTGGGCAAACAGAAGCTATGAAATACTTAATAGAATCTGGTGCAAGACTAAACCAATCGGATAGCAAAGGTAGGAGTGTCCTATCGTACGCTATTTTTGTTAATAATTCGGAAATGGTAAAGCTTCTCCTAGAATGCGGTGCAAATCCAAACATAAAAGATAAAGATGGATGGTCAGAACTAACGAGAGCGACACTTATGAGACAACGTGACATGATAAAAATTCTCTTAGATTACGGGGCGGTGATAAATGAAACATATAATGACGGTTTCACATCTCTTATGTTAGCAAGCTTCCATGGTTATACAGAAATAGTTACGTTGATATTACATTACGGTGTGAATTTAGAACAGCAACTAGATTCAAACGGCTGGACCGCCATTATGTTAGCTGCATCCAATGGACATTGTGATATTGTTACTGCCCTCATAAAACAAGGTGCTAACATAAGCAAGACAAGTAACACCGGAGAAACTGCATTATCTTTGGCATGTCGAAACGGACACTCTGAAACTTTAGACGTTTTACTAGCCTCGGGGGCTAACATCAATGAAAAAACTATCCACGGTTGGAGTCTACTAATGGTAGCATCGCTCCATGGACAGACAGAAATCGTGAAAAAACTGATTCAATTTGGAGCAAATATTGGTGAGGAAAATGAAGACGGTATCAATGCACTTATGCTGGCTTGTCAATTTGGCTATTTAGACACTGTTTTAATACTGTTAAATACCCAAGAATACCTTTCCGAGCTTAGTAGAAAGAGCGCCACTCCGTATAAAGGAATAATGCAGACTAGCGATGTAGAAGCTGCGGACATTTTCTTCAGACATAACAATATTGTGAACAGAAGAAGTGCAAAAGGTACTACAGCCATGTTGCTAGCGACCTTAAAAGGTCATATAGATATTGTACAACTCTTGATCAACTCTGGTGCAGCATTGACAGAAAAATATTTTGATGGCCAGACTTTGCTCATGATCGCATCATCGGCTGGACATACACAAATTGCGAAAGTATTGATTGAAAATGGTCAAGATGTGAATGAACAAAGTGACTTAGGATGGACTGCACTTATGTTAGCATCGCAAAACGGCCATGCGGAGACTTTAGAATACCTGTTAAATTGTGGCGCTAGAATTGAAGAAAAGAATAAATTTCACTGGAGTGCACTGATGATTGCTTCCGAAAAAAGTCAAACAGAAATTGTAAACCGTCTCATAAAACACGGAGCAAATGTCAATGACAAAAATAGTCATGGATGGACTTCACTCATGATTGCATCCTTTAATGGACACACAGAAATAGTAAAGACTTTTTTAAACCATGGTGTGAAAACATACGATGAGAATGTACAGGGTTGGACAGATTTAAAGATAGCATCTCAAAAATGGGATAATGAAATTCTGAAAATGGTAAATGAGAAGGGAAATAGTGGAATCACCGCGCTTATGTTGGGAGCTCTCAACGGTCACGCAAACATCATTCAGCTTCTACTTCAATCAGGTGCAGACGTAAATGAAAAAGACAAAGAAGGTTCAACAGCTCTGATGATAGCTTCTCAAAATGGATATTATGAATGTGTTAAAGTATTACTGACATTTGGCGCTTCTATAAAAGAAAAAAATAATGAGGGATGGACAGCTCTTATGTTAGCTTCTAATAACGGTCATACAGAAATAGTAAACTATTTAATAGCAAATGATGCAGAAAAAATAATTAAATGTAATAATGCTTGGACTTCATATATAATGGGATCTCAAAATAGACAAACAGAACTCGTCAAGCTTGGATTAAGCAATAAGACAACGCTAAATGAAAAAAATTTGCAAGGTTGGACTGCATTCATGATAGCCGCTCAGAATGGACATTTGGCGAGTGTTAAAGTTTTATTGGCAAGTGGGGCTAATATAGATGAGAAACAGAATGAAGGGTGGACAGCAGTAATGGTGACATCTCAAAATGGACACCTAGATGTTCTAAAATACCTACTAAAAAGAAGGGCAAAAGTGAATTTGAAAAGTAAAATTGGTTGGACTGCACTTATGGTAGCCTCTAAACATAGGAATACTGAATGTGTTAAACTTCTTTTAAAATTCGGATCCGTTGTGCACTTAACAGAAAACAGTGGAAGGAAAGCACTAACGATAGCCTCTAGCTATGGATATACCGAAATTGTGAATCTTTTAATAAGAGCTGGTGAAACAAGAAATGAAAAAAAAATAACAATCAAGGTTTTCTCAAGACCTTCTAAATCATTGCAATATTTATCGAATGATGTCTGTGAACAAAATGGTTTTCCCGATAGTAGCACTGTAGTTACGCTTACAGATATCTATAATAAAACTGAGAAACCCAGGTTTGATTATGATGCATCTTTTCATTCAGAAGAATTATTATCCCGGTCAAAGGCGATATCAGCTGCCACACCACACACATCTGATAAAATTTCTTTTGTAATATTATGAACCCACAAAAAATAGAGCTAAATCATAGCTGTTCTCTAAGTACGCTCCGTCCATGTTAAGCACATACACGCATACATATACGACTTTTTAAACCAAGTTTTTTGTAGCTCTGCATAACACTACAAGGCCAACTTAAAGAACTTGACAACTCAGCCTTCAAAATAGCTATAACTTTTTATATCTAATAAATTCGCAATCAATACTGTACAATTGGCAACTCAATACACTGCATGTTAAAATGTACGTATTGGCCTGTGGTCATCACATTCTTTACGCCAAATTTCGACATTAGATCCAACAGTCCTACTTGTAAATTTTGTCATATTTTATTGCGGGATTAAAAAAAAATGTTTTGCTTCTAAAAAGTAGATTTATATTTTTTCAAAACAATTTTCTCCTCAGCACATATATTAAAATTTCATAAAGATCTCTTCATTAATTATCGAGTTAATTTAAATTAATTTTCTTAGCTAGCTGGGTTTTCTATACAAATGATATTTATAGAAATATATCAATGCATTTATGTTCAAACCACGTTTGTAGTATGGCTGGTTAACTAAGTTAAAACTACGTCGGTTAAATAGATTTATGCAAATGGTTTTAGAATTTAGATTTTAAAAAAAAAAAAAATTTTTTTTACAAATGTATTGCTAAGTTGTGTAAGTTCTGTCACACTAAATACTACATTTACAAAAACAAAGGTTAACTTTTTTTTAAAGAGAAAAAAATATATTTACTATGCAAAAAAGTTGCACCTAATTTTAAACAAGAATGAAGTGAACTGAAGGAAGACTGCTATATAAATTTTTATACGGAAATGGACTTTTCTCGAGGCTTTGAATAAGAGATTGGCCCTATACAAAACAATGAGATCAATTAGATACTCATTATAAAACATCAGTTAGGACATGTTCACATCTAACTTCACATTCACTTTGTCATTCGCCTTTGATAGAATTTCATTCTGATAATCTTTTTTGAAAATATTGAAACCGGCCTAGGTGGACCACTTCAGGGGCCGATTTTGAGTTTGTGTTTCCACACAAACTTTGTAAACTTGTTTGTAAATAATTTTATTTGTTCTTGCGTGTGGAGTGTGTGTATACTTTCTTATTAGCATTCTATAGCGTTGACCATGTACTGAACTTGGGATATTTAAATATAATTGCCACTTTTACCTTATTTTAATCTTTTAAAAATGTTTGGAAATTGTCCTTTTTTTTATTATTATTACTGTTTATTCTTAAACATTAATTCAATAGTTATCATAAATGTTTGGGTTATATTAAACAAGTTTAGTCCGAGATAAATGCACCATGTTTTTATTCCCTCTTGGTTTAGACTTTCACAGCATTTTTGCCACAGATTATTATATACGGTACTAGCAGAACACACCGGCTGAGCCTGTTGATTTGTTCCCGGGCTTTTTATTGTTTGTTATGGTTGTAACACCACCTTTTAAAAAAAAAATTAATAAAAGGGCCACATTCTAACGATCAACATAACACGCTTTTTAGCTCGTGAATTGGTTTAACTGTTACAATGAAATTTCACGGCCCGCTCTCTATCTATCTCGCTCTCTGAAACCCCCATTTTGTTTTTGTTTTTTAATCTGCGCATCGTAATTTTCTCCGACATAAACTTTTTGTCTTGATTAGAAAGACCCGCTTTAGAATGTACCCCGACACGTACACGCTGTCGTATTTTGGGCACGTTAATTTTTAGTAGCACTTTCACAGTCACTTATCCGTTTTCCCCTCCCCCTCCCCCTTTTTTTTTCGGTTTAAAAACAAAAAGTGAGTCCTTCGTACGCTCTATGACTTTTGTTCGGCTCCTCGAGTCAATCTTTTATTATATTTTGACCCCTTTCTCATTTGATTATCTTTACTTCCTTTGCAACCTTTAATCTGAATGCTAGCAATGTTCAGTATTAGACACCGAATATATTTCTTCATACCATCAGTTTCGAGCCTAGAGAGTGTTAAGTATTTTTCGAATTGAAAAGCACATAATCATCTCCCCCTATCTACATTTATTTTGGTATTTTGTTCTCTAAATAAAAAGAAATGTCATTTTGTTTTTAATTTACTGTAATTGTTGATCTCACCCCCGTTTAAATGTAGCTACGTGACAACAGGTCTAGATGTATATTTACAATGCTATTAGGATTAGTTAGGTTTTTTTTGGTGTTTTTTTTGGACAGTGTTACCAAGTACTTTTTCTATGCTCTTTCTCTCTTCTATCTTTCTCTCTATATCTATCTTTCTCTCTATATCTATCTATCTATCTGTATATATATCTATCTATCTGTGTATCTCTCTCGAAGAAGAAGGAGAAAAAGAAAAAAACACTATATCTATCTGATTAATGCTATTAGGGTTAGTTGGGTTTTGTTTTTTTTACTCAGACCGCGTCTAAGAGAAAGCGGAAATGCCGTAAGTAGACTTAGGGGAAAAGAAAGTTTAACCTGCGGACATATTCGTACTATCTTTTGAACTGCTTTCTATATAGACTGCGAACGTTTGGGGGAAATACCGAAAATAAAATACACTGGTTTGATAGAAAGCTTGCGGTTTTTTTCAGTATTAGCGGTGGTCAGGTCGCGAATATGTCGAATGCGGTTCTTAGCTAGCACCTAGGAGGTAAAAAGAACTGTGTACGGGTACTACGGAATGTCATAAGGCCGCCGACAAATGTTTAATAGATTTTTTTATATATAAGTCATTGGTGACTTTCAAATATATAGTAGATATATTTGTGCATATTTTGTGACGTGTTTGATTATCAATGTAAAACACTTTATTGTTTTTGTTATGATTCGCAACGATATTGATTAAGATGCTACTTACTACTTCTACCAATGATGACGACGAATCTTTTTTTTACAAAGCTTATATTAACTCACCTCAGTCTTTCAGGTAAAAAAGTTTGCAGACGTTATTTTTCCCACGCCCAATCTCGGATCAAGTTGAAATTGTGCACAAATGTTTTGTTTTTGTTTACCTGACAAAACAAGTATCAATATAAACAAAAACTAAACTCCTTTCCAAACTGGTCCACAAAGATTTATTGTTAGTCTAGATCTATTACAAATTTAATTACATGACTGATCCAAACTAATTGATACAGTCACATTAATATAAGCTTTGTTTTAAAAAAATAAAAATTATATACATATATTTTGTTTCTAATCTAATCTCGAGCTATGTTTTATTGGCCGAGGGTGTAAAGGCAGCGTGAAAGTCCTCTTTCAATACACTCTTGTGTCCAATAGTATTTTAGTGTTAAAGTTATATTACTGTTAATGTTTTTGTTGTTGTTTTTTTTATTATGTGTTTTTCCATTTTTATCGATATTGATACAACGAATTTTTATGATAATTTAAATGTATTTTTTTTTAATAAATGTTTATTTTGACATAGATTAACATTGTAAATTATGTTGAAATTTTTTGTTTGTTTGTTTAATTATTACAGTTTTAAAGCGTTAGCCTGTACATATTATTTGAACCACTAAAACTGAACAAGAAGAGAAAAAAACAAAAGTGAGAATGGCAAAGCTACGCTAACGGTAAATGGGTAAAAATAGTGCTTTGCCAGAAGTGGTGGAAGAAATCTGGCCAGAAAGAATGCAGTGAAATGTTATTTGTGTACTTGTCTACCTGACATAAGATTTTTACAAAGCGTGTCTGGTAAAAAATTTGGTGCACTATGTTTCTCCCGACAAAGCAAGAATCGATATAAATTTAAAATAAAAAAATTAGATAATTAATTATTGGTAAATAATTATTTTGTTAAGCATCGAGAGAGAGAATCCCGGATAAATAAATACTGTTAATTAAATTTTTGGGATGGTCTAGTATGAAAATTAGTCGTACCATACAGAGGCGTAATGAGCAAAACGTATGCCCGGGGCAAGGTACTTTATTGGCGCCCCTTCCATTTTCCATGTACATCACATAGAAATATAAGTTGCGTGTGCCATCCCCCCCCCCCACCCTTCGAGGGTGGCGCCCGGGGCATCGTGCCCCCCCTTGCATCCCCCACACCTAACTACGCATCTGGTACCATAGCCTTTAGATTAGCATACCATACTTTGGTTTGAGGAGTTTTTTCCTTAAAAATCCGGAACATACTGTTAACGATAAATACATTTTGTAAACGTTTTACCAAAAGAAAACTTAATGCAGTGTAAGATAGGTGTGCGATTTTTAAACAGACAGGGTTTAAAGATATAAAAGATAACTAACCCTTACAAGGGATCCAATAGTAGGCTAACTACCGAAAGGAACATGTTCAAAGCAAAGAAGCCACGGCTGATCATAAGGCAAGGATTACCTAACACCAAAAAAAAACAACACAGATTTGCTTCCCATGTAGAACATGACAGAAAATGTGACGTCATAATGAATTGTGTTCAGTTATCTGTTAGGATTAAAGATCGTCCTGCAGGGAAGTAACAAGTTGTGTTTAGGTAACTGTTAGGATTAAAGATCGTCCTACAGGGAAGTGACATGTTGTGTTTAGGTAACAGTTAGGATTGAAGATCGTCCTGCAGGGAAGTGACAAGTTGTGTTTAGGTAACTGTTAGGATTAAAGATCGTCCTACAGGGAAGTGACAAGTTGTGTTTAGGTAACTGTTAGGATTAAAGATCGTCCTGCAGGGAAGTGACAAGTTGTGCTTAGATTTAATAAATATATATCATAATAGGAAATATTATATTATTATAACTTTTATAAGTAGTCTGTGAAATAAAAATATACCCATTTACAAACACATTTCAAACCACACAAATTGGACTTAGTTTTCCAGCTATATGCCTATAAAAAGTAGACAAACAATCAGACAACTATTGAGGTGGGGAGGGGGGGTGCTTGAATTCCAATGCTAGTGAGGATTTTTCGCGATGATTAAAAGGAATCATCTCTTTCATATCTGCATTCTTTATCGAGAGGCCCGAACAAAACACTGACCCCCCAACCCCAAAAAAAAAAAAACTCTTTAGAAAGAAAACTATATGGAGAGCAACCACTGCTCAGTTCATGTCATATATTGCTCAAAGTCATACATACGCTCCAACATGATAAATGAGAACGATCAAGAAGATGAAGAAGAAAGGAATCGGAAAATGGAAATGTTGTTATCAAGTCTATGGTTGTTATCATGTGCGTGAGTGGGACGGGCTCTTTTCTTCTCTATTCCCTTTCGCACTTTTGTCACCGCCTATTAGGGCAGAAGTACACACTTATTGTGTGTAACATTTAGCAAACATATACACTGAGCAGCGTTATTTTCTTGATCCTCTTTCAAAATTTATTTAAAACAAACACACACGTATTATCGGATTTCCCCGATTGATGCATTTTTTTAAAAAAAAGAAATATAATACACCCACAAGCTAGTACAGGACAGGACAAGTAGGGGAGAGAAAAAGTAAATAGAAGTACTATACTTGGTTTATGTATGTGTGTATAGGACTGTTGGAGTAGTTTTGGTTATAGTTATTGCTTGTTTATTTCTAAGCCAACTCGTGGGCATCTGTCTCGTTTTCTAACTCTTTGTCTCCGTAATTATTTACCTCATTCTGGTGGAATCAACGTTGGTATCGTCAGTTAGGAGAGAAAGAATTAACTTTTACTTCTGCCTAGGTAGGAGGGCTATTTGCAGAGCTCAGTATGGCAGCACTGAGTCCTTACTACAATCATAACAAACGAGTGTTGGAAGACGCCAGAGTTGGAGATAAGATTCAGTTCCGACGAACGATTTATTCTCATTGGGGGATATACCTAGGTTAGTTTTACTACCATTTATATATGTATATGTATATATGCATTTGTTTTTAGAATTTTAGAAACCTTTATTATGCATAGATGTCTAGAGCTATTTTGAACAGCATAAAACACCCACATATCTGTCCAGCGCTATAGTTATTAAAAGGTGTAGAAACGGACTACTAGTAAACAGCCTAATTCCAATGTTTCGTAAGTCTTCGTAATCCTGAATTCTCATCGACATGGAACAATAAAATAATGTTATCTTAACCTAGTGACAATCGTTGCCTTTCATACGTCTTATGTATGACATTATAAAAGGCATTAAATTGGTGTCAGAGGCGAATCTGCCCTCTCCTCACTTAAATGGAAGGGAGAGGAGTGGAGAAATTGTTACACTTTGTGACACACAAAAATATATGCAATGTGTACGCCTCTCGCTAATATTTAACAAGCAAAATGAAAAAGTACTTTAAAAAAACAGAGCTTATATTAAGTGTAGTTGTAGCAATTAGTTTGGATCAGCCATGTGTAATTAAATTTGTTATAGATCTAGACTAGCAATAATAAATCTGTGCGATTACAAATATTTTTACCGTTTTTGTTTAGCGCATTTGCCTTTAGCTTTCTCAATACACTATGATCTATCACTTGTCTGGACCAGTTGGAAAGGGGCAGGGGGGAAGAAGCAAGGGGGTAACTGGGCTATCGCTTTTTAAATGTTTTTATAAAAAAAAAAAAGAAAAAGTGAATTCGAACTCGAGGGCTAAGGCCTTCTCAGCCTCCTCAAGCCAAATAGGCCTACTGAGCCAAGAACTGCTTATGAAAATAGGTTTCATAGTTATTGACAAAGTTTGCTTTCTACAAAAAATAAAGGGGACAAATTTAACTTATACCACCTTATCAGTCACGTACTTATTATTTCCTTTGTTCGAGATACCAACCAAAAAAAAATAATTACTAATTGCTTTTTGTTTTTTTTTTCAATTAAAAAGCAGGTTAAAAGTTAAATTCCACTTTCAGGCATGCGGTCTATTAGGCAGATGATGTAAAGGTCATCTGTTTATGTGGCCCAAGGTTAACGAGGTTGTCATGTGGCCAACACAACAAACAACCACCATTACTTTTCCCTAACTAATGTCAGATACCGATTAGATCTGGGTGGAATCAGAGGCGCCAAAAATACCGAAAAAAAAAAATAAAATAAAAAAAAAAAACAGTATGCCTAACAGGACTACAAAAGATAAATTAGAAACATTAGGAACTTTAGTTAATGTTGGCCAGGATGTTTCTGCTGGACGGAACCTAACAATTGGTAGGGGGGGGGGGGCATACTAGTGCTGAACATAGCACTATTTGTTTCATTGAAAAATGAATACTGTTATGCACGTATATATTCTATTTCTGAATTAATCCATTCTAATAGTGTGTAGCCCTCCTCCCCCAAACTACAAAAGATAAAGAATATGAGACACGACCGCCCCCCCCCCCCTTTTTTTATTTTACTCACACAAACACACACACACACAAACACACACACAAACAAACAAACACACACACACAAACACACACACACACACCGTAAAGATAAAAGAACGTGATAAGGGTCAAGAGAATGTGCAGCTTTTCATTTGTCTATACAAAGCTTATATCAACTCAGTCTGTCCGGTACAATTTTCGGGCGTATTATTTATCTTATCTTATCTTATATAATACAGACGTTACTTCAAAAAAGAAGATGATTACGTCTGACACGTCATGCATTCAGTCATGCATATTAACCAATGACTTAAATTCTGCCAAGTCACTGATTTTCCTGGCCAGCTCAGGCAACCCATTCCATGCTCTAATAGCACTAGGGAAGAAGTATTTGTACAAATTTGTCCTAGCATATGGGATGAGGAATGTGCCTTTATCTTTGTGTCTTTCTGAGTATTGTATTAAATTCTCGAATCAAGTTAGAATTTTACAGAAATTGTTCACTGTACCCTACAAAACATGAATCAATTTTTTAAACAACAACAAATAAATAGTTAGTAACTGGTTATTAATTTTGATATCGAAATTAGAAATAAATCATACAGTATTGAAATATAAGATTTTCAATGTGGAGTTCTTACCCTGAGATACGATTTTTAAAAAAAAAAAGGATTTTTTTTTTGTAGGTGTTTTTTTTTTTCGGTTGATTGCCTTGACTCCAACAAAAACACAGAAAGGACAATTTGGTAGTTCAATATGTAATTGTAATTTCTAAAATTGTATTTTTTTTTTTTTGCCCAGTCTACTTTATCAAATTCACAAATGTGTGATGCAATCATTTAAATGTTTTTTAACGTATCACTGCTGCTATATGATCCATCTTCCATGCTCCTATGCACACTCAAAGCGTTTTTTTTTTTTTTTTGTGGGCAAGAGGTGGGAAGGGGGTATCTAAATAAGGGTATTCGTGCTGCCTTTAGGCCTTCAGCCATCACATAACAAAGTTCGAGAAATATCTCTAAAACTCCTATTCATTAATCTGGACTGGAACCCGAACCCTCTGACTAGTTAGCCAAGCCTTTAATTTTTTTCTTTTTTTATTTTTGTTGTAGTTTTACTTGTTTTTTGTTTGGTTTGATGTTTGTTGTTATAAAACTTCAATCGATTAACAGTTGGATATTCCTAAACTGTATTTTATGTTCTGTTGTCTACGAAAATTGTAATCACTATTGTTAGATTTAGAGCTTAATTTCGCCTATAAAGTGAATCTATATTGTCTCGATGTTATCGTCACAAGGCGATGAAAACGTCATCCACCTATCAGGCGATGAGAACGATGGCCTGAGCGACGACTTCAGGCCTGAGCACCTCTTCTCTATCTGTGGTCAAATGTTCGACAAGGCGAATGTCTGCATTGACAACTTCTGGAAAGTGGTAGGCAATGACATAGCCTACATCAATAACTGTGATGATAAATGGTGGTAAGTGGATGTTCTAGACATTAAGGTAATGTTTTTTATTCATAAGATAAAGCTTTGATAAATATACGTAGTAAATGAGGAGACAATGACAGACCCACCAAGTTATTCGTCTGTAGGTAGAACAGCTTAATGTAGATCTATAATAATACAAGTCCGAGCAATTTGCAACGATTTTAGATAATCATTTGGCGTTGTCTTTAACTTGGAAATTAAACTGAATAACCTATTATCGATACTGCGATTTACATCTTGTAGCTACGTCAAGTGATGTATCACTTATTTCTATTCATAAACTTTATGCTTACGTAAAAATTCTGCAATAAGATGAAATGTGAAATAAAAAAAGGTTAATTGTTTCAGTGCCTTGGCGCCAGAGAAAATTGTAAAAAGGGCGAAAGAAAAGTTGGGTGCTGTAGGTTACAACATAATCTTTTCCAACTGCGAGCATTTCGCTAATTGGTGCAGATATGGTCAGTGCAAAAGTGACCAGGTAAGTTCCCACATGTGAATGTAAAACATATGGCTAAGTTCAGGTTTTTCTATCAGCATCATCTTTCCTTTGCGTTCCTCATGGAACATAGGGCCTCAGTATAAACACGCCACTATCCACGGTCACATGCTAGTTTTTAATGACTTCCCAGCTCTTTCCTGCCCTCTCGACTTCATCTAGTACACTGCGTCACCACGTTCTTTTTGGTCTTCCTCTATGTTTTCTTCCCTGGGGGTTCCACTTTAAGGCCTGTCTAGCTCTGTTGCTGGTATCTTTTCTAAGGGTGTGACCAATCCATCTCCACTTCCTCTCTATGATCTGCACCTCTATATTTTTCTGTCCACTCATCTCCCACAGTTTGGTGTTTTCTATTTTGTCGTACCAGTGTATTTTTTATTTTTCTGTGCAACTCCCAAAATTTCCGATCGCAGCTCTTTCTTTGAATAGCACCGCCTTCACGGGAAGCAAAATTCAGTATTTTAGCCTGATCTATTGCATTAGAAATTCTGTGTTAATTTGAACAATAACCCAATAAATTTACATACAATGTTAATATCTCCTCAAATCTATCAATGTCTTCAGTGGAGAAGAAATCTCTGTACACTCCGCGTGTGTGACTCCGCGAGTTCCTCTCTCTCTCTCTCTCTTCTCTCTCTCTCCCACACACACACAAACACAATATCATGTCAGCACGTGCCGTGGCCGATAAAACAAAAAGAGAAGGTAGAAGGTATACATGTGTTTTTAAAAATGTTATTTAGGAGGGCCGGATTGAGGGAACACAGCTGGATCACAACAATTTGATGGCTGCCTGGTCTTGCGGCTTGCGTGCTGTACTGTCACTCGGTCGTCTAGATGGGACCCGGTTCATTCTCTGCCCCCTGCCATCCCCCGTCATCTTGTGGAAGGTTTTGACTAGGAAGTAGATTATCTTTAACTCTGAAGGAACATCCGAAGCATGTTTAACAATGCTATTACTAACTATTACTATGTTATCTTGTCTTATATTTTTGCCCGATACCCTAAATGAAAATTCTAAATCGATTGTATTTTTTGTCAAGGCTTTTAACTCAAACTTCTAAGTAGTAAAAATAACGTTAGGTTCTGAATGGCAATGTCGTCAATGTTGTCGATTCCGAAGATTAAGCATAGTGGGTTTTTTTTCACATGACCTCATAAACCCAGTTGCGTCCTGCATATTTTTTCACATCTAATGCAGACAAAGCCGTTGTCCGCTGCAAAGTCTATTCAAGTTTGTTTTTTCGTCTTCTGCTCATGTCGTCGTCAATGGCTTTTCTTTGGGCATCATTAGTTTCTATTTCTTTTTTTTTTTTTTAGTATAACAAAAGCATCATCAAATCTGTGACTCTAAAGAATCTTGTGTTCCTTTGTAAGACATTTTCTTACCATTAGTAGTTCATGTAGTGGCAACAGCATTTTAAAAAGATCTTTTCAATTGTATTAAATCTAGACAGTAACATGCAATAAAATACATGTACATTTGTTGACTTGTATTCTTTCAAAACATTCTTCAGGCCGATAAATTCCTGACCGGTGTGGCTGTAGTAGGAGGTACGGCCTTAGCTGTTGGTACTGTGTATGCTTTAGCTAAGTTCGCTGGAAAGAGAAAATCTCAGAATCAAAAATAGTTACCTCAGTAACATTCCATCAGCTCAAAATAAGAATGATTTAAACGCTTCTATTTAATTGAGGCAACAGATTGGACTAGCTCATTAAATAAAATGTACACAGAATGGAAACAAATGTCAGTGGGCTTTTTCTTTTAGATACTATTTAGTGTTTTCATTTCTACTTTGTATTAGCTATTAATAAAAGTATAAAACGGATCTCAAGCTAAATATTAGTTGTAATGTTGTTCATTAAAGTCGATCCTCATGTACCAAATTATTGCGCAGACTTTTAAAAAATAAAATAATGAAATGGTTGTTTAAAATAATATTTATAGTTTAGAGTTGGATAAATCAAAGCAAATGTAACAACTAGTTGTAATAAAGCTTGTCTTCAAGCTCGAAGATTAGTAAGGAATGCTGTATTTCCCGTGGCTGCACAGTCCCAGCTGTGACCTACATATTCTGCCACATCCAGAGCAAGCATAACCATTGTCCGCAGGTGGTCGATTTAGA
The DNA here is from genome assembly GCA_030265305.1 of Biomphalaria pfeifferi. Lineage (NCBI taxonomy): Eukaryota > Metazoa > Mollusca > Gastropoda > Planorbidae > Biomphalaria > Biomphalaria pfeifferi. The sequence continues at coordinate 4,077,707 of JASAOG010000012.1, forward strand.
TTTTCTTTCGCCGACTGCGTTTGACCTCGGCAGCAGATTTTCTCTTGGTCTCAAATGTGTATCCCGCGGCCTTCGTGAGTGACCTCCAGCTGTCTACTTCTGAGGCCGCATGCAACCAGGTGCTCTCTTCTATGGCAGCCAAGGAAAGTTGACGCCTACGCTGGTCTTTGAAGCGTCTCCGTGGGGCGCCTGTGTTACGTGGACCACCTTTTAGCTCACCAAAATAGTTGTAATAGACCATGAGAAATAATGCATTCTTTGTAAGCCTGTAGACACAATCGTCATCCCGACAGCGACAATTGCTTCAATGAAAGTCATCTGCCAAAATTGAAAAAGACTAAATGCGGTTCAACAAAAATAGGTAAGACGGATTTTAGGAGTCAGTTCTAGAGATCGGGTCTCAAACAAGAAAATCCTATGCCGAACTATGTGTCAACCACATAGTGAGGCTGTGACAGAGCGTCGCATGAGGTTAGCGGGACATGTTCTCTGACAAAATGAATTAAGCATACCAAAAGTTGCCAATACGAGTAAAACGTTAACATGGACGTCCTCGAATAACTTGGACTTACTTTTTCATTGAGGACCTCAGAACAATGGACGCCAGGTGGAAAGACGCCAGACACTGCCAGTGATAGTTCTTTATGGAGACAGTTTGTGGCCCAATGGGTGATCTAACTCTAAAACTGTGAGGATACTGATATATTTAAATGTTTTACAAAACTTGTTTGTAAAAGTATGTTACATATTTTACACGTCTTCATATGGTTAACATCTTTCTCCATACAACTATGGTATGTTCTTGTTCATTTTGTATAGTACTTAGGGGAAAGAGGTTATCTGAAAGAAGGTATTACCATTGGTTTTCTTCATACTTTTATCGAACATAGATCATTTCGAGTTGATTTCAAATTATACATTTCTGATCCCCATCAGGTTTCAACCCCAGCCCTTTCAGAAAGATAGCAAGTGGTTTATTAGTTTCACTCTAGCTCTTTCAGAAAGATAATCAAACAGTTTATCAGTTTCCAGCTCCATCTGTTTCACCCCTTGAAAGTAAGATAGTCAAGCAGTTTATCAGTTTCCAACTCCTTGAAAGTAAGATAAACAGTTTATCAGTTTCCAACCCCTTATAAGTAAGATAATCAAACAGTTTATCAGTTTCCAACTCCATCTGTTTAACCCTTTGAAAGTAAGATAGTCAAGCAGTTTAGCAGTTTCCAACTCCTTGAAAGTAAGATAAAGTTTATCCTTTTCCAACCCCTTATAAGTAAGATAATCAAACAGTTTATCAGTTTCCAACTCTAACCCCTTAAAAGTAAGATAATGAAGCAGTCTATCAGTTACCAACTCCTTAAAAGTAAGATTATTAAAAAGTTAATTAGTTTCCTACTCCAAAACTTTAAAAGTAAGATAAACAGTTTATACTACACATCTCACATTTTACGACACATTACAAATAACAAGACTTTCATCAAGTTATAGAATAGTGAAATTTAATTTTACTGATGACAAAAAAAAAACATGTTAAAAATATCAAAATTTTAAAATAGACATATCAGAATGGATTCTCAACCATACAATATCAAATGCATTACAGCATCTGTTTAACTGGTACAGGATATAATCAACTAAATGAATAGAATTCTTCAGTGCCATTCATTTCACTGCAGAATATCAACCAAAAGTTGTCTTCATTCAGATACACACCTAACAAAATAAAATATACCCAAGTTAAACACAGTTTAACCTAGAGTATAAATCCACACAAACAATAAGATGGGAGTCAAACAGTTTGGTAATATACATGCATTCAATGTTAATTAAAAAAAAAAAAAAGAAGCTTCAATCACAAATACCTAACATTACATCAACCCAGAAAAGAATGGGACTTGCACACCAATCTAGGATCAAATCTATAAATAGAATTCCCATCTCCTCTGATTCCAAATCAATCATTAAATATATGTCAGTGTAAAAGGAAGAGAACTTTAAAAAAAAAAAAAAAACTAGAACCAATCTCATTATGCCATCTAGGGTCATGTAAATAGAAGAACTCATACAATTGAATTCTTAGAGACACAATCTGATGTCGGACATTGAAGGCAGCAAGATAGCAGATGTTCCTAGATGATTGTGTGGCCATGCAGTATATTGACAAGAGCTGGAACCATCAGCTACAATCATATACATATTTAGAAATGACAGTGAACATGAAAATTAATTACAACTTGAACTGTGTCAATGAAACTATATCATGATAAAAAAATGTTTCATACAATGAAGAAAAGACCAAAAAAATATTATTTACAATTGTGTTTAAAGAAGGATTTGGTATTTGGTCACTACAAGCATGGGATGGTTGAAGTGTGTGACTACTACAATATATATATATTTACTAGCCAGGTTTAGACTAGAAGACTACACACCTCTTGAAGAATGACAACACCTCACTCATTCAACAAGATTATAGAACAATAGTGATAGCAACACTACTAGTCATTCAAAAAGTCATCATCAGACAGTGTACAAAAAAAAAATGGCTCTGGACATTGAACAACTCAATCAGGGCTGCCCAACCTCACTGTGTCCCAATGAGGTGCAATGGCCAAGCCCTCAAACACAATGTTCCAGAGTTTCTAATAACCTAGATATTTACAACTGAGTTCTTGTCTTTACAACACAAATCTAGAAGCCCTATTTTTTTTTTTTTAAATTACTTTTGCACAGCACAATGTTTCCTGCTATGGTGTTCAGTGCACTCTGGCTCAATCTCTTACCCCATTGAGGTGTGTGTGTGTGTGGGGGGGGGAGTATCTGGGGGGTAACCATGCTGTCCTTCAGCAAACACAGCTCAGCTCCAGTCAACATTGGAACTTCAATACCCTTCAGAGATAGACAAGCAGTGTATGCTACCATCACACATCCCATTTAATATCACTGAGGCCACAGTGAGTTGTCAAGAAAAAAAAACACAAAACCTGATCAGTTTATATGCTAGTTGTGCTTATAGAACAATGAGACCAAAGCTTTGGATAAAGTACAATCTTCAATAGAATTGATTTTACTATTTATTTATTTTCAGAAAATCTCAAGTCTACAAATAGAAATGGGAATTCCCACACTAATTCTAACAGGTTGTTTGCAATGAATAAGAGGTAGTTTATACAATTCAGATACACAGCTATTTATAGCTTGTACTTGGTAAATAGTCATCAGTTATAGTTCATACCAATCATATGCTACAATAGGTCAACATTTTTAACACAATTATTACATACTATATTACATTTTTTTTTAATAATACATTTCATTGTAAGAAATAAACATTTTTTAAAAAATAAATTTTTATTAAGTTGTGAAGATTGATACCAGATCCAAAAAAAAAACTTTAAAAAATTAACATGTAGGCTAGCTGTGATGAATACCAGTATTCAATACTTACAGCATTTAGATTAGATTCATGCTGAGAAACATTGTTTCTCAAAATGCGTACAAAAGGGAACAAAGGTACTTTACCAGAACCAAGAAGAAAATGATGACAAGCTAACCTTTACAAGATGCCTATTATACTTGCACAGAAAGAATGTCTGTATATGAATTAGATAGGTGCCCTAAGGAAGAGATTAAGACTCACAATGACTTGAAGAATTATCCTAAGGTTCTTAGTGAGCATTTATCATCAAGAAAATATGCAGTCAAAGTTGACTTTTTGATGTTTCTCTTGATTAACACTGGAGATAGTTGTAGTGTGTCAACGTGAGCCCAATCGCAATCTTCCTATTAAATAACATAGATGAAACAAAGTCCAGAAGTCAAGACTTAACACTGTACAAGTTTATTTTGTTTATCAACTAGCGACCGGATTTTAACACAAGGAAAATATATCACAATATCAGTCACATGACATGTGTCACATACAAGAGATGAAATACATTGCCTGACAGACCCTCACAGTTGGAAGAATGTTCAGGAGTTTACAGTGGTTGAAGTGTGAAGCACTTAGAGCCTTAGAACTAATAAACCTTCATAAGCTTTCATCATGAGCCTGGCTATGTCAGGTACTGATATAGATGTAGTATTCCTATCTTACCAACATTCTGTGTACAATTAGAATAGTCTGCAAACTACACAAATTTACATCCGTCTATCATACATTTATGCACAATGGCATCCTTTATAGGAATAATAACAAATAATAATAATAATACAGAAAAATAAAAATTATTTAGAAGCTATTTATCATAAAAATGACGTTTGTATCAAAAGTAATTGTGTTGACTTCTCTTTGAAAAGAAAACAAAAGGGGGAGGGGGGGGGGCGCTTTAAAAAATAAAAGACATATTGTCCAAACTGTTAGTGGAATACTTTTAGTTTAATAGGTAGGACCTTTTTTTCTCAAATAGTAAGTTCTAATGACTTCTAAGGATGAACAAGAACTACAAAGTGCAATTAGATATCATAATTTGTACTGTTACTATTCATCTTTACAAATCACACAAGTGAAATGAGCCAAGGGTTGAACCATAGGAACATAGAGCTGTGGTTTAAGTTTTTCAACAGGACAGACCAAATGTACATGAACAACAAATGTGCAGACACTATGATCCTGCACTCATCACAAGAACAAAATAACAGTTGTAAACAACAAGTATAAGCTCTTGCTATTGCTGGCACTCAAATCCACACGTTGTAGTGAATACAAGGAGCTAACTTACTTCTGGGGGATAAAGTATAAGTAATACTTTCTCGGATTAGTGAATAACTAATACTTTGAATCAGGTAGGTTAGTACTACATGAGTGAACTAAATCAACTGCTTTACTATAATAATGTTATCCACAATATCTGAATTAATTCTAATATTTACTATATCAGCAAAAATATATATATAATTAACTTTTTTTTTAAACCAGAATTTCTTTCTTTGCACAAACATTAAAGTTGGGCGAGCCGTTAGTTCATAGTCGTCCACCTGAAACAAGTTTATTTATCCATTTATATAAACATACTTTATCAGAATATTGATCCCATTCACACACTTTGACAGAATATTGTTAGTAATCCAATGCTTCTTCAGGTTTGAATTTATTTATTCATTTCATCACTCGGCTGACATCATTTATCTACTAATTGTCATCATATAGTAAAATATCTAGGACTCTAATATTCCAGTATTCATTGCATGAACGGTTCAGGTATCCACTACTTCGTCAGGATAGCGCAGCTTATAATCTGCCAAAGTCTTCTTGATAGTCTCACTGGAATATTTACACTTCTGGGAGTTGCAAGCACAAGTAAAATGTTTCCATTTGATCATCCAGAACTTTTCACCATAGTCAAACCTAAATAGAAGGGCAGACAAGAATGTGGTAGTCAAAATACTTTATACTTTATATAGTCAAACCTAAGTACAACGACAGACAAGAATTTGGTAGTCAAGATACTTTATATAGTCAAACCTAAACAGAACAGTAAACAAGAATTTGGTAGTCAAGATACTTTATATAGTCAAACCTAAACAGAACGGCAGACAAGAATGTGGTTGTCAAGATACTTTTTACTCTACACCATCTCATTGAATAGTGGAAGATGTTTAAGTTTTAGCTATTGAATAAAAGATCTTCTATAGTTGTCTCAATTATAATAAGACTGTGGAAAGAATGTTGAGGTCTCTGGTTTAACAAAAACTTAACAGTTAACAGTATAGGCCCTTGTTTTAAAGGACTTAGTAACAAAATAGAAGAACACTTAGACGATCATTTAGGCATTATCCTTAGGAAATCTTTGTGGCCTCAACAAATCTAAAAATGGTGTTTATAACATAACAGTACACTGCTATGAGAGATAATTGCACACTTAAAGGACTGTTTGACCAACTACAAATTATTTGTCAATAGACAACATTTTAATGATAAAAAACAAACACTGACCCTAATTCCTCATAAGCCTTGATCTCCTTTGAAGAAAAGAGACAAATCCTAGGGAACCTAAGGTCCTGGTGCTCCACAAAGACTTTGACTGGAATCAAGTTAGGTTCACACAGGTGGTTGATGAAACGGCTGACATTGCCATACTTTCTAGCATCAATACAGTAAGTGTCACCATCCTACAACAAAGATGTAAACTACTAGATATACAAAAATTTATCTTGACAAATAGTAAATAGTCACCTCTGGATACAGTTTTATTTTTAAGCAGAGGAGTTACATTATGCTTAATAGCTGTAGATAACAGAGAGGAGTTACATTATGCTTAATAGCTGTAGATGACAGAGAGGAGTTACATTAGGCTTAATAGCTGTAGATAACAGAGAGGAGTTACATTATGCTTAATAGCTGTAGATAACAGAGAGGAGTTACATTAGGCTTAATAGCTGTAGATAACAGAGAGGAGTTACATTATGCTTAATAGCTGTAGATAACAGAGAGGAGTTACATTAGGCTTAATAGCTGTAGATAACAGAGAGGAGTTACATTAGGCTTAATAGCTGTAGATAACAGAGAGAAGTTACATTATGCTTAATAGCTGTAGATAACAGAGAGGAGTTACATTAGGCTTAATATCTGTAGATAACAGAGAGGAGTTACATTATGCTTAATAGCTGTAGATAACAGTTTGAGAACTACTGATGTCTTGTACTTACCTTGTTATCTAAATCAAACAAGTATGAATCATCCTCTCTTCTATCAGCTTCAGAATCAGAAATCAGCTCTCCTATATATCTGGACAGTCAATGAAATTATTATAGCAATTATTTTATTCATTTTCAAAGTACAATGCATCACTAGCAGGGAGAAAATAAATAAATGTGTGCATGCATGTGAGATTTGTAATTGAGAGGTGAAAACTCAAAAGTTTAGGCTTGAAATTATTTGAACCATCTTTAAAATCTTAAAAGAAATATAATTTAAAACTAGACACAGCATTTTTTAAATTATGTCTCAATTTCTTTTAGTATTGTAGTAAATGAAATATCCATTTACTATTCTTTATCAAATAGTGATGTCCAAAATGTGTTCAATTTTTCTTTACAATACAAACAATACAAACTGAACCTACTCGCAAACAAATGTCCCTTTTGGGATGTCCATCAAAGCTCTGACTCCCCATCCTCGACCATTTGTTCTGAACATCTGAAGACGACATCTGTCAGGAAAGAAATACATGTGTTACAATGTTCTACTTGTAGCCATCTTGCACTTTGACCTAAGAGACTTGAATATATAGCTAGTGTACGTACGTGATGCCATTCTGTACAACCCTGTTATTGCAGTTCACCCAACAGCGACATGCTCTGTTACACTCAAATACAAGTGGAGGCTCCAGCAGATTCACCTCATCTACTAGTCTACCCATCTGGTGGGGAGATACATTATACCAATATACCATCCACATTCACAGAATATCAAGCACACTAACTTATAATTAGGATGCCTCTCATGTTATTTTAATGTAAAAAAAAAATGTACCTTATCATACCAACACCTGACGCTGCTACGTCCACAAACACAGTACATAGAAGAACAATCATCTTTACATCTGCAGCTCTGGAAAGAAAATTAAACATTATCTACACTATCAAATATTTCTGACCTGCCAGAATTTATGAGGTATTGAGTTGATCAGGTATTAGGACTTCAAATCTTCTAATAGTCCCTGAGCTATGATGATGTAACTTTAGACATTTGTACACAATTTGGCAAGACTTTTATACATTAATCTGGCCATTTTTATTTTGGTCTCTGGAATGCTCAAACTTTGTTAGGATAAAAACCTTTTTTATTGTTGGGGAAATGCTCCTATCACTGATTCATTAAAAGTAATTTTGATTCGTTTCCATTTGTTAAAATCCAGAGTTTTTAATCTGAAGTGTTTGAAGTCTTTAATTTTCTCCTTTTTCTTCCCAAATGGCTGTGACATGGAATAATGATCTCTAGTTTTCCATTTTAATGGGGTTTTATTATGTGATAGAAATTTCATTATTTGAGTTAAATTTTGTTTTTCTATAAAAATTAATATATCTTGTATGAAAACTATATGTATTTCCCTTATTTTTAAAGCAACATTTTCAAAACAATTTGTACAAGGTTCATAGGAAAGTGACTAATTCCAACAGAAAGTAAAAAATTATTTCAGAGAGATAATTTGAATTGTCCTTAACTAATTCTGCATGTATTTGTAAGCCTTAAAGAGGTTTCACTTATTTAAAATGTCTAAATATAGGAAGATTGCATTCAGATGACATTGTTAAAGAAATCTCATAAAAAAATTATGGTTTGTAGTTATATATATATATGTCAACATAGAAATGTATGCACAAGACAATTAAAAACAAAGTATGAGTGAGAAGTAGTACCTGTAAACTAGTAATGACATAGTTGACATTGAGTGGCGAGGTCTCTACATTCTCAGTTACATACAGATAATCAGTGGGGCAGGCTTCGTTGTCTTCAGCATTCACACAAGCTATTGGATTCTTCTCTCTGCCCATTGTTATATCTCTGCAAATAGGACAAAGATTATAGACTGAAAGGTCATGCATGGTTAGGTTTTCTTCAAGGAAATTCTTGAAGTAGGCTAAAAGGCTAACAAAATAAAACAGAAAAATTTGTTTGGGAATGTATAATAAGATGGTTTTTTTTTTCAATAAACCTAATAACCTATTATTGATTAAGCTTTAGTGAGCTTTCACTATAAGTTCAAATGAATCACCTATTTAAAAAAAAAAAAACATCTTTGCATAAAAAATAGAAATATTGCCATTCAATGACGGTTAAGAAAAAAAAAATTGTCACCAACCTTTCCACTAATTTTTCAGGCCTGATTAACTTTCTAGCTGCAAAGCTTCGCAGTTGTTGATTGACTTTCAGAGCCATCCAAACCTGGCCAGACTTGTTCATGCAACACTGCAGTCAATGACAAAAAACATTATGCATAATTCATAATATCTAACTTTATACAGCTAATTCCTTTGTGCATAATTCATAATATCTAACTTTATACAGATAATTCCTTTACCAGTTAAATGCAATTGGATTGACATGACAAAATTTGGCAACACAATATATAGATGTTTCTAGTAATGCCTCATCTGTTCCACACATTTCTAAAAAGTCTACCATAGGAATTGGTGATTCGTACCGTAGGTTGATTTCATTATCTCAGGAAAGTAATCTACCAAGATATGTAGATCTGCCCACTGCATTTGTTACCTGCCCATTTATTTTATTATTCAATACTTTCACAGTGCATTGTTCTTTAAATTCCTTTATATTTTGTCATATCTGAAGTATTCAATATGTATTTCTTCTAGAATTCCAGTTTGATTTATTAAAGTATTCAATATTCTAAATTGGACTTATGTTCCGTGAATTCTATTCAAACAATAGAGCTGCATCTTCTTTGAGTGTTAGTTTCACTAACAAGATCCAGATCTAGAATTACTAAACAATACTAAAAGAAAAACACCAGTGGCATCTCTATGGTACTTTGTTGTTATAAACAGTATAGTGTCTACAGAGTTTGGCCAATGGATATACTGTCCACTAAGGCTCGACTAAGTGCAGGAATATTAAGTAGAAGAACAATTACCTCAACTGGTGTTTCATCTTTATTATTCTTAGTATCTACATCAGCTCCTCTTGCCAGTAGTAGACTGAGAAGACACACAATATGACAGTGACAATTGAATTTACTCACTACTTTAAAAAAAAATCAAGCTAAGAGTACTTTAAACCAGTGTTTCCAAAACTTTTGACCTATTAGTACCCTTATAGAATTTTTGTAACAGTACAGAATGGATTTATTTTAATAACAATCGTACAAACGCATACCTCCATTAAACTCTTCCCATACCCCTGGGGGTACTCGTACCCTACTATCAGAAACACTGCTTTGAACCAATAGCTACTTGTGCTAAAGAATGATGTGTTTTTTTTAACTTTTGTATAAGAAGAGCCTTAATATCACATAAAAGATAATAAACTTAGCTGAATTTGTGAGTGGAGCAAATGCTGATAACAAAGTGCTAAAAGCCAACCTGGGAGTGTCTATAAAGATTTTTGTCATTTCTTGTAACGATGAATTGACGCATGTCTGGTTTTTTTTCTTCTTTTAAACAGAATTTTTTTAGAGCAACATATCTTTGTAACAACACATATTTAGTTAAAACCAATATAGAACATCTGTACTTACACGACTAAGTCATAATGATCTTGTCTTGCAGCTATATGACTGGAAAGAAATTACACAAAACAATTGACAAATATAACACAACATATGAAATTCAAATACGCAATAACAAACAATTTCAGTGTAGGCGTTTATAGTCTATAAAAGATTAAAAGTTTGGTCACATGATTCTATGATTTACAGAGTCTATTTGGGTGCATGATAAAACGAGTTTAGAAAAAACATTGTTTGGCAAGGTGACTATAACACTTACAGTGGCCTATCTCCATGTTCGTTGATGGCATCAATCTCACATCCCAGGTCAATAAACATTTTGGCAATTTCTAAACTGCCAGAGAATGCTGCCCAGTGGAGACCTGTGTTCTCCTCCTAAAAAAAATACAAAAACTGATGGTAAAGATTGTCAATTCATGTAACTATCATTTTATAACTAGTTTCACTTGAGTTTGATTTTCATATCCAATGATACTACTATATGACATGCATGTCAATTTGCTAACACAAGTCATTGTCAAGAGCGGGGATGTATAAGAAGTGAGATTGTGTGATTGTTTATTTTATTAGTTGTGAGGGTGAACTGCCTTAGCATAGGATTTTCAAGGGGGGACAATAAGGTTTCCTGTCGTCAGTCTAGTTAGTTGGAGAGCTGACCTGGTCTGAGTAGGGTGCTTGTGATTGTTTATCAGTTTTTATGCCTAGCGTAAGGAGATGTTATATTATTATTCTTAATATGTGTGTGAACAGACTATTTGGGAATAATACTATGTGTGGCATTGATGGCCTATTCTAATTTAATCTAAGCGACCTGCAGTATTTAATTTGGGCACATTTAGTACTTTAGTTATTGAAGATAATGTATTCAATGTTACACGTGTAACCTATTTTTGGCTGTAAATAAATACAAATTCTATACCCCTTCATTTACAATACTTGTACATGTAAAGGTCTGCATGTGAGAATCCATACCCCTCCAAAGAACAAACCCAAATCCTTTAGTCATCCAGACACTTATGTTACTAAATTGGGGTTATGAAATTCAATATTCTACTGATTTCTGCCAGGAATTATGTTCTGAAATTCCAAACTTGACACACTTCTGAGTGAAACTAATTGCTAAGTTCAAGCAGTTGATACTATTGCAAATTTTTAGCTTGCTTTCTCTGAAAGCTGATCTTAGTTGACATCAAATATAGGCCTTAAGGGTTTATAACAAATATAATTTATAATAAATGTCTAAATGCTTTATACATATTCTATTATTCAAACAAATTATTCAGGAAATATTGTCAGTTGTTCAATAAATAATTGTGCAAAGTTTTAACTTGATCCGAGAATGAGAAATGGGAGAAAAAAACTTTCAAATTTTTTAACAGACAGACAGACAGACAGACTGATAGATACACAGAAAGACCACAGAGTGAGTGGACATTTAAGTTTTGAAAAAAAAAAAGCTCACATTATCTTTTTTATTTGGGTCTCCTCCTTGTTTAATTAGATATTTCACTACATCAGTCAGTTGAGACTCTGTGGCCCAGATTATAGGAGTCCAGCCACCGTCATCCTGGGATAATTAAGCATTAAAAGTAAGCCATCAAAATTCATATAGCAGAGACCATGTCAGACTAAAGAAATAACTAAAACTCCAAAAGAGAAAAAGCTATGCCAAATATAGGTAGTCGCTGAATTGACTTTAAAGTAAATCAAAAAAAGAACATAAAAACATGATGTACTCAGAGAATAGGTTTGAAATAACACCAAGTGATTATCTCTTGCAATCTCTGAATCCATTCCTCTAGCACCATCATGAGACACACAAGATAGGAATCTAATATGGCACTTTGTGGTGCACAGTTGGTTACGGAAATATAAAACAAACACACACTATGGTTTGAGACAAAACCAAACATTATAGACAATACAACGTTCTCAATTATTTATAAATAAATACAAACTCACACATTTCAACCAACAGAACAAAATATTAACAATTTTATAATTCTATACTAAAACTGTACTACTCACTGATAAATAATTGCAGTATATAAGATAATATATAAAAAAAAAAAGTCTGGTGTACAATACCAATACCACTCAGTTGCATGAAAAAAAAAACAGATAATCCGAGAAGTGAAATAGTATATTATGAATGGCTGACTGGACCTTGGTGGCGAAAGCCATAAAGGAAGACAGAATCACAATGTTTGTTGATGACTATTTGCCTTTACTTATTATGTTAATTACATTATTAAATTAGTAATTATTGGCCCTCATTTTCATTAGGGTAATTTCAGGGTTTATAACAGTATTCTGATAATAGCTTTAAATTAAAAAATGGACTTTTGCAACTCAGCTGATTAACAAAAAAATAAAGAAAAAAAAATTGAAAAACATTTTTAAGAGCACATTTTGATGAGTAAAATTAGTGATAGCAAAAGTGATTTTAGAGTGTTCTTGTAGTTACAATGTAATCAGAGAACATATAAAAGGTAAACATTAGTTGATTATCTCTGACAGTCTCTGACTAGATTACTTTTGCACCATCATGAGACACAAAGGAGATTAAATCCAATATGGCACTTTGTGGTGCATTTGATTAAAAAAACATGAACAGTATTGACGCTCAACACAAACTGCTACAAGTCAGGTAAAGATGTATTTGTCAAGCAATAATGCTGATCCTCTGTCTGAGCATTAATTTATTGGCCATGAATATCCAGCCACCTAGTAATAAGACCAAAATTTGTCAAGCAATAATACTGATCCTTTGTCTGAACATTAATTTATTGGCATGAATATACAGCCACCTAGTAATAAGACCAAAATTTGTCAAGCAATAATACTGATCCTTTGTCTGAACATTAATTTATTGGCATGAATATACAGCCACCTAGTAATAAGACCAAAATTTGTCAAGCAATAATACTGATCCTTTGTCTGAACATTAATTTATTGGCCATGAATATACAGCCATCAAGTAATAAGACCAAAATTTGTCAAGCAATAATACTGATCCTTTATCTGAACATTAATTTATTGGCCATGAATATCCAGCCACCTAGTCATAAGACCAAAATTTGTCAAGCAATCATACTGATCCTTTATCTGAACATTAATTTATTGGCCATGAATATCCAGCCACCTAGTAATAAGACCAATAATTAAAACAGGAGAAGGGCATGAAAAACAATCCAATGAAAAGGGAAGTTATCTAAACAAAACTATGCTTTTCTATGTTATCAGAGAAAATGTTTTGAAGAGAACACAAGCTGAGTTTCTTGAACATCTCTGAATGATTTGCTCTAACACCAGCATGAGACACAAGGGATGAGAATCCATTATGGCACTTTGTGGTGCACTAATAATGACACATACAAGTTTCTATTCAGATTTAGTGTCTATGAATATTTACAGAAATTCCTCCAATGTTTTCTGCACTGACCTGAATGTTTACATCCACCTGTTCCGTCTCCAGGATGTGCTGTATTACATCAGTATAACCAGCTTTGGCAGCATAGTGAAGACTTGTCATGCCATCTTCACCCTGTATGTGTAGGAAAATTTCAATCAGGCAATAGTCAGGAGACAAGGAAAAAAAATGTGCAAATCTTTTTGCTGAAAACACTAACTGGGTGAAGACAGGATAAAATACATTCAAATATACCACTGGAAACTATAAGTGAACTAAACGAAATGATATCTACCCTGTGTTTCACTTTATACCACTGGAAACTATAAGTGAACTAAACGAAATGATATCTACCCTGTGTTTCACTTTATACTACTTGAAACACGAAGTGAACAAATGTGACCTACCCTGTCTTCTACTTTAGCTCCAGACTTGATTAGAAACTGTACAACACTGACATGGCCATTTTCTGCAGCACACATCATGGGAGTTCTTAGAGTTCTATCTTGGGCATGGATCTCTGAGCCAAACTGAAGAAGATAATACAAGACTGTTACCTGAAGCTCTTGTCAATCATAGCACTGAACACAAAACCACTTTACACATATGCAATTGTATTTTATTTTATTCAATCAAAGAAATATTGGTTTTAAAATTTTCCTATCTTATTGATTTACTTAAAAGAATTAGAGGATTGTGCAAAAAAAATAAATGATGTACAACAAAGATGATCTGTACAACAATCTCTATTTTAAAAAAGATTATTTATTTATTTTATTGTTTTAAAAAAACATTTTAATAGAACTATGTGCAAACAGTATAATTGCCTCACACAGTTTTAATTATCTACAGCAGCGGTTCTCAACCTTTTATGCTCGGCTGCCCCTTTTACAATCCCCCACTCTGCCGCGACCCCCCCCCCACACACACACGGCGATAGAAGCATAGGCAATAACAATCTATATTTTCGTTGGTATTAGGCAACCCCTGGCAAATCGTCATTCGACCCCCAAGGGGGTCACGACCCACAGGTTGAGAACCCCTGATCTATAGGTTGGTAAGAAATATGTCAGATTAAAAATACCATGATGTTAACCCCACTACATAACTGTCACTATTGTATATCTGCAGGATGGTAAGGGATGATATGAGGGAGTTTAAATATATCGTGTCCACAATTTTCTAGGCTAATCGTGATAACAGTGTAAATATTTATTTTTTTGATTTGTGTAATATGACCAAATTGTTCACAAAGTAACGTAACTCGACAACTTGATGTACAGACAAGTGAATAAAAGTCTTCAAGTAGAAATAATAAGGGGATATCACTCTTACACTTAATGTGTCCATTTAAAACTTGATGCATTATCTTGACTTTCAAAACAATCTTAACTATTTATTTTTAAAAAATAACTTTATAAATAGAATTAAGAACCATGAATTTAATATTGTTTTAAAATGTCACTTTTTCTTACTACAGTACTTATGTGTCATTTAGTAATAACACTTTCTATATCTGACATGTTCATGATAATTTTGAATTTCAAGCAAGTATTTCGCTACTACTACTACAAACTGAAACTCTAGTCTTGTATTGCTGGAACAAAGTTTTGACTGTACCTGCTCTAAAATAAAGACTATGCCGAGGCTGCCAATTGTAGCCGCAGCATGCAAGGCTGTTTGATCATCATGCTCCTCGTATCTTTTATTTGGGTCAATGCCATCCACTTAAAAAAAAAAAAATCAAATGTTCATGTTTCAAATAGTGTTGTTCACACAAAAATTTGCAATAGATTGAAAAAAAAAAAACAGCCTTAAATTAATACTTACTCAATAAATAGAACACTTTTTCCATATCTCCTTCCAATGCTGGTGTGTAAAGATCTTTTGGAATGCTCCTGTATTTTTTAGGTCTAAAAAATGAAATACAAAATAAATTTCAAAAATTAATTTAATATAGAATTTAATAAGGAAACACCATCTCTTTAAAAGAAAGGTTATAGACAATTTTAATCACCTGTCTTCAGTAGAACATCGACAGAGTTTAGTCAGAAGTAGATGATCAGGTCCTAAAGGCAATGCTCCTAAAATAAACAAAATACTGAATTGCATTATTTATGAAGACTTAGAACAATAAAATACTAGCTTTTGACAACTATATAAAGGTGATTAATACTCTGAATATTTATGATTCTTCATAAGTAGTACATATGAAGATAAAATTAATGTTATATTCAAAGTATTTATAACTTTCTTGTGACGAATTCTACTAGTAGACAATGAATGAAAGAGAAATTTCACTTACCTATATTAATAATCCTACTATTTTTGAGAGCTATAGATTTTTCTGTGGGCTGGTCATTGGTTGACTTACTTTTGATGAATCCAATACGAGCGGTTCTTCTCCTGAAGGTGACAACATACCAGTTAACACATGGAGTTTTCAGGAACATTTCTCACTATACAATATGATTAACTATTTCTTATCAATATATTCACAATAAAAATTACATTTCTCTTAACACCATGTTATACAAATAGCCAAATGTTAGGTCTCTTTATAGATCAAGATTACTTCACAATGGTAATTTTTATTATCAAAAATATTTAGACCCCAAAAAATTTTTTATAAAAAAAAAAGAAAATAAAGATGAATCAGCAGAAATGGTCATAGACATTTAAAATCAGGTCGGATGTGCAAAAAATTATTTTTAAAGACTCACTCTGCCTCCTTCTTGGTCGCTCCTAATGATGACAAGGTCGCTCCATCTGATGATTTGTTATCATTGAGTTTGAGTTCCACCTCACGTTGACATGTCTCTTCTCCACAGTGTGGACAGTAATACTTCCCTCCCCTGTAGAACATACACTGCTTGTGGAAATTATGAACCGAAGACTTGCCTTCCTTGCGACACTGTTGAAATTTTCCCTAAAGGAAAGAATGAACATCACTGATTAGCTTTCAAGTTTATTTCATTGACAATTCTTATTAACACTTGTAAGATTTCTGAAATTAAATAATTTGGAGCTTCAACCAGCATCTTAACCCTTTCACCATTAAGCAGTTGTCAGAAAACATCAACACCATCCCAAAGAGAAGGGGTATAACTCTGTATCAATCATTATAAAATAAATTCACAGGAAAAAAAAAACTAATAAAAATCTTTAAATTATCTTTTTAAAGTAGAAAATAACTAGTCCTTTGGGATTAATATCAAGTTTCAAGCGATGAATAGGTCTACAAAGTTCAATAACATTTAAATATCATATCCGATTTAGTTGCATTCTACTCTGACCAGCACATAATTTTTCTCTATACAGAAAGGGCAAAGAAGTATACAGAAGATGAGATTCAGAGCCAGTACCAGTAAGACACAATGAGGAATATCTCATCAGAATACTGGACCCTTTGCTTAAGCTAGCAATTAGTTGTAAGACTCAAAGACAAAACTCTATGCCGAACTGCATTTTCTCCACCAACCAATGACCACAGTTCACCTTAGATACAATGTGACATTTGACCATCTGATATTACTAATAGTAGTAGTAACAAAGTAATAGTGTTAAAAGGTAAAACTTAAGATGTGCATGGTCAAATGAATACAATCTAAACTCATTGAACTCAGGACATTGTGGCTATTGATATTTAAACACTGAAATAAAAAATGGTTCAAAGTTGGATTCAATGCAGCTATAACAAATCTCATTCAGAAATCATATCTAAATGGAAAGGCTGATGTAATAAATGCACTAAAGAATGGATGATATGAGACTGGGGAAACTTCTACTAGGTATAAATACTGATGAAATCTCTATTAGGTATAAATACTGATGAAATCTCTATTAGGTATAAAAACTGATGAAATCTCTATTAGATATAAAAACTAATGAAATCTCTATTAGGTATAAAAACTGATGAAATCTCTATTAGGTATAAAAACGGATGAAATCTCTATTAAGTATAAAAACTGATGAAATCTCTATTAGGTATAAAAAACTGATGAAATCTCTATTAGGTATAATCTCTATAAAGTTACAAAAACTAAAATAAATAAAAAATTGTCTGTTAGTATGTGTACAGAACAATGATCAACAAGTTGTTAGGTAAAAAAAAAGAAAAAGAAATGAACATAAAAGCATTAAGTAAGACTTTCTTCACATTTATGTTGAGCTCATTGCATGCAAATAATGCTCTATAAAAACAGTATCAACAGTATACAATTTTTTTAATGGTAATATATTTTGCTTGACTTTACAAGCCTTAATTTTTAACCAAAGCACAAGCCTAGCTAAACCTTGTTCTTGTAAAAACCTAACTTCAACTTACTTGTGAACAAAAATGTCCGCAACCAGGACAACACTGGTGCAACTTCAGACGTTTCCTATGTACTTCACACACTGCCATAAATGGAATTTTGACTCCAGGACGCACAAGCTGCGAGTTGGTTACCTTATTACAGCAACCTAATACCTGGTATAGATAGACATTTACAAAACAAACAATGAGTTTTTATTTTTCAATTCAAATATATTGGAGATTTTCATACATGGTGGAATAAGTATAAATAGCAAGCCTTCTGGTGTATCCAGGGAGTGTTAATGAGCTGG